>CM035627.1:86870279-88120279 GCA_020496765.1 Gossypium stocksii | reverse complement strand
TGGTACTTATTGGATGAATTTTTGAAGTGGTTTACATGTTATGTTTTGGGCATTAAGGTGCATATATACCTTTGATCATTTAGGTAACTTTTGGAAGTGATAATGACATGTTTTTAATGGTCAATTGTGATGCTTGTTAGCACTTGGGTTAATGGTATTGAAATTGCATGTTTTAGGCTTGATTTTGGTTGGTTTAAGGGCCTATTTATGTTGTGGTTATATGCTTTTGAAATGTGTAAGTTGGCACCAAAATTGGGTGAGAAATATGGCTTAAAAAGTAGCCTATTTTCGTCCACACGGACAGAGACATGAGCATGTGTCTCAGCCATGTGTGGCACATGGTCAGGTGACACAGCCGTATGTCTCCTGTAGTTTTTAATGAAAGCAAGTCAGTAACTTACACGGGCTAGCCACACGGGCGTGTGGTTGGCCGTGTGACACAATTCAGAGAGTTACATGGGGTCTGTAACACCCCTTACCCCTGTTCAGCACCGGAACAGGATACAAGGCGTTAACAGACTTAAACATAAACATTCATGCAAATTCAGACCATAAAATTTCATCCAATTTGAAACTTTTCAAACATATTCATAACGTCCCTATTACGGGCTTACGAGGCCCTAAACATACATTGGAGGTGGTTAGGGACTAAACCGAGAACTTTCAAAACTTTTACAACACTTAGAAAATTTTCATGTTTTGGAGGGTCATACGCCCGTGTTAGCAAGCCGTGTGGTCACACACGTCCGTGTTGCTCGGGAATGCTCATGTCCTCCATCCGTGTAACTCTCTGTTTATGACGTCATCACCCATTTATGGTCACACGACTAAGTTACACGCCCGTGTGCTAGGCCGTGTAGCGAATTTAATTCTCACATTTAATGTGCAGACTTCACACGGCTTGGGCACACGCCCAAGTCTTGGGGTCATGTCTCTCACACGGCCGAGACACACGGCCGTGTCTATGCCCGTAGTCTTATTACTGGACATTTTATTTTGCAAAACTAAGGTGCAAGGGACACACAACCTATCAACATGCTCATAGGGCTGACCATGTATCACACACGGCCTAGACACACGCCCATGTATCTACCCGTGTGGACAATATATAAGGCTATTTACCAAGCCTTTTGCCACCCTGAAACACAAACACACTTACACCAATTCAAAGGCACATAATATAACATATTTAAGTTGGCAAATAACTCAAAACCAAGCCATCCACATATCATTCAAGCCTATACATCACATACTCATCTATCCAAATCATGCAAACATCCACATTCATGAAATGCATCATCAATTGTTTATAAGTATGGTCAATATTAGCCAGCCTTTAGATGGCCTTATACAAAATGAACATTCATCAATTATCATCATAAGCCAACACATTTGGCAAGCTCAATATGACATATAACAAAAGACCAAGTCCCTATATATGCCATACTCAAAATGTTTAAACTAGCTATACCCAATGTTCCAAGTGATAGTGTGATCGAGCCTCCGAAGTTCTTCGATTCCCGAGCTAGCTTAGCGACACTATAAGGAAGTGGAAAAGAAAGGAGAGTAAGCATAAAGCTTATTAAGTTTTCATGTAAATAATTAACACCATTAATCATGTAATATCATACACATAACATAAATATAACTTATCCCAATGTCTTCAAGTATCATAGATATATCTTAGATTATGTCATTTACATAATGTACTATAAAACTCATGTTCTTAATTCCTTCATTCACTTCTTACCGAGATCTTATCGTTACATAACTCAAGAATTATGAGCTTCGTGTACATACCTGTATCCTTTCAACATGTTCATACCTTGTCATTTCATTGACATACTCATGAACCCGTTGAATCACTTGGAATACTAAGGATACTCGGAAAATCTCATACACATGGTAGGATGCTAATGCCATATCCCAGATATGGTCTTACATGGGATTACATATTGATGCCGACGACATATCCTAGATATGGTCTTATAGGGGATCTCATATCGATGCTATGTCCTAGACGTGGTCTTATACGAAATCTCATAACGAAGCCATATCCCAGATATGGTATTACACGTAATCACACAATCAGATGCCGATGCCATATCCCAGATATGGTCTTACACAAGATCTCATAACCCTAATGTCATGACCTTTGTATCCTATCTATTCCTAAGGTTCAACCGAGATTTCAAGATATCGAAACCTCGTCACATCGTCATTGAGTCATTGTAAATCAAAATTTATAGAACAATTGTACATATCATGCAATAATAAAGCATTAAATGCATAATGAAGTAATGTTGCATTATTTACCTGCAAACTTACCTCAGTAACAAAATATGACTAGTTTTACAATTTAGTCCGCGACTTTGTTCTTTGCTCGGTTTAGGTTCGAACTCCGTTCCTATTGATCTATAATAGAAAATTTCACTTATTTAATCATCACATTATTCAAATCAGTCCATAGATTATACTTTGGCAAAATTACAATTTTACCCCTAAACTTTCACATATTTACAACTTGGTCCCTAGGCTCGTAAAATAAAATGCACTCATTTTCTTTGTTAACCAAGCTTAGCCGAACCATTTTCATGCTTATAAAAGTCCACATTTTCTTTTAAAACACATTTTTACTACCCATTTTATAACTTTTACAAAAAGGTCCCTTTTAGGTGTTTTCATGAAAAATCACTTAGTAAAAGATATTTAGCACACATCAAACTTTCATATTCCTTCATTAAACATCAAAATACATGCATGTCACACATGGGTAAATTTTTTAACATGAGCCCTAACTCAAAATAATGGTAGAAATAGGTAAATCGGGCTACGAGGACTTCAAAAATGTAAAGAACATTAAAAACGGGGCCTGAAGGCACTTACTATTGAGCTTAAAAGTTGAAGAAACCCTAGCTATGGTGTCTTGTAAAATTCGGCCTTAGCTTGAAGAAGATGAGCACATTTTTGCTTCCTTTTTCTCTTTTTATTCTTTTAATAACCAAATGACCAAAATACCCTTTTTACTAAACTTTCAAAATTTACCCATGTATGCCCATTTTTGTCCAAAAATATAAAAATTGGGTAAATTGCTATTTAAGGACCCCTAATTAATAATCCAAAGCTATTTCATACTTAAAGCTTCTAGAATCTCATATTTTGCAACTTTTGCAATTTAGTTTTAAAAGTCAATTTGGACTCTTATTTACAAAATTTCTTCATGAAACTTTCACACAATCATGCAAACATGTCATGGACTTCAAAACATTCATAAAACAAATATTTCTACTTCAGATTTGTGGTCTCAAAACCACCATTTTTACTAGGCCCTATATCGAGATGTCACAGGGTCGGACACGTTTTGAGACACGGCCATGTGATCCCATTTCGAATGTCCACATGACCTATGGCAGGGGCGTGTCTTTTGGCTGAGTAAGACACATGGCCTGGCCACACGAGCGTGTGTTCCCTGTATTTGAAAATTTTCAATATTTTTCCCAAAATTTCTATAAGATCTCGTTTAAGTCCCGAATTGTTTTTAATGATTGTTTTGAGCCTCGAGGGCCCGTATTAGGGACAATATGATTAAGTTTGAATAGTTTTTTTTTGGAATGAGAAATGAATGTGAAATGTATAATTGTATAACGTATAAGTCCGGTAATACTCCGTAACCCTGTTTCGGCGTCAGTTACGAGTTAGGGTGTTACACTTATACTATTAAAAAGAATTAAATAAGGAAAAATTGGTATAGAGTTACCATTTACTGTTTAAAAATATCTTTTTTTGTTTAATAGAGTTTTATTTTGAATACATTTTATGATTCTGCAGATAACATATTTTGTTTAAAATTGAACTGTGCATGGAATAAATAATTTTCATGTCATTTTTCAAACAATAAATGGTAAGTATATTTCAAACAATAATAGAGACACTAATTTGATCTAGAGGGTCTTCGTAGGTACATTCACCTAAAGAAAATATTTAAAAAATAGCGACATAGTTTCAAATATCACTATATGTAAATTTTACAATACCAAAAAAAAAAAAAATACTTATAAAATATTATTTAATAAGTTTCACAAATACAATCCATTATTAAACAAACTTAAAATAAACAAGCAAAAAATTTATTCCATAAATTAAACAATAATTCATCTCATACTATGCATATAACAATCCATAATTCAAAAAATCCAAAACCAATAATAAAAAGTAAATTAAAGTTAAAATATATTTAAAATTAATTTTTTGATACAAATAAATAATAAAATATTCAAATTAAAATTTAAAATTTATTTTTTTTGGTATCGGTCAGTACACTATTCCGATTGGTGAGGTGAAATAAACCAATACATACTGATACAACTGCTACCATCAAATTTCGAATCGAAACAAATCCTTAAGTTTTTATTCCTGTTTACTACTGGAATAGAGCGTTCCAATCAATATTGGAATGAAATTGTCTAACATGACTAACACACTTTGGTGATGGTCAATTTTTTTAAAGAAAATATGCATGCAATGAAGAAAAGAGGCAAAGATTCTCTACCCCAAGTCGCTAACAACTGTGGTGATTTGGTAGGAAATCTCTACATCCCTAACCTTAATAAAACCCATACATACCCCTTTCTTACCAACATCCCTTCCTCATTATAAATACTCCACATTAAACCTAAAAAATTCAAAAAAAAAATCCCTCAAAATAATGGGGTAAAAATCAAATCTTAAAATATATTACAAAAACCCTAAACACTTACTAAATACTACTTACAAATTCCAACATGAAACTTTGTACCCATATCTTACTTGCATCTCGCGACCAAGATAACAATAAGAATGGTTGGCTCGACTTTAACCAACGGTTTAATGCATTTACATATTAATTTCACATCAAGTTTCCTGTATTCTTGCAACATCCACATAAAAATACAACTATCAGGTCCTTCATACTTACAGATCTCCCAAAGTTGTGACCACTTTATTAATAAAGCCCGAACCCTCCACCAACAATTCAGCACTTGCCAACGCATAATGTTGGAGTAGATATGATGTCTTTGTAATTAACCAACACGTTTGTACTATAACACTTAATAACAGTTACGAATACATATTTATTTAGAATCTATAACCCTACACACAACTTTTTTGGTGTTATATTTGGCTACAGGATATGACTGCATACTATGTCAAGGTATTTGGTGAACTCAAGTGCATGTGTTGCATCTGGGCCAACGCTTAACATAATAGCCAATGGTTTGTTGCGCATAAATAATGCACTAGCATAATGCCCTGGTTGAGGGAAGTAATCAAAATAATTTCTATGTTCTTTGTCATACTCGCTTTTCACTAGGCACCTCATTCGCATCTAGATCCCTAAATTCCTTGACTTGAATATTGAGGACATTATCCTCAACGAAAGCTAAACTTACATCGGTTTGAAAACCAGATACCAACGTATCTACTAACACAACATTAAGATTAAAGTCATATCCACTTACTAAAGACCTAGCAATTGATTGTCTCAGTGATTCCATATATATGGCATGAACTTGGTATTGTTGGTTCAAAAGAGTTGAATTCTGAACATGTCTTGAAGACAACGACATAGTAACCATTGCGATCCTCTAATCCCCATCATCCAATTCTAAATAAAGTTGAACAACATAAAGGTTATCATAACCAAAATGTATTGATATCATTGTCAAAGAGTGACAATGTATTATATGTACGATGTGTTGAGGACAATAGATATCTATAGATCAATCTTGATAAGATCAATTACAACATCTCACGATTTTTAAACAAATCTTCTTCTTTAATTACACAAATGTAGAACTAATGCTAAACCTCATTTTAAGTTGATTCTTGGACTAAAAAACACAATCATTGTTTGTCTAGTGGTGAATTAGTTACTAATCTTCAAACCCTAAAACTACACAACTAATTAACTAGATCAATTTAAATGAATTAATTTCAAATAAAAACTATTATCCTACTCACAATTTCAACCGTTGACCATTATTTGTAACACCCCTATACTTAATCCAACCGTTAGGTCAAGATATAGGAATGTTACATTTGTTGTCAGAGCAACGAAGATCATACTCTAATAAACTAAGTTTAATATAATGAATAATTTGATATAACAATCATAATGTTTTTATGTTGACCTGATTTTGTATAAAAACCGAATAAATTTTCGAGTGAAAATTTGTTTCGCCATTTATAAGTATAAAACAATGCCAAGTATTGGTATTGTGCATAAGGTATTAGTACCTTATCTCAAGAATCGATACCCTTGCCTAATATTGATACCAGTTTAAGCTTTAAAATTTTAGAAAAATTCAGCAAAAATCAAAGTATCAATACTATTATTAAAGAATTGATACTTCCCTTAAAGTATTAATACTCTATACAAGGTATCAATACCATTTTAAGGTTCGATGTTTGAAAATTAAGGGAAATTTGCTTAAGTACCAAATTTATAACACTTCAATCCCTGCACTATAAACCTCAAAACACAACCAATCCAATTCTCATTTCAACCAAATGAACTCAATTTCAATGATAACATAACTTACCTCAAACTCATTTAATAAAACTAAAATTATAGACTAACAAAGTATTCAAGTTCTACAATTTAGTCCATTAAACATTTCATTTTCTCCCAACATAACCTATGTACATGCCAAAGCTAAACTAAAATGTTTAAACATACTTTGTTTCTAGCTCCTACCTATCTGTTAGAAAGAAATGCGTTAAGCTTGTAACAACTTAATAAGTATTTTAAGAATTTAAACTTTTTAAAACTGAGAATTACCAGCAATGAATTGTCATATATATAATATTATTCCACATATAGGAACCAAACATAAGTTATCAGTTACTAATACCTACATTACTTACTACATTACTTTGATAGTTTTTTTATCACATTTTTCCTTCGTAGCCAATTGTAGACTAAAGGATATATGAAACAGATATAGAGGTGCACCAAAGTGCCATTTTAGAATAGAACAACACCAGTGTGCTTAGCTAGAACAGAACAGCAACGTAGTGCTTATCAAAATAGAACAACACTGTAGTGCATATAATAATAGAGATCACGCTAAGCGTTCTTTAATGGCATGCCATCTGTGTCCTAATAGTTCTGATCTCATCTACATAGGCTTTAACACAATTAGAACATAACATTTTTTCAATCAAAGAGAAATAAGACAAACTTTTCACCTTTTACAATTTGATCCTTGTATCTTTAGTTTCAACATAACTTATAATTTTACTATTCATTTAACAGTCATATCATCAATGCTTCAACACTCTTCTATTATGATCTTTTTTCAACATTCAAAACTTCATGTCATATTTTATTTACTTTTTCAAATTAGTCCATTTCTATTACTATAATATACCATTTCAGTTTTTTCACATAAATAAAATTTAAATTATATTCATCTATACTTATCAATAAATTATACACTTAATACTAATATATTCATAATTAAACTAACTATTTAACACTATTTGTATTTAAATTTAAATAAAACAAAGTAAAAATCCTTGAAATACTTACAACCAAATCTTGGATGATATGTTTTCCTTTTTTTTCACTTATTGACCACTTGTTTTCCTTTGTCACCAATTTGGTCTTCACCTTTTTCTTCATATCAAAACATTCAACATTTATTTGTTCATATTAATGAACTAACATGAATTGCATGAAGAAACCTATTGTTTTTACACTAATCTCTTAAAATCAAAACCTAAATTTTATTTTCTCTCTCCTCCAAGGCAACTATTGATTATCTTTTCATGAAATTAAGGTGGCTAATAGGCTTCTCTATTGATTTTACTAAGAAATCATAAAAGAAATATGAGCAATTAAGCTTGGAAAGGCTTGAAAATGGTGGAATGACCTAGTTATAATAAAAGCAAAAGTTTGGATGGATGATTTTGGGGAGTGGCATGAAGTACATATGAAAGATAAAAGGTTCTTCTCATCTTTTCTGTATTTTTCTATTAAAATATCTCTTAATTAAATAATAATTTGCAATTTAGTCCACCAAACACTATTCCACACAATTTCATCCTTAATCATTAAGTTTTTTTTCATAATTATCTAATTTAAGTAATTACTATTTAACCATTCAACTTTCTCTAAAATACCATGCATGATTCATGCTTTACTTTGGTAAAATTTCACTTCTAGTCCTTCCTCTTTTTCCCTCCAATTCAATGTAATTATCTCAACCTTTTGATTTTTCTACTTTTGCCCCATCACTCTCCATTCTCCTACAATTAAGTCATTACCTCGAATTAAATTTTTTCTCTCGAAAATATTTCTAATTTTCTACCAACTCTAATTACTTTCTACATTAATACTCAAAATTCCTATTTTATTTTTTAACACCCCAAACCTGGCCCAGACGTTACGGCCAAATCTGGTGTGTCACATCACCTACAACTAACCATGTTACCTAGTTACTAAGATTGGGGTGAGCTTTGCAAACCGATATTGTAGGTTTAAGAGAAATTCTCGATTTTTAGAGAACGTGCTAAGCATTACTAGTTATTAAGAGTATAATATTAAAACTTAACTTTGTTACTCGTTTGAAACGTGTGATGAGATTTTGAAAACATTTGATTAATTTTAAGAAAAACTTGCGCAGCTATATTCAAAATAATTAAAGTAGTGTGTGAATAAGTAATTAAAAACCCAAAACAAAAATAATTAGAGCGGCCTCATTACAAACCCAAAACCATAAAAATAATTAAAAATGAATACGAAAATAAAATAAATTAAAATAGAACTTAAATAACTGTAGTCCATGTGGCCACTCCAAATCCCTCCCAACTCCAAGTCCACCAATCTAGGGCTCACCTGCATGGATGGAGAGAAAAATGGTGAGTTTGGAAACTCAGTGTGCAAAGAAGCCCATCCAGAGCCCAAATCAGCTCAAGCCCACTAGGCCTAAGCCCAATCCAGTCTCAATATTTACTGGGCCACAGCCCTATTCAGATACAGTAATCTGGGCCTTAGCCCGTTTCAGATAACAGTATGGCCCATAGGCCATTACAGTAACAGATCAATGAATATGCGGGTATGCAAGCCCAAACCCAGCCTATGTCCATCTGCTACACTCCACCCGTACCAACCCTACACTCCATGTAGGGAATAACTCAACCCACTCAGCCCTACACTCCATAGTTGCAGCATAGCTGCTCAGATAACAGTAAAATGAGGCAAAGCCTCTAGTACGTGGTCAAGCCACTTTTAGTACTTCCTCCATCAATATACCAGTCTCATGCAACAGATATTCATGACATGGCATGCAATAAACAGTAACAGTAAAACATACGTTTTGGTCAAACTTAGCCCTAGGGGTATAATGGTCATTTTACACCTAAGGGTAGTTCAGTAATTTCCACCCATAAGGGTATTTCAGTAATTATGCCAATTTCTAGGGTTTCATACACATTTTAATCAGAAATAGTCTAACTTTTATCTCCGTAGTTTATTTAGTCCATTTTAGCAGTTTACAGCCATTGGACCCTAAAACCCCAAATGGGCCTTATAGTGACATTTAGCTAATTTAGCCCATTTAGTCCAAATTTTACTATCGATTTACCAATTTTAGCAGTTCTGGACCTACAGTCTATTTGTACACACTTATTGCCTATTCTTACCCATATGGGCCTGTAAGCCCATTGGGCCCACACTCAGCCCATCGAGGCCCAAACTTACCGAAGTGCACGAAATCGCGCGCTCATCCATCTTACCACTTACGATTACAGATTTAATGATTTCCAACTGACTTATGAGCGCTCGCATGCTCACAAGCCCACGAAATGCCAAAATTTTGGCATTTTGGCTTTTCGGCTTTTACCGATTTAGACTACAGAAGGGTGTTCGATACACACCTGATTTGCGACGACTGCTAACGAGATCTCCCACGATATCCTACAATCGATCACTAGACACATCAGATCCAAAATACAATGACAATCATCATAATTCTACTTACCATAACCAGCCATCAACACCTAAGGCCTTTGAGATCTTACCTTTGTCGAAACTAGTGACTAGATCTAGATCTAGCCGGTCCATTTGTCACCTCTAGAACACACTAATATCAAAATAAATCATTTGTTAATAACCTTTAGAGCCCTAAGCCTCAATCGACAGCTTCCCTAAGACTCTAGGGATTTCGACTTTTCTAAATCTCGAAATAGAGAATAGATCTGAGATGTTGAGTACTTACCACAGATTCCCCTTCCGTTTCTACTCAGATCTGATGCAGATCTAGCCTCTGAACACTAGCAGAGATTGAGTCTCAGAGATCTAAAGATTCGGCTACAAGTCCCTAAAAATATGGTGGTTTCAGCTTTTTGAATGGTAAAGAAGAAGATCATTTGGTGTTGTGGTTTTGAAGTAGTGTTGCTGACAGGGGTTTAGAAGATGTAAAAATCAACCCAAAGAGTGCAAGGAAGGTAGGAGGATTCGGCTAAAAGAAATCGACACAAGAAGTAGCCTTTTGGGATTTCGGCTTTTAGCCATTGATGGGTTTTAGAAGAAAAGAATGGTAGATTCGGTTTTTGAAGCAAAGAAAAGGGAAGATGAATAAGGAGGAGAGGTAGTTTTGGCTATAGAAGAAAAGAATGGAAGAGAGGAGAAGAGAAGGAAGAATTCAGCACAAAGGAAAGCTTACTTGCTTTTTTCGGCTTTTTGGCATACTAAAGGGAGAATAGGACGAAAGTGAAAACTCTAGGTGGCTAACCCTAATTCGGCAAGACAGAAAAGAAATTAAAACTTGCCCTAATGGCAATTCAAATCAACGGCCCAACCTTCCTAAAGCCCTAGCCGAATATCACTTGAGCTCTATCATATACTCGGCACATGCACAAAATTAAAAGTATTATCTGCTTATCTTGTGACTTGAACTCTGGCCCTTAAACTCAGTCCACACACCACTTTTTTAAGAGCTTAGTGACGCCCCCTTGCCACTTTACCGAGGCCCTCTTTGTGTCTCAGTTTACTAACTTTTTCTTAAAGGCCCACTTAACCAAGTCCCTTTCAGTTAAAAACCGAAGTTGATATTCTGCCAGGTTTTAACTTAGGCTTGGGCCTCCTAAAGGCCCACTAACACACTTAAACATAATTTCAGTAACCAAAACACCAAAATTTCAAGATTTCACCAAAAATCACAAAAACCCAAAAAATCCCGAAAATCAGGGCATTACAACTCTACCCCCTTAAAGAAATTTCGGCCTCGAAATTTACCTAATCCAAATAGGTAAAGGTATTATTGACGCATCGCCTCTTCTGGCTCCCAAGTAGCCTCCTTCCTACTATGGTTACGCCAAAGCACCTTCACTAACGGAACTGACTTCTTCCTCAATTCTTTGACTTCTCGGTCCAGTATTTGCACAGGCTCCTCTTCAAAGGTCAAATCAGTCTTCATCTCAATCTCCTCCACTGGTATGACATGTGAAGGATCCGATCGATACCGTCTTAGCATGGACACATGAAAGACGTCATGGATTCTATTCAACTCCGATGGTAACTTTAACTGATACGCTACTGGCTCTACTCGTTTAAGAACCCGATAAGGCCCAATAAACTGCGGACTCAGTTTGCCTTTCTTGCCAAACCTCAAGATCTTCTTCCAAGGCGAAACCTTCAAGAAGACCATATCTTCAACAATGAACTCAATCTCCTTATGCTTTAGATCCGCATACGACTTCTGCCTATCAGATGCCTCTTTTAACCGATCTCTGATCAACTTAATCTTACTTTTAGTGTCTGCTACTAATTCCGGTCCAAGAACTTGTCGTTCTCCCAACTCCGTCCAACAGGTAGGCGTACGACACCTTTGCCCATACAGTGCTTCATATGGAGCTATCTGAATACTCGCTTGATAACTGTTATTGTATGCAAATTCTGCCAATGGTAAGTAGTCCTCTTAACTACCTCGAAATTCGATGACACAACCCCTTAACATATCCTCCAGAACCTGAATAACCCTTTCTGACTGTCCATCAGTGTGACGGTGAAAAGCAGTGCTAAAATCTAATCGCGTACCCAACGCCTCCTACAAATTTTACCAGAATTGAGATGTAAACCTAGGGTCTCGATCAGAAATAATCGAAACTGGCACCCCATGCAGTCGCACTATCTCCGCCACATACAGTTTAGCTAACTTTTGCAGTGTGTAATCAGTTTGGACATGTATGAAATGGGCAGATTTAGTTAACCTATCCATAATTACCCACATAGAGTCCTTTTTGGAGGGTGTCAAAGGTAGCCCACTTACGAAATCCATAGTAACTCTCTCCAACTTTCAAAGTGGAATTTTCACTAGTTGTAATAGTCAAGAAGGCAGTTGGTGCTCAACCTTAACTTGCTGGCACGTTAGACATTTTCCCACAAATTCAATCACCTCACGCTTAAGTCCAGGCCACCAGTACACCTCTCGCAAGTCTCGATACAGCTTATTCCCTCTAAGATGCATGGCATAAGGTCCACCATGAGCCTCTTTCAGAATCGACTGCCTCAATTCAGAGTCCTTCAGAATACAAACTCTTCCATGAAAACAAAGAACTCCATCAACATTCAGTCCAAAATCTGAATTCTCCTCGTTCTCAGCTTGCTGAAATCGAGGAACCAACGATTCATCCTTTAATTGCTTCTCTTTAATCTACTCAGTTTAAGTTGGTCTTACTTGCAACTCCGCCAACAGACTCCCATCATCGTACAGACTCAAACGAGCAAACATCGCTCTCAACTCAGCTACAGTCTTTCAGTTTAGTGCATCAGCCACCACATTCGCCTTGCTTGAGTGGTACTCAATCGAACAATCGTAATCCTTAAGCAACTCTATCCATCTTCGTTGCCTAAGATTCAACTCTTTCTGAGTCAATAGATACTTGAGACTTTTATGGTCTATGTATATAATACACTTTTCCTCATATAGATAGTATCTCCAGATTTTCAATGCAAAGATCACCGCTGCCAACTCTAGATCATGTGCAGGGTAATTCGCTTCGTGAGGCTTCAGTTGTCGCGAAGCATAAGCGACTACCTTACCCTCTTACATTAGTATACAGCCTACACCCAAATGTGATGCATCACTGTACGCAGTAAAATCCTTCCCAGACTCTCGCTAAATCAACACTGGCACCTCAGTTATTACCTTTTTCAACTTTTTAAAAGCTTCTTGCTGTTTCTCAATCCAAACAAACACTACTCCTTTTCTTAACAGTTTCGTTAGCGGTGCAGCAATTAGAGAAAATCCCTTCGCATAGAGTTACTTCTCTCTCAGCACTTGTAGCACAATACGGTGATGCTCATCATGCTTCTCCTCAGTTTTCGAATATACCAGAATATCATCGATAAAGACGATTACGAATCGGTCCAAGTAAGGTTAGAACACTCAATTCATCAAATCTATGAAAGCTGCAGGTGCATTCGTTAGTCCAAACGGCATAACCAGAAACTCGTAATGACCATACCGAGTTCTGAATGTCGTCTTATGAATATATACCTTCTTTACCCTTAATTGATGGTATCCAGATCGAATATCGATATTGGAAAATGCCGCAGCTCCTCTAAGCTGGTCAAACAGATCGTCGATTCTTGGCAGATGATACTTATTCTTTATTGTCAGTTTGTTCAACTGGTGATAATCGATACACATACGCATCGTCCCATCCTTCTTCTTCACAAATAGCACTGGTGCTCCCCACAGAGACACACTCGGTCTAATGAAGCACCTATCCAAGAACTCTTGAATTTTTACTTTCAGTTCCACCAACTCCTCTGGTGCCATCCTATAAGGCACAATGGACATTGAAACCGTTCCAGGCAGTAAGTCGATTCCAAACTCGACTTCTCAGTTTGGAGGTAATCTAGGAAGCTCCTCAGAGAATACATCTTGAAATTCCGTAACAGTTCTGATTGTCTTCACAGTCAAATCTTCAGTCTCAGTTTGGCTCACAAAAGCCAAGTACGCCTGGCATCCCTTGTGAATTAGTTTCTCAGCCCTTAAGACCGAAACAACATTGGGAAAATAGTCTATTTGCTCCCCAATAACCATTACCTCCTTATCCTCGGTAGTTCTTAACACCATCCTCTTAGTCGCATAATCCAAAGTCGCCCTATGCTTGGTCAACCAGTCCATTCCTAAGATTAGATCGAACTCTCCGAATGGTAACTCCATCAAGTCTCCACAGAAAATCCTACCTTGAGTCTCTAAAGGCACCTCCCTTAAGAGTTTATCTACCCTAACCGAGTGACTTAGAGGACTTATCACAGTAACTTCACTCACAGTTTCCTTAGAGTGCACACTCAATGACCCAGAAATGTCACATGCAACATACGAATGGGTTCATCCCACATCTATCAGAGCAATGTAGGGCATGCTAGAGATAAAAAACGTATCGGTTATGACGTCAGGTGCATCACCCTCCTCTTGGCGACGAGTAGCATACACCAAGGCTAGCTGACGAGCCTCAGCATTGCCAGCACCCCTGCCAGGTGCTCCACGACCACAACTATTTCCATTGCCACCTCAACCTTGTCCACGACCTCTCGGTGGTAGCGGTCCACCTCGCACTGGTTGAACAACCCCTTGTTGAGCAACTTGAGTCTGAGCCGGTCTCCTTGGACAGTCTTTAACCCTATGTTCCTTGGATCCACATAAGAGACATGCTCCAGTACGCTTCCAGAATTCTCCAAAATACACTCTCCCACAGTCCCCGCAAGACGGCGGTCTAACTGTATTCATCGGAACTGCTCGAACTGGTTCCTCCACTCTAGCTCTTTTGACATTTCAGTTTGCAGCTCCAGATGGTCCAGTATCCCTCCTAAAGCAATTCTGATCCTTATCACAGTTCTGCCATTCAGCTCGTTTCACCTCTTCGGTTATCTTAGCCTTCTCCACCAGTGCAGAAAAATTGCGCTCCCTCTGCGAAGCTATCAGCAGCCTTAGCTCGTCTTTGAGGCCATCCTCAAAGCGAATACTACGCTCATACTCAGTGGAACTATACCGCTGGCATAACGACTCAACCTCAGAAACTCTACCTCATACTCAGCAACGGTCTTATTGCCTTGGGTCAGGTTCAAGAATTCCTTCCTACGTGCATCCATATAGCTCGTTCCGACATACTTTCCTTTGAAGGACGTCTTAAACAGTTCCCAAGTTACCCGCTCAGCTGGGGTACTCTCCCTTACAGTGATCTACCATTTATAAGCCTCGTCTCGTAGCAACGACACCGCACCTTTTAGCTTTTGCTCCACTGAGCAATTCAGGTCGTCCATAATCCGTTCCGTAGCTTCCAGCCAATACTCAGCTACATTTGGGGCCACTCCAGATATGCCCCTAAAGACCTCCGCTCTGTTAGCCTGGAGTCACTCAGAAATAGATCCCCTATTTACTGGCCCAACATTAGCTCTAGCAACCATTTCCAGAACCCTTAACATGGCCTGGGACAGAGCGTCATCCCCTGCGGCCCGATCATATGGCCTATTTTTAGCTACAGGCGATGGTCGTGCCCCACCAGCTGGCATGTGTTTCGAAGACGAAGACCCAGCTTGAACATTGCCTCGGCCACGTCTACGGCCTCATCCACTAGCAGCTCTCGTACTCATATCGACTTATTTGATTACGAATTTTATGACATTAGTTTAATATTTCAGTTGTTTATTACAAATGTCTTATGCATAGATAGAGTTTTAAAGTTTGTTTTCGCGAAATCGTTGCCTAGCTACAGTCTCAGTTTTTCTAGGGTTTAGTTTCCCTACAGTCTCAGTCTCTATAGTTTTCAGTACTACCCTATCTACAGTATCATAGCAGGGTTTCAGTTCTATCTACAGTGATATTTCAGTATAGTACAGTATAAGAAACAGTAATATTTACGGACTTGGTGCCGGGGATTCAGTTTGCCACTTCTTCAGATACCAGATTTTAGAAAACTCAGAAATATTTAAACTTTTCAAAATCAAACCTTTAAAACATGTCTATTTTGAAGGAAACAAGTTTGAAAAGGGTTTTTCTAAATTTTTCAGAAATCGATTTCCAAAAATACCCTTCTTGGGCCTAAATTTTAAGAATTTTTAAAAACATTTTTAGACTTGATTCACAGTCGAGTTGTTGCAACCAAGCTCTGATACCACTAAATGTAACACCCCAAACCTGGCCCAGACGTTACGGCCAAATCTGGTGTGTCATATCACCTACAACTAACTATGTTACCTAGTTACTAAGATTGGGGTGAGCTTTGCAAACTGATATTGTGGGTTTAAGAGAAATTTTTGGTTTTTGGAGAACGTCCTAAGTATTACTAGTTATTAAGAGGATAACATTAAAACTTAACTTTATTACTCGTTTGAAACGTGTGATGAAATTTTGAAAACATTTGATTAATTTTAAAAAAAACTTGCACAGCTATATTCAAAATAATTAAAGTAGTGTGTGAATAAGTAATTAGAAACCCAAAACAAAAATAATTAGAGTGGCCTCATTACAAACCCAAAACCATAAAAATAATTAAAAATGAATACGGAAATAAAATAAATTAAAATAGAACTTAAATAACTGTAGTCCATGTGGCCACTCCAAATCCTTCCCAGCTTCAAGTCCACCAATCTAGGGCTCACCTGCATGGATGGAGAGAAAAAGGGGTGAGTTTGGAAACTCAGTATGCAAAGAAGCCCATCTAGAGCCCAAATCAGCTCAAGCCCACTAGGCCTAAGCCCTATCTAGTCTTAGTATTTACTGGGCCACAGCCTTATTCAGATACATTAATCTGGGCCTTAGCCCGTTTCAGATGACAGTATGGCCTATAGGCCCATTACAGTAATAGATCAATGAATATGCAGATATACAAGCCCAAACCCAGCCTATGTCCATCCGCTACACTCCACCCGTA
Organism: Gossypium stocksii; assembly: GCA_020496765.1. Taxonomy (NCBI): domain Eukaryota; kingdom Viridiplantae; phylum Streptophyta; class Magnoliopsida; order Malvales; family Malvaceae; genus Gossypium; species Gossypium stocksii. The sequence goes on along the minus strand of CM035627.1, from coordinate 88,103,350 downwards.
CCAGCCCTACACTCCATGTGGGGAATAACTCAACCCACCCAGCCCTACACTCCATGCAGGGAATAACTCAACCCACCCAGCCCTACACTCCACAGTTGCAGCATAGCTGCTCAGATAACAGTAAAATGAGGCAAAACCTCCAGTACGTGGTCAAGCCACTTTCAGTACTTCCTCCATCAATATCCCAGTCCCATGCAACAGATATTCATGACATGGCATGCAATAAACAGTAACAGTAAAACATGCATTTTGGTCAAACTTAGCCCTAGGGGTATAATGGTCATTTTACACCTAGGGGTAGTTCAATAATTTCCACCCATAAGGGTATTTTAATAATTATGCCAATTTCTAGGGTTTCATACACATTTTAATCAGAAATAGTCTAACTTTTATCTCCGTAGTTTATTTAGTCCATTTTAGCAGTTTACAGCCATTGGGCCCTAAAACCCCTAATGGGCCTTACAGTGACATTTAGCTAATTTAGCCCATTTAGTCCAAATTTTACTATCGATTTACCAATTTTAGCAGTTCTGGACCTACAGTCTATTTGTATACACTTATTGCCTATTCTTACCTATATGGGCCCGTAAGCCCATTGGGCCCACACTCAGCCCATCGAGGCCCAAACTTACCGAAGTGCACGAAATCACGCACTCATCCATCTTACCACTTGCGATTACAGATTTAATGATTTCCAACTGACTTATAAGTGCTCGCACGTTCACAAGCCCACGAAATACTGAAATTTTAGTATTTCGGCTTTTACCGATTTAGACTACAGAAGGGTGTTCGATACACACCTGATTTGCAACGACTGCTAACGAGATCTCCCACTATATCCTACAATCGATCACTAGACACATTAGATCCAAAATACAATGACAATCATCATAATCCTACTTACCATAATCGACCATCAACACCAAAGGCACTTGAGATCTTACCTTTGTTGAAACTAATGACTAGATCTAGATCTAGTCGGTCCAGTTGTCCAAGCCTTCGATCAGTCGCCTTTAGAACACACTAACACCAAAATAAATCATTTTTTAATAACCTTTAGAGCCTTAAGCCCCAATCGACAGCCTCCCTAAGACTCTAGGGATTTCGACTTTTCTAAATCCCGAAATAGAGAATAGATCTAAGATGTCGAGTACTTACCACAGATTCCCCTTCTATTTCTACTCAGATCTGATACAGATCTAGCCCCTAAACACTAGCAGAGATCGAGTCTTAGAGATCTAAAGATTCGGCTACAAGTCCCTAAAAATATGGTGGTTTCGGCTTTTTAAACGGTAAAGAAGAAGATGATTTGGTGTTATAGTTTTGAAGTAGTGTTGCCGACAGGGGTTAGGGGTTTAGAGGATGTGAAAATTGGCCAAAAGAGATGCAAGGAAGGTAGAAGGATTCGGCTAAAAGAAATCGACACAAGAAGCAGCCTTTTGGGATTTTGGCTTTTAGCCGTTGATGGGTTTTAGAAGAAAAGAATGGCAAATTCAGTTTTTGAAGCAAAGAAAAGGAAAGATGAATGAGGAGGAGAGGTAGTTTTGGCTATAGAAGAAAAGAAAAAGAAAAGAATGGAAGAAAGGAGAAGAGAAGGAAGAATTCGGCATAAAGGAAAGCTTACTTGCGTTTTTCGGCTTTTTGGCACACTAAGGGGAGAATAGAACGAAAGTGAAAACTCTAGGTGGCTAACGCTAATTCGGCAAGACAGAAAAAAAATTAAAACTTGCCCTAATGACCATTCAAATCAACGGCCCGACCTTCCTAAAGCCCTAGCCGAATACCACTTGAGCTCTATCACATGCCCGGCACATGTACAAAATTAAAAGTATCATCTGCTTACATTGTGACTTGAACTCTAGCCCTTAAACTCAGTCCACACGTCACTTTTTTAGGAGCTTAGTGGCGCCCCCTTGCCACTTTACCAAGGTCCTCTTTGTGTCTCAGTTTACTAACTTTTTCTTAAAAGCCTACTTAACCAAGTCCATTTCAGTTAAAAACCGAAGTTGATATTTCTGCTGGGTTTTAACTTAAGCTTGGGCCTCCTAAAGGCCCACTAACACACTTAAACATAATTTCAGTAACCAAAACACCAAAATTTCAAAATTTCACCGAAAATCACAAAAACCTGAAAAATCCCGAAAATCAGAGCGTTACAACTTATTTTCTAAAATTCTATAATATTTGTTAACTTGATAAATCAAATCAAAATTGCCAAGAGAAGGTGAATTGATTTATAAAAAATTTTAAGAAAGCTAGAAAGAAAATTGAAAGATGAATACTATAATTTAGAGTGGTTCAGCCCCAATTGCCTACTCCACTACCTTAGCTCTCCACAACTAAGGATTTTCTCCAAATTCACTAATTTGGTAACCTTTGAGGATAAGGTTTAACCTTACAATTCTCTTAAGATTTATGCCCCAAAATATTAAGATTGCATTCCCTTAAGGTTTCTACTCAAACCTTAAGAAATAACCCTCTCTCGAAGAGAATAAATAAGCAAACTAAGAAGTAATCCTTACAAGATCATAATGTTTGCCAATTAAGTACTAATACAAAGAAGAATACTTGAGTTAGATGAATATAATGAAAGCCTACAAGTTTTTACAAGAAAAGGTATGAAAGAATTAAGCTCTTAGGTTGTTTATTGATCTTTAAGCTTTGCACATGTCTCTTGTTGTTGCTAAACCTTTGGAAGATGATGTTTATACCCTTTAATTGATTTCCAATCGTTGTAGTTGTTATGAGAGTGAATAGAGTCGTTAAGATGAAAATACCATATCATTAAATTCACCTGCAACAAAAGGTATCGATTTTTTCTACAAGAATCGATACTATTAGCATTTAATACTTGATTCAATGACCGTTAAATTTAGTTTACAATGATACCAAAGGCAATTTATCGATACCTCGTAAAAGGTATTGATACTTTTTGTGAAAATTGAAAACAAAATATCAATTTGGTGTCGATTTTAAAATGGGTATTGATATCTTGAAAACTATCGATACTTGGACAAAAAGCATTGATACTTTTTGTCCTGGAGCAATGCTCACTTGTTTGAAAACAGTTAAAACATAATTGAAAGTGTTTGATTTAATTGAAATTATTTCAACATTTTTTTATCAATTTGTTCAACTTAACTTTTATTCAAAAATATTTTAATTTATTATATCAAAATATATTATCAAATAAAACTTAATTTAACAATATTCTTGACCCGATTTCAATATTGTTCCTAGCTCAAAGGCATAACGAGGATGTTACATTATTGGATGAATATTTCCTGTTGAAAATACCAACAATCAAATTTCACATTTTATTTCATAAAAAATTATATTAACATTGTTCCATCAATTATTATAACAATATATTTCATTTTTACTAGCATATTATGTGGTTTTTCATGAGGGTTTAGGTTCTAACAAAATTACGAATTAATACAAATATATATATAAAAAAAAGTAAATGTACCATTAGTCACTAAATTATGAATAAATTTTTTAAGTGATAATTTTTTAATTGGCATGATAATAAGTTTAATCTTCAATTTTTATACTTTTTGCTAATTTAATCTGATTATTTATAAAATGAAAAAAAATTAAAATTATTTTTTTAAATTAGAAAATTCTAAAAATTAATAGAAATAAAAGTTGATAAACTTTTCAAAAATAGATAAAGTGAAAGAAAATGAGAAAAAAAAAGTATTTTTAAACCCTTCAACTTTTCTCTTATATTGTCTAAATAGAAATGTCTAATATCCATTCTTTAAAAGAACATATAAAAAAATGAAAATATTAAGCAAAATTATTAATTCTTTGTTTTTAACCTCTTCTATTTGTTGACATAGCTTTTTTTGTTATAAGAAAATAAAAATTTCAAAATATAGTTTGTTTTTACAATTTAGGTTTTAAAAATTAATTTAAATGAATTGAAATTTTAAATTGAATCTGAAAAAGAAAATTTTGTGGTATATTATATATTTTTTTGGCTAAAAACTGGCATCAAAATTGATTTCACAAGCTGCTATAATATTTGCTCTAGATATTTTTCAAGGGCATGAAGCTTGACTTGATATTACTAATTTGGTCTCAACAAAAAAAAATATATTACTTAAAAGTCAGGTGACCAAAAATAATAATTTTGAAAACTTTAATGATTAAATAGTAATTTTTTTTAATTAAGTGACGAAAACTTCTCCATATTTTGATAACTAATGGAGTAGTTTACTAAACAAACTTCATTTAGCGATGATTTTACGTTCTCCTTTAATCTTTTAACCCTCGTCACCAATATAATACAGATAATTATTTTCAATAGTCTAAATTATACATAACATTATTTTATAATATTATTAAGTATATTTATCAAATTTTACACTACGTATTTCTATAAAAAATATATTTAAAAATTTCCACTATTTCAATTAAACTCACAAAACACTAAAAATTAGTAAATAATATAAAATATTTCTTAATCGAATTAGTTTTCTTGTATTTTTTAAATGATAAGTTGTTTAAGTTTAGAATTGGTAAATAGAATGTAGATAATGATTTATGTTTGAAATTTGTTAATGATACTTGATAAGTGAATTAAAGCTTTTAGGATTCGATTTTTTTTTTTCATAATTTTTGGATACGAGGGTGTTTATAGTAGGTGAGAGGGTATTGAACGGAAAAAGAGCATGCAGGAATCTTGTTGGGGTTGGGGAGACAGATTTTTTTTGCTCTAACTCCTCACGGTCGGCAACTTGGGGTAAAAAATCTCTGCCTCTGCTCAACGCTTACATGTTCTTAAAAAATTTGCCTTCCATCACTCAAATCGATACTGTTGATGGCGATTTGATGTCAATCTCGTACCCCTCCCCGTAACGTTGTTCTATCCATTATATTTTGGTAAATGATTGTAGGTATATATTATTTAAGTAATAAATTGTGTATTTTATATTATTTTAAAAAATAGTAAAATCTTTTAACAAAAATAAAAAATTTCAAAATTCGACTGGTGATTGAACATGTTAAACCACTCATTCTAATATTCGAGTATTCGAGTAGCTCAATTAAATAAATTATTAAAAAAATATTATAAATAAAAAAAAAATCCAACTAATTCGTGGGTCAATCAATTCAACCGCTTATTTTAAATCGAAATCTCAACTGATTCCTAATTTAATAGTTTGATTGGCTTGTACAGTTCAATTTTGAAAACAGTGACACATTGACCAAGTTTATCTCTTTTGTGGGATGGGAATGAGAATTTGGCATTTGGCTTAACACTATCATCAATCATAAATAAATAGAATATTCAATTAACAGTTTAATTTTTATTCATTTATATTTATTTATTAAACTAAATAAGAGAACATAAACAAAATTTTAAAACTCGTTTATTAAACGAATAGATCACGAACAAAACTTGTTCAGTATACTTATGTTGATAAACAAACTTGTTTATAGTCATTTAAAAGGTTGAATTACCTAAAAAAGCCCTTTTTTTCAAAATTACGGAAATGACCCGATATTTCAATTAATTACGGAAATAGGCCAAAAACCCCAAAAATGCGTCCACGTCAGCGCGTTGTCAGGGGAAAAAGGGGAAAAAGGCTTCCCTGAGGAAGCGTTTTGTCCACGTAGGCACAAAATGCTTCCTTGAGAACGCGTTTTATGCCTACGTGGACAAAACGCTTCCTCAGGGAAGCGTTTTTCCCCGTTTTACCCCAACGGTCAGATTTTTTTTTACCTTTTTTTTAAATTTTTTGACCATTTTACCTCCCAACGGTAAAAAAAAAAAACCCTATAAAACCCCCTTCCTTTTATTATTTTTCACACACAAATCATCTCCAAAATTTCTCTAAATTCTCTCAAATTTCTCTCAAAATTCTCTTAAATTTCTCTCAAATTTCTCTCAAATATTCAATAAATTGCTTAATTTCTCCCAAAATTGTCTTTAATTTTTGCAAAAAAAACTCTTCAAAAATTTTAAAATTTCTCTCAATTTTCGAAAATTTGAAAATTTCGATCGTGTTAGCAATGGCTTCTGAATTCATTTTTCTTGATCCTACACACATCTCTGTCGAACAATTGAGAATGGTAAGTGTTTATTTTAATTTTAAATATTATTTAATTTTTTTTTCATTTATGCAATTTTAATTAATTTTAATTTTATAATTATTTATTATAGCCAGTAGATCGGGTGTTGCAATACGGATTAGCCAAGATACTGGTCAAATTATATTGAAATGTGGGAAAATCGGTATGATTATATACCAACTCGGGAACCGATCATCGTTCCAGAGTTGGCGTGTGTGCCGGAATACATGCCATGGTTTAGAATCCATGGCAAGCCATATCTATTATCCGAAGAGGAGAGGAGACGACAAATACGTGTTGAAAGGGAACAACGGGGCCATTGCTAACACGATCGAAATTTTCAAATTTTCGAAAATTGAGAGAAATTTTAAAATTTTTGAAGAGTTTTTTTTGCAAAAATTAAAGACAATTTTGGAAGAAATTAAGCAATTTATTGAATATTTGAGAGAAATTGAGCAAATTATTAAAAATTTGAGAGAAATTTAAGAGAATTTTGAGAGAAATTTGAGAGAATTTAGAAAAAGTTTGGAGAGGATTTGTGTGTGAAAAATAATAAAAGGGAGGGGGTTTTTAAGGTTTTTTTTACTGTTGGGGGGTAAAATGGTCAAAAAATTTAAAAAACGGTCAAAAAAAATCTTACCGTTGGGGTAAAACGGGGAAAAACGCTTCCCTGAGGGGACGCGTTTTATGCCTACGTGGACAAAACGCTTCCTCAGGGAAGCGTTTTTTCCCTTTTTCCCCTAACAACGCGCTGACATGGACTCGTTTTTGGGGTTTTTGGCCTATTTCCTTAATTAATTGAAATATCGGGCCATTTTCATAATTTTGAAAAAAAAGGGCTTTTAATGGTAATTTAGCCCATTTAAAACTTGTTTAATAAATCATTTAAAGCTTATTTATTATTCAATTAATAAAATTAACATTGTTTGTTTGCTTATTTTATTTATAATATAATTTTTTATATTTATAATATTTGATCATTTTATATTGAAAAAACGGAAAAATAAGATAGGTAGTTATTTTATTGTTTATTATTCATAAATAATGTTTGCGAACATCTTCAATTATATGTATATGAACATATCCGTTTAACTTAAACGAACGAACATGAACATGAACACAGAATTAAAATTTTTAACAAACACAAACTAAACACAAACAAACATAAATAAAAATCCGTTCATTCAAGCTCGATTAATTTACTACTATAACTAACACCAAATGTCTCTAACGCCCATGTTTGCATACATGCATATAACTTGAATTTACCTTTAATCTAACTCTGCTCTCAGTTCTTCTATTTATTCGACTTTTAACATTGAATCTTTCTACTTCTGATTTAAAAAATTATCTCTATTTATTTTAATTGAAAATTAAAATCCAATTCACAATACTGTTAATTACCTTCGATTAAATTAGTATTTAATACATTAACATACATTGTCAATAATCCACAAGACACCACCGGATAAAGAAAATAACAATTACATATTTTTAATTTTTTTTTAAATTATTCATTGGTTTATTGATAATGCATCTTAATCTGGTTTAATTAAATTTCGTTATGAATTATATATTATTTGTGAATCAAATATAAACCCTAGCTTAACCAAATTTCATTAACTGTGTCATTAAATCAACTACAATTTCCAAATCAAAAAAGTAGATAGACTAAATTTCTAAGGGTCTCTTTGTTCATAAGTAAAAAAATTTACAAAAAATTTTTTCTGACATTTTCTTATATTTATTTTACAAAAAATAACTTATTCAATGAAAAATAACTTACAGGTTAATATAAAATAAGCTCATTTTCCTATTAAAAAGAATAAGTCATTTTCTAGAAAAAAAACTCATAATTTTATTTTTATATAAAAATTAATTTAAATCAAACTTAATATTATTATATTTATAATAAAATTTATTTTTAAAAATATTAAAATATTAATATAAAATATTATATTTTTCAATATTATTAAACATAGATATTTAATTATATATATTTAGTTATGTAATAATTTATCAATATAATTAATATAATTAATTATTTTAATAAATTATTTAATATTTTAATAATAAATTTTAAAAATAATAATTTTAAATAATATCCTTCACATATTATTAAAAATATTCAATATTAATATTTCAATAATAAATATTTTGTAATATAAAGGTTAAAATATGTCATAAATCTATGTACTCTTCACAAATTTGCAATTTAGTCTCTATACTTCTATTTTTAAGAATTTAATCCTCTACTTTTTCAAATTTGAAAATCAAGTGTAACTGTTGACATTGTTAAAAAAATTTCAATTTGTTGATGTCACATTTTCTAAATAAAAAATACTTACTTTATAGTTATGTAATTAAAAAATAACGTTATAATGTATCTGAATTTAACAAATTATTTTTAATATATGCAAAAACAATGTAAAATATAAATTTATAGATATAAAATAAACTCAATTAACCAATGAAAAGATAAAAAAATCTCAAATGTATTTTTGTTTTATTGAAAACAGTTTTTATGAAATATTTTTAAGAAATCAGTCAAACAATAAAAAATATTTTAAACAGATTCATTCAAACACCAAAAAAATATTTAACTTTTCCAAAAAAGTAATTCATTTTTCAGATAACATTTTCCGGAAACTATTTTTAGTGAAACAAACAAACCCTAAAATTAAAAACTGATAGACTAAATTTCAAAAACCTAAAGAGTACAAGGACTGGGGCATGATTAGACCTTTTATCTTCGCATTTCAATATTTACTGGCCCACCTAGTGTGTTGCACTGAACCTGTGCGAAAGAACAAAGACCAAAGTATTGGTGGGGGGTCATGTCAAGGCTAAAGAAAGGCAATTTAGTGATCTTTCAAACTCTACTCCAATGTTATAGCACGGCATTTTTTTCTGCCCGTGTCAGAAACCCGACATCAATGTCGAGTCGAGTCACCCGACCAGGAGCCATGTTTTGACTTTTTGCCGGTTTCACAATATCTGCCATTAGATTACTTTGTTAACAGTACCAATTCAATCTTGATCACGGTGAAGACGTTTTCAGTTCATTATTTAGTGATTTCAAACAAATGGTGAGTCCATGAAATTCACGTGGAACCTGTTTTTCGAGGTTCGATACCGGCATATTTAATTAACATCAAAATTCAACTCGAGATTATCTAGTATTCGAAGAGGCAATCAGAAAACCGAACAATCATTTCAAATTATCTCTTAGCCATGTCAAATGATGAAGACCCGGCTATTCGTTACTATCAGATGTAGGAGCTAGTGGCTGAAGAGCTTTAAGAGGATTCATAATGACACCGTCAATAAGTCCGTATTCCTTTGCTTCTTTCGCGCTCATGAAAAAATCACGGTCAGTATCCTGGTTAATCTGATCCAAGCTTTGACTGGTGTGGTAAGCAAGATACCCGTTTAAATTTGCCTTATGATGCAGCATTTCATTTGCCTGAAAATCATGTTTAATATTCATACAGAGGGTAAGGAAGGCAGAAGTACAAAATTTAAACACGAGGCTTGTTGAGTAAAAAAGCATAATACCTGAATATCGATATCAGTTTGACCTCCTTGAGCTCCACCAAGAGGCTGATGTATCATTATCCGTGAATTAGGTAAACTATACCGTTTTCCTGAAGTTTTGAAGAGAACAAAGGAATATGCAAGTTTAGCAGACAGAACGAGAAACTACACCAATCAACGGAGCTATGAACGGCAGAAATCTATTTATATACCTTTAGTTCCCGCACTAAGAAGAAAAGCTCCCATGCTGTTCACCGAAAAACAAGACATATCCATTAACAATAACAAACAATTGCATTCGGATTTAAACTGAAATCTTATTGTATGAATGCACTTCATATCAAAGAGCTTGCGATCCAAAATATCAATCATTAAGCTCTTGCACTAAAAACATTATTTTGTCATATAACTTATAAAAGTCGAGCTATGATCCAATACTTGGCTTCCAAACATTGGAACACGAAAAATACAACCAATCTCTTCATACAAAATATATATTACGCATATTATGAAATATTCTCATCAAGGATCAAATATCTGTCGGAATGAATCGAGTACCATAATTAAGGACCAAAGTTAAGATCAATATTCCTTAATTAAGAGACAAACAAGGCATAGCCACGACACTACAGTTTTCTGGTGTTCCATACTGTGATTTGAAAATATAATTGCATATTTTGCATTACAAACAGAAAAAACAAAATCAACGAATTTATTACCTAGCAGCAAGTCCAATGCACACAGTCGAGACATCAGGCCGTATATGCCTCATAGTGTCAAATATGGCCATACCTAACAAAATGCAAAACCATACAAGCCAGGCAAGTCATGATGCTTGTTGACACAAACCGGAGCAAATACAAAGACAAGATTCTCATTAGATGAATATATTACCAGCTGTAACTGATCCTCCAGGAGAATTGACGTACATGACAATGTCCTATCAACAATATCCGAAATCGCAAAAGTAGTAAATAATATTCATAATGGCATTAGAGGTCATGGTGTATACTATTGAAAGAAAGAAAGAAAGAAAGCATGGAACCAAACAGACCTTCTGAGGATCCACAGCATCAAGATAGAGAAGCTGAGCTACAATAATGTTAGCCATATCGTCATCAACAGCTCCACCGCATCGAATTATTCTCTAAAAAATCGAAACAAACAACCGATATAAGAACCGATAAGCAATAAGAGAGTACCAAAGTCTAGTACAGGCCAAAATGCACAACCAAAACAAATCCATACATGCTGGAAAAGTTGGCTAACAACACTTTGAAAACGCTCTTGTGCCATTGGAGGCGGTCCCTGCCCTTGCGCATTCATAGGAATGTTAGGCGATGATGGGAGTTGCAAATCATCCCTGCATAGTTACAAAACAATACTTCATCTCTTTTATAATAGTTTTCCATTAAAAAAAAAAAAATGAAAACGACAACATAGAGGTGCAGTTTAAAACAAGCTTGTACCTTATTGACCAAATTCCCTTCCGAGAGCTGGTCTCTGCAACCCAAAAAGCCTTCGGCTGAAAACCCATTACTACATTATTTTGATTACTAACTAGCTTCTTCAATTTCCTGAATTTTTTTTGGACAATTAAGCTTTCAAACTCAGTCAATTATTTGACAATTAAAAACAAAATAAACCCAACATCTTACACACTCTATAAACAAACCAACAGTACAATAAAAACAAAAAACATGGTTTTTAATCAATCCTAGTGAATTAAACGATTAACTCAAGAAAAAATATTTTAATTTGAAATTGCTATTAGAGTACCCGGTACGACGAGTATGGGAAGGAAGGGGCAAGTTATGAGAATCAAGTCTGGTGCTTGGATTTGGGTTGTAAAGCGGAGAACTGAACCGAATCGACGAGGCTGATGTAGTAACGCATGTGTGCGCCATTTTTTTTTAATCTACGTTTTAGCTCTCTGAATTTCTGAAATAGATTTAAACCCAAAATGGAAACCACTTTGTTTCAGCCAAAGTATTGGCGTGTAATTTGGGGTTTCATTTATCTCGAGTTCTAGGCCTTATGGGCGGCGATGGCTTTAGCAACTGACTGATTTTTTTTTTTCAAAATTGGATCGATTCCATGATCAGTTTATTTGGTTTAAATAAATTATTTTTTAAAAATAAAAATATATCAAAAATAAAGAAACAGTTTAACTGTTTCAATCGATTTCAAGTGGTTCATAACTAAATCAGTTTAATCTCTCTTTTCAAATTGATATTTTGATCAGATTCTAGTCTAACGAATCATCCGATTCAATTTAAACAATATTAATATTATCCAAATAATGACAAAATGATCCGCTTGTTCGATTTAATTTTGAGTTTTGAATAAGTTATACCTAAACCTTCGAGACTTGGATATATTTAATAAAAGATTTTAGAAATTTGATGTTTGGCCCATTGGTGTAGGGTGTCCAAGCACATTTAAAATTTTGATAGAGGTACTTGCACAGATTTAAAACTTTATGTTGTTTAATTGGGACCGGATCGAGAATTGGTTAGAGTACAAGTTTGGAGGGAGAGATTAGATTAATTGATTTGTAAACTACTCCAAACTAATTGAATTGAATTAAAAAAATTCAATTGTACTTGTTTTCTCTATTTTTTTTAAAAAAAAATTACTTTTATGAATTTTTTAATAATTTATTTAATTAAATTGAACAAACCGGTTGAACAAGAAACTAATGATTTAACCGGTTTGACCATTGGCCTAGTTTTTAAAATTTTGGTATTGGTTGAATCTTAACTCAATTAGCATAATTGATATTACAATAACCAGAAGGATGTGAGCTTGAATGTGCTTAAGTGCATATTATCTTTCAATTTAAATGTTCGAAGAATTATAATCGGTTTAGGAATTGTACAAATAAATTAAAGTTTGCTTTTAAATCTGAAAGGGTTTCACAAAAATATTAAATAAAAAAAAAGGATTGAGTAAAAAAAAGTTAGACCCTTTTAAAATATAGCTTGAGCTTGTGCTTCAACATTTAAGATTCGAGTCCGGCTCGACTAAGTTTGTTTATAAATATTGTAATATATTATTTTATTTATTAAAATATATTATAAGTATTTGTACTTTTCACAAATTTGAAATTTTGCACTTATACTTTTATTTTTATAAATTTAATTTCTTTACTTTTTAAATTTCAAAATTTAAGTCCAACTATTAGCAATATTAATTTTTTTTGTTAAATTTGTTAGTGTGACATTTTGAAATTAAAAAAAAATACACACTTGGTAGCTATGTAACTAAAAAATCACCTTGTAACGAATCTGAATTTAACAAAATAATTTTAAAGCTTAATTCATGATTTGACCCCAAAATATAATCGTTTTTCCATTTTGATACCTAAACTTTTTTTGTCCTAATTCAGTACCTAAAGTATCATTCCATTATATATTTTGGTCCAATTTTTTATCCCCATTAAAAAATAGGTGCCAAATAAAAAAATTCCATGTGGCGTTTTTAATTTAAAAATATATTTTTATTATATATTTATATATCAATTTTAAAAAATTATAAAATATAAATAAATATATCAACAATAAAAAAAATAATAATAAATTATAAAAATAAAAATCCATTAATTCCATAAAATAATTAAACGTTTTTAACCCAAAAAATCTAACAAAATTTTTGGGTGTTCTTTATCATGTGAGAAAAGAGAAGAATTAAATTCTCTTATATTTTTGTTGACCAAAATCTAAACAAAAAGAAACTCAAAATTGTTTACAATCTCCTTTAAATAACATTTTATATATTACATTTACTTTAATTAATTTAAAATTCAAATCATCTTTCTTTAAAAGTTTCAAACCAAAAACTAAATTAAACCTTAAAAATTTCTAGATTACGGCGGCAATAGCCTCCTCCAGCCTCCTTTTACCAATAGTCCTTTAAATCCAAATTTCACTATTCTCTTGTTTCCAACCCTCTCTTTTCAATTTTAACATTTATTTTTTTAAAAGAACACTAGATTTTTGTACAAATAAATCTCAGAACTTTCACACCAAATTTAGGTGTTTTTTCCTGTCAAATTCTCTTCAAGTTTCAATATATTCTTCTCCTATTTATAAACTTCTCTTCACCATTTAGATAGACCAAACAATACCCAAAAATTGAAATTTGAGTTAATGATTTTTTTATGCATTTTTTTGGGTGTATAGTGTTGATAGTTATGATATGAATATGCACGTGGTAATATAGAAGAAGATTTTAGTATGGTTATTTGTATTGGAAAGAAAGATGGAGCAGGAAAGAAGATGAAGGAGAGAGAGAAAGAGAGGAAGAGATAACTGAAAAAATGAATTAAAAAATATTTTTTATTAATTAATTTTAAATTTAATAAATATATTGTTAAGTAAAAAATAATTTAAGTAATATTTTTTTATGAAAATATAAAGGCCATGTTGATTTTTTTTAAATGCGAGTTAACTTTTTGAACTAGAAACCATAATAAAAGGATACTTTAGTATCAAATTGGGATAAAAAAAGTTTAGGTACTAAAGTGAGAAAATGAGTATACTTCGGAGACCAAATCGTGAATTAAGGCTAATTTTAACATTGTTTAACAATTGGACTTGAATTTTGAAATCTAAAAAATAGAAGAACTAAATTCCTATAAATAAAAGTATAAGTATTAAATTCTAAAATTTTAAAAAGTAAGAGACTTATGACATATTTTAACCAATTTTATTTTATATAATTATATCACATAGCCATTATATCCATATAACATTATAATGTAATAAGTTACCTATTTCTAAAATGTTAATAAAAAAGAAAAACAACATATAAATTATTAAATACAGAAATAGAATAATTACTGAAATTAAAATAATAATATAGACGAGTTTAAAACATATTTGAATGAATTATTTACAAATTAAATGAATTTAGGCAAAAATTGATATCCATATTTTTAGTCGTCTCAAACTTAAACAAACATGAATTATACAATATGATATATAAATTTGGTATAACTTAATGATCACATATATAATTCAAATAAAAAAAATATTTTTAGCCTTATGAGTTATTTTAAGATTTTCGATGAGGCAAAAAAGAAAAATATGAACTTAGATATTTATAATCAAATTTCATCAACAAATCCTGGTGGAATTCAGCAGATAATGTAACATCCTTAACTCGTATCTGTCGTTGGAATAGGATTTCGGAGCATTACCGAGTAACTGTAATCTAATCATTCGTTTCAAACATTTCAAAACATGCCAAAACAATCATCCTAGGTGCCTAACAAATGTTCCCTCATTGGTACCACATTTATATCATCAATGCATCATTCAAATTAAAATTATCAACATGCCAAAATCCATCAATTTGGCCTAGCTCATATCTACCTAAAATATTAACTTAAATTCACATGCACATATCAAGCATTGCTTCAATTCACCATGCCATACTATGGCTTCAAACACAAACACATGTTTACATAAATACCAAACCAACATTACACTTATAACCTCATTTACAATCCATCCACAAAATAACTATCAACTAAACATCCTAGGTACTTGCCGACACAAAATATAAACATCACCACATTTGAGTTCGGGATCGTTGCTAGATGCTGAATTAGCGATAAAAAGAGAAGTACCTAACCTGCTCACAAAAAATAAAACCGTACGTTAAGTAAAACTCAGTGATATTTCTATATTTCAAACATTTAAAGACAAGAAAATACAAAATGCACAATTTAATTATAAACACATATTAATAATTAAGATCACAACTGTCATATGCCAACCTTTTGAATTCATACATATTAGCACATTATTTCATATTACATCCAATTTACACATGCTATCATATTTCATTTGATTAATTGTAATATCCCGAATTAGGGCCTAGTCGGAATAATGGTTTCGAGACCACAAATCTGAAATAGAGATATTTATTTTATAATTGTTTTGAGGTTTATGACATGTTTGCATGATAGTGCAAAAGTTACATGATGAAATTTTATGAATAAGTGACCAATTTGACTTTTAGGACTAAATTGCAAAAGTTACAAAATATGATATTTTAGAAGCTTTATATACTTAATTGAAATGAATTCATAAACTAGAGGTCCTTATGTATTAATTAGACCATTATATGTCAAGATGGACAAAAATGGACATGGAAGGATAAAATTTCAAAGAAAGATAAAATGAGTATTTTGGTCATTTGGTAAATTAAAGAATAAAAAGGGAAAAATCAAGTCAAAATTGTGTCCATCTTCTTTCTGTTGTGCCGAAAATTGAAGAGAAGACATAGCTAAGGTTTCTTCACTTTTCAAGCTCAATAGTAAGTGCATCCTAGCCCCGTTTTTACTGTTCTTTACATTTTTAAAACCTTTGTAACCCGATTTACCTATTTCTAGCCATATTTTGAGCTAGGGTTCATGTTCAAAAATTTACTCATGTGTGACATGCATGTATTTTGATGTTTAATGAAGAAATATGAGAGTTTGATGTATGATAAACATCTTTTACCAAGTGATTTTTCATGAAAACACCTAAAAAGGACCATTTTGTAAAAGCTGTAAAATGAGTAGCAAAAGTTTGAATTGAAGGAAAACGTGGGTTGTTATGAGTATGTGTTAGGTTTGGCTAGGCTTGGGTAAAAAAGAAAATGAGTCTATTTCATTTTACGAGCCTAGGGACTAATTTGTAAATATGTGAAAGTATAGGGGCAAAATTATAATTTTTCTAAAGTATGATTTATGGGCTAATTTGAACAATGTGATGATTAAATAAGTGAAATTTTCTATTATAGATCAAGAAGAACAGAGTTCGAACCTAAACCGAGGAAAGAATAAAGTTGCGGACTAAATTGAATAATTAGTCATATTTTGGGTGCCGAGGTAAGTTTGTGGGTAAATAATGCAACATTACTTCACTTTGTATTTAATGATTTAATTGTTGCATGATATGTATAATTGTTTATGAATTTTGGTTCATAATGACTCGGTGATGATGTAACGAGGTTTAAAGTTTCAAACTCCCGGTTGAACCTTAGGAATAGATAGGATACAAATGTCATGACATGAGGGTTATGTGTGACCCCATGTAAGACCATATCTAGGACATGGCATTGGCATCGATATGTGGTCTCATGTAAGACCATGCCAGGGACATGGTATTGGCATCAATATGTGATCCCATGTAAGACCATGCCAGGGACATGGCATTGGCATCGTTATGAGATTTCGTGTAAGACCATGTCTGGGACATGGCTTCGATATAAGATCCCGTATAAGACCATATCTAGGATATGGCAACGGCATCTATTTGTGATCCCATGTAAGACCATATCTGGGATATGGCATTGGCATCTTACCATGTGTACGAGATTTCTCGAATATCCTTAGTATTCCAAGTGGTTTAACGGGTAATTCAAAAGTATGTCAGTGTAATGACATGATATGAACATGTTGAAAGGGTACAGCCTGTACATGAAACTCATAAGTCTCGAGTTATGCACCGATAAGGTTTCGGTAAGAAGTGAATGAAGGAATCATGAGATTTATGGTATATTATGTAAAGAACATGATCTAAGGTGCATTCATGATAATTGATGACATTGTATCAAGTTATATTTATGTTATGCATATGATATTGTATGATTAGTGTTGTTAATTATTTATATGCAAACTTACTAAGCTTTATGCTTACTCTATTTTCTTTTCCATTTTCTTATAGTATCGCCAAGCTAGCCCAGGGATCGAAGGACGTTGGAGACTCGATCACACTATCAATTGGAAATTTGGGTATAGCTAGTTTTATCACATTGAGTATGGCATGTATAGGGACTTGGTCTTTTTGTTATATGTCATATTGGTTAGCCAAATGTTTTGGCTTTTGTTGATAATTCATTTTGTATAAGGCCAATTGATATTGGCTAATGTTGAATTGCAAGTAATATGACATGTTGATGTATTTCATGGATGTGGAAATTTGCATGGTTTAAGTTGTTGAGTATGTGATTGGTTAAGTGTGCTAGGAATATAGTGAAAATGATATGACGATGTCTATGTTGTGGACATGTTGGTTTCTTAAATATGCCATGAATTATACCAATGCTTTGGTGCTTGTGTGTTTATGTTTCAAGGTGGCGATTGGCTTGGTAAATAACCTATATATTGTCCACACGGGTAGACACATGGGCGTGTGTCTAGGTCGTGTGTGACACATGGTCAACCCTATAGGCGTGTGAACAGGCCGTGTGTCCCTTACACCTTAATTTGCAAGGAACAGAATGCCCAGTGTGGAGCACACGGGCAGAGACACGGACGTGTGTATCGATCGTGTGAAAGCCACAGCTTAGAACATGAGCGTGTACTGGGTCGTATGAAAACTATTTTAGCTTCGAAATGAAAAATAATTCAACACGGACTGAGCACACGGGCGTGTTTCTCAGCCGTGTGGACGGCACGGCCTTAGGCATGGGCAGGTGCCAATGGCGTGTGAAGTCTGCACCTAATTTACGAGAATTTAATTTGTCACATGGCCTAGCACACGGGCGTGTGGCTTGGCCGTAGGGTTTCATTTAGTTGATGACATCATAAACAGAGAGTTACATGGGGTATGGACACGGGCGTGTGTGACCACACGACCTACCCACATGGGCGTGTCCTATATCCACACGGGCGTGTGACCCCTATTTTGTTGAAAAATTTTCTAAGTTTTTCAAAGTTTTCGGTTTAGTCTCGAACCACTCCAAAAGTACTTTTTGAGTCTCGTAGGCTCACTTAAGGGACGATGTGCATGTGTTGGAATGATTTTAATGATGAATGAAATTTTATAGCCTGATTTTCCATGGACTTTTACGTTTAAGCCCAGTAACGTCTCGAACCCTGTCTTGGAGTCAGATACGGGTAAGGGGTGTTACATTTAGTGGTATCAGAGCTAGTGTTTACTCGATTCTCAGACTAACCTAGCGTGTGCACGAGTCTAGCTATACATGCCATATATATGAATATTATTATGATAGTGTGATGACTCCTGATGATTTTAAAACATGCTTTCATATAGTAAATGGATCCCGACAGAGCTGTGGTGGATGATGTAGAAAGTAATGTGCCGGCTCCTACTTAAGGGATGGTGCCTGTTGATAATGAGGATAGACATGTGACTGTGAGTCAGGGAGGAAAGGCTTAGGAAGCCTTCTTCTAGATGATGAATGAGTGGTTCTCAGAGTTAGTTCGAATGAACCTAACCGCTTAACAACAAGCTCCGCCCCCTCTAAACCCTTAGCCTAACCCTGTAGCTCCCCAAGTTGTGGAAATGGTAAGAAGGGAAAAGCCTTTAGTTGAAAGAATTCAGAAACAATGAGTCGAGGAATTTCGAGCTAATAAAGATGATGACCCAAAAAAAGCAGAATTTTGGCTTGAAAATACCATCCGGGTATTTGATGAATTGTTCTGCACACCCGAGGAGTGTATGAAATGTGTTGTGCCCCTCTTGAGAGACTCGACTTATCAGTGGTAAAACCCCCTTGTGTCGGTTGTATCGAGGGAGAGAGTTAATTGGGAATTTTTACAAGAAGAGTTCCGTAAGAAGTACATTAGTCAGAGGTTTATTGACCAAAAACGAAAAGAATTTTTTGAATTGAAGCAAGGCTGAATAACTGTAACTGAGTACTAGCTTGAGTTTGTGAGACTTAGTATAACACCCCTCTCCCTTAACCGTCGCCAGACATGGGTACGAGGCATTACCGAAAAAACACTCACACGATCATTTGATTACAAAACTCAATTACCTCATAAAATTTATAACTTTTTCATTCATACGCATAACATCCACATTATGGGCCTACGAGGCCCAAATGATACATTAGGTATGAACCAGAACTGAATCGAAACTTTTTAGACCCTTACAAAATTTTCACCTTATATAGGGCACACGTCCATGTGGAACACGGACATGCCCGTTTGGGCAGTGCAACACCCTAACCTCGGCTTAGAAGTCAGGCTCGAATCTAACGTGTCACATTGAAGAGTTTTTTGAAAACCATATTCTCATTGAAACCCTTTTTAAGAACTTGTGTAAAAATTTAGTTTGCGTTCGGAGAATTTTAAAATGTGGTTCTCTGAAAAGTTAACTACTTTTAAAAATATTATTAATCTTGTAAAAATTCACCTTCAATTGCGAAAGCTAAATTTTAAAACATTGATTTATGAAAACACGATGTTTAGGAATTGAGTCGAGATTTATTTGAAAGTGTTGCGAAAACGTGTTGATTTTTGAAAACAGTTATCGTTTTTGAAAACCGTGTCTTAAGACTAGCAGATATAAAACCAAATGCCGTAAAATCCCAAATTAAAGTCCAAAAGTTAAAGAGGCCTATTACAAAGTAGAAATCTGAACAAAATACTTAAATCCAACTAGTATAAAACCAGAGCAGAAGTGTGGGCCACCATCGAGCTCCTTGCAGCACCGAACCATCTAACGTTGGGGATCACTTGCGCAGTTAGTCAGAAGGGTGAATTTACGTAAACTCAGTGTGTAATCCCTTATAACACATACAGTCAGATATGCAGAATGTAGAAACAGGATGGGCCTAAGCCCATTACAGAATCAGTGTTAAGTGGGCCTTAGCCCAATGCAGTAATAATGACAGGTGCAAAAATGCAGACAGAAACCAACCCAATCCAACCAATACACCGCCCGTACCAACTAACACACCATGCGGGGATTAAATCGACCCACCTAGCCAACACACCAAGCTTAGCACTGGTTGCGGCACTAAGTCAATAGGATGACTCAAAGCCATAAACATCGTAGTAAAGTTGCCAGCAGACAGGATGGCTAGAAGCCATAAACAGGAAGGCTATAAGCCTTAAACAGGATGACTATAAGCCATAATACTTCTTCCATCAATAAAACCCAACCCCCATGCAAAATGACATGTCATAATATCATACATGAATGCAGGATGTCATGCTCGGTATCAAATATACACATATCACACATAGCATACAAAAAACAGTCATAAATCATATAGGGGTTTTTTGGTCATTTTTCTAAGTTTGGTGTTTCGGTACCTAATATGACCTCCAAGAAGGTCTATCGTCGCCTTGAGTAACTTTAGCAACCTAAACAGACATAACGGTGTAAACAGGCCTAAGGCCTATTACCTAGCCCAAGTGGGCCCACACGCTCGTGTCACTCAATTAGCCCAGAAATAGCATCAACTATACGAACTCCAAGCCATCAGTGGTCATATATCATACATTTCGTCCGTGTGGGACCCACAAGCTCATTGGGCCCACACGACCCAGTTAGCCTAAAAACGACCTTAGCCACGTGGACCACACGGCTTGGTCTAATAGCTGCCACGATATACGAATTTAATTCGTGTGGAGCCCGCAGGCCCATTGGGTCCAAGCGACCCACGTCAGCCTAACGAGGCCTCTAATGGCCCAAGTCTACAAGAACGCTCGCAGCGGCCTCTTTAGCCCATTGCTCATATTTTGTGGGCTCGGCTCGCCCTACGTACGTACGCTCGTGAGGCCTTGAATGTCGAGGTTTCGACATTTCAGCCTTTCAGCTTTTGCCGATTCATAGTTAAACAAGGGTGTGAATACACACCTAATATGCGAAGCTAACGCGGATTCCCTTAACAACCTAAATCCACAAGTGTGGTTAAACCCGTCCAAATGCTAAACGAAGATTGGTCACACCCTCATTGCCAAGTCGCTGCATTAACAAGGGAAACCATTAACAACCATTCTCCTAATCTAATGATTGAATCGATGATTATAATACAGTTAACTTACATAACCAGAGATGGGGTATTCGGCCAACACCCCACTGTATTAGCCCAAAATCTTACTTTTGAAGCAATACTCGCGAAAAGTTGACGGCTACAGTCACCCTTGAAAACCCCTTCACTTATTTTAAAGATTTACGAACTGAAAATAGTACCACCCAAAACTAGATGAGAAAGAAGAATCAATCGCAAAAGAATACAACGAATAGCATTGATTAGAAAGCCTAGAGTATCCCAAAAGAAAAAGAGAAAATCAAGTGATCCCACACTTATCGAAAGTCAAAGTCCCCTCTAAGATCACAAAGAGACAAAGAGAAAAAAAAAGAGTGGTGTTCGACCCAAACAAACGAATGCCAATGAGGTCAAGAAAGGTTCGGCTATGGCAAAGAACTAGAAGAAGAAATAAAAATAGAAAAAGAAAATAAGAGAGAAGAATAGGCCAAACACTAGCAAGAGTCGAGCACCTCACAAAAGAAGAAATGAGAGAGTAAAGAGTAGACAATGACATTCGGCCACAAGAAGAAAAAGTTAAGAGGGCAAAGGCACACTTGACTTAAGAGTGAATCCCAGAGAACGTAAAGAAGAAACGAAAAATGCTCAAGCGCGAAAGAAAAGGAAGCAACTAAAACCCAAAAGATCTATGACAGTTTCGGCTTCAGCTTCCAAAATGACCAAAACCCGAATGTTACGAATTCCCACAACAAAAGTCGGTACTAGCTTGCATATCCCTCTAAAACCGAATTTGCCTACTCAACTTTCTCCAATCGGTTTCAAACTCTCCCAAGCATCAAATCCCCTGATTCACTCCTTATTTTGCTCCATGATTAACCTCTCATTTGAAATTTAAATAACAACTCTTACCAAGTCCATAACCTCCCACAAGAGTTTGATTCCACCACAACTCTAGCCTTCCAAGTAGTAAAATAATTACATTTTGCTAGCAAGGGGATTCGAACCCAAGCCTTTCCAATTGCCCAACACGTCATTTGCCACTGAGCTACTGGCTCTCTTTGTGCCACACTTTATCCACAATTAATTATAAGGTATATAGGCTAACGTCTAGGTTCATTTAAAAAGGAAACCAAAATAAATTGTAAGAGCCAAAACTTGAACCCTTGCTCCCTTGCAACCCTCATGACGCCACAACCACTAGACCACATGCTTTATTGTGTCATTTTTTTAACATAATAATTTAAAAGGACTACTTCCATGCATCCAAGGTTTTATTTACTTAAAAACCAAAATTTTTTCCTACACCAAAGCTTGAACTTAGGACTTCATAGAAACCCCCTAACACTCCAAAATCAACAACCACTACACCAAAATGCAACTGTGCTAAAATCTAGCTCTCAAAAAAATTTTAAATGCTCCCGCACCCAGTTCTTCTAGGCCCAAAATTTAGGGCGTTATAGGTAGGCTGTGTGATTGCACATGCCCATATTGCTTGTAACGCCCTAAATTTTGGGCCTAGATAAATTGGGCTTTGGGATTTGGGTCTCATAAATTTATTTTTAGTAAGCAAGAAAATGATAAATGACATGTTGGCTTTAAGGTTTTAATAAATTTGAAGTGGAGAAGTTCTGGGTTCGAACTTTGAGGTGAAGGAATTTTTAATTAATTATTAAAGGAATCAGGGCGGTGAGTAGTTGGGGTTTTAAATAAAAATAGGGAAGAATGGCATCAAAGAGCCTTGTGCTGGAGTGGCTAAGTGACGCCACTTAGGGTATAGGAAGGTGGCGTTATGGGCTAATAAGGAGATCCTAGGTTCGAATCCTAGCTTAGTATTTTTTTAGGAGTTTAATTTTGGCCTTCTAGAAGGTTGGAAATGGTGTGATGATGGACTCTAAGGAGAGTGATCAGAAGAGAAAATTTAGGAAAAGGATTAGGGAGTTATAAGAGCAAAAAACGAGGAGATGAGATGGGGAAGAGTTGGAGCCGATTGGGACTTTGGGGGTAGGCAGAATTTTGGTTTTGTTTATAAATAGGGGGTGCCGAATTCCCTCTTTGCTATTTCGGTAATTGGAATTCCCTTTGTGCTATTTCGACAACTATAGTGCTCTGCCGAATTCTCCTTCACTTTTTCTGTTCTAAACCTCGCCTCTTCCTTTTGTGTTTTCTTTTCTTCTCTCGTAAAGCCTTAAATCGAATATCATTCTCTTCTTTCTCCATTTCTTGTGCCGTCCCAATTTCATCTCAATTGTTGGGGACCAAATATTCGTGACTTCAAAAGTCGAAAACCTTTGCTCTTGGAGCCGATTTCTTCATCATCCCAAAACCTTATGTCGAATACTCTAATGACCGAATCTCTATCGGGCTATCATCATTCCTTCGATTTTGGTAGATCGGATCTTGGAGAGTTGGAATGAAACTTGGATCTCCAGATCTCTGTCGAAAAGCTATCCATACGTTTCGGATTTTGGGTAAGTGTTCCTTATTTTGGGTTAAGTTGGCCGAATGGTCTATGGTGAGGAAAATGGTGACTTGAGTTGGGTACAAGTCACCTATTATTTTGTTTTTAACGATTAAGATTGATGCAGATCGAGGGAATATTCGTGATTAGTAGCTAAGGAAGGGCTATTAGGACCTGGGGCACACGGTAAGGTTATGGTAAGGCTTCGGTTTTTGATAAATATTGTGGATAAGTGCGTGATTAATTGAAGGTTGGTATTGGTTGTAGGTTCAAGGTTGAGGATAGTGTAACATGTCTCATTTACCAAGTGTGTACATACACTACACACACAGTAGATCGGCAAAAGCCGAAATACCGAAAAACCAGAAAGCTGAAATGTCGAAAAGCTGAAAGTTTGACTACGGCAGCCTTACGAGTGCACGAACACTCGAACGAGGGTAATCAATACATTAGCAGAGGCCCCATGAGCGATCTTATAGACTTAGGCCATGTATTGGCCAACCGGGCCAGAATGGGCTAAATGGGCCCGATGGCCCATAGGGCCTAATAGGCAAAATTGACAATTTGATACTAAGTCATGGAATAAGCATATGATTGTATGAATATGAATGTGATTGGGCCTGATGGGCCATTTAAGTGTGATTGAGCCTAACGAGCCGTATAAATGTGATAGGGCCTGATGGGCCATATGAATGTATGAAAGCCTATAAACTTGCTAGGGTTTTGTAATGGACTTGTAGGCCTAGTTTCTAATAAATCCTTAAGCAGCATAAAGCTTAATTAATTTATCAAATTTGTCTGTGGACAAGTCATAAGGTTAGAGTGTGGCAATAGGCATATGCATGTCTAGGATTGGATCTAGGGAGAGCTTGGTACTTAAGCGGTCTTAATGACCTACCTCCTCTTCTCTGGAATCCTACCTGGTGCATAGTGTTTGTTCACTCTAGCCAAGGAGGACTTGTTGACGGGCCAAAGTTTGTAATTAAGACCCATACGTTAGTAAATTACTGAAATATCCCTATAGGGTAGAATTACTGAAATACCCCTGTAGGGTAGAATTACTAAATTACCCTTGTGTGTTATAAGTATGACTATATGCTATATGTTGCACTCATGTGTTATAATGTTACATGTGGGTGGGAATTATGTTGGAGGAAGTGTTATATGAGGATCGCATAGTCGCTTGACGACCGTGGATCCAACGAAGGCTTTTAAGCCCAATATATGGTCAACAACTTTGCTACAACGTTAGGTAGTACCGCAACCGGCGCTACCCTTGATGTGTATCGGATGGGTGGGTCGATGTAGTCATCCCCACAGAATGTGATTCGGTTGGACAGAGATGTTGTGTATCGGTTGGATGGGGTGGGAGTTGCATAATTGCATTATTGCATACATGATTGCTCTAAATGTTGTTATTGTACTGAGCTCAGGCCTAAGATGATTTGTGTTGCATGATATATATATTGTTGCTGAGGGTTGTACACACTGAGTTTCGAAACTCACTCCCTCTTTTATTTTTCTCAAGAAATCCTCAGTAGGTGGTTCGACGGATGGTGGGACTCAGAGGTGGCCAGCTAGCAAGACGACCAAACTTGGGTTTCTTTATGATTTCTAGTATTTCTAATTATTTTAGTCTGAATTGGAATAAGGCATTTTCTATGGTTATTACTGTATATTAGAATGCTTTAAGACTGGAATATGGATTTATTCGTTTTAAAGACATTTTAAGTTTTTTTCTGAAACCACTTGTTGTTTTTTTTTTTAAATAAGCTTCCGCAGTTAAGTAAAATTTTCCAAATTAACTTTTAACTGAAGTAAAAAGTTAAAAATGACTTTTGAATGTACCTTGTTATAAAAGAACGTACAAACTGAATTTTTACTTAAAATTTCTTTAGAAGGGTTTTTTAATGAAAACAAGGTTTTCGATAAAACACTTCAATGTGACACGCTGGATTCGGCCATAATGTCTGGGCCAGGTTTGGGGTGTTACATCCCTAGCCCATGCGGAATTATTTTTCAATTCAAACCTACAAAAGTTTTCACACGGCCGAACACACGCCCGTGTCCTTGGCCCGTGTCCTTCACACGTCCTGGCACACGCCTGTGTCTTAGCCCGTGTAAAAATTACTAGGTATTTTGTTTGTGATGTCATCGCGAAATTTTCGTCACACAGCCAAGCCACACGCCCGTGGGCCAGGCCGTGTCTAGCTTACGGTCGAGACACATGGTCGTGTCTCTATCCGTGTGTTTACTACTGGCCATTTAATTTTCATAATTTCAGGTGCAAGGGTCACACTACCTGTCAAGACGCCCATGGGGTTGGCCGTGTGTCACACGCCCGTGTGTCTACCCTTGTGGACAATTATAGGCTATTTTCCAAGCCAATTGTCACCCTAAAACACAAACCAATTCCAACAAAATTTTCCATAGTTCAATATGGCACTATAACTCATCCAAACATTCATAATATGACCTTCATACAATCCATTCTATCTACCGACATCACATATACATACCCACACACATTCCACACATACTATGCAAGCTTGAACTTTAATAGATTACAACATTTTGTTAAAATATAACTTAACCAAATAAGGCTCATTTCAAATGGCCAATTACCAAAATAACATTAACAAAAATGGACCCAAATGGGACTATGACATTACCAAAAAATTAAACCACCTATACATACCATAATTTCCAAAGTTCATAATCAAAATACCAAAATGGTTGTTGATAGTGTTGATGGAATCCCGTTGATCACTGAACCTCAGATTAGCTTGACGAACCTATAAAGGGAAGGGAAAGAGAAGGGGTAAGCTATAAAGCTTAGTAAGCCTATATGCAAAATTAATGAGCATTTAAAACTATTAATTCTTACAAAATGAAAATAAGCTTTCTAATGATTACATTAAGTTTGAGATTATCATTTACTCATATGGTCTTACCACATAATTCATTACATACATTAAACATTTAGCATACATGATATTTCTCCTACAACCTGCACATACACATTCTTAATACATGGTTAAATCTTTTCACATACAATCATATTTTATCAGAACGATTCAAATAACCCGTTAAACCACATGGAATGCTAAAGGATACACGGAATAAGGCACAAGTGCCACACATAATATAGTTGAAGCTACTGATGATTTGTAGCTGAAGCTACCACTTAACACATAGCACATAAAGGCTCAATGATGAGCTAATCACGGGTTTGCTCACACAAGCTGACGGTATAGTCGAAACTACTCAGTACTGCTCTCACAAGCTGACAGGTACCCGCAACAAGTGCAGAATTACCTAGCCACTGG
Organism: Gossypium stocksii; assembly: GCA_020496765.1. Lineage (NCBI taxonomy): Eukaryota > Viridiplantae > Streptophyta > Magnoliopsida > Malvales > Malvaceae > Gossypium > Gossypium stocksii. The sequence goes on along the minus strand of CM035627.1, from coordinate 88,076,191 downwards.
TAGTCGAACTAAACTAGCACCCAGAATCACAGATACAATTGATAATAGTCAATGGTTTCCTAGTGACATGTCACTCGTATCCTAAATGATTCCTAAGGTTCAATTGGGACTTTTCATTCCTTATCAGTTTTATCAAAATTTCATATTGGATAATTCATTATAAAATTTTAGATTTCAAATAATTAAGACAAGAAAACATAATGATTAAAATAACTCATTATTTGCATATAAGATTTACTTCGGTGCAAAATGCTAATATTTTCGATTTAGTCCGATACCTTGCCTTTTCATCGGTCAAGGTCGATTTCGTGTCTTTTTTGATCTATAACATCAAATTTAACTTATTTAATACACACATTACTCAATTTGACACAAAATCATACTATGATAACTTTTACCATTTTATCCCTAACTTTGTCAATTTTTACAATTTAGTCCCTAGGCTCGTAAAATGAAATGTATTTATTTTTCTACATTCCCAAGCCTAGCTGACCCTATTTCTCTCTTATAATAGCCTACATTTCTAAACATTTCATAATTTATGCACATATTTTACAACTTTTGCATTTTAGTCCCTAAATGCATTTCCATGAAAAACCACTTAGCAAAAGTTGTTTACTACACATTAAACTTCCATTTTCTACCAATAAACATCAAAATGCTCTCATGTCACACATGGGTAAATTTTTAAACATGAACCCTAGCTTAAAATAGTGGTATAAATAGCTAGGTCAAGTTACGAGGATCTCAAAAATACGAAGAACATGAAAAATAGGGCTAGGAGTCACTTACTTTGAGCTTGAAAAGTTGACAAAACCCTAGCTATGGAGACTCTTCAAATTTGGCTCTAAGGGAGGAAGATGGACGCATTTTTGGCCTTATTTTCCCTTTTTATTTCTTTAATATCCAAATGACCAAAATGCCCTTCATGGCATTCATTGAGAAATTTTCCTTCCATGGGTACTTTTGTTCATATTGCCCTAAAATGGTATAATTGCTAAATAAGGACCTTTAATTCATGATTTCATTTCAATTTCATGCTAAATGCCTTTAGAACACATATTTTGAAATTTTTGCAATTTAGTCCTATTACTCAATCGGGCACTTTATCGATAAATTTATTTACTAAATTTTCACTTATGCATTTAGTCACATAATAGACCTTAAAACCTTATCGGAGTAAACTTTTTTCTATGTCGGATTCTTAGTCCCAAAACCACCATTCTGTTTAGGCCCCACTTCGGGCTATTACACTTAGCAAATACACTCGAGAATGTGTATCTACTGAGGCCATTATGTGTAAGAGGTTTGAAGATGGGTTAAATGAGGACATCGGATTATTTGTTGGCATCCTTGAACTGAAAAAATTTGTAGTGCTCATAGAGAGAGCTTGCAAGACCGATGAGTTAGCCAAAGAGAAAAGAAAAGCTGAAGTTGAGTCTCGTGATTTGAGAAAGAGACAGTTGAGTAAGTCATTTCAGTCTATATCCAAGAGTTCGAAAGAGTTCACCACTCAATCAAATGCTTCAGGTGGCTTTTCAAATAGAAATAGGGGTAAACAGCACATGGTTTCTAAGGCTCAGACCACTTCAATTATGAGTGTTGGTAATGCATGACCAAGTCGGACGGAATGCCCACAGTGTGGCAGACGTCACCTCGGTGAGTGTCGAGCGAATGACAAGACTTGTTTCAAGTGTGGTTTACCAGATCATTTTATTCATAAATGTCCTGAGATGATTAAGAACGATAGAAATCAAAGTATGAGATCGAATAATACTCCCTCTAGAGGTAGACTACAGAGAAATCTGGGAAATGGAGCGAGTAGCAATGGTGCACCTAGAGAGTTGGCTATGAGGTTTAAGGGTAAAGCACCTGCAAGAACTTACGCCATTCGCGCTTGCGAAGAGGCTTCATCCTCTGATGTGATTACGGGTACTTTTTCTCTCTATGATACTTTTGTTATTGCTTTGATTGATCCGGGATCTACCCATTCATATGTTTGTATGAAAATGGTATCTAGTATGAATATGCCTGTTGAATCTACAGAATTTGTAATAAAAGTGTTGAACCCTCTAGGCAAGTATGTGTTAGTTGACAAAGTATGTAAGAATTTCCCTTTAATGATTAGAGGTCACTATTTTTCGACTAATCTTATGCTATTGCTGTTTTATGAATTTGATATAATTCTTGGTATAGATTGGTTAACTACTCATGAAGTAATAGTAGATTATGGAAAGAAAATTATTGAACTGAAATGTGAAAATGGGAAAATTCTTCTGGTTGAACTAGGTGAATGGGATGACTTGCTTGTAGTGATTTCTTCTATGACTGCTCAAAAATGTATAAGAAAGGGTTATGAAGCTTATCTTGCCTTTGTATTGAATACAAAAGAGTTTGAGTTGAAAATTGAATCAGTGCCGGTAGTATTTGAGTATCCGGATGTGTTTCCAGAAGAGTTGCCCGGATTGCCTCCTATTAGAGAGGTAGAATTTGGTATTGATTTGATTCTTGGTACAACACCTATTTCGATTGCCCGATATAGGATGACTCTGACAGAATTAAAGGAACTAAAAGTTCAGTTGCAGGAATTAATGGATAAAGGTTTTGTGAGACCTAGTTTTTCTCCGTGGGGAGCACCAATATTATTTGTAAAAAAGAAAGACTGCTCTATGAGGCTTTGCATAGATTACTGACAACTCAATAAGGTAACCATAAAGAACAAATAGCCTTTGCCAAGGATTGATGATTTGTTTGATCAATTGAAGGGAGCCATGGTATTTTCAAAGATAGACTTGAGGTCTGGCTACTATCAGTTGAGAGTTAAAGATTCGGATGTGCCGAAAACTGTATTTCAGATGAGGTATGGTTATTATGAATTCCTTGTCATGCCCTTTGGTTTAACGAATGCTCTTATGGTATTTATGGATTTGATGAACCGTATTTTTCGACTGTACTTGGACAAGTTTGTTGTTGTTTTTATTCATGATATACTAATTTATTCTCGTAATGAGACTGAGCATGCTGAGCACTTGAGAACTTTTTTGCAAACTTTGAGAGACAAGCAGTTGTATGCTAAGTTTAGTAAAAGTGAATTTTGGCTTAGAGAAGTTGGATTTTTGGGACACATTGTTTTGAGTGATGGTATTAGAGTTGACAGGAGTAAGATTTTGACAATTGTTAAATGGAAACTGCTAAGGAACGTCTCAGAGATTAGGAGCTTTCTAAGCTTAGCTGGTTATTACAAACGATTTGTTGAAGGATTTTCCATGATTACTACCCTGAGGATGAGGTTGTTACAGAAAGATGTCAAGTTTGAATGGACATAAAAGTGCCAATAGAGTTTTGAGAAACTAAAGACATTGTTGACCGAGGCTCCGATTTAGTACAGCTTGAACCGGGAAAAAAATTGTAGTTTATAGTGATGCATCCCTGAATGGACTGGGTTGTGTACTGATAAACTGTAAATTATGCATATTTCTATCCCACATTTTGGCACATTTATGGATGAATTATCATTGAATTTGTGGAATTTGATGCTCCTAATCCTTTAATTTCATGTTTTATACTTAGGAGAGTATAAAAGAGTGAAAAGAACAAGAAATAGGCCGAAAAAGAAGAAAATGGGCCAAAGCAAGGAAACAACACGGCCTGGAGTTCAGCACACGTGCAAACCACACGGCCGTGCCACATTAACAGGCTTGAGCACGGCCTAGACTCGACTCATACAGGTGTGCCACACGGGCGTGTCCCTGTCGTGATGAAGTTTAATTTTACGCAGAAAAAGCTATTTAAGGGCTAAGAAAGACATTCCAAACTCTATATAAAGACCTTAGGACGCCACCATAAGAGGGAACAGTCTTCCTGCCAATACGGAAAGCTAAAGGCAGTGAATTACTAGAAGGAAAGCCGATTGATCTATCTCAGAAGCTAGTATCTACATCAAGACAAATGATCTCCCTTCAATCCTTTCAGGAGTTTTGGGTTTTCTTATGTTTTGTTATTTTCTTTATTCTGAGATGTTTTTTTATAAACATGAACTAAACCCCTAAATACATGAGGGGGATGAAACCTAAGATGAATCTTATTATTGTTATCTGAACTATATGATAAATATTTGATTTATTCTTAATTGTGTTTTTAATTCTTGAATTGATATTTTTGGGATATTAATTTAAGTCGAATGTGCTTAGGCAGAAGAGTAAAAGTCCTTGTTTAAGAGTAGATCTAACACAATTAAGCGAACTTGATCGCAATCCTAGACATAGGACGACGAAAATCTGCTGGATTAGAGTCAAATCTAATATGGGGATCCATAGATCGAATTAAGGCAAGACTAAAGGTTTTAATTAGAAAGAGATTTCAATTAATCAACCTAAGATTAGTTGTTCTTATTCTCGACAGAGATATTAACATAATTTAGAGATCTCTACGGATCAAATCGAATGAAGAAATTGTCTAGTTCAGAGTTAGATAACAAGTGAAGTCTAGGTGGATTCTTCCTTAGGTATTGTCTTTATCATTCAATTTGCCCAAAGCAATTTCCCAATTTACTTTCTATCGCATCCTTAGTTTAGATTAGAGTTAATTAGTTTACACAAAACCCTCCTTTATTTTTAGGCTAGATAATAGGAAGAAAGTTATTAGTAGTACTTTTAGTTCCTTGGATTCAATATTTTAGTCTTGCCACTAACTATACTACTATTCGATAGGTGCGCTTGCCTTCTATCGTGATAATAGTTAGTTTCTAGGTACGATCAATTTTATTACTTCATCAGATCATGATCAAGTTTTTGGCGCCGTTGCCGGGGAATTGAATATTAGGAACACTCTATTTCTATTACTTTAGCCATTACGACTTTTATTTATTTTCCATTTTTATATTAGGTTTTATTTACTAAATTTTTCTTTTTCATTTGCAGGTATCTCTAGTTTATGACTAGAAGAAACCTATCAGGACCTTTTCTTTTTGACGACAACTGAGAAACCACAGTTCACAGAAATCATAGAGAAATAAGAAGAAGCTTACGGTACCCAGAACAAGGACAAGAAGAAGAACCCGAATTTACTGAAGAGATGAAGGCAAATTAAGATAATCAGCTACCTCCTGTAGTAGCCATAAATCCTGTCGAGCAAAATCCTGTTCCTCGTACTATGTATGATTATGCTAGACCTAATTTGGCTGGTATTGAATCTAGTATTGTTAGGCCTACTATTGCTGCAAATAATTTTGAACTAAAGCCTAACACTTATCAAATGATACAACAGTTTGTTCAGTATGATGGTTTGCAGGATAAAGATCCTAACGCTCATTTAGCGAACTTTTTGGAATTCTGCGACACATTTAAAATTAATGGTGTTTTTGATGATGCCATTCGTCTTTGGTTATTCCTATTTTCCTTGAGGAATAAAGCTAAACAGTGGTTAAATTCTTTACCACGAGGGTCTATCACTACATGGGAACAAATGACCGAAAAATTTTTACTTAAATATTTTTCGACGGCCAAAATGGCAAAATTAAGGAATGATATCTCTTCTTTTATGCAGATGGATTTAGAGACACTCTACGATGCTTGGGAGATATACAAGGACTTATTGAGAAGGTGCCCTCACCATGGGTTACCTCTTTGGTTACAAGTTCAAACTTTTCACAACAGTTTGAACCCTTCAACGAGACAGATGATTGATAAAGCCGCCGGTGGAACAATCAACAACAAAACACCAGAAGCAGCTTACGAGTTTATAGAGGAGATGTCATTGAATAACTATCAGTGGCAAGTCATGAGAACAAAGCCACAAAAAGTTACCGGGGTTTTTTATATTGATGCGGTCACCATGCTTTCTAATAAGGTAGAACTTCTTAATAAAAAGATTGACGGTTTAGTTGGTTTTATGCAGGTACACCCAGTAATGTAATGTGACTCAATCCAAGGAAACATGAGCAATTCTGAGTACCCCACTTATGGATATGGCATGAAAAACGAGCAAGCCAACTATTTGGGTAATAATTCTAGATCTCAAAATAACCCTTATAGTAACACTTACAATGCAGGTTGGAGGAACCACCCCAATTTCTCATGGGGAGGACAAGGTAACCAAGGAAATCAGAGACCACCACCTCCTCTGAGATTTCAGCAACCACCTTACCAGTAAGAGAAAAAGCCGAACCTTGAGGAGATGCTCATGAAATTTATCTCCGTGTTAGAAACTCATTTCCAGAACACCGAGATGGCACTTAAGAACCAACAAGCATCCATTCAAGGACTCGAAACTCAAATAGGCCAGCACACTAAGCTAATTTCTAAAAGACCACAAGGTGGTTTACCAAGTAACAGCGAGACTAAACCTAAGCAGCAACTCCATGCCATCGACACGATATGAAGAAGGGTTCCGTAAAACCAAACCAGAGCCAAGTAAGGAGACTGTGGTAAGTAGAGGTAAGGATGAGGTAAGTCACAAAGAACCAGTTGTCAAAGAATATAAGCCTCGTGTTCCATATCCTAATGCGATAAGGAAAGACGGCATCGACGAGTAATTCGGTAAATTCCTTAAACTCTTAAAGAAATTACATATTAACTTACCGTTTATTGAAGCTCTTTCGCAGATGCCAAATGCTGTTAAGTTTTTAAGAGAGCTTCTGACGAACAAACGAAAGCTAGATGAGTCATCTCATGTGGAGCTAAATGCAGTTTGCTCAGCTATTTTGCAGAAGAAGCTACCCAACAAACTAAAAGATCCAGGGAGTTTTACAATTCCTTGTTTACTTGGTAGCTTAGATGTTAAAAATGCTTTAGCCGATTTAGGAGAAGTATTAATATAATACCTTATAAATTATTTAAACAACTAGGTCTTGGGAAACCTAAACAAACTAGGATGAGCATTCAATTAGTTGATAAAACCATTAGATTTCCTAGGGGTATAATCGAATATGTGCTTGTCAAAATTGATAAATTTATATTCCCAGTCGACTTTGTTGTTCTAGACATAGATGAGGATAGCAATGTACCCCTAATTCTAGGGTGACCCTTTTTAGCAACTGCTAGAACCATAATTGATGTAGGCACAAGCGAGCTCACACTTCGTGTAGGTGATGATAAAATTACTTTACAGGCTCGTAACTCTAATAAGACTGTCAATGATAAAGATATTATTACGAATCTTTGTAATAAGAATGATCTCACCGTCCAACCTTCTCTGTAGGATACCCTTCACATAAGTGCGAACGAACCACAGACGAGTCCATCCAAGGGAACCATCCATGAAAAAAGAATGCTACAGATTGAAGAACTAGATGAGTGGCTGAACTACCGCTAAGAGAAACCAAAGACATGCCACATTGAACCGAAGCATCACGATGATGACCCTAAGGTAAAAACGAATCAATTTTAGGTAACATATAAGGTATACTTAGAGGAGGAAGATCCTCAAATTTCAAATTCAGAACTTCATACAGGTGACATACCTCCCTTTACAATAATGAAAAATTTCCCCTATGGTATAGTCGAGATAACACATAAGACATTTGACACTTTTACGGCAAATTATACTCGACTCAAACTTTATTTTAATAGTGAGACTGATAGCAAGAGAGAGGAGTTCGAACTCCTGAAACCACCGTGACCGTGCAAGCTTGAAAGAAGTCGAGCTTAGACTCTAAACAAGCGCTTCTCGGGAGGCAACCCGAGCACTAACATAGTAAATTACTTTTATTTAAGTTCTCAAACTCTAATTCATCAACTAACCTCTTGAATGTAGGTTTTTCAAGCCACACGGCCATACCTATAGGCGTGGCTAAGGCCGTGGGGACACCATGGGCAAAGACACGGCCTTGCGATACGGCCGTGCACAAGCAGGACAAAACGGGTTGCGACAAATAGCCACGATCGTGTGATGCGGCCGTGGCCAATCCTAACAAATCGACATGGGCGTGCGACACGCCCGTGTCCCAAGGCTGTGGTCGATCCGATTAATTTAATACGGGTATGAGACACGCCCGTGCCCTAACCCCGTGGTCGAACCTGCCAATTCATACACGGGGGTGTGACCCTATACACAGGCGTAGGAGAAGCGAACATCGAAAGACACGGCCGTGCGACACGGCCGTGTGCCCTAATACGCCCAAAAAACACGGGCGTCTGCCACGATTCAGGCGCGCCAAAACCCTTGAAATTCAAACCACACGGGCTAAACACGATTCACTCGGGCGTGTAACACGCCCGTGTGCCCTAATTTCTATATAAACCCCTCACTATTCATTATCTTCTCCACCTAAAACCCTAAACCCTCTCCCACCACAGCCCACTCCAGCCCCTCCAAGCGCCATCGCCGACCTAGCCCAAGCCACCACGCTCGTGTACCACCGCCACGACCGTGCTCCGCCCCTACAACTGCCCATTCTGTTCCTCTTTCTCTCTTTTCTCTTTGTTATTACCTCTTATTTTTCTATATTCATTCATATTTTATCCTTTTCAGTTATTATCAATATTTATTTGATCCCTATGCAATACCCATGATCTATTGACTTAGAAGAATGCCATTTTGAACAATCCTTTGGCTGCCACCTTTAGTTATCTTAGGCAATTGACTGTTAGTGTATTTTTGCTATTTTAAAACTCATCATAGCAACCATTATTCTGTTCAATTCCATGCTTAGAATGAGTCGAATAATGAATTGCTTTCCTAGAATTAATTTTTGCATTGAAATAGGTATCAATCCCTGATTGAACAATTTAGTGTTGATTACCGTTAGTCATTACTTAGTTATTAACTCATGAATAATAATAATACATGCCCATTTTTATTGTGTTTCTTTTTGTTTTTATTCCAGGAACAATGTCATCATCAAGAGGAAAAAAAGCTGCTATCCCCACCTCTAAAAAGTGAAAAGGGCCCGGTGGTCCCTCTTTCAGAGCCACCACTGAAATTAGACACCCCTTCCGCCAGTTCCCGCAAAACTCTCAAGAGGAACTATTTCAACTTCTGAGAGCAAGATCCCTCAGAGTGGGGAGGTGTATTAATTGCGTCACATTAGAGCAGGTCCAATTAGCAAACGCAGTTCGAGCCCTGTTAACAACGGACCTGTGTGACCAATTCTTTTAGATCATTGAGCCCACATACCTCGAGCTTACTTTAGAGATGTGCTCCACTTTACACCTCCAGACGATCACGTCCAGATATAACGATCCAAGGACGGTCTAGTTCTGCCTCAGGGGCATTGTTCGACAGCTTAGTGTACTGGAGTTCGGTACAGCATTGGGCCTATACACTGAGCAGTTTATGGAAGCCGAGCTTCACCGCCACATCCATTTTTCTCCAGCCAAGTGTTGGGAGGCCCTAGTCGATGTTTCGGCCACCTAAGACCCTAGTTGCTCCAAGACGATAGCTCTCGCCCCTTCGCTGAGGTACATTCTTGCCCTACTTGCGCATACATTGACGGGCAGACGAAAGAGCACGGTGTTGTCAACACCCATGACGCCTACTTCCTTTGGAGCATGTCGCACGGGCACATGCTCGACCTCGCTTACTTCATTGCCCATGTCATTCAGCACCATACAGAACGACATCGAAGGGGTATGATCTCGATGGGCCCATACGTAACTCGCCTGGCCCGCTACTTTAGCCTTCTCAACACAGTGGCCCAGACATCTTCCTACACTCTCATCGCCAGATGTCCCTGCAGGACATCCAAAGCATGCTTCATATGAGGATGATCGAGCGCCGACGCGGGACCGACCCTCCTCAATACCGCTTATCTCAATCCACCAAGCAAGAGGACCTAGAGGACATTCCTGATGATGTCCCCCATCCCACGAGGAGCCACCGCCCACTCGCCATCCAGCTCATGCGGCAGCTTCAGATTCTGTCACTTCTGAGCGCTTCACACGATTCGAGCAATAGTGTTTTCAGCGCATTGATCACATTGATGCTACTTTATATCAGATTTGTCAGCATCTCCATCTCACACCACCACCCCCACCTCACGAACCATCTGAAGATTAGGACTCACGAGTCCTCTTATCTTCTTCTTTATTTTCCTTTTTATTTTCTTTTTTCCTTTTATTTTAGCTTTTTCATTATTTGAATTTCAGTATTTTAAGAACTTAGCTTATTTTATTTCAAACATTTCGTATTGGCTTTTTCCTAATGAGTACATTGTGCTAATCTAAATTCCCTAAAAATTTATTAATGCTATCGCAGTTTCAAAAGAGCTTTACAGCTTAAATCTATCTCTAATGGGAAAACCCTGCCACAACTACCGGTGCCTACATGACCACAACTTTAGCCACCACAACACCGATCATCATATTCTTTTGGCACAGAAATTGTGGATCAACACTCTTCCCTACAAATCTTCACACCTCCAACTCAAGGAATTCATCCAAATTGAGGGCAATGTACATCTTAAGTGTGGGGGGAATTCACTTTCATTCTTTGCATTATCCTTGAACCCCTAAAAATTTTTACCACTAACTTTTTGCATTGTTCTCAAATCCCTGAATCTTGGCCTTAACAAATAGAATGAATTCTGATTGATTTATGATTTTTATTGATATGTTGAGGATTAAGACATAGGTATTTATGCTTTGATTATTCAAACTTGAAGATATTAGAGAATCAAGTATGATAAGTTAAAATTTTTGAGAATTTAAATTTTTCTAAGTTGTTTTCCCCAATTTTAAGTGTTATCTTGAAATTTGAAATTCGCAAGATTGACATCAAAAGCCATAATTCTGGTGAGATTTTTGAGCCTTTTGAGCATACATCCTTTCGTGCTCACTTTTATTGTTGCTTTGAGTGAGTCAATATTGATCTGTTATTCTAGAACTTGCTTCGATTATACATGTCGAGATCACATCATTGATTTGATATACCGAAATGATAAAGGCACCTAGGATTACTTGTGGATTAGTTTGAAACATTATTGACAAGAATTATAAGTTGAGAAGAATGATTTTTAATTGTAAGTTGAGATTTTGCTTGAGGACAAGCAAAGGCTTAAGTGTGGGGGTATTTGATAAACTGTAAATTATACATATTTCTATCCCAGATTTTAGCACATTTATGGATGAATTATCATTGAATTTGTGGAATTTGATGCTCCTAATCCTTTAATTTCATGTTTTATACTTAGAAGAACATAGGAGAGTGAAAAGAACAAGAAACGGGCCGAAAATGGAGAAAATGGGCCAAAGTAAGGAAGCAACACAGCTTGAGTTCAGCACACGAGCAACCCATATGCCCGTGCCACATTAACAGGTTTGAGCACGGCTTAGACTCGACTCATATGAGCGTGCCACATGAGCGTGTCCCTGTCGTGATGAAGTTTAATTTCACGCAGAAAAAGCTACTTAAGGCTAAGAAAGACATTATAAACTCTATATAAAGACCCTAGAAGGCCACCACAAGAAGGAACAGTCTTCCCGCCAAGATGGAAAGCTAAAGGTAGGGAATTACTCGAAGGAAAGCTGATTGATCCATCTCAGAAGCCAGGATCTACATCAAGACAGGGGATCTCCCTTCAATCCTTTCAAGAGTTTTAGGTTTTCTTATGTTTTGTTATTTTCTTTATTCTGAGATATTTCTTTTTATAAACATGAACTAAACCCCTAAATACCTGAGGGGGATGAAACCTAAGATGAATCTTGTTATTGTTATCTGAATTATATGATAAATATTTGATTTGTTCTTAATTGTGTTTTTAATTCTTGAATTGATATTTCCGAGATATTAATTTAAGTCGAATGTGCTTAGGCAGAGGAGCAAAAGTCCCTATTTAAGAGTAGATCCAACACAATTAAGCAGACTTGATTGCAATCTTAGACATAGGATGACGAAAATTTACCGGATTGGAGTCAAATCTAATATGGGGATCCATAGATCGAATTAAGGCAAAACTAGAGGTTTTAATTAGAAAGAGATTTCAATTAATCAACCTAGGATTAGTTGTTCTTATTCTCGACGGAGATATTAACATAATTTAGAGATCTCTACGGATCAAGTCAAATAAAGAAATCGTCTAGTTCAGAATTAGATAACAAGTGAAGTCTAGGTGGATTCTTCCTTAGGTATTGTCTTTATCATTCGATTTTCCCAAAGCAATTTCCCAATTTACTTTTTGTCGCATCCTTAGTTTAGATTAGAGTTAATTAGTTTACATAAAACCCTCCTTTATTTTTAGGCTAAATAATAGGAAGAAAGTTATTAGTAGTACTTTTAGTTCATTGGATTCGATATTCTGGTCTTGCCATTAACCATACTACTATTCGATACGTGCGCTTGCCTTCTAACGTGATAATAGTTAGTTTCTAGGTACGATCAATTTTATTACTTCATCAGATCACGATCATGTACTTATACAAGAAGACAAAGTGATAGCTTATGCCTCGAGACAACTAACACCGCATGAGAAGAACTATCCTACCCATGATTTAGAGTTAGCCGCCATTGTGTTTGCATTGAAGATCTAAAGACACCATTTGTATGGTGAAAAATGTTGGGTATTCACTGATCATAAAAGTCTAAAATATTTGATGACTCAAAAAGATTTGAACTTACGGCAACGAAGATGGCTAGAGTTGATAAAGATTACGAGCTAGTGATTGACTACAACCCAAGAAAGGCGAACGTGGTTGCTGATGCCTTTAGTAGAATGTCATTATTTGCATTAAGGGCCTTGAATACATGGTTAACTGTATCTGATGATGGTTCTATTCTAGCAGAGTTGAGAGCTAGACCGATGTTTCTCCAAGAGATTTGTGAAGCTTAGAAAAGTGATAGTGATTTACAAGCCAAGAAAGTTCAGTGTGAGTCGAGTATTGAATCAGATCTTCGAATTGATTCCAACGGTTGCTTGATGTTTCGAGATAGGATTTTTGTTCCTAAGAATGCTGAGTTGATTCAAAAGATTTTGAATGAGGCACATAGTGGGTGCTTGTCTATTCATCCTGGTATTACAAAAATATACTATGACTTGAAGAAATTGTATTGGTGGCCGAGTATGAAGAGAGATATTTTTGAGTTTGTATCGAGATGTCTGATTTATCAGCAAGTAAAAGCTGAACACCAAGTACCTTTTGGTTTACTTCAGCCTATTATGGTTCCCGAGTGGAAATGAGACCATATTACTATGGATTTTGTGACAGGATTGCCTTTGATATCGAGTAAGAAAGATGCTGTATGGGTTGTGGTTGATAGGCTTACGAAATTAGCTCATTTTATATCGGTATGTATTGATTATTCACTTGATAAGTTGGCTGATTTGTATGTTTTTGAAATTGTAAGACTTCACGGGGTACCTTTGTCTATTATTTTGGATAGAGATCTGAGGTTAACATCACGGTTTTGGGACCATATCTGGGTTATGTGTAATCCCATGTAAGACCATATCTGAGACATGGCATTGGCATCGATATGTGATCCCATGTAAGACCATGCCAGGGACATGGCATTGGCATTGTTATGAGATTTCTTGTAAGACCATGTCTGGGACATGGCTTCGATATGAGATATCATATAAGACCATATCTAGGATATGGCATCGGCATCTATTTGTTATCCCATGTAAGACCATATCTGGGAAATGGAATTGGCATCCTACCATGTGTACGAGATTTCCCGAATATCCTTAGTATTACAAGTGGTTCAACGGGTAATTCAAAATTATGTCAGTGTAGTGACATGATATGAACATGTTGAAGGGGTACAGGTATGTACACGAAACTCATAATTCTCGAGTTATGCATCGATAAGGCCTCGGTAAGAAGTGAATGAAGGAATCATGAGATTTATGGTATATTATGTAAAGAGCATGATCTAAGGTGCATTCATGATAATTGTTGACATTGTATCAAGTTATATTTATGTTATGCGTATGATATTTCATGATTAGTGTTGTTAATTATTTATATGCAAACTTACTAAGCTTTATGTTTTCTCCCATTTCATTTCCATTTTCTTATAAAATCGCCAAGCTAGCTCGAGGATCGAAGGACGTCGGAGACTCGATCACACTATCAATTGGAAATTTAGGTATAGCTAGTTTTATCACATTGAGTATGGCATGTATAGGGACTTGGTCTTTTTGTTATATGTCATATTGGTTAGCCAAATGTGTTAGCTTTTGTTGATACTTAATTCATTTTGTATAAGGCCAATTGATATTGTCTAGTGTTGAATTGCAAGTAATATGACATGTTGATGCATTTCATGGATGTGGTAATTTGCATGGTTTGAGTTGTTGAGTATGTGATTGGTTAAGTGTGCTACGAATATAGTGAGAATGATGTGATGATGTCTATGTTGTGGACATGTTGGTTTTTTAAATTTTCCATAAATTATACCAATGCTTTGGTGCTTGTGTGTTTATGTTTCAGGGTGGCGATTGGCTTGGTAAACAGCCTATATATTGTCCACACGGGTAGACACACAGGCGTGTGTCTAGGCCGCGTGTGACACATGGTCAGCCCCATGGGCGTGTGTGTAACACCCCCTAACCCCAAACCGTCATTGAAACAGGGTTATGGAGCTTTACCGGAACTATCAGACAATTTACAAACATATCTAACCATTTTTAAACAATTTATTTATCTATTTGTTCAATAAACATACATATACTAATTAAATTCATACCAATAAACTTTAGTTAATTCCATTTCATACTTATATTTAATATGTCATATTAGTTCCCTTTTTATACTTTTAACCAATTTAAATCATTATTTTACAACCATAATCACAAGACTCATATACTCAACCTATTCATTACTGATAAGCGTTAATTTATACATATTTTTACCTCATGTTTAGCCTATATTTTGGATGAATTAGTATCAAATTAGTGAGAATTGGTGCTCTTAACCATTCTTTTTCATATCTTATACTCAGGAGAGCTTAGGGAAGATAAAAGAATAGAAAACGGGCCCAAAACGGTGAAAAATGAACCAAAATGCACGAATCACACGGGCCAAGAGGTGCCACACGGCCGTGCCACACGGGCGTGCCTCACAAAGCTCACACGGACAAAGTCCCGACAAGCACGGCTAATATACACGGGCGTGCTAAATCACACGGCCTCTGTCGAAACCCACACGGGCGTGGCACACGGGCGTGTTCTAGTCGTGAGAAAGACAAATTTCACTCGAATTGGGATGCTTAGGGGCTAAGAAAGAGTCCCCAAAACTTCTCTATATAAAGATCCCATAAGGCAACATAGAGGGGGCCTTCTTCCCACTTTTACACCCCCTCTATACTCGTTTCCTCTCTTCTTTCTGCCACACCACAGGTAGAAGCAAGGGATTACTCGAAGGGAGAAGCCAATTGATTCATCTCAGAAGCCGAAATTCTGCATCAACATAGAGGATTCTCCTAAATTCCTTCAGGGGTTTTTGGTTTCTTTTATGATTTGTTATTTGATAACTTCTGAGATGTTTTCTTTTATCATTATGAACTAAACCCCTCAAATACTTAAGGGGGATGAAACCTAAGACAGATCTGGTTATTTATTCTTGATTTATATGATAATTATTTAAATTGTTCTTAATTATGTGTTTTAATCCTTGAATTTATAATCCTAGGTATTAATTCAGGAATTGGATGTGCTTAGAGCAGAGGAGCAAAAGTCCCTGTGATAAGAGTAGATCTACCATAATTAAGCGGAGTTGCATGCAACCCTAGACATAGGGCGACATAAATCTGCCGGATTAGGGTCAAACCTAATATGGGGAACCATAGATCGAATTAATGCAACCTAGGGAGTTAATTAATTAAGGAACTTTAATTAACAACTTAGGCCTAGTTGCTCTTCACCTCGACGGAGGGTTTAGCATAGATTAGGGATCTCTACGGATCAAGTCAAGTAAATAACTCGTATAATTCAAGAAGATAATAACAAGTGAAGTCTAGGTGGATTCTCCCTTGAGTATTAATCATATCAATTAGCTTTCCCTAAAAAGTCTTCCCAATTTACTTTTTCTTTTGTTTTATTCTTAGTTTAGATTTTAGAATTTAGTTTTAAACAAATCCCCATTTAATTTCTAGGTTAAATAATAGAAAGGAAGTGAGTAATAGTACTTTCGGTTCCCTTGGGTACGATACTCGATCTTATCACTAGACTATACTGCTATCGATAGGTGCGCTTGCCTTTAAACGTCGTGATATTAGTTAGTTTGGGTTTGATCAAGTTCTTTATAAATTTTATTACTTCTTATCACGAGGATATCAAGTTTTTGGCGCCGTTGCCGGGGAACTAACTGAAATATTACGAAAGCTCGATTTCTATTACTTTAGCCATTATTTATTTATTTGATTATTTTTACTTTTATTATTATTTTTTATTATTTATTTATTTTCCTTTTAATTATTTTATTTTATTTTATTTTATTTTATTTTATTTTTTTTAGGATTTTTCTAGTTTATGACTAGAAACAACCCGACAGGACCACTACTTTTTGATGAAGATTTGGAAGCCACAGTCCACAGAAATCGTAGAGAACTTAGACGAAGTCTACATTATCCAGAGCAGGAACTTGAGCAAGAGCCAGAACTTACTGAAGAGATGGCCGCAAATCAACATGTTCATCAACCTCCAGCACTACCAGCCGAACCAGAAGCAGCTCATCGAACTATGTATGATTATGCTAAACCTAGTTTGATTGGTACTCAAACTAGCATTGTTAGACCTGCTATTGCTGCTAATAATTTTGAACTAAAACCTAACACTATTCAGATGATTCAGCAGTTTGTGCAGTTTGATGGTCTACAGGATGAAGATCCCAACGCCCATTTAGCAAACTTTTTGGAGCTATGTGATACTTTTAAAATCAATGGCGTTACTGATGACGCCATTCGTCTAAGACTATTTCCTTTTTCTTTGAGAAATAAGGCAAAACAGTGGTTAAATTCTTTACCACGAGGCTCCATTACCACATGGGACCAAATGACTGAAAAATTTTTGCTTAAATATTTTCCCCCTGCTAAAACTGCTAAATTACGAAACGATATTTCTTCCTTTGTGCAGATGGATTTAGAAACACATTATGATGCCTGGGAAAGGTACAAAGATCTTTTAAGAAGATGCCCTTATCACGGATTACCCTTGTGGCTACAGGTTCAAACTTTCCATAATGGGTTAAACCCATCAACTAGGCAGATGATCGATGCAGCCGCAGGCGGAACCATCAATAATAAAACACCGGATGCAGCTTACGAATTTATTGAGGAAATGTCATTGAATAACTATCAGTGGCAAGTCATGAGGACAAAGCCGAAGAAAGCCGCAGGAGTTTATAATATTGATGCTGTTACTATGCTCACTAACCAAGTAGAACTATTGAATAAGAAATTTGATAATTTTGTTGGTTCTACGCAGGTTCAACCAGTGATGCAATGTGATGCAGCCCCAGGAAATACGTTTAATTCAGACCATCTACACAACATGGACGCCGAACAACCCAATTACATGGGTAATAATTCTCGACCTCAAAATAATCCTTATAGTAACACTTATAATGCAGGTTGGAGAAATCACCCAAATTTTTCATGGGGAGGACAAGGAAATCAAAGACAACAGCCTTTGGTATTTCAGCAGCCACCACCTCAACAGGAAAAGAAGCCGAATCTTGAAGATATGTTCACCAAATTCATGGCCGCTTCAGAAACTCGCTTCCAAAACACTGAAACAGCATTAAAGAATCAACAGGCCTCTATCCAAGGACTTGAGAACCAAATTGGTTAGCTTGCAAGGTTAATCTCGGAAAGACCTCAGGGTGGGCTTCCAAGCAACACTGAACCAAATCCCAGAGAACATGTGAAAGCAATCACCCTAAGAGATGGTAAAATGCTAGCAGAACCAGAAAAGAAGCATGCCCACGAACTGCCAAAAGATAAAGTAGAGGAATCTAAGAATGACGCTATTCCAACACTTAAAGAATACAAACCGCGCATCCCATACCCAACAAGATTAAAGAAGGACCAAACAGACGCCCAATTCGGTAAGTTTCTTGAACTTTTCAAACAATTACATATTAACTTACCCTTTGTTGAAGCAATTTCACAGATGCCGAAATACGCGAAATTCCTAAAAGAACTCCTGACGAACAAAAGGAAGCTGGAAGAGTTAGCCACAGTGGAACTCAACGAAGAGTGTTCAGCCATTCTCCAAAATAAACTGCCAACAAAGCTAAAGGATCCAGGGAGTTTTACTATCCCTTGTTTAATTGGTAGCTTAATTATCAATAAAGCATTGGCTGATTTAGGTGCAAGTATTAATCTCATGCCTTATAAAATGTTCAAACAACTAGGTCTAGGGGAACCTAAACCCACTAAGATGAGCATTCAATTAGCCGATAGATCTGTTAAGTATCCTAGGGGAATCATTGAGGATGTGCTAGTAAAAGTCGATAAATTTATATTCCCTGTAGATTTTGTTGTGCTTGACATGGATGAAGACATTGACGTACCTTTAATTTTAGGACGCCCATTTTTAGCCACTACTAGAGCTATTATTGATGTTGGAGATGGTAAATTAGTTCTTAGAGTTGCGGAAGAGGAAGTGATTTTCAAAATCTATGATGCTATGAAATTTTCTAGAGAGCAAGATGATTCATGTTATTTTGTCGATATAATTGATCACTATGTTCAAGATAATTTGCAGGAAATCTCTATCACCGACACTCTGGAACTGTGTCTCATTCAGGGGGAGGGTGAAACCTCCTTAGAAGTAGAGAAGGTAAGAAAAGAGTTAGACTCTAGCGAAACTATCACCAGACATATAAGCTATGAAAATTTAAAGATGCATGATAAGCTAAGGCAGAAACCTTCCATTGAGGAACCCCCTAAGTTAGAGTTAAAACAACTGCCAGAACACTTAGAATATGCCTTTTTAGGGGAGAACTCAACTTTACCGGTCATTATTGCATCAAATTTAGGATCTAGAGAAAAGGAAGAACTGCTCCAGGTTTTAAGAAAACATGGGCAAGCCATAGCCTGGAAAATTTCGGATATCAAAGGAATTAATCCTTCTTTCTGTACCCACAAGATTTTAATGGAAGATGAATATAAACCAGCAGTACAAGCTCAGAGACGATTAAATCCTAACATGAAGGAGGTCGTAAAAGCCGAGGTAATTAAACTTCTTGATGCAGGTATCATTTATCCTATTTCTGATAGTTCTTGGGTAAGCCCCGTGCAGGTTGTTCCTAAAAAAGGTGGGCTAACCGTGGTGTCCAATGACAAAGAAGAACTCGTGCCAACACGAACAGTCACAGGATGGAGAGTATGCATAGATTACCGAAAGCTAAATGACGCCACACGAAAAGATCATTTTCCTCTGCCCTTTATCGATCAAATGTTAGAAAGATTAGCCGGTCACATGTATTACTGCTTCCTAGATGGCCTCTCCGGTTACTTCCAAATTCCGATAGCTCCAGAAGATCAGGAAAAAATGACGTTCACATGCCCATACGGTACGTTTGCATATCGTAGAATGCCTTTTGGTTTATGTAACGCTCCTGCTACTTTTCAGCGATGCATGCTAGCTATCTTTAACGAATTTGTGGAAGATATCATGGAGGTATTCATGGATGATTTCTCCGTTTTCGGTAACTCTTTCCAACACTGTCTAAATAATTTAAAGCTTGTTTTGATGAGATGTGAAGAGACAAATCAAGTGCTAAATTGGGAAAAATGTCATTTCATGGTTCAGGAAGGTATTGTGCTAGGACATAAAATCTCTAACAGAGGAATAGAGGTAGACAAAGCTAAAGTTGAAACTATTGAGAAACTACCCCCTCCCAGTTCAGTTAAGGCTATAAGAAGTTTTTTAGGACATGCCGGTTTTTATCGTAGATTCATTAAGGACTTTTCTAAAATAGCTAAGCCTTTAACTAAATTGCTAGAAAAAGACATACCTTTTAACTTTGACCAAGAATGCTTAGAGTCTTTTGGCACCCTTAAAGACAAGTTAGTAAATGCGCCAATTATGATTTCACCTGATTGGAATTTGCCTTTTGAACTAATGTGCGATGCAAGTGATTTTGCCGTTGGTGCAGTTCTTGGACAGTGAAGAGACAAGCATTTCCAACCGATTTACTATGCTAGCAGAACATTGACAGCCGCTCAAGCCAACTACACCACCACGGAAAAAGAACTGCTAGCCATTATTTTTGCTTTTGATAAATTCCGATCTTATTTAATCTTGTCTAAAGTCATCGTTTTTACTGACCATTCAGCTCTTCGATATCTCTTAGCCAAACTTGACGCAAAACCTCGTTTAATAAGATGGATTTTACTCTTACAGGAATTCGACTTAGAAATTAAAGACAAGAAAGGAGCTGAAAACTTAGCGGCAGATCACCTCTCAAGATTAGAAAATACACAGCCCAGGTACCTTGAGAATATAAACGATATGTTCCCTGAGGAACAACTCCTAAATTTAACAGGTACGACACTTCCTTGGTTTGTCGATTTTGCAAATTATTTAGCAGCCAATATAACCCTAAAAGGGCTAACCCATCAGCAAAAGAAGCGATTCTTTGCTAATTTGAAAAACTACTTTTGGGAATATCCTTTTCTTTTTCGAATTTGCGTAGACCAGGTTATACGAAAATGCGTGGATGACATAGAGGCATATCAAATTTTGGAACACTACCACTCAGGACCCACAGGAGGACATCACAGTGGAAACAGAACCGCTCACAAAGTACTCGAATCAGGTTTTTACTGGCCTACTCTTTTCAGAGACGCCAACAGGTATGTGACCTCTTGTGATAAATGCCAACGAACAGGTAATATCTCCCAACTTAATGAAATGCCTCAAAATTATATGCTTTCATGTGAAATATTCGATGTATGGGGTATAAATTTCATGGGACCCTTTCCTAATTCATTCGGAAATAGGTACATACTAGTAGCAGTAGATTACATGTCAAAATGGGTAGAAGCTCAAGCCTTACCCACAAATGATGCTAGAATGGTAGTACGATTTCTGAAGAAAATTTTTTCTCGATTTGGAACACCTAGGATAATCATAAGTGATAGGGGCACACATTTTTGCAATACCCAATTTGAAAAAACCCTAAGAAAATATGGAGTACACCACAGAACAGCCACCCCCTACCACCCACAAACTAGCGGTCAAGTCGAAGTAACGAACAGAGAACTAAAACGCATCTTAGAAAAGGCAATAGAATCAAATAGGAAGGACTGGTCTAGGAAATTAGATGATGCATTATGGGCTTACAGAACTGCATTTAAAACACCCATAGGAACATCTCCTTATAAACTCGTTTATGGAAAAAATTGCCATCTACCATTTGAACTCGAGCATAAAGCATTCTGGGCTATAAAATTTCTAAACCTTGATCTTAAAAGTGTAGGTGAAAAGAGACTTCTGCAGCTAAACGAGCTAGATAAATGGCGCTACAACGCGTACGAGAACTCACGATTATATAAGGAAGCCGTAAAGCGACGTCATGACAAAAGGCTAAAACGACCCAAGCAATTCAAAACAGGTGATCTTGTCCTACTCTACAACTCAAGGTTGAAACTATTCCTTGGAAAACTCAAATCAAGGTGGTCAGGTCCGTTTATCGTTCTCAAAGTCTTTCCATACGGCACTGTCGAGGTAACTCACCCCAACCACGGTACTTTCAAGGTAAATGGCCATAGGCTAAAACATTATATAGGTGAGAACTTTACAGAAAATAAGGAGGAGCTTAGGCTCCATCCCGTTTCTTTTTGACACCTCTAGGAAGAGTCAAGCTTAGACTCTAAATAAGCGCTTCTCGGGAGGCAACCCGAGCACTAACGTAGTAAGTTTCTTTTTTTTTTTTAATTTTTCATAATTTTATTGCATAAACTAACGTTTTTCCTGTAGAAAATATGGACCACACGGCCAGGCACACGGGCGTGCCTAAGGCCGTGTGTATACTAAAAAGCAGAGACACGGTCGTGGGGGCAGATCGTGTGCAAACAGAGCACCGTTTCCCCAAAACACGGGCTTCCGATAAACTCCCACGGTCGTGCAATATGGCCGTGGCGACTCATCGCAATCCATACAGGTAAGACAGGAAAACGCACGGCCATGCGAAATAGCCGTGGCAACCCTGCACCTTCCACACGGGCAAACATAGCAACACACGCCCGTGCCATAAGCCCGTGGAAGCTACTATCAATTCAGACACGCCCGTGCACCTTATTACACGCCCGTGCGCTTAGCGAACGATTAATTTCCACGGCCGTGCTCAAACTATACACGGACTTGCTCATCGAGCGTGGCAAGCCAAAACGTCCGATTTTCGAAAAACACGGGCTAAACACGACTCACACGGGCGTGCGACATGCCCGTGCGACCCAAAATGTATATATACAGGGCCATTTCTACCCTCCCATTTCACTCAAACCCTAAGATTTTCTCCCCAAACCTTCCCCAAACCTCCACAAACACCATCCCAGCCCTCCTACCGCCACCATACTAGATTTCCACGATCCACACGCCTGTCCAACAGTACCCACGACCGTGTGACACCAATTTTGGTTCTATTTTTCTTCCTTTTTCTCATTTATTTATTTTTACTGCATTTTTTGGTTTTTTACATTACATTCTTTTATTCTTTTATTTATTTATTAATTCTATTGATTTAGGCTATTAGAGAATTAGGAAATAGAGAATAATCTAGAATAGTTTAGAATTCTAATTTTGCTTGCCATTTTAGATTCTATTTCACAATTTCCTGCCATTTAACATCATAGTTAGTTGCCACTTAATATACCTTGTAAATAGGCCACTTAAACACACATAATTATGCCATTTATTATTTAGTTTAGTATATATACATCCATTCATAGAAGATTTTTTTTATTTTTATTCCCAACTTTAAAAATGATTAGATTTTACTACCAAGGTAAATTTTCATATTAGGAACATGTTCATTTTATTCCTCAGCCTCTTTATTTTAAATATTTACATTTCTTTTATATTATTTGTCTTTTCCTAATAAATTTTTATAGATACCATGTCATCTTCCCGAGCCAAGAAAGCTGCCGTCCCCGCATCTAAGAAACGAAAAGGACCAGGGAGCTCTTCAACTAGGCCCACTTCCGAGATGCGCCACCCATTTCTTCAATTTCCACAAGACTCTCAGGAAGAGCGCTACCAGCTGCTGCGCGCACGCAATATCACGATGGGTCGATGCATCGACTGGAGTGCCCTCGCAGAAGTACGCTTCGTAGATGATGTCCGGGCCCTGCTCGCCACTGACCCTTGGGACCAGTTCTTTCGGATCGTAGAGCCCACATACCTTGAACTCACTCTCGAGTTCGGTGCTACATTCCACCTTCAGACGGTGATGAAACGGTTCGACGATCCTGGGACGGTCCAGTTTCGTTTGAGAGGACTCGTTCGACAGCTCAGCGTCCCAGAGTTCGGTGTGGCACTCGGGCTTTACACCGCGCAGTTTATGGCTGAGGAGAGCTTCCCCACCCTCTCTAGGCACATCCATATCCGACCCTTTGATTGCTGGAAAGAGATTGCCCCAGGAAGACAACTATACAACCCCAGCGTCAGCAAAGCCTCCGCTCTCCCTCCCTCTCTCAGGTATATTCATGCACTTCTTGCTCATACTATTACAGGCCGCCGAGAGAGCACAGGCGTCGTCAACACACACGACGTCTACTTTTTATGGTGTATGGCGAATGGCCGCCCTATCGACCTTGCATATTTCATCGCCCTCGCCATGCAGCATCAGACCGAGAGGCACCGAAAGGGAGTCGTATCCATGGGCCCGTATATCACTCGACTAGGCCGTTACTTCGGCCTATTTAACACCACAGCCCAGACCTCCTCCTACACATTACTTGGCCAGATGTCCTCCCAGGGCATCCAGAGCATGCTTTCGATGAGGATGGTTGAGAGACGACTCGGTGGCGACCACTTTCACTTCCGCCTTGTCCAAGAAGGCGAGGATCCAGAGGACATTCCTGATGATGTCCCATCACCACCACCAGCTGAAGATGCGCCAGCTGAGCCACCACGCCTTACACGATCACACCAGACGGCAGCTTTCAGTGTTGACATATCCGAGCGCCTGGACCACTTTGAACAGCGCCTCGATTACATCGACGCCACCTTAGCGCACATATGTCATCACCTTGGCATCGTCCCACCACCACGACACCCACTAGAGGATTAGATCCTCTTTTATTTTATTTTAGTCTTACTTTTTATCTTATTTTATTTTATTTTATCTTTTGTTTTTCTTTATTTTCTTTACTTAGTATACACTAATCTTAACCTTTAATATTAGTCTTTCTTTTTCCTTTTGCAGCTTTTTAATTTTCTTATATCTTTATTTATTTTGAATTTTCGTAAATTTTCTATTTTATTATCATAACGGCTATCTCCTAACGAAGTAATCCCTCTTCATCTTAACCTCCCACGACTATAAAACCCCTTCACAGTTTCAAATGAGCTCTACAGCTCAAATCTCTACGAGAAAGGGAACACAGTGCCAAACCTACCAGCTCTTCCACTAATCCATCCAAAGCAGGGAGTTTCATACCCTCCCCTATCTTATGATTTTATACTTTTATTGTTGTTAATATTTTCCTTGTACATTGGGGGCAATGTACATCTTAAGTGTGGGGGGGTAACGTACTTTCACTTTTTATACTATCTTTGAAACCCCTGAACTTTTCCTAATAGCAATATCTTCAGTCTCCTATTAGGAATTTATCCTGATTAGTTTATGATTTCTATTGATATATTGAGAATTAAGATATAGGTGCTTGTACTTTGATTATTCAAACTTTAAAACATTAGAGAATCAAGCATGATAAGTTGAATTTTTTTTTTGAGAATCCCCAATTTTTGCATAAGTTATTTTCCCTAATTTTAAGTATTATCTTGAGATTTGAAATTCACAGGATTGACATCAAAAGCCGTAATTCTGGTGAGATTTTGAGCCTATTGAGCATACATTTTCTTCGTGCTCACTTTTATTATTGCTTTGAGTGAGTCAATACTGAATTGTTATTCTAGAACTTGCTTCGATTATACATGTCGAGACCACATCATTGATTTGATATACTGAAATGATAAAGGCACCTAGGATGTAACCCACTTACTCCACAGAAAAAGCCTTCCTACATAAATCTAACCCCTAGTGAACCCCGTTGAGCCTAACAACCTTTTCCTTGACTCACCCTCTAATTATTAACCAATAACCCATTTTTGTCGAATTTCATTCAATTATTTTGATCCCTATTTTTGTCGAGATTTGAGTTGAATTTTTCATCTAGCTTTATTCTGTTGAATTTTTCATCTAGCTTTATTCTCTCTGCCAGATTGTAAAGTTTTGTTCAATTTATTGTAATTATTTGAATTGTTCTTAAAAAAAAGTACATACAGTGAAATTCGATTGTAAATTATAGATTGTAAATAGTTCGTCAAAGTTTTTGCACGTTTCTATTTTAAGGCTACCAAGGCGGAAATGATAATATCACAAGAATTGGCTGAGAAATATGTTCCAGAGATAGAGATTTTTCTAGCTAGATAATTTTTCAAGTTCAATCTCGATTCTAACCTTTTTTTTTGCAGCCTTTGACAACACCCCTAACCAAGCCCTGTTACAACCATGAAAAGACCTTTTGATCAATGTATCATATCAAACTATAGTGGTGGAGATGTGATTTTCTTGCAAGCCTATGGTAATAACTTTTCAAGTTGACTAAGGAGTGCCTTAAATTTGAACCCTAAACACTTCGAGTGAATAGAGTGAACCTTTAGTGAGGATGTCAACTCCTGTTAATTAAGATGGAGAGATAACTACTTAGAAGGAAGGAAGGGACTTATGTTTTCAATGATAAAATTCTCAACTTAGAGTGATTGAGTCCTAAATGTTCTTTAGATTGAATTTTCATTGTATGACTACCTGTGGATTAATTTGAAATATTATTGATAAGGGTTGTAGATTAAGAAGAATGGTTTCCTTTAGGGATTGAGATTTTGCTTGAGGACAAGTAAAGGCTTAAGTGTGGGGGTATTTGATAAGCGTTAATTTATACATATTTTTACCTCATGTTTAGCCTATATTTTGGATGAATTAGTATCAAATTAGTGAGAATTGGTGCTCTTAACCATTCTTTTTCATATCTTATACTTAGGAGAGCCTAGGGAAGATAAAAGAATAGAAAACGGGCCCAAAACGGTGAAAAATAAACCAAAATGCACGAATCACATGGGCGAAGAGGTGCCACACGGCCGTGCCACATGGGCGTGCCTCACAAAGCTCACACGGACAAAGTCCCGATAAGCACGGCCAATATACACGGGCGTGCTAAATCACACGGCCTCTATCGAAACCCACACGGGCGTGGCACACGGGCATGTTCTAGTCGTGGGAAAGACAAATTTCACTTGAATTGGGATGCTTAGGGGCTAAGAAAGAGTCCTCAAAACTTCTCTATATAAAGATCCCATGAGGCAACATAGAGGGGGCCTTCTTCCCACTTTTACACACCCTCTATACTCGTTTCCTCTCGTCTTTCTGCCACACCACAGGTAGAAGCAAGGGATTACTCGAAGGGAGAAGCCAATTGATTCATCTCAGAAGCCGAAATTCTGCATCAACATAGAGGATTCTCCTAAATTCCTTCAGGGGTTTTTGGTTTCTTTTATGATTTGTTATTTGATAACTTCTGAGATGTTTTCTTTTATCATTATGAACTAAACCCCTCAAATACTTGAGGGGGATGAAACCTAAGACAGATCTGGTTATTTATTCTTGATTTATATGATAATTATTTAAATTGTTCTTAATTATGTGTTTTAATCCTTGAATTAATAATCCTAGGTATTAATTCAGGAATTGGATGTGCTTAGAGCAGAGGAGCAAAAGTCCCTGTGATAAGAGTAGATCTACCATAATTAAGCGGAGTTGCATGCAACCCTAGACATAGGGCGACATAAATCTGCCGAATTAGGGTCAAACCTAATATGGGGAACCATAGATCGAATTAATGCAACCTAGGGAGTTAATTAATAAAGGAACTTTAATTAACAACTTAGGCCTAGTTGCTCTTCACCTCGACGGAGGGTTTAGCATAGATTAGGGATCTCTACGGATCAAGTCAAGTAAATAACTCGTATAATTCAAGAAGATAATAACAAGTGAAGTCTAGGTGGATTCTCCCTTGAGTATTAATCATATCAATTAGCTTTCCCTAAAAAGTCTTCCCAATTTACTTTTTCTTTTGTTTTATTCTTAGTTTAGATTTTAGAATTTAGTTTTAAACAAATCCCCATTTAATTTCTAGGTTAAATAATAGAAAGGAAGTGAGTAATAGTACTTTCGGTTCCCTTGGGTATGATACTCGATCTTATCACTAGACTATACTGCTATCGATAGGTGCGCTTGCCTTTAAACGTCGTGATATTAGTTAGTTTGGGTTTGATCAAGTTCTTTATAAATTTTATTACTTCTTATCACGAGGATATCAATTACCTAGGTACATGCCACCAATATCAAAAGAAAGGTACATTACTTAAAATTTTCTCTGAGGTCGGGATTACTCTGGATGCTGGACTGGGCACCAACTTTCAATTAACCTGTGCACGGAAACAACCGTACGCTGAATATGGGTATACTCAGTAGTATTACCATAATTCAAATTTACAACATTATACAATGATTTATATACATTCAATTTAGGTCTACAATTATTCTTATATTTTCTCGTTCTTTAAAATTAAATCATTCAATAATAACTGTAAGTAATGTCTCAAATCTTATCCAAATTGAATTCATACCTTATATCTCTCTCTTAATTTTATTAGATTTATCAATCTCATTTCAATAGATCATTCTAATTCATATACAATTCATTTCATTTATCTCTTATCTAATGTCAATTCTATTACAATTTATATTTACTAAAATCATATAATTAAATTAACAAATTTCATCAATTAACTTCCTATATTATCAAATCAATCAATTGATGCACCTTCGGTATATATTTTAAATCTCATATTTCAGTTTCCTATTCACATATCAAATTCTCATTCAAATCAACTAAATTCAATTATAATATTCTTTTAAATTAACTTCTCATATTATTTGTATAATTTTAAACGATTTGTGAACTTTAGCTTCATTTCTCAATCTTATATAATATTTCAATTCACATTTCAAATTTGAACATTTTATGAACCTTTGGTTCATGCATTCGATCTCATATCACAAATCTCATTTCATACTTTATTTCACAAATTCACTTTCTTATTTCTTTCAATAGCTCAATCACTTTTATTCGGAATTTATCATTTCACTTATTTACCCCTATTAACTTGACCGGACCCTGGCGGATACACGGATCCAACCAAACACACCATATTGGCACCCAGTGCCTCATCGGATAGTTTGAAGCAAAGTTGACACCCAGTGTCTCATCGGCCTAGCCGAAGTAAAATGGTACCCAGTACCTCATCGAATCTATCCGAAGCAATATGACACTCCAAGTGTCTCATCGACTCGAGGTCGAAGTAACCCTGAACTCTTCCAATCCTATGACATGCCAACTATATCCACCCTAGCCCGCCTAGTTAATAGCGTATCAGAAGCACATATCAATTTCAATCACTTTCTCATACTTTCAATCCATATACTTTTCAAACATTCACATTCAATGCAATTTGATTCAATTTAAATCACTTTTCACATTTTCATTCCATTTTTTTCAATATCATCAACTCAAAGGCATTCCAATCATAATTCCCCATATATTCAATTCAATACATTTTCCACTTTCCAATCAATATATCATCAAATGCTCATACATATTCATACTTCATTTCAATATTATTCAATTTATAATTTCTAATGTTCACAATTCAAATCAATTTCTCAATCCAATATATATATATATATATATATAAATATAATTCAATACCACATTAATTCTTTTAATTCAAACCATATTACCAGAAATTTCCATTTAATTCACATACAATTTAATTTTATTTATTTCTATATCAATATTAACTTTTACTTTATTTGCTAAACATATTATTCAAGACTCAACAATTACTAATAATAAATTTAATACTAATACGTATTTATCATTTAATATAACCTTAATACTTATCTCAATTTGCTTGTCCTGTAAATTAATTTAAAATTTGACAATTAATAATCAAATTCAAATTATAGTAATACTAACCTGAATTTCTCGTTTTCACTCCTCGTTTATTTTCTCATTTCCTTCCTTGCTCAATGTCTCGAATTCTTTACTTGCTACGAAAATAATAATAATAATTTACATTATTAATTACAGCATTAAAATTTAGATAATTGAATTTTTATTCAATTCCTACTCTTCCTCTTCATTCTACATTCTTTATACACAATTCTACCATTTACTCATAAATTCTTTCAAGGCTGTCTACCTAACTCATTGTCACTAAATTATCTATATCTCCTTGCCATAAAATTTTTAGAATTTTTTGTGTAACCAATAATTACAGTTTATTCTTTAAAGTCACACATGTTCTGTTGTCTAATAGTTTTGACCTCTCTTCACTAAAAATTATTTATCTTCTTGTACAAGATTCTAATAAAGTTTCTGTTTGCTTCTCTTGAAAATAGACTCATTAAGAATTTTAAACATAGAAATTATAACCTCTAATTATTTTTTTACAATTTTTAATGATTTTCCAAATTCAGAACAGGGGATCCCAAAATTATTCTGACCCTGTCTCACAAAAATGAAAATATCTCATCATTTACAAATCCATTGCTTACACTGTTTCTCCTATAAGAAACTAGACTCAATAAGATTTAATTTCATATCTTATTCATCCTCTAATTCGATTCCTACAATTTTTTGTGATTTTTCAAAGTTAAGCTTCTGTTGCTGTCCAAAACTTTTTCTTATAGCTTATTTTGCAATTAAATCTTAACTAACTTTACTTACTTTTCTTATTCAATTCACACTTTTATTTCTATCCAAATTTTACCCAAACTCAAGTTTAACTATTGAATTTTCATCATATTTTTCTAATTTCGAATTTTCTTCAATCTAGTCCCTACAACATAAAACTTATAACTTAGTTTACAATTTAATCCTTTAATCAATTCTAACTTGAAATTCATTCAATTAAGTCCTTTTTACTAATTTCTCTAAATTAAAACCTAATTAAACACATAACTAGCTTTGTAAATATTTTTAATAAATATTTACAAGTCCATTTTACTAAAAACGGAGACTCGATAACTCATTTTCCGATTACTTATGCTTTTGAGGTCGTTACAGTGTGAACAGGTCGTGTGTCTCCTGCGCCTTAATTTTTAGAAACAGAATGCCTAGTATGGAGCACACGGGCAGAGACACGGGCATGTGTCTCAGTCGTGTGAAGGCCACGGCCTAGAACACGGGCGTGTACTGGGTTGTGAAAACTATTTTAACTTCGAAATGAAAAATAATTCAGTACGGGCTGAGCACACGGGCGTGTTTCTCAGCTGTGTGGACGGCATGGCCTTGGGCATGGGTATGTGCCAAGTGCGTATGATGTCTGCACCTAATTTATGAGAATCTAATTCATTACATGGGCTAGCACATGGACGTGTGGCTTGGCCGTGTGGTTTCAATTAGTTGATGACCCATAAATAGAGAGTTACACGGGGTATGGACACGGGCGTGTTTGATCACACGGCCTACCCATATGGGCGTGTCCTATATCCACACGGGCGTGTGACCCCTGTTTTGATGAAAAGTTTTCTAAGTTTTCCAAAGTTTCTGGTTTAGTCCTGAACCACTCCCAAAGTACGTTTTGAGTCTCGTAAACTTTCTTAAGGGATGATGTGCATGTGTTTGAATGGTTTTTAATGATGAATGAAATTTTATAGCCCAGTTTTGCATGGATGTTTAGGTTTAAGTCCGGTAACGGCTCGAACGTTGTCCCGGTGTTGGATACAGGTAAGGGGTGTAACGACCCAAAATCCGTAGGCACCGGAAAAGTGTATTGTCGGGCTTCCGTCTTAGTAAATTAAATCCTTAAATAATTATTAGGAATAATTATGAGTCTAGTTGTGTGTCTAATTAGGCTTTTATTAGGTGAATTTAGCTTAATTAAAAGAAATCAGGAAAAAAAAAGACTATATTGAATAAATGGCAAAAGTTGAATTATAAAACCATAGAAAATAAAAAGGATCAAATGAGCAATTAAGCCACATTTGAAATTAGAGGCGGCATAAAGAGAAATAAAATATTACATAATTAATTATATAATTAATTAATGATATATAATTATATCATTTTATTTGTTTTAAATTATGTAATTAATTAATGATATATAACTATAATTTATATAATATGAATTATGATAATTAAATTATATGATTTTTTTTAAATAAAACAAATTAAAATAAAGACAAATGTGTGATAATAAATTTTACATGTGTAATTTATGTATTTGTACACTTGTAATATATTTGTATATTTTCTTAAATAATAAGTAAAAGATATTTATCAATTATATTATTATTATTAGTATTAGTATTAGATAAATTAAATAGTAGATAATTATATGGTAATAAAAATATACATGTGTAAAAATTACATTGGTACATTTGTAATTTAAATAATTAAATTGCTTATTATTTAAGTAAAAAGATATTTGTTAATTAAATAATCAAATTATTAAAATTTATGAGATTTTTTTTAGAAACAAATTAAATAATGACAATGGTAATAAAATTATTGGTACAAATGTAAAAACAAATATGCATCCAAATGTAATATTAGTATTTGTTATTAAAATAGATAGTTATTAAATTAATTATATATAAAATATAACATAAAAAGGAAAAAAAAAGGGAATAAAACGAAAAAGGAGAAAGAAGTTACGGAGAGCATTGAAACAGGGGAAAGAAAAGAAGAAAAAGAAAGAAAAGGGGAAA
This sequence comes from Gossypium stocksii, assembly GCA_020496765.1. NCBI lineage: Eukaryota > Viridiplantae > Streptophyta > Magnoliopsida > Malvales > Malvaceae > Gossypium > Gossypium stocksii. The sequence goes on along the minus strand of CM035627.1, from coordinate 88,044,242 downwards.
ATAGGGTTTTTGAAGCTTGGAGTTTAATTGGTAAGCTCAATCAAGTCCTTTTCTCATAATTTTGATGTTTTAGGAGTCTTAAAACAAGTTTTTGATGAAATTAAGTTGTTAGTTGGAAGTTCTTAGGTTTTTAAACAAAGTTCATGTTGAATAAAATGATGGAATTGGGGTTTATTTGATAGAAATTTTGATTTGGAGTTGAATAAAGGATTGAATTGAAAACTTAGGTATAAGTTTTGAGTTTTAAGGATTAAATTGAAATAAATTCGAAATTATGAAAATATGATAAAAATTTGATAGTTAAATGTGAGTTTAGCAAGGAATTGAGTAGAAAAAGGGTATGAATTAAGTTAAGAAAGTAAGTAAACTTAATTAGGATTAAATGGTAAAATAAGTTATAAGAAACAGTTTTGAACAGCAACAGAAGCCTAACTTTAAAAAATCACCAAAAATTGTAGGAATTTAATTAGAGGATGAATAAGAAATGAAATTAAAGCTTATTGAGTCTAGTTTCTTATAGTAGAAACGGTGTAGGCAATGAATTTATGAATCAAGAGATATTTGAAATTTTGTGAGACTGGTTTAGGATGAATTCGAGATACTCTGTTTTGAATTTGGAAAATCATTAAAAATTGTACAAAAATTATTATGGAGTGTAATTTATATGTGTGAACTCCTTAATGAATCTAGTTTCAAAAGAAATAAACATGAACCTTATTCGAGTTTTGTATACTGAGATAATTGATTTTTAGTAGAGAGAGGTTAGAACTGTCGAATGGAGTAACAGGGGAGAATTTAATGATTAAACTGTACTAATTGGCTAGACCAAAAATTCTAAAAATTTTATGGTGAGAAGATATATGAGTCTAGTTTCAAGAAAAATTTACGGATATTAATTTGGAGTTTCTTAGTTCAAGATATAAATAATTTAGTAACAGTGACTCAAATAGACAGCTTAACGGTGAAATTATATATATCTTAAAAATGATTAAATTTGCATGTTTAGGCTCATGAATTAAATTAAATTGTGTTATATTGATGATTATAAATTATTATTATTTTTGTAGCTAACAAGGAAAAAGAGGCATCGGCATCGAAAGGAAAAGAAAAGATCGTCGAGGAGTGAACGCGTATTCCGGGTTTGTATTACTATAACTCAAACTATTTATTAAATGTATATTGAATTTATGGATATGGAATAATTAAGATAAGGTAAGTATTATATTTGAAATTAAACATGAGAATGTGAGAAAATTTATTTATATATGAATTAAAGTAATAGATGTTGAATTGATTGAGTATTGGAAATTTTTGTGGGAATGAAAGTGAAATTGGAAAAGTAAAAATAATACCCTATTAACTTGTCGGACTAGATTTGATACAAATGGCATGCCATTGGATTTGTGATGTGATGAGGAGATTTGTAGCTCGGCCGAGGAGATGATTCTGTTATTATATGCTTCGGTTTATCCGAAGAGGCATTTCATGCCTTACTGGTGTGTTTGGGAGGATATGATATACTGGTGTGTTTGGGAGGATATGATATACTGGTGTGTTTGGGAGGCTATATTATACTGGTGTGTTACGGAGAATTTCATTATTTTAGTGTGTTTGGGTTGGATATTCTGGTGTGTTTTGGTGGAATCCGCGTATCTATCAGAGTCCGAGCCTTGTTAATAGGGTAAACAATTGAAATGAAAATTTGAAAATGAGATTGTCCTGGCACTATTGAAAATACGAGAAAGAATGCACAAGATAAATTATGAATTGAATCAGTTTGTGAAAGATTTATGAAGTGGTATTCAATTATATATAATTAGTTTAAATGATTTATAAGCTTATGATTGATGTTTATAAATTATTAATGTTAAATAGTTTGATTTATAGTAATACCACTGAGTATAAAACACTCAGCGTACGGTTGTTTCCGTGCGCAGGTCATTAGAATTTCGGATCCGGTCCAGCATCCAGAACGATCCCGACTCTAACACGAAAATTTTGGTGATGTATTTCTTCCTCTATACTAAGTGGCATGTACTAGGTGGAAGTATGTGAGTTATGTAATTATGCTATATGATTTTGAGTTGTAAATAATGGTTAAAATGTTTTGAATGATGAATGAAATACTAGTTATATAAATGGTAAAATTTGGTACTAAATTGGATAAAGAATGAAGTTATAAATTATTTCTTTATTTGTTATGATATTTGATTAAAGTATTGAACCAATATTATGAGCTTGATTAGAAGTGTTTAATGTGTAAAATATTTGGTTGAACATTGGCATGGGTTTATTTTCGATTTGAAATTGCAGGGGGTTTTATGTAAAAATAAGTAGAAATGCTGCCAAAATTTTATAAAAAAAAAATATTTCGGATTACTCGAATAAGTCTCAATCAAAATTAAATTATACCATGAATATTATTTTATTTACAAATTATTTGTAAGTTGTCTGATATGTCCTGTAATACCTCGTAACCCTGTTCCGGCAACGGTTTAGGGTTAGGGGGTGTTACAAGGGGTGTTACATTAATAATGTCCCAATTCACACAATTGCTATATGAATAGCTATTCACATAGCAAACCACATTTTATTTAAACAATAGCATTATCCATTCCATATTCAATTCATGTGTATATAACTCATATATTCCATGTGTTTACAACATATTTCACATTCCATTTTTAGTTCATTATATCACTTCCATTTCTCATACCATGCCATTTCAATTTTTATTATAGAACTTTATTATTTATCTACCCCTATTAACACAACTCGGACTCAGACGGATACACGGATCCAACCAACACATCAGTTTGGCACTTAGTGCCTCATCAGATAAATTCGAAGTAATAACTTTACTCAGTGCTATATAAATTGACACCCAATGTCTCATCAGTTAAACCGAAGTAAATTGGCACCCAGTGCCTCATCGACTTGAAGTCGAAGAAATCCCTGAACTCTTATCCTATGGCATTGCATCTATATCCGACTTACCTCAGTACAATTAATAGGGTTTAATTTCAAATTTCAAATTTCAAAAACAACTAATATCCAATATAAATTTTTCATATAATCACATACACATATGAATTCAATTCAATTTATAATAATCAATATCCAACTTTCACATTAGCACATATATTCCTTTCATTTCAATAATTAATACATTCATAATTTCTATACCAATTCAATCCATTTCAATCAACTATCAAAATGTCAAATACTCACCTCAAACACTTACCATATGCATTAAATCGAATTACAACAATTAACAACTAGGTTTGGATTATAGAAATACAAACCGTGAATTTCGAGCTATTTGACGTCAATTTTATCCTTCCCTTTTTAATCGAAGATTTTGGTACGACGTTAACTACGGAATTAAAACAATTAAAATCCATCAATAAAACACAATTCAATTTCATATTGAATATTTCAATTTTTACTCTATATTTGCCTAAATTTCAACTTAGTCCCTAAACCGAGACTAATTTTATTCTTTACATTTAATGCTATATTTTCATACAAATTTCACTTTAAAATAAATTTAACTCCTGATTTTCAATTAAACCCCTAAATTTAAAATTTTCACAATTTAGTCCCTATTACTTAAAATTTAGAATTTGTTCTACAATCTAATCCTTTTCTATTTCTAGCTTAAAAATCTATCAATTTAATCCCTTATACTAAAACTATTCGACATTAACAACATTTAAAAACTTAATCAAGGCTAAAATTTCAATATGGCGGGTAGCCCTAGGTACCGAGATTCCAAAAACATAAAAATTACAAGAAAATGGACTAAATTGACTAACAAATTGAAGTTTGAACCCTAGAAGTCCCTAGGACGTGCATTCTTCCTTTCTCCCTTTGTTTCTTTTTCTTTCTTTTATTTCCTATTTAATTTACATGGTTTTCTATTTCTTTTATTACTATTTGTTTTATTATACTTTATTTTAGTATTATATAATACATATATACATTTACTTAATTATTAAGATTTCTTAATATTATAACATATTTTAACTTTAACTATTATAATATATAAAATAAAAATTATATAAGTTATATATATAATTCACTAATGCGGTCCACTTAATGGAATAAGGCATAATTGCCCCCTTTAATTAACCTTTAATTTATAATTCAACTTTAACCCTATATACGATTAGTCCTTAAACTATAATAACTCTTAATTCATACAAATTCACTTAACTGGAACCTAATTAACTACAAAACTAACTAGTAAATATTTATTAAAAATATTTACGAGTCTGATTTACAGGAACGGGGTCCCCTGACTATAGGGTCGTTACAATTCTCCCCTCAATTAGATTTCATCCCCGAAATTTACCTAAAAAGAAGTGGGGGTACTAAGATCTTATCGTCTCTTCCAGTTCCCAAGTCGCTTTCTCAATACTATGACTATGCCATAGCAACTTTCACTAATGGAACTCATTTATTACGCAACTTTTTCACCTCATGGGCCAAAATCTCAATCGGTTTTTCTTCATATGACAAATTGGGTTGAATCTCAATATCTTCCGTGGAAATAACGTGAGATGGATCCGATCGATATCCTCTATGCATTGAAATGTGAAAAACGTCATGCATTTTCTGTAGTTCCGCAGGCAAAGCTAAATGATATGCAACTGGCCTCACTCTTTCTATTATGTCATACGGTCTGATAAAACAAGGACTCAGTTTCCCTTTTTGACCAAATCTCAAAATTTTCTTCTAATGTGAAACTTTAAGAAATACTTTATCGTCAACAGAATATTCAATATCTCAATGTTTCAAATCTGCATATGATTTCTATTTATCGAAAACTGTCTTCAATTTATCTTAAATTTTCTTAATAATGTCTTTCGTTTCTTGAATTAATTTCGGCCCGATCATTCTTCTTTTACCCAATTCCATCCAACAAACAGGTGTTCGACCGTATAAAGCTTCATATAGAACCATTTGAATACTCGATTGAAAGCTATTGTTATATGCGAATTTGGCAAAGGTAAATAACGCTCCCAACCAGATTCAAAATCAATAACACAAGTACGAAATATGTCTTCCAAAAACTGAATAACACGCTCATATTGTCCGTCAGTTTGCGGGTGAAAAGCTATGCTAAAAGTAAGTTGCGTACCAAGAGATTCTTGCAACTATTCCAAAATCTCGAAGTGAACCGCGGATCTCGATTAGAGATTATCAACATAGGGACACCTTTCAATCTTACAATTTCTTGAATATAAACTTTAGCTAGCTTTTGAAGTGACCAATCAATCTTGATTGTAATGAAATGAGTCTATGTCATAAGTCGATCAATAATCACCCGTACAACATTTTGTCGATAAAGGTAAACTCGTTACAAAATTTATCGTGATACGATCCCATTTCCATTCAGGAATAGAAATTGGTTGAAGTAATCCGGTGGGAACCTAATGTTTTGCCTTAACTCGCTGACAAATTAAACATTTAACCACATACTTGACCATGTCTCTTATCATTCCTGGCCACCAATAAGATTCTCGTAGATCATGATACATTTTCGTTCCTCTAGGATGCAAAGCAAAATAACTATCATGAGCTTTGCAAAGTATCAACTCTTTCAATTCTGAAACATTCAAAATGAAAATTCGGTTATGAAACCTCAAGCAACCATAATCATCAATGCTGAAATTTTCTAATATACCATTCTGAACCATTTCTCTTTTCTTCGCCAACTTGTTATCATCTAACTGCACTGACTTGATCCGATCAAACATCACCGGTTTGATATTTAATTCATCCAATAAGCTTCCATTGTTATTGATACTGAGCTGAGCAAAGATTGCTCGCAATTCAACTGCTGCTTTTCTAGTTAACGTATCAGCTACAATGTTAGCTTTACTAGGGTGGTAATCAATAACACAATCAAAATCTTTTAAAAGCTCTACCTAATGATACTTTCTCAAATTCAATTCCTTTCAAGATAGAAGGTATTTGAAACTCTTATAACCGGTATAGATATGACACTTTTAGCCATACAGGTAGTGTCTTCAAATCCTTAGAGCAAAAATCACAACAGCTAGCTCTAAATTGTGCGTCGAATAATAACGTTCATGCATTTCTAGCTGACGAGACGTATAAGCGATCACTTTCTCATCTTGCATCAAAATACAACCGACACCGCTCAAATAATCATCACTATAGACTACAAAATCCTTTCCCGATTCTGGTAGAGTCAAAACTAGCTCTTTGGTCAACATCTACTTCAATTTCTCAAAACTTTCTTGACATTGATCGTCCCAGACGAATTGAACATGCTTATGCAACAACCTTGTCATCGGCAAAGCTATCATCAAAAATCCATTTACAAATCTTCGGTAATAACCAGCTAGTCCAAGAAAACTATGAACCTCTGACATATTCCTAGGTGCTTTCCACTGAACAATTGCCTTGATCTTTTTCGAATCAACTCTAATTCCATCTACCAAGATAACATGACCTAAAAATACAACCTCTGATAACCAGAATTCGCACTTACTTAACTTTCCATAAAATCGTTTCTCTCGTAACACTTGTAAAATAATTCTGAAGTGTTGCTCATGCTCAGATTCAGATTTCGAATAGATCAAAATGTCGTCAATAAAAACTACCACAAATTGATCCAAATACTATTGGAAAATACAATTTATAAGACCCATAAATGCTGCCGAAGCGTTTGCCAATCCAAAAGGCATCACTAAGAATTCATAATGGCCATAACGCGTACGAAATACTATCTTTGGCACATCATTATCTTTCACTTTCAACTGATAATAACCCGATCTAAAATTGATATTTGAAAAGACAGAAACTCCTTTTAGTTGATCGAATAAGTCATCAATACGAGGTAGCGGGTATCGATTCTTAATCCTCAACTTATTCAATTGCCGATAGTCAATACAAAGTCGCATCGAACTATCTTTCTTTCTGATGAAAAGCACTGGAGCTCCCCAATGCAATATACTAGGGCGTATAAAGCCACGATCCAACAAGTCTTGTGTAACACCCCTAACCCGTATCCATCGTCAGAATAGGGTTACGGAGCATTACCAGACTTATCTCAAAATTAAAAAATCATTACACATACAATACTCAATCAATCATAAACATCATTCATAATCATTCACTTGTCCTTATTACTAGCCTACAAGGCCCAAATCATGCAATATGAGTGGTTCGGGACTAAACCGATAACTCAGGAGAGCTTTGGATAACTTAGAAAATTTTTCTCAAAACAGGGGATGTACACCCATGGTCACGGCCACTAGACACACCCGTGTCACAGACCGTGTGGACATTCGAAATGGGGTCACATGGTCGTGTCCCAGCCTGTGCCCTACCCCATGTAACTTTCTAACTTGGGTCACACGGCCGACCACACGCCCGTGTGTCTAGCTCGTGTGCCCTTTGAAATGGCCACACACGTTCGTGTGCCAGGCCGTGTGCTAGGCCTTGCCAAACCTAAAGGGTATACTGACTTATGCCACATGGCCAAGTTATATGCCCGTGTGCTAGGCCATGTGGAGTATACTGACTTGGTTTCCAATTTCACACCAGGGGACACACGGCCGTGTAACCTGATTGTGTGTCACACACGCTCGTGTCTTTGCTCATGTGGACGAAAATAGACTAGTTTACAAGCCATATTTCTCACCCATACCTGCATCAATTCAAATATACCAAATAACATATAACCAATACACAATTAGGTATCTAAGCCAACCATAACAAGCATAAAAAATGCTCATTTCTATTAGGCACATAAATAACACAACATATCTAACCATTCAATTCTATACCAAATACAATCTTAAATCATCAATATGACACTTTCAATTATGCACCAAATGTTCTTAATTCCTCAATCATACCAATCCCCCAACAAGCATCTACATATAGCACATATACTTAACATATCAAAAGGCATTTTTGCACATATACAAACACATCATCAAGCATACCAAAATAAACCACATTACATGGGCATTTACATAACCAAAACATATCAAAATGAGCCATATCACTTGGCTATACATATATCAATCTCATTTAGGCTTGAATTGCCAAAATAACTTATACACATCATATGACCAGCTAGCCTATACATGCCATATTATCGTATTTCTAAGAGTTTAAAAATACCAAATCGACTGATAGATAGTGTGGTGAAATCCCCGACGACTTTCAATTCGAGCGAGCTTCCAAAACACTATAAAAACATAGAAAAAGTAAACAAAGTAAGCTATAAAGCTTAGTAAGCTCGTATCGTAATAAACTCATATTACCAAATAAACACATTTTAAGAAATTACACATATCATAATGTAACTCATATGATTTCACCATTCTATCACGTATTTATTCACATAGTTTGCCATGAATTTCACAAGTAATCGATTCAATGCTCGTATGGTTGAGAACATATTATGAATTCATTCACAATTACATATGCATGAGCAATTAAAAATAAACTATTTTTAATCCAATAGCCATCACATTTCTATAACCAAATGTATCATGTAAAATATCATCAATTTCCACTTACTCATCATATGAATTTCACAACTATCACTTACTTGTCGATTTTTGTCACGAGTACCTTGACTGATTCGTAGCATAACTTATATCCACGTTCCATCATCTTTCCTCATTGAACCATTTAGAATACTAAAGGATACTCGGGAACACATCGTACCTAAGTGCCACATACATAGCCGAAGCTATCTCAATCTCATATCACATATATGCTCACTCTTAAGCTATCATAGGGTTTGCTCACACAAGCTGTCAGTCAAGACGTAGCTACACGGTGTTGCTCACACAAGCGGTCAGGTACTACAACACATGCTGGAAACCTAGCCCTAGTAGGACGTACGAGACCAGTACCTTAATCACATAATCATGGTAATCCCTAAGGTCATGACATTCGTATCCTATCTATTTCTAAGGTTCAAACAAGATTTCCACGTAGTCAAATCATCATCGAACATATCCGCAAGGTAGTATTCACAGTTTATATGATATTAAAGCATATAAAAAATTTATAAAATGTTTATTACATACGAACTTACCTCGTATAGCACGGATGAAAACCGTCGTTTATTCGACAAGTTTTCCCTTCTCTCGATCTAATTCCGATATTTGCTTATCTTGATCTATATAATATCAAATTCAATTTATTCATTATTCATTCTATTCAATTTAACTCAAACTACATATTTTGGCAAAATTACACTTTTGCCCTATTATTTTATCTTCTTTACAATTTAGTCATTATCACATAAAATTACAAATTCATGCAATTTCATTCTAACCCATGCTTAGCTGAATTTCCTATATGCCCATAATAGCCCATATATTTCATTTATTCACACTTTTAACCACAAAATTTTTACATTTCTCAATTTTAGTCCAAAATTGACATTTTCACTAAAAATTACTTTACAAAACTTGTACAACTTTCACTAAACTTTCATTCTCATCCATAAAACACTAAAAATCATGTATATTCAACAATGGAAACATCCACATACTTTAACAATTTCTCAAATTAGTCCCTGGGCTAGTTAGACCTAGTTGCAATAATCTCAAAAACGTAGAAATTATTAAAAACAGGACAAAAATCGTACCTTAATGAGCAAAAAGTACCATGGTCAAATGAAAACCCTAAGAATGGCTTTTCATCTTACTAATTTTGGCTAAATGATGAAGAAAACATCAAAAATAAGGTTTTTGTTTTATTTAATTAACTTTTATTTACCAAATACCAAAATTAACCTTTAAAACAATTATTAATTACACCAAATGCCATGCCACTATCATCCACTATCCCATAAATGGATTAATTTCACCATAAGGGCATTTTCTTTAATGTTCTATAGCTATTAGGCACTTTTAGCTATTAGAACACTATTTTTGCACCTTACGCGATTTAGTCCTTTTTATCGAATTGAACACTCAAACGATGAAATTTTTTTACGAAAATTTCACACAACTCTTATATCATCTTGTAGACATTAAAATAATAAAATAAATTTTTTAACCTCATATTTATGGTTTCGAAAACGCTGTTCTGATTTGCCTAAAAATAGGCTGTTACATCTTGCAATTATACTTTTAATTCTTTCAACTCTGTGGGTGCCATACGATAGGGGGACATTAACACCGGAGTCGTACAAGGAAACACTTCAATTGCGAACTCAACCTTCCGATTTGGTGGCAGTCCCGGTAATTCCTTAGAAAACGCATTAGGGAATTCGCAAACAATTCAAATTTTATTACATTGACTATCACTAGAATTCGAATTGATAACATAGGTTAGAAAAGCTTCACAGCCTTAATTGAGAAGTTTATCAGCTCAAATTGCTAAAATGACACGAGTTGAATCACTCGTTCGAACACCATTCACCTCAATCATACTATCGCCTTCACTCTGAATAACAATTTTTTTTACAGCAATCTAGAATCACCCCGTGCTCCGTAAGCCAATCTATACCAAAAATCATATCAAAATCGCCAAACAGCATTATCAACAAATCAACAGGGAAAATTATATTTTGTATCACTAACGAACATCTCCTACACATATGATCCACTGACACAGATTGTCCCAAAGGACTAGACACCACTATTGATACTTTAGACGCCTCAGATTTTAAACTTCCTGACTCAACCAATTCAGTATTAACATACGAATGAGAAGATCCCAGATCTATCAAAACATAAACAAGTTTTGAATATAATGAAATATACCTGTCACAACGTCATTAGCATCGCCATCCTCACGAGTCCGCACAACATAGGCTTAGGCTGGCGCTCTGACCTCTGATTGATGAGTAACAACATCATTTCCTTTTCTAGCACTCCCTCTAAAAAATGAACCACTTCGACTCAACCTGCGACCTCTAGGAGCAGACATAGATATCTAAGAAGTAACAGGTGTAGCTTTCTCATTCTTCGAACACTCTCTAGCAAAATATTCCGTAGATCGATAACAAAAACAACCTCAAGTTAACTTTCAGCATTCACTGCGGTGCTTTGCCTTGCAATGCTCACAATTCGAAATATCAGTATCTCTGGATGGACCTCGCACATTATCCGTAGACACAATTGGTTGTCTATCATGATTTTTATCAGCTGTATCTAACTTAAAATTTGACCTCCAGCTACCACGAAATTCTTTTGATCTCTTCGGTTGTGGATTTAAACTAGCAGCTCTAGAACGCTTTCCAACAATACAAGTATTTTCAGTCTTTTTATCAAAGCCCAAAACTTGTTCTACCATTCTTTCCTGTTCAACTACATTCGCAAACTCAGTAATTCTATGTGATACTAACTGAACTCGCAACTCATCACGTAAACCATGTAGAAATTGTTTGCAACTATCAATTTCAATTGGCACAAACTTAACAGCGTACCTACTAAGTCGCGAAAACTCTCGTTCATAATCAACCACAGACATTCCACCTTGTTTTAGCATTAAGAACTCTTGTCTTCTATCTTTGATATACAGTTCACCCACATATTTCTTTTGGAATTCCTTTTAGAAGAATTCCCAATTAGTTTGATCTGCAGATACATGGCGTGTCATTGACTACCACCAGGAATATGCTTCTTTTTGCAGCAGGAAAATATCACATATTACACTTTCATACTAGTTGCATTCAAGTTGTTGCAAGATGCATTTAATGGATTTAATCCAAACTTCAGTTGCAGAAAGATCAACTCCTTTCAATCCTAAGAATTCAGTAGCACCGTATCTATGCAACTATTTAATTAGAGCTCGATGAACAGGAGGTGAAGATGCCATAGCAGATGTAGTTTTCGCCATATGCTGAAAAGCATCAATGATAGCTCTAAGTAACTGTGAATCACCTCTTTCCTTAATATTGCCTCGCTCAACGTTAGGTTGTTGAGTACTAACTGGATTAATACTTGGTGTTACCGATTCGGTTCCATTTAACTCATTGGAGACATCATCTCCGGTATACATCTCTTAATCAACATCATTATATAATCATCCAACATTTTCAACTATAAAACAAAAACAAATATATTAGCATCTAAATCCTGACTCAATTATGGCATGTACCTCTAGACTCAATTCCAAGCTCGATTTAGTCTAAGAATCGACTAAACATACAAGCTCTAGTACCACTAAATCTAACACCCCTAACCCGTATTTGTCGCTGGAATAGGGTTTCGAAGCATTATCGAGTAATTGTAATCTAATCATTCATTTTAAAAATTTCAAAACATGCCAAAACAATTATCCTAGGTGCCTAACCAATATACCCTCATTGGCACCATATTTATATCAACAAAACATATCATCAATGCATCATTCAAATTAAAATTATAAACATGCCAAAATCCATCAATTTAGCCTAGCTCATATCTACCTAAAACTTTAACTTAAATTCACATGCACATATCAAGAATTGCTTCAATTCACTATACCATACTATGGCTTCAAACACAAACACATGTTTACATAAATACCAAACCAACATTACACTTATAACCTCATTTACAATAAATTCACAAAATAACTATCAACTAGACATCCTAAGTACAAGCTGACACAAAAGATAAATATTACAACATTTTAGTTCAGGATTGTTGCTGGATGCTGAATCGACGATCAAAAGAGAAGTACCTAACCTGCGCATGAAAAAGAAAACCGTACGCTGAGTAAAACTCATTGATATTTCTATATTCCGAACATTTAAAGACAAGAGACTACAAAATGCACAATTTAATTATAAACACATATTAATAGTTAAGATCATAACTATCATATGCCAACCTTTTGAATTCATACATATTAGCACATCATTTCATACTACATTCAATTTACACATGCTATCATATTTCATTTGATTAACAATGTCCCAATTCATACAATTGCATTTAAACAATAACATTATCCATTCCATATTCAATTCATGAGTATATAACTCATATATTCCATGTGTTTACAACATATTTCACATTCCATTTTTAGTTCACTATATCACTTTTATTTTTCATACCATGCCATTTCAATATCAATTATAGAACTTTATTATTTATTTACCCCTATTAATACGACTCGGACTCGGACGGATTCATGAATCCAACCAATACATCAGTTTGGCACTTAGTGCCTCATCGGATAAATTCGAAGTAATAACCATGCTCAACACTATATACATTGACACCTAGTGTCTCATCAGTTAAATTGAAGTAAATTGGCACCTAGTGCCCCATCGACTCAAAGTCAAAGAAATCCCTAAACTCTTCTTATCCTATGGCATGCCATCTATATCCGACTCAACTCGATACAGTTAATAAGGTTTAATTTCGAATTTCAAAAACAACCAATATCCAATATAAAATTTTCATATAATCACATACACACATGAATTCAATTCAATTTATAATAATCAATATCCAACTTTCACATTAGCACATATATTAATTTCAATTCAATAATCAATACATTCATAATTTATATACCAATTCAATCCATTTCAATCAACTGTCAAAATGTCAAATACTTACCTCAAAACTTACCACATGCATTAAATCGAATTACAACAATTAACAACTAGGTTCAGATTATAGAAATACAAACCGTGAATTCTGAGCTATTTGTCATCAATTTTATAATTCCCCTTTCTAGTCAAGGATTCCGATACGATGTTAACTACGGAATTAAAATAATTAAAATCTATCAATATAACACAACTCAATTTCATATTGAATATTTTAATTTTTACTCAATATTTGCCTAAATTTCAACTTAGCCCCTAAACCGAGACTAATTTTTATTCTTTACATTTAATGCTATATTTTCATACAAATTTCACTTTAAAATAAATTTAGCTCTTTATTTTCAATTAAACCCCTAAATTTCAAATTTTTCACAATTAAGTCCCTATTACTCAAAATTTATAATTTGTTCTACAATTTAATCCTTTTCTATTTCTAGCTTAAAAATCTATCAGTTTAATCCCTAATACTAAAACTATTCAACATTAACAACATTTAAAAACTTAATCAATGCTAAAATTTCAACATGGGTTGAGTAGCCTTAGGTGCTGAGATTCAAAAAATATAAAAATTACAAAAATGGGCTAAATTGACTAACCAATTGAAGTTTGAACCCTAAAAGTCCTTAGGCCGTGCGTTCTTCCTTTCTCCCTTTCTTTCTTTTTCTTTCTTTTCTTTCCTATTTAATTTACAAAAAAAAGGGACTAAATTGACTAACCAATTGCGTTCTTTTCTTTCTCCCTTTTATTACTATTTGTTTTATTATACTTTGTTTTATTATTATATTATACATACATACATACATACATTTACTTAATTATTAAGATTTCTTAAAATGGAATAAGGCATAATTATTTCTTTAGCCCTTTTAATTAATCTTTAATCTATAATTTAACTTTCACCCTATACGCGATTTAGTCCTTAAACTATAATAACTCTTAATTCATACATATTCACTTAACCGGAACCTAATTAACTACACAACTAACTATGTAAATATTTATTAAAAATATTTATGAGTCCGATTTACGGGAACGGGGTCCCGGGAATGCACTTTCTAACACCCCTGACTATAGGGTCGTTACAGATAAACTTGAAAGATAATGGTAAAAAGATTTCTTTAGTCTCTTTTAATTTCAAAATCAAGAAAATTGATTCCTTTAAAAAAATCAGAGCAATGTAATCCTTGAAAATTTTAAAAGTGAGCAATGAAGGACAATTAATCACGATGTTAATGTTTCTTGTCAAATGTACATGATTCTGATTGGTATAATAACAAATTTAGCCCTCAAAATTTACATATTTTTATTAATTTAGTAATGATTTAACAAATTTAGCTTGAACAATTATGCAAATGATTTAACAAATCTAGACCAAATTGACAAGACATATAACCATCAAGAGCTAAATTTGTTCTCATATACCAATTAAAATTATGTACAATTAAGTTAAGACATTAATAATATGATTAATTGTCTTTAATTA
Source organism: Gossypium stocksii (assembly GCA_020496765.1). NCBI lineage: Eukaryota > Viridiplantae > Streptophyta > Magnoliopsida > Malvales > Malvaceae > Gossypium > Gossypium stocksii. The sequence goes on along the minus strand of CM035627.1, from coordinate 88,029,195 downwards.
CTCATTTTCGAGATTGAAAAGAATTGAAAAGAACTTTTTACCAAATACATATATTTTTGTAGAATAACAAACCCTAAATCTTATTCTCCAAATTATCTAATAATATATAGATATCAACAACTCTAGTGACCTACCTTCTACCAAAGGTATATTTAATTTCTATATTAGATCGTAAATGTGTTATAATCTAATACTAATAATATTTAAATAGAAATTTTTATTAAGTAAAAATTTAAAATGTTAGATTACATAATAATATAAATATATAAACAAAAATATACATTTTTATTTATTTATAAAAGTAGTATATATGTATATACATTAATACACAATTTGTATTATAAAAGATGATCTTCCAACATTGAAGTTCGAGAAAAAACAACGATCCTTTTTAATATATATATATAAATAAAAATGTTTTAATAAAAAAACAATTATAAAAGAGCGAAGAACATAAGATTCCAATAAAAAGAACACAACGTTTCGACTCTTCAAAATTTATTTTAGTTCTTAAATGGTAGTTCAGTTCCGACTAAAACTTGACCATGTCGACAGCGATATGAAGGAGGACTCTGTACAGAGCTAAAAGATCTGAATCCATGTCTCTCATCGGTGATGCCAAGTTACCTTCATGGTACACGTCGATGCAGGTATTTACGCTGGTCAGATCGCCGCTCAGGTGGTTTCTCAAATTGCTCCAGTTGCGTTCCTCGATGGCACGTAGCGCGAGTTCGTTGCCGTCGGGGATTAGGTCGTAGTTTTCGGTGCATACGCTAAGGCATGATTGAGCATTTGGTGAGGTTTTGGGGTCGTCCCTAATCTTTATAGCGAGATTGAGGGCTTCCATGGTCATGTTAGTCGCTGCGTGAATCCCGACTTTAAGGACGTTGAGTGGGTCGATTTTGATACTGTCGTTCAAGTACGGAGAAATGAATCTTACGCATTCGATGGGGTAGTCGGTTGCTCCACAAATTTGATCGAGCTCAGGGTAACTACCGCCGGGCAATATTGTAAAGGTTGCAGATGGGGTTGGTGCTTCAGGTGGAGGTGCATAACCGTCTGCTGCTTCATCTGGTGCATTAGGTGAATAGTCATCATCAGGTGATTCGGGTGTGGAATCAGGTGATTCGGGTGTGGAATCGGGTGACTCGGGCGTATCAGTAATGTCTGAAGGAGGTCTAGCACAAGCTGAGATAGCCACGAGGCAGAAGATGGAGATGAGGAGGATGGAACGTTTGATCCCCATCTTCTTTTAGGAAAGTAAAAACAACGTTCGATTTAGGGGAGAAATGGGAATGGTGATTCGATTGCTTATCAAGGCATGAGATGTGCATGGAAATAGCATATGCGTGCGAGTTTTAGCCATGCAAAATGTACCGATATCTTAATTTTAGGGTAAACACTAACCAATTCACCGAAATTCACTCGAAATCCTATATTTTAATACTGGTTGGTTCTATAAATTAACTATTTTAATGATTAATTTATGAATCAAATAATTGATTTAACATTAATTAAACCAAAACTTTCGCATATAAACAGATAATAAAATCAATAAAAAATTAGAAAAGAAAAAAAAAAACAGAGAGAACATTTATTTAACAATCATAATTGATAATTGACTTAATGGTAAATTTTGCCACTAATGTTTATATGTTTTGTCAAAATGATCTTAATTGTATTTTTAAGCTGTTTTCTAGCCATCAACCTTTGGTTTTTTTTTCAAACTGTTTTTCCTAATAGATTTTATGAAAGTACTCTTAAAAAAGTTAACAGGGATGATGTAAAATATTTTTACTAAGATATAATTTATTACTTAGATAACCCAATAAGATAATTACATGTGAAAAATAATAAAATAAATAAATCATACATGAAATTAAAAAAAAACTCTTAATTTAAAAAAATAAACATAATTATCTTAAAAAAAGGTTTCAAAATAAATGCATACATTTGTTTACTAAGAGGTTTCAAAAAGATAATTATACTGAATGTGTGCCTTCATTTTGAAACATTTTTTTAGATAATTTCATTTATTTTCTTTAAATAAAGTTTTTTTTAACTTTATGAATTATTTATTTATTTTATTATTTTTCACATGTAATTATTTTATTGGGTTATCTAAGTAATAAATTACATCTCATTAAAAATATTCCACATCATTCCGTTAATTTTTTTAAGTACTTTTTCATCAAATTTGTTGAAAACAGCAATTTAAAAAAAAAAAAGAATAAAGGTTTATGGCTAAAAAAGGCTTAAAAATATAATTAGGACCATTTTGACAAAACATATAAACATAAGTGGCCAAATTTATCTTTAAGCCTCGATAATTTAACAATACTTGAGGTATATTTTGTGAAAAATCCTCTTAAAATCAAATCCCATGGTATTTAAATTTTATTTTAAATACTAAATAAGACCCAAAAAAACTTGTTTAGTCAAACAAATATTTAGTAAATTTAAAGTTTTGATGATTTAATGAAGGAAATAATAATTAATTCATCCCATAATTTAATTAACAATAATTTCCATTAGGTTTATCAGAGAAAAGTAGATAACAAAGAGGTTGATTGAATAGAAGAAGGTGGAGAATTTCGTCTTTCAAAGAAATTTACCATAAATGATTTAAAAATATGATTTCAAATTCATAACTAACTAATTAATATATAATTAAAATATGTTGTTAGTCTCTATACTTTGATTAAAACCTAGTCCCTGTATTCAAAAAAATTAAAAAATAAGTCCTCCAACTTTATTTATTTATAAAGCCCAATCCAATAATTAAAATCGTAAATATTTTTTATGAAAATTTGTCTATTTGTCATGTTAACTAAGCTGTCCTCATGTGACATGGTATATAATTGTTGCAAAATAAATTGTTGAGTTAACAAAGAAAGAGGATATTGATTGAATTAAGATTTTTAAATTGAAAAAGTAAGAGAATTAAATTTTTAATTTTTAAAGTATAGAACTAAATCTCAAATTCTATAAAAATACAGGGATTAATAACACAATTTAACCTTAGTATATTTCTTAAGGTCAATGACTTACCGGTTATGATGGATTATATTCTTAAAATGTTAATATAATATTTTAAAATTTAAAAACATAAAAATTGCTTTTTTGAAAGAGCAATTAATTGCTATATACATTTAAAATGCTATACACCATTATTTAATTCCTTAAAAATAATTAATTTAATTTAATTGATTGGGATACAGATATTTTTAAGTATTTATATAAAAATAAAAACCTCGTCTCCTATTTTAAAGTATTTAATGGAATAGAATGAATATTATAATAGTATTTGTTGGACTAATTTTTCTTTGCCTAGCCCACTAATCAAACCCATTAACCACTAGCCCAATCCTATAACCCAAAACAGCCCAAAACCATAACAGAATTCACCCCAATGCCCCAATCCCCACATCGTACGTGCTTCTACCATCTATCGCACCTCCGAGACGTGCGCTACCAGCAGCCCCTCTTTGTCACGCCTCGTGCTTCCGAGATATCCGCAACAACACTTGTAACAGGAAGCAAACAGATAGTAATCAATAGAAGAGTTTATTTATTTTTTTCTAGGCTATAAAAGCCATTCTCAAGAAGGTAAAGAGATCTTCTTTTTTTTTGACTAAAAAATCAGAGAGAAATATATGAAAACAGCAAGTTTTGAGTTAAAGCTTTCATACATTCGAATAGAATAAGGTGGTTACAATTTTTTCTTTTAATTTTTTTAATCTTTAGAGCTTTTTGCGAATCTATCTTGTATTTTTGAAAAATAAAGTTTAAAAAAAAATAAAAAGGATTTTAGGAGGGTCTTACCGGGTTTCCAACGGTCACCGATAAGCGCGCATGGGAGGGGAACCGCTGCGATGATGGGCGCTGCGCCCTAGCAGAAGGAGAAAGGGGTTGAACCCCTTAGTTTTCTTCTTTGAATTCGGCAGAATGGGGTTAAAGAAATGAGGGGGGGTTTCTTTAATTTTAGATTTAATGACAGACAGCCAACTTTTTGGTTTTAATTACGTTGAGAGTGGACTACTTATTTTTTTGGGGCTTATTGCGCACCTAGTCCCTCGTTTTCATGTGGCCACTGGATTGTGTCCTTCATGTTGCTCTTTGTTTTTTTTTTTTTAAAATTGACCCCAAATATTTGCACACCTCTTCGTTTTAGCCCCGTATTCGATGTTGTACATTGGGCAAAGGGGAATTTTCCGTTTTTGGTCTCCCTAGTTCACATGCGCGTCCAATGTGGTCCCCCTAACCTTCTTTAATTCCGATTTTAGCCTAAAACTCCCATTTTTAATTTCAATTGAGCCCCATTTGGATTATTTAAATACTTTTAACATAAAATTAATTATTTCTTGTTTGTAATATTTTTTATTTTTTTATTTTATTGTATCCCACTATTTATTATACCATTTTTATATTATTACCTATTATACTTATTACATTTTCTTTCAAATTTGTTTTATATTGTTTTCATTTAACTTAATCAATTTGAGTTATATTTCACATTATTATATTACTTACTTATTTACATATTTGTTATATGCTTATTATATATTTATATTTTTAAAGTAAAACTAATTATTTCATGTATAAATTCTTATTATATTTATTTACTATTTACTATATTATTTTTATACTATTTTTTTTGTTTTATTGATAATCATTTTTACTACATTTTAAATTATTATATTATTATTAATCTTATATATATATATATATATATATTAAAAATTAATTACTTTAAATATAGTTTTTATACTTATTACATTTTCATTTTTTTTTTACTATCACTTTACCATATATACGCATTTACTAAAGTTTTTTATTTTATTATACCTTTTTTATATATATTTTACTAAAATTAATTATTTTCAACATAGTTTTTCATATTTATTATATATATATATATATATATTTACCATTTATTACTAATATTTTATTATTCTTATTTCTAATTTGTAATACGTATATATTTTTCATTAAAGTTTTTTATATAATTGTTAACAGACCCACTATATTATTTTATTATTTTTCTTAAATACCAATATTTTATCGATTACTATTTTTATATTAAATATTTATTATTTATTATTTCTCACCATTACTAATTCACTATAAGTTTTAATCTTACTATTATCGTTGTATATAATATCATCATTGTCATGTTATTTCCTTTATGTATTTTCATATTATTAATATCATTATTGCTGGTTTATTATATGTAATGCATTAGTATATGTTATTAGGTTTATTATTATATTGTTACTTTCATATAGCGTATCTTGACTCTCGTTTTAGATTTCAACCTCCCAAACTCGTTTATTCAAAGATTTACCCTCAAACTGTTTTCAAAATAGAGGCAATGTTCGTTATTTAGGATCCTCGGGAGGATTGTGCCCTAACTTACTGGGTTCCAATTTTCCTCGTAGAGCCTAAATAATCGAGTACCCTTCTCAAATCTACTTATATGAGGTTCGAATAAAAACCTATTCTTAAAATTTCGTGACGTTGCACCCTAACTTACTGGGTGTTGCGTTGCGTCATATTAAGGATAGTGATTTCCAAAATCAAGGCAATATTCGGCCTTTGGGAATTTTGAGAGATTGAGCTCTAACTTACTGAGTTCCAATTTTCATTAGTTCCGGATGTTCGAATACCCTTCTCTTGAACCTTCACACGTGAATTTTAAAAAATCGAAGACCAACTTAATTCTGAAGATCTGAAACGTTAGACCCTAACTTACTGGGTATGGCATTTTCTCCTTCGAGATGAGTAGGTAGGCCTTTACATTTTATTCAATTAATTCCGATTTTCTTTCAAATAAAAGGATCGAACTCTAAAATCTTTTCAAATTTCGACATCAAGACATCAACTTATCAAATAGGTACCAATTTTTGGGCGTTACGAGGGTGCTAATCCTTCCTCGTACGTAACCGACTCCCGAGCCCATTTTCTCAAACTTGGCAGACCAAAAAGAATTATTGTTTTAATAGGCCCAAATGTTTTATTAAAACGATCGATTTTAAGGTAGCCCAATCTCACCTCGAAAAAGATTGGTGGCGACTCCATCCAAATTTTTAAAGTCGATTCCCCGTTTTTTTCAAAGATAAAAATGGTTTTGACAGCTTGGCGACTCCACTGGGGACCAATAAGAGAGTCAAGCCGCGATTTGATTACTTCTTATCTTTTTGTCGAAAATTTAATTTGATTTTGAGTTTACGATCCTCTTATTGCATTTCATCTGTTTGGTTTTCATTATTTATGTTATCAAATTCTTTATATCTTCCATCATTGCATTGCATGACCGTTGTGGTCACACCTTTTAAGTGGGAGTGAGAAGCTATTTCCTTCGTGAGGTTTTCACCTCCGTGCAGGATAGTGGATCGCTTTCGGGATACATCCGTACCTATGTCTTCGTGAGGTTTTCATCTCCGTGCAGCCATAGGGAAATGTATCCCCCTGAACTGAACTCGGTCCATATGAGCCTATAATGGGTGAGGATCGAGGAATCTGCTGGTTCAGGTACCCTTTCTTTAGAACCGAACCACATATAGAGAAACCCTAAGGGCCCACCCCAGGAGGAACTACGCTAAACCCTAATGATTACCCTAATAGGTGTTTGTTTCTATTTTCTTTACTTTGAGTTATGTTTCTGATATATGATACTAACTTGCTGTGTTTTGTTTTTGTCATATTTGCATGCCATTTCATATTCAAAAGGTGTCAATTCATATTCTATTTCTTGAATTAGAAAAGCTCGGCATGGGGGACAAATTCCTTGAGCTGAGGGATATAAGTCTGAGTTATAGGAGTACACTCGTATTAGCGTGACTCAAAACAATCTTCAAGAATTGAAGGAGATATGGGATCAGTGGGGCGACGAAGCTAAACAGTTGTTCTACTGCAACTATGGAGATCTACCGTACTTACTTGATATCAAAGTGGACGCACACTTATTCCGGGCCCTTGCTCAGTATTGGAACCCTGCATATAGCTGCTTCACGTTTGGGAGGGTAGATTTGGTACCCACGATGGAGGAATATACTGCCTTATTAAATTGTTCAAAAGTTCAGGTCGACAAGGCCTATTCGAGAGCTGCTTATGTTCCGGCGTTTTGGAAGAAACTAATGAATATTACAGGAATGAGTGAGCAGTGGGTTATGGGAAGGATCAAGCAGAAGGGGGAGTGTAAGTGCATCCCATGGAAGAATTTGCGAGATTTGATCCTAGCACATCCTGATGCGAAGAAGAAGGTTGACGTCTTTGCCTTAAGTCTCTACGGGTTGATGCTCTTCACCAGGGCATTGGGGTATGTTGATGAGGCGGTCACTGATCTCTTCGACCGGCTTAGCAAAGGAGTTACACCGGTTCCTGTAATTTTAGCTGAAACGTTCAGGTCTTTAAATGCATGTAGAAGGTCTGGTGAGGGCAGATTTATAGGGTGTGCGCAGTTACTGTTAGCATGGTTTCATGGTCATTTTCGGAAGGTGGATAAAGGTCATTATCGAGCTTTCTTTAATAATTACTCTCCACTGAAGGAGATAGCAGCTACACCCAATAGAGATGACATATCGGAAGAAAACTGGAATGCGCTCCTTCAGAATCTCCAGGAAGAAGACATTGAGTGGAAAGCACCTTGGTGGATACCTAACAAAATTCTTTTTCGATGTGGAAATTTTGATTGGGTCCCTTTGCTTGGGATCTGGGGGGCCGTTGGATATGCTCCATTACTCGTGCTTAGGCAATATGAGGCAAGACAATTTATACCGGTAACCCATGGGGTTGCTCAATGTGAGTTTGCGTATAAGGGAGAGTACAAGAAGAGAGTTAAAGAGATTTCTAATGCTTGAAATCAGACTTATCGAATAGAAAGTTTGGCTGCAGATCCGATGACGACCCCTGAGTATAATGGATGGTTCAGTAGACGAGTCAACGATAATATCCCTAGACCGAGTTTAGAGGGTGTTCAGCCGATAGAGGAGTATCTGCGAGTAGTTCCCTCCGAATTGGAAATCATAAAACAGGATTTTGAGCAGAGAAGTTCAGAGTTGGGGAAAAAGATAGAGCAGCTCGAGGAGGAAGATGCATATCTAAAGTTGGATATTGACGCCGAGCAACTAAAGGCCGAAAAACTGAGAAAGGGGAAGAGGAAGGCTGAAGAGGACCTAGACAGGCTGAAGACTGATTACACGCAGCTGCATAAGTCAATGAGAAATGCTAATTTGGGTAAAACGTCTGAACAATGGAGGCAAGAAGTCCAAAAGGAGAAAGCTAAGGCCGATTAGTGGGAGAGGAAGTTCCATTCTGCTCAGGCTCGAAAAATTAATTTTAAAAAGAGTTTGGATGATAGCCAAAGTGAAAAGGAGATGTTAAAGGCTCGAGTAGCAGAATTAGAGAAAGCTTTGCATCACCATCGCAGTCGCAACTCTGTAATAGAGTTAAAAGCTAACTTGAGTGAGATCGAGAATTTGAAGGGAAAAGTGGGAGAACTTGAAACTGCACTACAGAATTGCGAACTTCGAATTGAATTCTTTGAGTCGAATAGTGAGCAGTGGAAAGAACGGTTCCATCTATCTCAAGACCAGGTCAGGAAAAGAGATTACATCATGGGCGAAGCCGTGGCTCAGATTCGAGAAGTAGTAGAGCATCTACAAACTCTGGCAGTCCAAGCAGACGTGTTGAGTATAAAGTATGAGTCAGTATCAAGTCAAGGTCAAGAGCTGGCTGAGCTTTTTACTAAAGTTAAAGCTCTGGGCCTAAGGGCTAGGTCGTATCTGTAGTCTATTTTGTGTAAAGGATTTTTTCTTTTAGTAAAGTTATTCAAAATGAAATTGAATTAGAATTTATGCATTCTTGCATTCATATCATGTATTGCATTACATTACATTGCATCATGTGCATTAAATTTTCAAAAAAGAGCCTTATTAATCAAAGATCATATTCTAGTTATCCTGGAACATCGCTACTATACACGAAGGAAAACAAAGGATATGGATCAGAGGTTTGAGCAAATGCAAAAAGAGATGCAGGAGCAACTGCAGGCTCAGATGCAAGAACAGCTGGCTAAGATCCAGCAAGAGATGAGGGACCAAATGCTGGAGTCCTAGAGAAACATGTTGGAATCGCAGAACAACATGATAAGTCAGTTGATACAGCTGTTTAAAGGAGGGGCTGACAAAGGAAAAGGCCCTATGGTTGACGCAGGAAATGACAATAAAGATTCCGCTTGTCCTACAAGTTTTGCGCCAGTGAACATGCAAACATAACCACCAAGGGTGTCTGTTAATGTCCAACCTCTCTATCAAACTAGTACCTCGGCACCAGTGAATTTTCCAACAGGATCGAGCACTAACCCTGGAGATAATCTGGCAAACCTCCAGGTCCCTAATTTTGATGATGCAGCAGAGGTGGAAAAGGCAAAGGCTGAACCCCCAAAACAGTTTGAGGATCGATGCAAATGGTTAGAGGAAAAGTTCAAGGAGTTAGAGAATGCTGAACACTACTGTGGAGTCGATGTAAAAGAATTGAGTTTGGTCCCAGACTTAGTACTTCCCCCGAAGTTCAAGATGTCGGAATTTGAAAGATATAACGGAACCAGCTGCTCTGAGGCTCACATTACGATGTTTTGTCGAAGGATGACGGGGTATGTCAACAACGATCAACTGTTGATCCATTGCTTTCAAGACAGTTTGAGTGGGGCTGCAGCAAAGTGGTACAATCAATTGAGTAGGACTCAGGTCAAGTCATGGAAAGACCTAGCTCAGGCCTTCATAAAGCAATACGGCCATATAACAGATATAGCCCCTGACCGGATCACGCTCCAGAATATAGAGAAGAAGTCAAGCGAAAGCTTCCGACAGTATGCTCAGAGATGGAGAGAAGTCGCTACACAGGTCCAACCGCCATTGTGGGAAAAGGAAACAACCATGCTCTTCATCAATACATTGAAGGCGCCTTTCATTACTCACATGTTAAGTAACGCAACCAAGAGTTTCGCGGACATAGTAATGTCTGGCGAAATGATAGAAAATGCTATAAGGTCTGGTAAGATAGAAGTGGGGAAGAGCACGAGAAGGTCAGCCCTGAAGAAAAGAGAGAATGAAGTTGGTAATGTGAGCTCAGGCTACTCAAAGCCTGTCACGGTTAGTCAGTCGAAAACGGTAGTTACCGGTCAGCGGGCCTTACCAAAGCGAGAACCTAGCATGACACAAAATACAGAGAAGTTTCAGTTTACTCCCATACCAGTGATGTATAGGGAGTTGTACAAAAGACTGTTTGATGCTCATATAGTGGCTCCTTTCCACTTAGAGCCGTTGCAACCTCCATACCCTAAGTGGTACGACGCAAACGCTCAGTACGAATACCACGCGGGGATTACGGGGCACTCAATAGAAAACTGTACCTCGTTTAAAAGATGCGTTGAAAGGCTTATCAAAGCAGGTGTTCTAAAATTCGATGATACACCTGGTACAGGAAATCTGTTGCCCAGTCATACTGACAAAGGGGTGAACGCGGTAATTGAGAATAGGGGAAAGAAAGTCAAGCTAAATGTTGCGGAGGTGAGAACCCCGTTGAAGCTAGTTTGGAGGGAAATGCAGAAGAGAGGCTTAGTCCCGCAAGGGTTGGGGGATAAAATCCAAGATACACGGAACTACTGTGAGTTCCATCATGAGAAGGATTACGAGATTCAAAATTGTACTGAGTTCAGGGCCCTAGTTCAGGGTCTAATGGATAATAAAGAGTTGGAGTTCTTCGAGCTGGTCGAAGAGGATGATGTGTGCTCTCTAGGAGGAGAGTCGAGTGAAGAAGGCTGCAGAGCCAGCCGTCCAATGATAATTATTTCAAAGCCCAGAGTCAGCAAAGTTGAAGCAAGGGTTACACCAAAGGTTATAATCCAAAAACCAGTAGCTTTCCCTTATAAGGATAGCCGTAGGGTGCCTTGAAATTATAACTGTAGTATAACAGTACCAAATAATGAGGGTTCAGTTAACACGCCAAACACGGAAGCCGAACCAGCGAAAGAGAAGTCTGTCACGCTCAAGCAAGAGGGAGAAAGATCAGAATCACTGGTTAATGAGCCAGTAATAGAAAATCAAGCCAAGGAGTTTTTAAAGTTCTTGAGACACAGCGAGTATAGTATTGTGGAACAACTACACCAACAATCAGATCGCATATCAGTATTGGCTCTACTATTAAATTCAGAGGTACACCGCAATGCACTGATAAAAGTGTTGAACGAAACCTATGTTGCGGAGGACATTTCTGTTAACAAATTAGACCGTCTCGTCGGCAACATAAGCGCTGACAATTTCATCTCCTTCAGCGATGATGAGATACCACCAGGGGGTAGGGGGCTACCAAGGCTCTGTACATCACTACACGTTGCAAGGGGTATACACTACCCGGAGTACTAGTTGATAATGGATCCACATTAAACGTATTGCCTTGGTCTACATTAAACCGTTTACCTATAGACAGCTCCCACATGAAGACATGTCAGAACATAGTAAGAGCGTTTGGCGGCACAGAAAGGAAGGTGATGGGAAGGATAGAAATACCTCTCCAGATTGGCCCAAACACATATGAGGTGAACTTCCTTATGATGGATATTAAGCCTTCCTACAACTGTCTATTAAGAAGACCTTGGATTCACTCGGTTGGGGCAGTGCCATCCTCGCTGCACCAGAAGCTAAAGTTGGTTACTGAGGGCCGACTGATAACCATGAACGTGGAGGAGGATATTATTGCGTCAGTGACCAGTGATACACCCCACGCAGAGAATGATGATGAAGCGGTTAAATGTTTATTTCGATCGTTGGAGTTTGTGAATGCAACGTTTATAACTGAGGGAAGCAGGATTCCGAGGCCTAAGATATCTGGGGCTACAAGAATGAGCCTGCAGTTAACAGTTGGGAAAGGGGCATTACCCGGAAGAGGACTTGGGAAGCACCTTCAGGGATAAGTCAGAGTGCCAGTCTTGGTTGGCAAGTGAGATCGTTTCAGCCTGGGCTTTAAGCCAGATGCAAGTCAAGTGAAGAAAGAGTTTAAGAGGAAACAAAAACAGCGGAATGCGAGATTGAGTGGGGCAGAAGTCAGGTAGAAACCGATGAGCTTCCCCCATATTTCCCAAACATTTGTATCTGGAGGGTTTATTCATTCTCTACAGAAGAAGGTGAAAGAAGGAATGACTGAAGATGCGATGGGAATTTGGAGCATCAAAGCCACGTTTGAAGATGAAGCAATGAAAAGAAATTTATCAGGCATTTGCCCGTATGAGCCTGGGAGTGTTTTGAATAACTAGACTGTGGAAGAAATTCCTGTAATCTTTAGAGCTAACACAGAGTAATATTCAAAACCTACTTGTTATCTTCTAGCCTAGGGACAATAAGAATCTTTTGTGAAATAGGCTCATGTTCAAACATTATTATTTTCAATAAAAATGCATTTTCATATATTGGTTCGAGCAATTATTCTTTCCTCCTTTTTATTTCATATACGATCATACCATACAAAATAATTATTCATTTTGTTTTCTTTGGGTATTTTTCTTGCACCCGTGATAGGCCCCCGGATGTCAACATCATGAGCAATACTGATACGAGTCTAGAATCTCCTTTTGAGCGAGACATGTGCTTTGAGGGATCTCAGGATCTTGAAGATGATGAAGATTGTGGTTTATCTCTGGACTTGTTAAGGATGGTAGAGCGAGAAGAGAAACAGATTCTGCCTCACAAGGAAACAATCGAAAATGTGACCTTGGAAGAAGGAAAGGAAGTGAAAGTTAGCACTTGGGTGAGCAAGAGAACAAGGCAGGACCTCATTGAACTGTTGCAAGAATTTAAAGATGTCTTTGCATGGTCGTACCAGGATATGCCCGTTTTGAGTACCGATATCGCAGTACATCGTGTCCCCATAATAGAAAAGTGTAAGCCAATTCAGCAGAAGCTCCGAAGAATGAGACCCGATGTAGCAATGAAAATAAGGGAAGAAGTCAAAAAACAGTTTGATGCTGGCTTCTTACAGGTGGTCAATTATTCGGAATGGGTGGCCAACATCGTCCCCGTCCCTAAAAAAGATGGGAAAGTACGGATGTGCGTAGATTACAGAGATCTAAACAAGGCCAGCCCAAAGGATAACTTTCCATTGCCTCACATTGACACTCTAGTGGATAATACGGCCGGCTATTCACTTTTCTCCTTTATGGACGGGTTCTCCGGATACAATCAGATCAAGATGCATCCTGATGACATGGAAAAAACCACATTCATAACTTTATGGGGAACGTTTTGCTACAAGGTGATGCCCTTCGGGTTGAAAAATGCAGGAGCCACATACCAAAGAGCCATGGTAACCTTGTTCCATGACATGATGCACAAGGAAATTGAGGTCTACGTTGATGACATGATTGCCAAGTCCTGAACTGAAGAGGAACATGTGCGAGTTTTGAGAAAATTGTTCCTGAGGTTGAGAAAGTTCCAATTAAAGCTCAATCCGTCGAAATGCACCTTCGGAGCTAGGTCTGGAAAGTTACTCGGTTTCATGGTCAGTGAGAAAGGAATTGAGGTCGACCCTGATAAGGTCAAGGCTATACAACAGTTGCATCCACCGCAAAATCAGAAGGAGGTCCGAGGTTTCTTGGGGAGACTGAATTACATCGCTCGGTTCATCTCGCAACTAACTGAGAAATGTGACCCCATATTCCGCCTCCTTAAAAAGTATAATCCTGGGGTTTGGGATGATGAATGCCAGAAAACCTTTGAAAAAGTTAAACAATATTTGTCCAGTTCCCCAGTGCTAACGCCACCTAGCCCTGGTAGGCCATTGATACTGTATTTAATAGTATTTGATAAATCTATGGGATGTGTGCTCGGCCAACACGATGAGACCGGAAGAAAAGAACAAGCGATATATTACTTCAGTAAAAAATTCACTGAGTGTGAAATGAGGTACCCGCCAATTGAGAAGCTGTGCTGTACTTTGGTTTGGACAACACGAAGGTTAAGGCAGTACATACTGTACCATACGACCTGGTTAATCTCAAAGCTTGATCCTCTCAAATATATGATGGAGTCAACCGCTTTGAATGGAAGAATGGCCCGGTGGCAGATCCTGCTCTCTGAATTTGACATAGTCTATGTAAACCAAAAGGCTGTGAAAGAGAGTGCAATAGCAGACTTCCTAGCCAGTAGAGCTTTGGAGGACTATGAACCCTTGAGTTTCGATTTCCCCAATGAGGATCTAATGTACGTAGCAATCGCTGAAGGAGACATGTCTGAAGATCATTCTTGGAAATTGAACTTTGATAGAGCATCAAACGCTGTTGGTAATGGAGTTGGGGCAGTACTAATATCCCTAAACGGAGATCATTATCCATTCACTTGCAAACTGGATTTTGACTGCACGAACAACATGGCAGAATATGAGGCATGTATCATGGGAATTGGGGCAGCCATAGACCGCGAAATTAAGGTACTAGAAGTGTATGGGGATTCGGCGTTGGTAATTTATCAACTTAAAGGCGAGTGGGAAACGAGAGATCCCAAATTAATCAGTTACCGAAAGTTAGTCCTGGAGTTAATTGAGGAGTTCGATGATATTACCTTCCATTACCTCCCACAAGACGAGAATCAGATGGCTGACGCCTTGGCTACACTAGCTTCCATGATCAGAGTAAATGAACAGGAGGATATGAAGCCAATTCAGATGAGTATTTGTGAGGCTCCAGCTCACTGCTGCAATATCGATGAAGAATAGGAGAGAGATGATTATCCTTGGTATCATGATATCCTACAATATGTGAAAAGCCGTGTGTACCCTGATCAAGCGACCGAAAATGATAAAAGAACATTAAGGAGGTTAGCCAGTGACTATGTCTTAGACAGAGAGATCTTGTATAAAAAGAGGAAGGATCAAGTGTTGCTAAGATGTGTTGATGCTGTTGAGGCTAAGAAAATCCTAGAAGAAGTCCATGATGGTGTCTGTGGGACGCATGCCAATGGCTTCACAATGGCTCGACAGATCATGAGGTTCGGGTATTACTAGTCCACAATGGAGGGAGATTGCATCAGTTACGCTAAGAAGTGCCATAAGTGCCATGACTTTCCCATGGCCGTTCTCAATGTGGGGCATAGACGTCATTGGGCCGATTTCGCCGAAGGCTTCCAACGGGCATCGATTCATTTTTGTGGTCATTGATTATTTTACCAAATGGGTACAGGCTGCTTCATACGCCAATGTCACAAAATCAGCGGTCAGCAAGTTCCTGAAGAAGGAGATCATATGTCGTTATGGTATGCCAGAAAGGATCATATCTGACAATGCGTTGAATCTGAACAATAGCGCGATAGCGGAAGTCTGTGGTCAGTTCAATATTAAGCACCACAACTCGTCACCATATCGCCCAAAGATGAATAGGGCGGTTGAAGCAGCTAATAAAAATATCAAGAAGATTGTGGGGAAGATGGCTGAGACTTACAAAGATTGGCATGAAAAGCTCCCATTGGCCCTCTATGCTTATCGGACATCTGTCAGAACTTCTACCGGGGCAATACATTTCTCATTGGTTTATGGGATGGAGGCAGTCTTACCTATTAAGGTCGAAATCCCTTCTCTCCGAGTTTTATCAGAGTTGAAGTTGGACGAAGCAGAATGGATTCAATCCCGTTATGATCAGCTAAACTTGATTGAAGAAAAGAGGCTGAAGGCTATTCGTCATGGCCAAATGTACCAAAAGAGAATGATGCGAGCTTACAACAAAAAAGTTTGTCCGAGAGTATTCCATGAGGGGGACTTAGTATGGAAAAAGATTCTCCCCATGCAAAAAGATTTCAGAGGGAAATGGATGGCGAACTGGGAAGGACCCTATGTGGTAAAAAAGGCTTTCTCTGGAGGGGCATTAATATTAGTGGAGATGGATGGCAAGAGCTTGCCCAACCCGATAAATTCAGATTCAGTCAAAAGATACTTTGCTTGAAGCAGTTGAGGTGAAAACCCGTAAACGCCTAAAAAAAAAGGGTTAATGTGAAAACCCGCAAAGGGCGCTTTGAGACCAAAGGAGAGGCCAAGGTGAAAACCCGTAAATGGCGCCTTGAGACCAAAGGGGTTTTGAATTGAAAATCCGCAAAGGGCAATTCAAATTTTGATCTAGACTGGGGCAAGTGACAGTCTCACTATACTTGAATCGACAAAGAATAGATGGGCTACATCTTGGGGCATCGACAAAATGCTATAGATCCCTTAAGCACATGCTAAGTTTAGAATGATCATCGAGGAGTTCGTGCAGATAAGCTCAAACTACGAAATCTGGGGCACCTATTTGTTCTTTTTATCCATTTTTGTATTTCAAATAATGCTTTCTTTGTTTAGTACATCTTTCATGAATTTGGACTCGAATAAATTTTAGTTCCGCCTACCCTTATAATCTTTTTCAAGCATTTTATATTGAAATAGTGATTAATGAACTAACAATGTTCTCAAAAGAGGTTTTTACATATTACTCTGGAAGGTTTCTAAGCAATACAAGAACCTGAAATAGGACAATTATTTTAAACTCACCAGGCTTAAAGGGCTAGAAACGTGTGAAGGATGAGGGATTAACCGCATCTTCAGGTCATCTTTTATCAGACTGGATGAGAAGACATACATCAAGGATGTTACTATAGCAAACAACGAGCGACAACAACCCAAAAATTAAAATGATCATTCTCATGACATTTTGCATTTATGCATTTAACATCCATAAAACATCTAGTTAGGAGCATTTGATTCCCATTAATCATGGCATCCTAATCATCTAGCATAGGCATAAAATCACTCTTCTACAGATAGGTTCCTCTAGTGGACAACGTAGCAGGATTGATTAAAATGACAGATATCACCAGCCTTATCTTCACTGAGCAGGAGTGGAGCAGGCTAAACATACCCGATCTTATCTTCACTGAGCAGGAGTGAAGCGAGCTAAATATACCAGATCTTATCTTCGCTGAGCAGGAGCGGAGCAGATCGAATTTTGGTGAATCTTATCTCCACGTACCGGCGATAGAGAAGATTCCAATCACCAGCCTTATCTTCACTGAGCAGGAGTGGAGCAGGCTAAACATACCCGATCTTATCTTCACTGAGCAGGAGTGAAGCAGATCAAATTTTGGTGAGTCTTATCTCCATGTATCGGCAATGGAGCAGATTTCAGCCACCAGCCTTATATTCACTGAGCAGAAGTGGAGCAGGCTAAACATACCAGATCTTATCTTTACTGAGCAGGAGTAAAGCAGATCATATTATAGCAGATTTCAGCCACTGATCTTATCTTTACTGAGCATGAGTAAAGCAGATCAAACTATAGCAGATTTCAGCCACCAGCCTTATCTTCACTGAGCAGGAGTGGAGCAGGCTAAACATACCAGATCTTATCTTTACTGAGCAGGAGTAAAGTAGATCAAATTATAGCAGATTTTAGCCACTGATCTCATCTTTACTGAGTAGGAGTAAAGCAGATCAAATTATAGTAGATTTCAGCAGATCCCACCTCACTGAACAGGAATGGAATGGATCAAGTCTCAATAAATCGTATATCTACAAAGCACCAATGAAGCATCTGGAAGTAATAGGATGCAGTGGGTTAGAACGAGGCTACTTGAAGAAAAGAGGCAATCAAGAAGTCAAGACATGATGGGGCCAGGCAAAATTAGCCCTTCTAGGTCTTTGCTCTATTTTCGTTACACGATAATGAGCAAAGAGAGGCAGCTGTTGGACCAATTTTTCTTTGCCTAGCCCACTAATCAAACCCATTAACCACTAGCCCAATCCTATAACCCAAAACAGCCCAAAACCAAAACAGAATTCACCCCAATACCCCAATCCCTACATTGTACGTGCTTTTACCATCCACCGCACCTCCGAGACGTGCGCTACCAGCAGCCCCTCTTTGTCACGCCTCGTGCTTCCGAGATATCCACAACAACACTTGTAACAGGAAGCAAACAGATACCAATCAATAGAAGATTTTATTTATTTTTTTCTAGGCTATAAAAGCCATTCTCAAGAAGGTAAAGAGATCTTCTTTTTTTTTACTAAAAAATCAGAGAGAAATATACGAAAACAGCAAGTTTTGAGTTAAAGCTTTCATACATTCGAATAGAATAAGGTGGTTACAATCTTTCCTTTTAGTTTTTTTTAATCTTTAGAGCTTTTTGTGGATCTATCTTGTATTTTTGAAAAATAAAGTTTAAAAAAAAAAGATTTTAGGAGAGCCTTACCGGGTTTTCGACGGTCGCCGATAAGCGCGCATGGGAGGGGAACCGTTGCGATGATGGGCGCTTCGCCCTAGCAGAAGGAGAAAGGGGTTGAACCCCTTGGTTTTCTTCTTTGAATTCGGCAGAATGGGGTTAAAGAAATGAAGGGGGTTTCTTTAATTTTAGATTTAATGGCAGACAGCCAACTTTTTGGTTTTAATTACGTTGAGAGTGGACCACTTATTTTTTTGGGGCTTATTGCGCACCTAGTCCCTCGTTTTCGTGTGGCCACTGGATTGGGTCCTTCATGTTGCTCTTTGTTTTTTTTAAATTGACCCCAAATATTTGCACACCTCTTCGTTTTAGCCCCGTATTAGATGCTGTACATTGGGCAAAGGGGAATTTTCCGTTTTTGGTCTCCCTAGTTCACATGCGCGTCCAATGTGGTCCCCCTAACCTTCTTTAATTCCGATTTTAGCCCAAAACTCCCATTTTTAATTTCAATTGAGCCCCATTTGGATTATTTAAATACTTTTAACATAAAATTAATTATTTCTTGTTTGTAATATTTTTTATTTTTTATTTTATTGTATCCCACTATTTATTATACCATTTTTATATTATTACCTATTATACTTATTACATTTTCTTTCAAATTTGTTTTATATTGTTTTCATTTAACTTAATCAATTTGAGTTATATTTCACATTATTATATTACTTACTTATTTACATATTTGTTATATGCTTATTATATATTTATATTTTTAAAGTAAAACTAATTATTTCATGTATAAATTCTTATTATATTTATTTACTATTTACTATATTATTTTTTATACTTTTTTTTTGTTTTATTGATAATCATTTTTACTACATTTTAAATTATTATATTATTATTAATCTTATATATATATATATATATATATATTTATTTATTAAAAATTAATTACTTTAAATATAGTTTTTATACTTATTACATTTTCATTTTTTTTACTATCACTTTACCATATATACGCATTTACTAAAGTTTTTTATTTTGTTATACCTTTTTTATATATTTTTTACTAAAATTAATTATTTTCAACATAGTTTTTCATATTTATTATATATATATATATATTTACCATTTATTACTAATATTTTATTATTCTTATTTCTAATTTGTAATACGTATATATTTTTCATTAAAGTTTTTTATATAATTGTTAACAGACCCACTATATTATTTTATTATTTTTCTTATATACCAATATTTTATCAATTACTATTTTTATATTAAATAATTATTATTTATTATTTCTCACCATTACTAATTCACTATAAGTTTTAATCTTACTATTATCGTTGTATATAATATCATCATTGTCATGTTATTTCCTTTATGTATTTTCATATTATTAATATCATTATTGCTGGTTTATTATATGTAACGCATTAGTATATGTTATTAGGTTTATTATTATATTGTTATTTTCATATAGCGTATCTTGACTCTCGTTTTAAATTTCAACAGTCCAAACTCGTTTATTCAAAGATTTACCCTCAAACTGTTTTCAAAATAGAGGCAATGTTCGTTATTTAGGATCCTCGGGAGGATTGTGCGCTAACTTACTGGGTTCCAATTTTCCTCGTAGAGCCTAAATAATCAAGTACCCTTCTCAAATCTACCTATATGAGGTTCGAATAAAAACCTATTCTTAAAATTTCGTGACGTTGCACCCTAATTTACTGGGTGTGGCGTTGCGTCATATTGAGGATAGTGATTTCCAAAATCAAGGCAATATTCGGCCTTCGGGAATTTTGGGAGATTGAGCTCTAACTTACTGAGTTTCAATTTTCATGAGTCCCAGATGTTCGAATACCCTTCTCTTGAACCTTCACACGTGAATTTTAAAAAATTGAAGACCAACTTAATTCTGAAGATCTGAAACGTTAGACCCTAACTTACTGGGTATGGCATTTTCTCCTTCGAGATGAGTAGGCCTTTACATTTTATTCAATTAATTCCGATTTTCTTTCAAATAAAATGATCGAACTCTAAAATCTTTTCAAATTTCGACATCAAGACATCAACTAATCAAATAGGTACCAATTTTTGGGCGTTACGAGGGTGCTAATCCTTCCTCGTACGTAACCGACTCCCGAGCCCATTTTCTCAAACTTGGCAGACCAAAAAGAATTATTGTTTTAATAGGCCCAAATGTTTTATTAAAACGATCGATTTTAAGGTGGCCCAATCTCACCTCGAAAAAGATTGGTGGCGACTCCATCCAAATTTTTAAAGTCGATTCCCCGTTTTTTTCAAAGATAAAAATGGTTTCGACAGTATTCATTCGTTTGGTTGAGAGGAATAGATATGTAATAGAAAAAAATACTCGAATGACGAATATGCCCTTTAATATTTTAATATTTTTTCATCAATTTAATATTAAATAATTATATTTTCTATCAAAAAATAATATTTAAATATAAAAATATTTAAATAAAATTTTATATTAATTTTTTTGAATAAATTGACTGGGATTTTATTAATAAAACCAAATAAACTAATAACCAAAGTTTTGGGCTCAGGTCTACTTAGGGCTAGTTTGGCAATACTTTTGAAAAGTGCTTTTAAAAAGTGCTGTGAAAAAGTGCTTTTGAGAAGTGCTTTTGAAAAGTTTAGTGTAAAATTTGAGTGTTTAGCATTGCTGTCAAAAAGTGCTTTTGAGAAATAAAATGTTTATTTTAGACATATTATTATCAAGTAACAAATATGCATTTAAGTAATATTTAAATTAGTTAATATTATTATATTTTAGTAAGAATATAAAAAATTATTATAACTTCTTGTTAATATTTTAATATATAAAATATAAATTTCAAATATTTTTAAGCAATAAATATTAATTATTTATAAAATTTAATTAGAATATATAAGCTATATTTTAAATATTTAAATATAACTATTAAATATTTGTAAGTAGTATTTTAAAAAATATTTTTTGTTTTTAATTAATGATTTTAATATATTTGTAATTAAGTAGCAAGAAAAAAAAGAGAAAGTACTATGTTATTGGAGGGGTAAAAAAGTAATTAAGCACTAAAAATGCTTTTGGGAGAGGAAAAGCTAAAAATTTTAGCTTCTCCTTTTCAGAAGTGCTTTTGAAAAGCACTTTTGAAAAGCTAAAAATTTCAGCCAAAAGTAACTTGTTCTGCACAGCTTTTATTCCAAAATGCTTTTGGAGCTAGAAGTGCTTTTGAAAAACAATGCAGAACTGGCCCTTAGACAAACAAATAAACAAATATGGGCTTCACTATTTGTTTTTAGTGAATAGCCCGGTACTAAAAATCAACAAAAGCAGAAAACAACACAATAAATGCAATAAAGAAAGAATTAATAAAAGGAAACCTATTGATTTCTCCCAGTCAAATCGAACAGCCTGAACACCATTAATATTATAGTCTTGTCATTTCAACGGTCACGTCTGTTCATCAGATAGCTTTTCCCCAAAAATTTTCTTTTACTTGCTATCTTTTACTACTTCATTTTTTCACCAAAAAACGATCTCAGTCTGGGCTTCTTCTCCATCTTCCTTCCGGAGCAAGGTCACTGTGATTCAGCACTTCCCTCACCAGGTATGATTCTTCCCCTTTTGCTAATGCTTCTTTTGCTAGTTTATGGGTGCGAGTATTCTCTGATCTATGAATAAACTTGAAAGTAATTTCTTGAAAACTAGTTCTTTTACTCTGAATATCTCTAATAATAGTTCCAATAACTTATTTGTCCACTTTTTTCGATTGGCATTTCTTGATGACTGTTTTCGTATCTTCCATTAATGTTGCTGAAGTTAAACCCATTAAGAATACTAACTTAATTTCCAACAAACTTGCTTGAGCTTCTGCTGCGAACGGGGATGAGACGTTATAATGAATAGTCGTCTTTGAGGCTCTAAACTCACCCATTTGATCCCGAACCACTAAACCCGAAGCCGATCTAAAATTTCTTTTGTCAAAAGCTGCATGAAATTGTATCGTCACATTCATTGTCTCCCCTACTTGATTGTGGACTCTTTTGGTATTAAAGGTAAACTTTTTTTCTCGCATCCCTTTAAGTTCTGCTATATATGTTTGAATTCTCTGTGAAAGATCCCTACCTGAAATGATTTTTCTTTCATGAACATACTGGTTCCGTGAGCTCCAGATAGACCATAAAGCGCAACAAAAAGTTTGACACTATTCCTTGGTACCCTTTTTGAAAACTCAAGTTAGCCACTCCTAGATATTTTGAATCATATGAGCTGTGACCTAAGAGAGATTAAGATTTTGCCATACTTCTATGATTGTAGGGCATTGTCGAAAGGCATGGTGGCTGCCCTCTTCTCCAGAACAACAACGAGGACATCTGACATTTGTGGTCACTCGTTTGTGTCTAAGATTGACTAGTGTAGGGATATAATTCCAAGAAATTCGCCATATTGATAATGTAATTTTTTATGGTAGTTGTAAATCCCATAATTTTTTGTAGAAGTTTTTGATTTCAGCCTGTATTAAATAACTATTAGGATCCAAGCTAGCATCTTGTAATAGTTTATAGGCGCTTCGTACTAAATATTCTCTGAAAGCTTCTCCTTTACACACTTGGAAATCTTCATGATCTGCTTCTGCAAGAGGGATCTGTAAGATCTTTTGGGCAATGTCCGTTTGGAAGGTACTGTTGATTAACTCCATTTTTCATGTCTTGTTTGTGCTATCAATTAGGTCTGATACTAATTGTAGTTCATCATTGTTTTCTCTATTTTGCCAACCATCTATTTCAATCCCTAGGATCCAACAGTCATTCCATATAGAAATTTCATTCCCTCTTCCCACTCTCCAGCATAGCTTAGTACGAAGAAGACCTTTTGCTGCCCAAATGCTCTTCAAGTAAATGAAGGTCAATTTCCCAACTGTGCGTTTAGAAAATTTGAATGCGGATAATATTTTACTTTAAGAACTCTAGCCAATAAAGAATTTGGATAATTAAAAAGGCGCCAGCCATGTTTGGCTAATAGTGCAATATTGAATTGGTTCAAGTTTCGGAAACCCAAAATTCTGTTTTCTTTTAAAATGCAAATGTTTTTCCAAGAGCACCAGTGAATTCCCTTCTTCCCACGTCCCTTTTGCCACCAAAAATTGGCAATAATACATTCCAGTTCATCACATAATGTTTTAGGTAGTAAGAAGCAAGCCATTGAATATATCGGTATGGCTTGTAAAACAGCCTTTATGAATACTTCTTTTCCACTTTGAGACAAATATCTGATACTATAGTCTATCTTTCAAAACTTGAAAGATATCCTTTTTTCTTTTACCAACTATATTTGGCAATCCTAGATAACGTTTCGGGTCACTTGAGCTTCGTACTCTCAGCAGATTAACAACAAACGTCTATCTTTCTCCAATGTATTTTTTATTAAAAAAGACAGTTGACTTGTCAAAGTTTATACACTGACTTGAACATTTTTTGTACTCGCATAGAATCTCCTTGATTACAGAAGCTCCCCTACTTGTTGGTTCCTCAAATAATATGCAATCAGTTGTAAATAATAAATGTGATACCTGTGGACTGCTTCTGCTAAACTTGACACCTTTTAAGAATCTTTTCCTTGTTGCTAGTCTTGTTAAGCATGATAAACCCTTTCCACATATTAGAAAGGATCACATTGTCGAAGTCCCTTAGTGGGAAAAAAAGTTTCCCAATTAATTCCATTAACCACTACGGAATAAGAAAAAGTAGACATACATTTCATAATAGAATCAATTCATTTTTTAGCAAATCTCATTCGTATCATTATGCCCCTAACAAAGTTCCATTCAACCCTATCATATGCTTTACTCATGTTTAATTTGACCACCATAAAACTTTTTTCCCAAATATTTTCTGTTTTGGCATATGTAGAATTTCATAAGCTAGTAAAACATTATCTAATATTAATCTTCTTGGCACAAAAGCACTCTGTGCATCATCAATACATTTATCAATAACTTCTCTAAATTTGTTTGCTATAGCCTTTGCTAGTACTTTATAGATAACATTGCATAAGCTAGTAGGTCTAAAATGTGTCATAATAGTCCGGTTGGTAATTTTTGGGATAAGCATAATACGTGTTGAATTTATTAGACTAACTTTCGTATCTGCATTCAATAGTTGTAGACAAAAAACGACTTCTTCTCTAATGATATGCCGACATTTTTGATAAAATAGTGCTGGGAATCCATCTTCCCCTGGTGCTTTTGTAGATCCCATTTCGAACAATGCTTCTCGAATCTGTTTTTCAGTATATTGCGTTGTTGGCTTTCTGTTATCCTCATAAATACAGCGATTGATACCTAAAAGTAAATGTCAATGGTTGTCCTTATTCCCTGCTGTGAATATGTTCTTAAAATAAGCACGTGCAATGCCCTCCATTTCTTGAAGGTCTTTCGTTTCCCATCCACTTTCATTTTTTAGCTTATTAATAAGATTTCTCTACCTCCTCTGTGTTGCTTTGCTATGAAAAAATGTTGTATTTCTATCGCCAAACTTCAACCAGTTCAGTCTAGCCTTTTGTTCCTAGTAATATTCATTCTTTTCAATCTCAAATCTTAACTGAATCTTCGTATCAATTATCTCAGCCAAATTTCTATCATTCATTTCAGTTTTAACTAGTTTTGATAATTTTGCTGTTAAGAACTCCTTTCTCCTCTTCCTACTCATTCTTGTTCGCCCAACCCATTTTTCCAATCCTTTTCTTAAGAATTCCAGCTTCTGCAATAAGTCTCCTAATGCCATTTCCCAAATGTGTTTGGCTTCATTAACAAAAGAATCTTCCAATGGCCCCCAGGCTTCAAATTTGAAATTTTTTCCTTTATGCAGTTCTTCTTCCCTTTTTGTGACAACCAAAAGAGCACAAAGATCAGAAAAAGAATGTACCAGATGCTAAATTTTATTCAGAAAACGTTGACATCCATTTCACATTGGCCACTCCTCTATCCAGTCGTTCTTGTATATTTGTCTCTGGTAGATTTCCTCTTTCCCAAGTAAACCAACTACCAAAAAACCCCACATCAATCAATTAATATTCCTCCAATGTTTCTCAAAACAGTTCTATTCTTCTCCCATCTCTAGGCAGACCAACTTATTTCATTGAAGTCTTTACATACAAACAAGGGATATCTTTATCATTATATAGATTTTTCAAAATAACCCATGAATCTTCTCTATTTTGAGCATACAAGGTTCTATAAAAACCTGTAAATTGCCATTTATCATTTATTTCATTATCTTCCACTATCACATCAATGTCTTTCAAAAAAATTTTGAAGTGTGAT
Organism: Gossypium stocksii; assembly: GCA_020496765.1. Classification (NCBI taxonomy): domain Eukaryota; kingdom Viridiplantae; phylum Streptophyta; class Magnoliopsida; order Malvales; family Malvaceae; genus Gossypium; species Gossypium stocksii. The sequence continues at coordinate 88,003,619 of CM035627.1, read as the reverse complement.
GTTAGTGTCATTTCGCCATGCCAAACACAATCCTCCTCTAGTATCCTTCGATCTAATTTTGATGCCATTTGCAAAGTGCAACTCCGTCGAACTTTTTCCATTTGAATTTTACAAAGTTTTGTCTCCATAAAGAAGACTATTTTAGGATTATAAATCTTCAGCGAATATCGAAGTTTGCGAACTGTCTGCGTATTTCTCAATCCACGACCATTCTAGCTTAAGATTTTCATTGGGCTCGGTCAGCTTGCCTATTGGCAGCCGTCGATGATAAATGATTAAGTTCCACCATTCTCCTATTCCTTGACACTATATTACTGATCTCATCTTTTCCTGTTGAGTGGTTAATTTCCCCTCTAGGTCTTTTCTTCCCCTCCTCTCCTATTAGTACTACATCCTCCAAATTGTGATCCATCATAGTATGGGCCTGACTTACTAATGTGTTTTTCATTCGTTGACTAAAAGATAATGATCCCCTTCCAAATTAAAACCAAGAACTGCATCCATAATCTTCCTGTATCTCATTTTATCTTTCGCATTCCACTAACCATTCCCTAATCTTCTATTATTCTCACAGATTCTTCCAAATTCCCAATCCCTTTCCTCACGTAACCAGATACTATTCATAACTGAAGCTTTTCGAGGCTGAGCTCGCAAAGATAAATCCTAACCCATTTTAGCAATGTCCACTCAAAGTGTCATCTTTGTTTTACAAAAGGAATTACTATTGCCCAATCTACCACAATAAAAATAGAATAATGATAATTTCTCATATTTAAAATTGACATAGGAACGTCTACTACAAAACATAATTTGTTTCTTTCTTTTGAAAGTACGCCTAACATAAATTTGAACTCTAATTCTCATGAAATTTCTATTTTCTTTTCCCAGATTTAATTCATCATATTCCAGAAAATCCCTTAAAAACTTTCCCAGGTGCATTGAAAATTCTCAAAAAAACAGACCAATAGGAACATCATGGATCTGTACCCAGAAAGGTGTCATGAACAAAGGCACTTGTAGTGGATCCTCCCCCTATTGAAGTTTATAAAGAACCAGCAGATGGTTATTAAAGGTCTAGGGAGAGCCCTTAATAACCCTTTGCATATCCATAATGTGAAAAAAAACAAATACCTTTTCTCCCCAATATCTCGGATTTGAACACCCCGAACAGGATGCCATTGATTCGCCATAGTACTCTTCATTGCTGGAAAGTGAATTATGCTGGCTGTTAGGAAACAACCCACTAGTTGAGAAATCTCACCCGCTCTAAACAACCCACTAGTTGAGAAATCTCACCCGTTCTTTCCTTGTTTAGATCTGTATGTATTTGAATAACGTCATCTTCTTCTTCATTGATCGTTAATTTAGCTATTTCATTTTCCGTCAGTGCAGGTGCAAATCACGATCGTGGCTTTCTTCAAATTTTAGGAAAAGAATGTGTGCAAAGCGCAACCTTCAACAACAAAAACCAAAAAAGGAAAGAAAAAAAAACCCTAAAACTCTTGCCAAAGACGATAGACAAAAACATGCTAGGGTAGCAGACTAAATTTTATATTAAATTATATTCAAAGATTTTTTATTTTTTATTTTTATTAAATTATATTAAAATATTTTTATTTTTATTTTTTTCTAAAATTTGAAATTAATATTTTATATTAAATTATAATAATTATTTCTTTGGTTTAATTTAATTAATTTACCTTCTATAAATCTACACGATCTATCAATTTGAAAACAAAAGAAAAGAATATTTTAAGTGTTTTATTCAAATTTCTTAAACATGTAACTTTTAATACTATCAAAGTATTTTATTCAGCAGCCTACCAACGTTAGTGGGAATGTTTTTATTTAATTTATGATTTTTCATCTTTTATCACTAATATGAATGGCCAAAATTTTTTAATTCGACATCTTTTATTTATTACATTTTAAAATAATACACTAATATTAGAATTTATTGTTTCTCAAGTTATTTTTATTATAGTTGACACATAACAAACACATGGTCAGAGTAGTTTATCATGGGTGAAGGACCTAGATGTAATTGAATAAAATGGTAAGTCCTTTATGTTACTCATGAAGGTTTATTCTTAGTTTGATGTTACATGCCTATATATGTTATGGTGTAGAATATGTTTATGAGTATTGAGTATAGACAATGAAATAAGAAGAGCATACTTAATCCAATCATTGAAAAGCAAAAGATTTCACCAAACAGTTTTTAAATTGCAGCGTTAGCACAATTTTGAAGATTCACCATAGATTGTAGAGATTTAGTTAGAGATTAAATTAAATATGGAATTAAAGATTATATAATCTAGTTTCATAAGAAAAAAATGGTGTTTTTATGCTAGTGAATTAGGGGTTCCTTTATTTTGACTTTGAAAAATCATAAAAAAATTTCAAAAATGATTAGGGGATTAAATTTATATGTTTAAATTCTTAATAAGTCTATTTTCAAGAGAAACAAACGAAAACATCATCTGAAATCCGTACTGAAAGATAATTAATTTTTAGTAAAGAAATGTCGAAATTATTAGGCAACAGAACAAAAAAAATTGAAGAATTTATTGCACTGGTTGGCTAAACTAAAAATTTTACATAATCTAAGGGCAGTGAATGAATGGCAATTTTATGTAGCCATATTTTGAAATAAGATAAAAAAATATTTAATTATAAGCAAATATTGTGAACTCAAACCATGCTTTTGGTAGATTATCAAATATACTAGACAAAAGAGACACAGCCGACCAAGATGTATCAAGTCTTGATCACTGCCCACGGGTGAGAAAAGGATGAATGTATCAGCAACATCTTTGTACTTAGCAAACAAGTAGAATCCATATCCTACCATTGCCAAACCAGCAACAGTCATTAAAAAGTTCAAAAGCTTCAACAAGCATTCTAAGCATTCTCTACAAGCCATCTTCAATAATGATACCAACTGACATTTACACATTACACGTATAATCGAATCATCAAAATGGGTATCTGAAGTTGTAGAAGAAAATAGAATAATGTGAACTATTCCAAACTTATTTCATTATTTGAGAACTTTTTGCAGATAAAAAAGAAAGCATAAAAAAAACTAGCTTCTTTCACTGGAGATACAGATTTTCTAACTTACAATGTTATATATACACGCACACATACATCAATACCATGGTTTTCTCCTAATTGTTCTAAGGAATCAAATTGGGTTTTCAGAATTCTCGGTTCCAATGAGATCTCAGAAATCATCTTATTTATGCAATTTAAAGAATACATTAATCAATAACAAACCTAACTTCACAAGTAAAATCAAACCCAATACAATGCTTGATATATAATTTCTATACACTTGCTGTTACGGAGAGATGGGAATCCGGTGAACGACTCAGAGATGAATTTAATGGTTCTCAACAAACGGATTCGAGAGAGGCACCACCATCGAAAGGTGAACAAATACAGGGTAGGGCAAAAGTTTGCTATTACATCGGATGTTCTTAGGCCCCCTTCATCGGTAAATCAGAAAAATAGGAAAGGAATAGCCATTCGGCCGAATGAAGAGAATAATGAACCATCACTGTTCTTCTGAGGGAATGCCTCCCCAACCAAAGGTGGATTAGAAAGAAAGAATGAATGAAAAATAATACGAATTTCAAATTTGATTTGAATTGAAATTGAATCTTTTTTCTCCTAAATCAATATTATAAATACATACAATTCCACTATCATTAGATCATAGTTATTTTCATAGAATTTTATTATAATTTGTTGCCATTATATTGCTTCAACCAACCAGATGAAAAATTGTTATTGAAAATTGTTATTTTCAAGGACCTAGATGTAATTGAATAAAATGTTAAGTACTTTATTGTACTCATGGAGGTTTATTCTTAATTTGATGTTAAATGCCAATGTATGTTATAGCGTAGATGATGTGCATGATAAGTTTTAATGTTTTTATGATCGTACCTAGAAACTAACTATTATCACGATAAAAGGAAAGCGCACCTATCGAATAGTAGTATAGTTAGTGGCAAGACTGGAATGTCGAATCCAAGGAACTAAAAGTACTAGTAATAACTTTCTTTCTATTATCTAGCCTAGAAATAAAGGTAGGTTGTTTGTAAACTAAAATTCCAACTAACTAAAGACGCGACAAAGAATAAATTGGAGAATTACTTTGGGAAAACTGAGTGATAAAAGCAATACCTAAGGAAGAATCCACCTAGACTTCATTTGTTATTTAACTCTGAATTAGACGATTTCTTCATTCGACTTGATCCGTAGAGATCCCTAAATTATGTTAATATCTCCGTCGAGACTAAAAACAACTAACTCTAAGATGATTAATTGAAATCTCTTTCTAATTAAAACCCCTAGTTTTGCATTAACTTGATCTATGGTCCTCCTATTAGATTTGACTCTAATCCGGCAGATTTTCGTAGTCCTGTGTCTAGGATTGCAATCAACTCCGCTTAACTGTGTTGGATCTACTATTAAACAAGGACTTTTGCTCCACTGAATAAGCACATTCGACTTGAATTAATATCCTGACATATCAATTCAAGAATTAAAAATAAAATTAAGAACAAATCGAATATTTATCATATAATTCAGATAACAATAACAAGATTCGTCTTAGGTTTCATCCCCCTCAGGTATTTAGGGGTTTAGTTCATAATAAAAAGAGAGAACATCTCAAAATAAGGGAAACAACAAAACATAAAGAAAACCAAAAACTCCTGAAAGAATTGAAGGAAGATCTTAAGTCTTGATGTAGATCCTTGCTTCTGAGATGGATCAATTGGCTTTCTTTGAGTAATTCCCTGCCTTCCACTCTCCGTCCCCCTTTTAGTCCTCTCTTAGGGTGTTTATATAGACTTTGGAACACCCTTCTTAGCCCTTAATTAACTTTTTCATCGTGAAATTAAAGCTCATCACGACGGGGACATGCCCGTATGGCACGCCCGTATGAATCGAGCCTAGGCCGTGTTCAAGTCTGCTAATTTGGCACGGGTGTATGGTATACCCGTGTGATGAACTTCCAGGCCGTGTTAATTTCTCACTTTGGCCCATTTTCTCAGTTTTTGGCTCATTCCTTGCTCTTTTCTCTTTCTTATGCTCACCTAAGTATAAAACATGAAATTTAAATGATTAAGGGCATCAAATTCCACAAATTCAATGATAATTCATCCATAAATGTCCCAAATGTGGGATAAAAATATGTATATATTATAGTTTATTAGTAGAATATTATTATGAGTATCGAGTATAGACAATGAAATAAGAAGAACATACTTAATCCAATCATTGAAAAACAAAACATTTCACCAAACAGTTTAGGGACTGCAGTAGTAGCACAACTTTGAAAATTCACAATAAATTGTAGAAATCTAGTTAGAGGTTTAATTATATCGAGTATAGTTTTGTATGAAAGAAATGGAGTAAGCAATGGAATTATATATTTTGAGATATATTAGTTTTTATGGGACAAAGTAAGTGTGGATTTGGGGTTCCCCTATTCTGACTTTAAAAAATCATCAAAAATTGTACAAAAATGATTAGGGGATGAAATTTATATGTTTAAATTTTTAATTATTCTATTTTCAAAAGAAAAAATTTTAAACATCATTCGAACCCCGTACTAAGAGATAATAAATTTTTAGTAAAAAAAGGTCGAAGCTGCCAAGTAACAGAACAAGGGAAATCTTGAAGAATTTACTGTACTAGTTGGCTAAAGTAAAAAATTTTATGGTAAAAAGATATCTAGGTCTATTTTCAAAAACATCAAGTGGATCATAATTTCAAATTCTGTAGGTCAAGTTATGAATAATTTAGTGATTATGGCATAAATAGACAACTTTGGTATGAACACATAAGTAAATAATGGAATTATATATAATGTTGTATATAAGCATGTTAAAGATTCTAATAAATATATACACAAAGGATGTGGAATGGAGATGACGAGGAGGAGGGAAAAAACATAGTAGATGTGTAACAGTCTATTGTTCAATTGTGTCAGAAATAGTGGTTTCGAGACCACAATTTTGACATGTCGTTCCATAAATATAAATTATTTTTTATTTTTGTGGTCATTAGTGTCATATTAAAATTTTGCTTAAGAAATTTTATTGTTTAGATAGTTAAATAAGTAAAAATGACTAAATTGTAAAAGTTGAAAAAGTTGATTTCTATTTGTTAAAGTTATTAAATAGTTATTGGAAGGTACTTAAAGGACTAGAATGGTAATTAAACCATTATTACTCATTATGGACCGTAATGAGTTTATAAGTGTTGAAATTTGAATGGAAATAATAAGGGAATAATAGTAATTAGGTTAATAAATGAATTTAAATTAAAACATGACGGAAATTTCTAGTCCATCTTATTCCATCTTACTTTCTAAAACTGGAAATCATTTTAGGGAGAAGGGAGCTTCATTCTAGCTAGGGTTCTTTACTGGGTACGTGTTTGATACTTGTTTTTAGTGATTTTTATGTTTTTGAGTTCGTATTGGCTTATCTAACTAACCTGAGGACTAATTTGTAAAATTGTCAAATGTTTTGGATTGCACCATTTTTGAGTTTGAGTTATTCTTGAAGCTTTATGGAAGATGATTAAGTGGTTGTTAGATAGGACAATTTTGTAAAGTAGTTTTTGATTATTTTAATGTTTAAGGACTAAATTGTTAAAGTGATAAAATTACAAGGAATTGATATGAAATAATAGCAATTATGGACTTTAGTGAGGCCCTTGAGTATTCGGCTAAGATTGGCTTTAAATAAAAATGGTTAAATTGCAAGTTTTGGGCTTAGAGACTAAATTGAATAAAAGTAAAATGTTGAGGGTAATTTTGTAAAAATGAAAAAAATTACTTAATTGCATAAAATGAGTTGATTTAACTGTTAGAATTAGTTAATTGAATGAAATTAGATCAATAACGAGTGGAAAATTGAGGAAAAGAGAAAATTACAGAATAATCCCTATACTTTTATCGTCACTATATTTTAATTTGATAAGTTCGTTCGGTTTAATTTTAATACAATTTAAATGCTTTTTTATATAGACTTAGTTATCAAATGTTGATTAATGAATTCATGTTTGTACATGGAAATAGAATTAATGTGTTATTATCGCTTAATCACTGATGAAATGCCTTGAGCTGGATGAACGTAAGATATAGTACGATTGATATGTCAATAGGTTATTTGCACGTGGTACAGGATTGGTATGAAATGTGATGATGATTTCTGTATATCCTCAATTCACTGAATATACCGAGGTCCTGCATTTGTTGCGGACTACCGAGTTATATTACAGTGTTTATCCTGGTGTATTACGAGGGCGGACGATAGCCTTTGGGCTAGACACTTGGTGCCGAGGTGTGTTATCAGTTGGATTAGCTTGTATGAGTGCCTAGTGTGTTTTGGATGGTTAACCGTGTACTCGTATTCATATATCGTTCATCTAGCAATGTTTTATTGATCATTGAATGTTATTGAAATGTGAGAAATTGATTTGTATTATTGTTGAGCATTACTCACTTGTTGTGAGCTGTGATTGATAGGAACTCTATTACTAACCTTGTTATTTGAATTATTATTTTAATTCAGTAAGCTTTATCATTTAATCGACGTACTTACTAAGTTTTATGTAAGCTTACTCGTGTCCTTGTCTTTTTCTTTGTAGATTACATATTTGTAACACCCCTAACCTGTATCCATCGCCGGAACAGGGTCACGGAGCATTACCAGAATAAACAGATCAAATACAAACAATTCATATTATTTAACATTCATGTCAGAAATTATTTATAAAGTCCCTTATATGTGCCCTCGAGGCCCAAAACATGCATTAGAAAGAAGTCGGGACTAAACCGGGAACCCAGGGATTTTTTTGTGAAATTTCAAAATTTCTCCTAGGTGCAAGGGACACATGCCCGCGTGGTCAGGTTATATGGCTGACACGGCCAAGTCACATGACCGTGTCTTAGGCCGTGTAACTCTCTGACTTGGATTACACGGCCAAGTCACACACTCATGCGCTAGGTCGTGTGTAGGTGTAGGGGACACACGGCCAAAACACACGCCCATGTGCTAGGCCATGTGGACGAAATAAGGCCATTTCTAAGATAAATTTCTCACTCAAACTTGTCTTCCACCTACATTAATTCTTAAACACTTTCACAAACCAATATAAAACATTCAAATCAAGCCAAAACTAAGTCTTATACATGACATATCAACTCATATGGACAATTATCCAAACTTACCAAAACAACATACAAACATATAGGCATATTTACCAATTTTATACTATCACAAACTAATAATCAATATGCCTATACCATTTCCATCATTTATCCATTTCAAACACTCAATCAACATATTAAGGCTACTTTTTACATATCAAAACATGCCAATTACAAGCCATACCAAATGGCTAATCTCAACCAAACACACATATATACCATCAATGACCATTTTTAGCCTATACATGCCATTATAACCAAAATGTAATTACTACATATATACTGGAATGAGTTGATGAATAGTGTGATGATATCTCCGCCAAGCCTTCAACCCAATGAGCTTCCGAAATACTATAAAATAAAGAAAATAAAATAGAGTAAGCATTTAAAGCTTAATAAGTCGTATAATAGGAAATTAACTTACCATTTATTTCACATTTAAGGTAAGCTAACTAAACATGCTCAAACCAATGTGGCCAATTGCCTATACACATATCCTTATCAAGCATGTTAGTTATGTAATTCACATAAATACCAATAAACATGAATAAGATCATTAATATTTAATCTCCACATACATGTATTTATCACTTCAAGTGTACATGAACATGTACATTTCATATCATTGTACTTCAAATATTTCTCATAAAAATTCATATTGAATTCATTTCATCTCATATCAAAACTTTATCCATTAAATCATTTAAAATATTGATGGATACAAGGGTAGTACACATGAAGTGTGCGAATCTAAAATCCATCAATTCATATTTGGGGATGCTCATTAGAGCACATAATCGAGAATCCCTCTCTCGAGCCATATAACAGGAAGCTCATGTAAGCCATGTAATAGGAGCCATAGTCAGGAAGCTCATGCGAGCCAATAATAGGTAGCTCCAAAGAGCCATTAATCGGGAAGCTCCGAATAGCCATATATCGAGAAGTTCAAGTGAGCCATATCGGAAAGCTCACAAAAAGCCTTTAATTGGGAAGCTCACGAAGATCCGTATAGTGGGATGCTCATAAGAGCTGCAGTGTGTCTACAATACATGTAGAATCATAACCAATCGGAATGCTCTGAAGAGCTATTAACAGAAAGCTCGCAAGAACCATTTAACAGGGACCTCGAGAGGGCTATGTATTGGGATGCTCATGAGAGCTAATAACGGGACGTTCTTTCGAGCTGTGGTGTGTCCGCAACATATGCAGGACCACAACCAATTCGGGAACCCTATATCCATCAAATCTCATTTATTCAAACGGAGCTTAATATTTATCGAACATTATCGGATATGTGATCAATTTCATTTTTATATGGCATTTACACAATTCACACATACAACATTTAATTCAAAAAATTCAAACATATAAATATACAAAATTTAGTTACACGAACTTACCTCGACAAGTGTTCATGAATTGTAATCCACTAATCTGATACCTTCTCTTTTCCTCGTTCTAATTCTGCATTCGGTCTATTCGGATCTGTATAAATAAATTTAAAATAAATTCATATTCAATTCAATCCAATTTACATCTTAGGTAAAATTACTATTTTGCCCCTATACTTTTAATTAATGATGATTTCGTCCTTAGGCTCGGAAAATGAAAGTCATACAATTTAATCATTATTCCAAGCCTAACCGATTTTCACATTTAACAATAGCAGCCCATATTTCACAAAATTTAAAAATTTTTCTTGAATTTTACATCTTTACAATTTAGTCCCTAAATCATAATCTCATTAAATTCACTTTACAAAAGTTATTTATCTATTAACAACCTTTCATTTTCTACCATAAAACTTCATAATTCATGCATACCCATCTATGGAAAAACTTTAATACTTTAATAACTTTACAAATCAATCCACAAGATAGCTAGATTAGGTTATTACGATCTCGAAAATATAAAAATTACTAAAAACAGGACAAGATTACATACCTAATTAAGCTACATAAGCTTGCTTAACTTCTCTTCTCTTAGCTAGGGTTTCCATGTATTTTGATTTGGGAAATATGATGAAAAAGATGATATTTTCATTATTTAATTACTTATTTAAATTCTTTTCTCAAAATTTGAATTCCATAGCTATTTGATCCTTTTAGCTACTATAATTCAACTTTTGCACTTTGTGTAATTTGGTCCTTTCTACTAAATTTTCATGTGATATTTCTATCAAAATGCAGACCATAAAATAATATTAAAATAATTTTCTTTTGGGACTCGAATTTGAGATCCCAAAACCATTGTTCTAATTTTACTAAAAATGAGTTATTACAATATTTGTGGAAATTGGGAGATAGGATCAACTTAAAGAATCACACTATTCGAAGACCTCTTTGGTAGATTTTGAATTAAACTTAGCTTATATGGCATGTAATAGGACCATTTGTTCATGATTGTTTTGGTTTATAAGTATTTTGTAATGTGTATGTGTTGTGCTTTTGATATTGTGGAATAAGTAACTAATATGGTATGCATGTCAAGTTCCAAGTTTAAGCATGTGTGGTTTATGGAAAGGTAAGTTTGATATGAATTAAGTAAGGCATGTTAGAATTGAATGCAAGTTATTTTGAATGAGATGAGGCTTGTGTAATGTAATTCTAGGTAGGTGAAATGTTAAGTGTTTGAAATGTGATGTCATTGATGACACATTAGTTAGGCCTTAGGTTGATTGTTTGGCATGCTTTGGGTGTATTGAAATGCATTTTGAAGTCTTATAATCATTTGTTGAGAATTGGTTTAGGTACTTAAGCATTTGGACATGAAATGAGCATATTTTGGGGTCATTTTTTAGCACACACAGCCTGGGACATGGGTTGACACACGGGTAACCCACACGGGTGTGTGCCCCGACCATGTTAGTTGTAGGGTTCACACGAGCTGGCACATGGTCTGTGACACGGCTATGTGACCCAAGTTAGTTAGTTACACGAGTTAGCACACGACCACACAGGTGTGTGGGATAACCACATAGCTATGCTTGGAGCCACACGGTCTGGGCTCTATCACAAGACCTGGACATACGACCATGTGACCCTTATTTTGAAATTTTTAGTTTTTCCTTGAATGTTTTGATTTGCTTTGAATTAGTCCCTGATTGTTCCTAAACTATTTTTAAGGCCTCGTAGGCTCGATTTAAGGTCCACAACTATATGTTTTACTCCAATTTGATTATTTATGAATTTGTTAATTAAATTTGTTAAACTTGATGCTATTTATTATTATTTGTTCTGTATTGTATAGCAATACTCTATAATCTTAATTTAGAGACGGGTATAGGTTATGGGTGTTATATTCAGTGGTATCAAAGCTATGGTTTAATTAGTTCCCGAACTAAACATAGCGTTAATGAAGTTTAAAAATTACATGCCATATAAACATGTGATAGTGTGATATTGATTGATCCGATCTAACCTTTGTTTTCTCATAGATTTTAAAAATGTCATCTAATTCTAATCATGATGAAACTAATGAGGTTAACGGTAATATTCCGACTACTGGTTATGGTGCAATTCATGGTATACCAATTCCACAAATGTTTGAAAACAAGGTAAAAAATATGTTCTTTAGTTTAATGGGACAATGGTTCTTTGAGTTTATGAGAAACAATCCAATGGCTCAGCAACCTCCACCCCCTACTGTACCCCTTATTACACTTATTGTGATAAATCCACCCCCTTTGACAGTTGAAATGAGTCGACGGGTCCCGATTGACAAAGTTAGAAAATATAGTGCTAAGGAACTTCAGGGTAAAATTAAAGATGATCCGACTAAAGCTGAGTATTACTTGGAAAATATTCAACGAGTTTTTGATGAAATGGTCTGTTCTCCTGATGATTACCTCAGATATATTGTATCACTATTGAAAGATGAAGCTTACAGCTGGTGATTAACGTTAATAGTGGTAGTATCAAGAGATAACATCAACTGGGAATTTTTCAAAATAAAATTTTAGAAGAAGTATGTCAGGAAAAGATACTTGGACTAGAAAAAGAAAGAATTCCTAGAATTAAAACAGGGAAACAAATCAATAGTAGAATATGAGAGAAAATTTGTGCATCTTATTAAGTATGCTCTAGAAATTATGCCAAATGAGGAGGAAATGTGCATCCGTTTTAAAGACGGGTTAAATGATAAAATCAAGGTGATGATTGGTGGGACTGAGATATGACAGTTTGTAGTTCTATTTGATCGGGCATATAAGATGGAAGAAATCTATAACCACAAGAGGCAGAAAGAGAAAAAGGTTCGGGAATTCAGTAAAAGAAATTTTCTTATGTCATTTTCTGCACCACCACTAAAGAAAGCAAAAAAAGATGATAACCGTATCACTACATCATCCGAGTTTCCTACTAGAAATAAACCGAGACAGTATGATTCCAAGTTCTAGAATAAACCTATTAACAATATGGCCAGTGCCCGTAATGCTCCGAGACCAGTGTGTGAACACTATGGTAAACCACATACTAGTAAGTGTAGGGCCAAAATAGATGCATGTTTTATATGCACATCAACTAATCATTTTGTACGCAATTGTTGAAAAATAGTTGGAGAGAATGATGATCGGAGTGAGAAACCCGTGCCTACGCTGCAGAAGAGCAAACGTCCTGGTCAAAGTAGTAATATAAGTGTGAACCGCGATGGTACTAAAGATACAGCTACCAGATCTGAAGTCAGAACACTTGCACGGACTTATGGTATCCAAGCTAGAGAAGAGGTTGTCATGCCTGATGTCATTACTTGTATATTCTATCTTTTTGATGTTACTGTATATGCATTGATTGACCTTAGGTCGACTCATTTGTATATTTGCATTGCATTGGCAACCTGTTGAATCAATTGTGTTTGATGTTCAAGTTACAAATCCATTGGGTCAAAGTGTAATAATTAATTTAATATGTCGTAAGTGTCCACTGAGAGTTAAGGGATGTGAGTTTCTCACTGATTTGATGTTATTACCCTTTCACGAATTTGATATAATTCTGGGAATGGACTAGTTATCGCTAAATGTTGCTATGGTAAACTGTAGATAGAAACAGATTGATTTGAGTTGTCCTACAGGTGAATTGATTATAATTGAATCTGACAGATTAAACAGTGTTACCAGAGTTGTTTCAGCTATTTCTGCACAGAAAATGATTCGTAAGGTTTGTGAGACATTTCTAACTTCTATACTAGATACTCGGGATTTTGGGTCGAAGCTAAATAAGGTACCTATTTTAATGAATTTACAGATGTATTTCCTGAAGAGTTACGAGGATTACCACCAGAACATGAAGTTGAATTTGTCATCGATCTGATGCTTGGAACTGCGCCGATATCCATTCCACCGTATAGGATGGCATCGACTGAATTGAAAAAAACTTAAAGCACAATTACAAGAATTGTTAGACAGAGGTTTTATCCAATCGAGTGTATCTCATTGGGGTGCACCAGTATTGTTTGTGAAAAAGAAAAATTGTTTGTTAAGTTTATGCATCAATTACAGACAGCTAAATAAGGTGACAATAAAGAATAAATATCCTTTGTCTCGCATTGATGAGTTATTTGATAAGTTGAAGGGTGCAACCGTATTTTATAAGATAGATCTCAGGTCGGGATATTACCAGATGCGAGTAAAAGACTATGATGTGTCGAAGACTACTTTCCAAACCCGATACGATCATTATGAATTTTTGGTGATGTCTCTCAAATTAACTAATGTTCCTACTGTTTTCAAGGATCTAATGAACTGGGTTGAAAATTGGGTTGAGAAAATTATTTAATTGAGAAATTAATTTAGTTAATTTAATTTTTTAAATAAAAAATATTTATTTTGAAAAATAGAAAGAAAATATTAAGTTGGATTAAATGATAAAGTGCTGGTCAAAAGTCTTGAAAGTACTTAGACCTAATACATGAGAGACCCAAAGCCCTTCATAATGGATGAGAGAGACAACAACATTAGTATTGTTAATCTAGGGTGTGCTACCCGCCCTATAAATAGATGACACCGGTTTATCTAAAATATACACTTCTTGAATATAGAGTTATCATTATTAATGTAATTAATGGATATTTTTATTAAACCAATTTATTCGAAAAATATAATTATACAAAATGAATATACTACATTCAGGGCACTAGATCCAACACGTTCAACTTAGGAGGGGAGCTATTACTATACCTCCCTTAACCTATATACGTGTTAGCGAGACAGATGGCGTTGACCTTACCTTCCCTTTGACTTCACCTGAAAGAATACCCTGCTTGACCAGCCGCCCAAACTAAAGGACTATCAATCTTCTGTACTCACAATCACCCACTTGATAGGCCCTCTTAACAAGCCCTTCCACCTTTCTTAGATGGGACAGGCACCCACTTTTTAGGTGTGGACACTCCTCAAGTGTGGACACACCCTTAAGGCAATAAAGACCCACTTGGGCATAACAACCTTATACTAACTGAAGACATAACAAAATGAGCCCCATAAGGCATATTCTTCACGTATTGCATGATGGCAACTTCCTTAATAACAATTTCCCACATCACACTAGAGGACAAGAGAACCTCTCTTATAAATACCCTCCCAACGATGAAGAAAACATCGACTCTTCAACCCTTAAAGTACTCTAGCCAATTACCATCTCTCCCAGCAATCAGTCTCTCCACTTATTCTTTTTCAGCTCTCCACATCTTTAAGTGAACTAGCCTCACCACAACTTAATCCTCCCTACCCTCCTTTTTGTAGTATCAACATTGTGATGCTAGAATAACAACTATTATTAGAGGTAACTATATAATACAATTTTTTATTTTATAAAAATCAGTCCTCTTTTGTAAAACTATCCGTTACCATATAATATCTAATTGATAACCCACTCTTTTTTACCTTTCATTATTTTTTAAAATATAATATTTATATATAAAATAATTCTCAAACAGTTTTATTATTTGTACTGGGTTTCACCACCTAATATCCTCCCATTTAAGAATTTAAAGTGAAGGTTATAAGTAGTTTAAAAATTATATAAAAAATACAAATACAACATAAGTTTTAAAATCATTATGGAATTAAAAAAGTTTAACATAAACCCTTGAAAATAAAAGAAAATGATTATGGAATGAAAGAGAAAATAAAATGAAAAAGGTCTAACATAAACCCTTGAATGCAAATCCAATAGAAAAAGGCTATAATGTGCATATGTACAAAATTTCATCCACCACTGCATTGGGGGGAAATTTAACAGTGGTACAACAATTGGGACAACAAGAAGCACCCATTCCCCTTCTATCCACCAAATTACAGAATCTACGACACTTCCTAAAGGTTCTTTTTTGAAATACCATAGTTTCCTACAGAGAAAAATTCTTACTGTGGTATCAAGTTTTCACGAGCTTCCGTGCGAAGGCCGCTGCTGTTCCACTTTTTTTTCATTCAAAGTGTTCATCGTCCTTCATGAAGATCTTCAGAGGGAACTGCAGTCCTTGAGATATTGTCATTGTCGAACACGCTTAGGCCAGAGAAAGGACCAGAAGAGAACATTGATGATGTTTCGTCTGACTCAAAAGTAGTAGAAGACTGCCTCTGGTTGGGCCGGTTGTTTGAATTGGTTAACATGGAATCTTGATATTCCGTAACACGCTGCACCATTTTTAAAGACTGTACTACTTCACCCATTGTGGGCCTTTGGCTTGCTTCCGGAGCAACACAAGCAGCTGCAATTGTGCAAACTCGTATGAAATCTTCCTTCGGGTATTTCCCTCCAAGCTTTGGATCGGCAAGCTCCTCCAACCGATCCTTGTCTCTCAGGATTGGCCTTGCCTGAAAGCAAAACAGCCAATTTGTACTTAATATACGAATAGTCTCAGCATATTCCCAAATGCTTTAATCCAGGTAATTACTTACCCAAGTGACAAGGTTCTCCTGTCCTGATGGTTGTGACATATCTACAGGCGTCCTTCCAGTGAGTAACTCGAGCAGTACAACTCCATAGCTGTAAACATCACTTTTTACCAGTAGATGTCCGGTCATAGCATACTCAGGGGCTACGTACCTATAAATCAATCCCATTTTACCTCAGTGTTAATTGAAACAAGAGAGCAAGATACAAGAGTGGTGAACGGAACTAACCCAAATGTGCCCATTACACGAGTGGACAGGTAATTTGTTCTGCCTTCAGGTGCTTGTTTCGCAAGGCCAAAATCAGCAACTTTAGCATGAAAGTTGTTCTCAAGTAATATGTTGGATGCTTTGAAATCTCTGTGGATGACACACGGCTGGGAGTCCTCATGCAGGTATGCTAGTCCTCTTGCAGCATCAAGGGCAATCTTCATTCTGGTGTCCCAGTCCAGTGGACAATTTATTCCCAAGGGGCCTGAGGCAAAACAGGATCAAAGTCAGTGCCACGTATTAAAAGCAACTCCAGATAAAAGGATAAACATCATCGAATGAGCTACCAATTGGTTAAAATTTAGAGAGCCAAATTACCATGGAGCCATGCTTCCAAGCTTCCATTTGGGACAAGCTCATAACAAAGCAGGTTTTGTGAAGCATCGCGACTGCTATAGTAACCTACAAGCTTCACAAGATTACGATGATGCAACCTGCTAAGCATCTCAACTTCAACTAAAAACTCTTTATCTCCTTGAGACCCTCCACTGGTAAGCCTTTTAATAGCTACAGCTGTACCATCACTTAAAACACCCTTGAAAACTCTGCCAAATCCACCCTCCCCTAGTATGCTCGCGGGTGCAAAGTTGTTTGTTGCTTCTTTAAGTTCTTCATACTGTAAAAACCTTGTACTGCTTGGGTGGGGAAGAGACCCTGCTTGTGCAGCCACATCGGCAGTCCTTGGCTTTACTGAAAGAGAACAAAAAAAAAAACCTGATCACTCATATAACATTTCTACTCTGCAAAACTAGATTAAAACCATAATGCAAAATCAATCTGTATTCCTGTTTATAAGGTTTAACTAAAAGTGCAAAATCACACAACTTAAGCTTTAGTATTTTTTTGGTTCTGCTTATATTTAGGGTTCTGAAGCTTTTTTTGCCTAAATAGTGAGATTCAGTTACGCAATTTCTTTTCAGTCATCCTACAAGAGGGAGATAGAGGAAAATAAGTTCTCTTTTCCACAAGTCATCCACAACATAACTGATCATGTGATCAATTGCCAGTTCTAGAAAATTTTGTCAAAATGATCAAAATATTAAACCTCAGAGGCAGCCAAAAAATGTCATTGCGCTTAACATACCAGGTTCTGTAGGAGATGCTTTAGGCTTAGCCTTTCCCTCACGGAATGTACATGAACAAATTATGAGCACAGATACTATAGCAAAAACCAGAATGCCAGCAGATATACCAAAGACAAGAATCAAATCCGAATGCTTCCCCTTGTTTGAAGGGCTTGGTGATGTAGCATTGGAGGATTTATGTGCCGGTGCAGCTACTGGTTCAGGAACTACAACAGGTGCTGTAAACAAGATGCTGAGCTTTGTCAGGAAAAATAAAAGAAGATAACATACCATAGCCTAAAAAACTACTTCCAAATCAATAAAAACAAAGCTTTTCAAAGTCACTAGACAAGAGCAGAATTTTGGTCATCATAATTTACCTGGGGAAGGTGCTGGAGCTTCAAACCATGTAAAATTAAGGACCTCGAAATCTCCAACTATATTTGGGTCAAACCGAACCCTATGCATCACAAGTGAAGAGTTTATTTTAGATGCATCAATAGCAGAGAAACTGATCCCTGTGTGTGGAGTAATATCCATGGAGATATTTAATCTAGATAAACTGAGCGAATAAAAATTGATAATCTCAATTTGAGTAGGCAGCAAATGAAGCTGAGAAGATAATTCGTTTAGAAAAGCACGCCAATTCGGGTTTTGTGAGACATTTAAAAGGAGAAGGTCGAGCTTTATGGGATACACACAATGGCAACCATGACTCCCTCGTTTCAAAATTGAATTTCGTTTGCAACAATCTGGCAAATTGAGAAAATACACATATAAGCTTCTCGTCATACACAGTATAAATGAGTTAGCAAATTAACAAGTTCTTTCTTTATCATTAACATCTGCATAGAAGTAGCATAAAAAGAAGTTGACTTATGATATGTAATGAAAACATAATGAAGAAAATAGAATATAGTTTATTAAAAGAATGTTTTTGAAAATATCTTACTGGACACTTCAGGAGATAATGGTGGTTGAGCCAAACCAGAAGGAATTTCCCCAGGACTGAACTGTGTAGGGGCAATATTTGGCAAGTTTGCACCAGGAGGCATCGAGGCACTCTTCATTGATGGTTTCGACAAGTGTGGGCTGGTAGGAGGGTGACGGACCGTTATAAGTGGACCATAGAGAGGAGGTTGGGCTGGTGCTATAAGTGTTGGTGCACCATGAGGTGAAAAATGTCTTCGGGGTGATCTATGGATCAATGGCAGATTGGAAGGTAAGGGAAGACCAGAAACAGCTGGCGCACCCTCACGAGCTCTAGTGGGCGATTGTGCTGGTGCTTGGAGCAGATTATTCGAAAAATCAGCACTGGCAACTGAAATTGCACAACTCACAACAACTACAGCTTTCACAAAAAACGAACAGATAGTTCCCAATGCTCCTGTTAAGTTATATTAAGAATAAAACTCAATCACTTAAACAACCAAACATATAACAATGATAAAATGTTTCTCAATATCCAGAACGCATAAGGAATAACAAATTGTGAACTGCAAACATGAATACACTCAAATGCTTTCTTTCATAAACCTATGCAGCTAATATCTACTACTAGTCAACCTGGTTCTTTCTCTAAGGCTCGTATAAGGTTCTGATTTTCTCCATATTTACCCAAAAGACAGTGATAGTTATAGCATAGAAACAAATAGTAAGCAATTTACAGTCTCTTATCAATTTCAGGGGGTTTTTTCCAGAAGAAAAAATAAAAAAGATGGAAAGAAAAAGTAACTTACAAAAATTATATTTCAAGCTAAACCTAAATAAGTGCTTTATATGAGTCAATGAAACCTTTCCTTTTATATCTCTGGTTCCAAATTGTGCAATAAAACGTAAAAAGAAAAACGAAACTCATATTTGAACCAAGCTTCATACAAATCTTTAGCTAACTAAGTACTCAATATTTTTTTATCAAAAAATCAAATTTGGAAATCAAGAATAGCTCAAATTTCTACACAGTAACAGAAAAGCTAAAAGCAATTAAATTACCACTGGGATTCGAAAGAACAAAACTCGGCATCACCGATGCCGTTAATTGAAACCGGAGAAAACTCAGATCTGGAGAGAGATTTCAAATAAACCAACGGCGAGATCACAAGTTTTTCAAGGGAGCATAAAAAAACGAATACAACGAGTAACAAACTTATTTGAGAATTGCAACAGCTCACTGAGTAGTCGACGGTGGAGATAATAACATCACCAGAATCAAAAATCGTACGCAATGACACGGACTCGTAATTGCCATTACTGAGTTACCGAGTCCAAGAACTTCAACTCAGAAAAAAAAAAAAAAACTCAACCTCCAAAACGCCAAAAAAAAAATCGAAACAGAGAAGAAAAGAAGGTGATTGTTAATTGTTTTTGGAACTGAAAAAAAAACCGTTGGCTTTAGCTTTCTTTCCCTCAGTTATCGGTAGCTGAGAAAGTTTTTTTTTTTTTAATAAAAATAATATTTTGCCCATTCTTTTTTTTTTTTTTTTTTTTTGTTCACCAATTCTTTTATTACTTTTTATTCTTTTTATTTTGTTGCTCTTTTTTTCGATGTCTGTAATCTAAATCTATAGTGACTTTTATTTTAAGGCTTAACGTTCGCGTTAACGATAAAAGAGACATAACGGTTAAAAGAAAAAAAGAACACGTCACCACGTCAAAAGAACTATTATGTAGGTAAAGGGAGTTAAATTCAAGTTGGTAGGAAGATTTTTATTTATTTATTTATTTTCGTGTCTGTTTAATTTTGGAATTTCATCCAATTTTATAGTTATTAATTTTTTATTTATCATTTTATCATTTTTTGGAGTTTAAGTATAATTTTATTGTAATTAATTTTAAATTGAATCATTTAATAGAAATTTATATAATAATTTTTTCGTACCAATAACTTCAAGAATTTATTTGTGTCACGAGATTAAAATTTTAGTTTCACAAACCCTACGGCGTTAAGCAGATAAAGGAATTCAAATAGAACAGAAAATGCACAAAAAGGGTAATATCGCACCGAGTTCTATTTATAGTTGAGCTTTCCAGATATAATGGTACAGATTGAGATTGAAATTAATACCTATCTATAAGATGAAAGTCTTAAGATATTTAAACTCTACGCATTCCTATCTTAATAAAAATACAAGTTATTGCAGTGTTAACATTTTAACTAAGATCCAAGTAGATAGCTTTGAGTCGCTTTTAAGCAATAGGTTAATCTTGTCGAGTCGAATAAACTTAAATAAACATGAAAAATCTAAAATGTGCACATCAATTATGGGTTCTTTAGCGCGGCCCGTAACACTTGCAAATCAAATTTTTCGGGGTTGATGGAAAAATATTAAGCTTTTATATGCTAACGTGCATAAAAACAGTCAAAATCCCAACCGTTGGATTGATGCTGATAGTTGCTCTTGCCGTTCATTGTCATGTTGTAATAGTCGAAGGAAAACGTAAGATTGAGACATGAGCAACAGAGGAATCACACAACCATATGCCTTTTTACGTTTTGGCTTATTTATTAGAACAGAAAAGAAACTCCAAATATGCATGTTAAGATATTAAGGTCAAAGCAAAAGAGATTGAGGTTTTCATATAAACTTAAAAAATTAAAGCCAAATAAGGGGGAGAAATAAAGAAATCACAAATTAAAAAGAAAAGAAAAAACAGTAATGGACAAAGAAATGAATCCAAAACAAAATCTCAAACCATTTCCAGTCAGTGACCATGGAAAGGAAGCGAGAAGATACAAATAAGCAAAATCTGATTTGATTTGAAAAACTCAATAAAACATTTAAATTTTAAATTAAATAGTTTGAGTTAATGGAGTTATTCGGATCAACTTGAATAAAAAATTAAAATTTTTTATTTAAATCGAATATGAATTACACAATTTGAGTTATCCAAAAAACCGAATAAGAAAAGGTAAAATTACGTCGTTTTAATAAATGTTTACCTTTTTTAAAGTTAAAAGTCAAAATCATTAAATTAAAATATAAAATTATGCTATTTTGATAAATATTTACCTATCAGCCTTACGTTCCTTCTCGAATCCCCCCACTTTTTCTTTTTCTTTTACTTAAAATTAACCTAAAAGCTTTGATTTTTAACTTTGATTCCTTTCTCCACGTAATATTGGGTATAAATAATAGCATTTGTTAACTCAATTCGAAATTCTTTGACTCGATTTGATTCGATTCAAAAAAATTCTCAAATTGAGTTTGATTGCTAAAATAAGATTCGTCAACTCGACTAACTCGAAATTTTTTTACTCGATTTGACTTGACTCGAATGAATACTCACCCCTTTGGCATGACTTGTTTTTACAATGAAATTTTTTTATGTATATAGGGCGAAGTCAAAACTATTGATAAAGAGCCCAACATATATATATATATGTTTAAAGTAAGCATGAGCATATTTTTAAGTATTTTTAAATTTGAGATAATCTTAATTATCAATTTTTTTTAAAATAAAATAAATTAAATACTCAATTTGTATTATATATTATAATTATTTAACTTCATTTTTGACTTAATTAATATTTAATTACCATTTACTTTTATATTGTAATTCCTAAGCCTTACTTTTACCAAATTAATATTTAAGTATTACTTTGTATTAGTTTATCAAATTAAACTAAAAATGTTACTAAATTTATTATTAAAAATTTATAAAATCTATAAAAAATCTAATTTAAAAAACTTTGAAGGGCCAAACACAAATTTATCCTTTTTTTAAACACTAATTATAATATTAAAATAAAAAAATTTAAAACTTCAAGTAACTTTTAAGAAAATCTTAAAAATTTTAGGAGGTCAAGGTCCTGCCAACTCCTAAATTATATCACCATCAACGGTAAAAAATGTAGGCCTAGTTTGGAGGAAAAGCTAAAATTTTCAGCTTCTGAAAAAGTACTTTTGGGTCAATTTTTGGTTTGGGAGAAAGACTTTTTTCTCTCAAAAAACAACTTATTTAGGAATATTTTTGTCCCAAAAATACTTCCTAGAAACAATATTAAATAGAATCGTGGGTAGACAAAAACCTCAATACCCTTAGGGAAAATTTTCTTTTAAACTCTAAAAATGTTCCACAAAGAGAATAAAGAAAAGGGTGTCGAAGAGACATTGTAAAGGTATTATACTATAGCGTTGAGTATATTTTGATTATTATTATACAAAATAAAAATATTTATTGTTAAAAAAGACAAGTAAAATGATTGTTTTTTTATAACATTTGAAAAAAAAATATGCAATTTTTTGGCATCTACGAAAGAGTTTCAAAAAAAGATAAGTTAATATGTAATTTGTTTAAAAGCTCAAGAAATTTATCATATTGTTATTTTATGCGGTCTTGCTTCAATGCTGCCAAATATGGAATTCGTAGCTTGTATTCTCTAACCACCGGCTTATTGTAACAGTCTAATTTTCAGTGGTGTCAGAAACAGTGATTCGAGATCACTAAATTGGACGAGCAAGTTCGAAAATTTAGTAAATTAATATTTATGAGCCAAGTGTGATTTTAGAAATATTTTTAAACTAGTGAATTTTGTGATTTAGAAGAATTTATTAGGTAAATTGAGTTAAAAACGAGGTATCGAGACATTAATTTTATAAACCAAGCCGTAAATATTTTTAGAAATATTTACGATGTGTTATTAGGTTAGTATTAAAGTTTCATTAGAAAATTTTAACGTTTTGATAGTTAATTAATTAAAAAGGACTAGATTGAAAAAGGTGCAAAACTTGCTAAAATGATCAAATAGCTCAAGTATTAAATAAAGGAGGACTTAAAAGGCAAATTAGCCTAAAAATGGTAGCTTGGGCAGCATGGGCCGAGAAAAATCAGGAAATTGAGTGAAATAAGGGCAAAATTGGAAATTTTGCAAATTAAACAAATAAAACAAAGACTAAATTGAAAATCTAGATATTTCTTCATCATTCTTCAGCCAAAAACACCATAGAAGAGTCCTCTAAGCTGGTTTTTCATATTTTTGCACTATGTAAGTTCAATTCTTGCCTTTTTCTTTTAATTTTTGTGTTTTTGAGACTTTTACAACTAGGTCCAACTATTAAACTATTGAATTCATTAGTTTTGATTCTATGAGTGATTTTGAAAGTTACCATGGATGGGTGCTGAAAGTTTATGATGAATTAACATGGATTTGAAGCTCTAATTTTATTATACAATGATTTTATCAAGTGATTTTAGTAGAAATTGATTTTTAGACCTAATTGTGAAAAGTTAAGAATTAGAGTTTAGTGTTGAAATTATGATTTTCAAAGATTTTGTAGTAGCTTAAAATGATGGAATAAAGTGTTAATTGAGAAAAATAAGCTCAATTGATAGGTTTATTGATTAGGGACTAAAGTGTAAAAATTGTAAAAATTTGGGGTAAATGTATGTGCTGAAATATATGTAAAAATTTGGGGTATATGTATGTAAAAATTGAGAAAAATAATGAGGCTGAAATATATGTGCTAATGAATGAATAATTTTATATTATAAATCAAGAGTCCAAAGAAAATCAAGGAAAAGATAAATTATCTGAATAGTTCCTAAGCTATAACAAATTTTACAAACTAGTTCAGGTAAGTTCGTATGGTTGAATTTTAATGTTATTTACTTAATTGATTATTGGTGTTTAAATTTATTGTTTAAAATAAAATTATTGTTAAATTATGTATATTAAAGTAAAAGTACGAAGCGATCGGAACGCAGGATTGAGTACATTCGTTCAGTGTAAGAAAAGAATTGATGACAAATCACCCAAGTAAATCGAGGTTTAGTATTTGTTGCAAACTTCTGTGTTTGCTTTCCGTTTAGCTCACATGAGCTTCAGTTAACTCATATAAGTTTCAGTTTAACCTTATTGGGTTTCCGTTTAGCTCTATAGAGCTTCAGTTTAACTCTTATGGGTTTCCATTCAGCTATTACGAGCTTCTGTTCAACCTTTACGAGTTTCCATTTAGCGCTTATGTGCCTATGTATAGCCTTCGGGTTTCTGAATACGATATACTCATATCCGTAAGATGTTCTCTAATTTGACAAGGTTGGTAAGTGATATATAGAATTAATGTCTGAAGATTTAAAGTTATTTTGTTATCGATCTAAAATAAGTGAATTCATTGACTAAAGTTGTGTTTGCCAGGAATAATGTAATGAATGATTTACTTAAATGAATTGTATTAGTATGTTCAGTAACTATTATGTTTAAAGCCAACGAACTTACTAAACTTCATTAAGCTTATTTTTTTGTTCAATGTTCTTTGTAGATTTTCAAGAAGTTCGGAGGATCGGATCAACATATCGGGTTACACTATCCAGATTGCTTCGGTAGATTTTATTAAACATCTTTTAGTTTATATGGAATCTATAGGGTTGGTTTGATAATGAAATTGTTTGAATTGGGGTTATAAGACTTAAATAAGTATATAATAGAAATTGATGTATTTGTGATGTTATATCATTTTTAACGCATGTTTTGGCTTAAATTGGTTGTTTGGTTGAGCTTTATTGGTATATGTAAGTTTTTTGTGTAGGTTGACTGTGTAAAGGGTGAGAAAAATAGCCTTAAAATGACCTATTTTCATCCACACGTGTAGACACACGAGCGTGTGTCTTGACCGTGTGTGACACACGGCCTAGTACATGGGTATATGGCTTGGCTGTGTGTCCTCTACATCCAAAAATTTAGAACCAGAATGCTCAAAATTGAGTACATGGGTAGAGACACGAGCGTGTGTTTCAGCCATGTGGGGTACACGACCTAAAACACGGGTGTGTGACATGGTCGTGTGAAACCTGCACCTAATTTTCAAAAATTGAATTAGCCACACGGCCTAGCACACGGGTGTGTGACTTGGCCATGTGACTTCTATTACTTCTTGTTGTACAAGTCAAAGAGTTACACGGGTTGGGGACACGGGCGTGTGCAGCCACACGGTCTGAGACATGGGCTTGTCACCTGGCCGTGTGAGCCATATGGCCTGACCACACGGGCGTGTGACCTCTTAACCTAGGAAAAATTTTGAAATTTCACAAAAAATTTATCGAGTTTCTGGTTTAGTCCTAACTCGATTCTAATGCATGTTTTAGACATCGAGGGTCCAATCAAGGGATAATTTGATTAATCTCGGATATGATTAGTAAAATGACTTAGTTTATCTGTATATGTTCTGTAAACTCTAGTAATACCTCGTAACCCTATTCTGATGATAGATACGGGTTAGGGGTGTTACACTTATGCTCTTTTTTGCTTTCCTTAACCTTATCGTTTTTCTCAATGGCTTTTATATTCAACTTCTTTTCAGGCTCGACTGACCCTTTCACGCTTCGAACAGTGATTGTGTGGACTTGCTCCTTTGGGTTGGTTTCAATGTTACTAGGTAAGCTACCTTGATATCTTTCCGAAACCAGTTTAACAAGCTGTCCAATCTAATTTTCAAGCCCTTGAATCGATGCTTGCTGATTTTTAAGAGCTGTCTTAGTGTTTTGAAATCGAGTTTTGGACACCGAAATAAATTTAGCTAACATATCCGTAAGGTTCAGTTTCTTTTCTTACTGATAAGGTTGTTGAAAACCCGGAGAGGTTTGTGACCTTTAATTACCTTGACTACCCTAAGAGAAATTTGGATGATTCCTCCATCTTGGATTATAGTCTATAGGGGTCATTTTGACGTCTAGAATTTTTACCCATAAAGTTGACTTGCTTATGCTCCATTTTAGAATCGAAAAGTAAACATTCTGGATTGATTATCCCTACTCCAGTTGCATCATGTTGCATTACCAGATTCATTGTGTTATTGCAACTCAAACCATCAGTCTTCTTACTCAGTGTTTCCTCTTAACTTGCCAAAATAACAATTGCATCTAAATTAAAAAATCAGCTGCTTTAATCGGTTTTGTTCTCATGACTTGCCACTGATAGTTATTTAGTGTCATCTCTTTAATAAACCCTTGAGCTACCTTAGGTGTTTTATTATTCAATATTCTGCCAGCTGCTGTCGTAATTACTTGCTTAGTCGATAGATTCAAACCGTTGTAAAAGGTTTGAACTTGTAACCACAAAGGTAACCTATGATGAGGACACCTTCTCAGAAGATCTTTAAATCTCTCTCATGCATCATATAATGTCTCCAAATCAATTTGAGAAAAAAGAAGACATGTTATTCCTCAACTTAGCTATTTTAGCCGATAGGAAGTACTTCAACAAAAACTTCAGTCATCTGATCCTAAGTCGTGATAGAACCTCGTGAAAATTCAAGCACTATTTTGTCTTGCTCCTCAAAGAAAATAGGAATAACCATAAGCGTATGGCATCATCAGTAACACCATTGATCTTGAAAGTGTCGCAAATCACTAGAAAGTTAGCCAAATGAACATTTGGATCTTCATCTTGCAACCCATCAAACTAGACATATTGTTGTACCATCTGAATTGTGTTCAGCTCCAGCTCAAAATTGTTTTCAGTAACAGTCGATCTGACGATACTCGATTCAGCCTTAATCAGAGTAGGTTTAGCATAATCAAACATAGTATGGTGAGTAGGAGGTGCAGAAGGTTGTTGATTATTTTGATTAGCATCCATCTCTACAGTAATATCCTTTTTCTTGATCGTCTATTACAATCTGTTGACCTTGCTTTGCTTCTCTAACCTCTCTACGATTTCTGCGAGTAGTTTTTTCAATTCCACTATAAAAAATTAACGGTTCCAACGAGTTTCCTCTAGTCATAATCCAAATGAACTTGTCAGAATCAAACAAATGAAAAATTAGAATGTAAAAATTAAATTAAAAACAAAAAATTAAAATAACCATAAAAAATGGCTAAATTAATAAAAATAAAAATTTCCTAATATTTTAGTCCCGGCAACAGCGCCAAAAACTTGATATCTATGAAATCAATCAAAAGTCCGACTAAGGCAAGTGCACTTATCAATTAATAGTATAGTTACAATGAGCAAAGATATCATTCCCACGAAGGCTAAAAGTACTAGTAATTATCATCTTTCTATTATTTAACGATAAATTTGAGTGATTGATTAAAACTAAAATTAACTAAACTAATTAACTAGGAACACGACAAAGAACAAATCAAGAAAATAATTGAGTAAACAACCAAGAAGTGAAACAATATCCAGGGAAGAATTCACCTAGACTTCATCTGTCACTATCAATCTAAATTACGCAATTTCTTCACTTAGTATCTTGATCCATATAAATCCTTAAATTATGCTAATATCTCTCTCTAAGAATAAGAGCAACTGACTCTAGGTTGATTAATTGAAATTTATTTCTAATTAAAACCCTTATTATCGCATTAACTTGATCTATGGATTCCCCTATTAGATTTGACTCTAGTCCAGTAGATTTATGTCGTCCTATTTTTAGGATTGCATGCAACTCTACTCAATTACACTAGATCTACTCTTAAATATGGTCTATTTCTCCTTTGATTTAAGCACACCAAACATGGATCAATAATCTAGAAATATCAAACCAAGAATTAAACACACATAATTGAAAACAATATCTTAGTCTTTATTCTGTAAAATAGAAATCAAATTACATAATTCATCATAGATCTCCCTAGGTATTTAGAAAATTAGTTCATGCTTTTAAATAAAAACATGCAAAACATAATATAAGCACAAGAAACAAAGAAATTCATCATAATCTCCAAAGAAACCAAATGAGAATCTTCAATCTTGATGGAAATCTGCTTTAGAATCGGCTTCAAAGGTTTTTTTTGAGTTGTTTCCTTGAGTATTTTATGATGGTTCTCTCCTATCTTCTTATTTTTTTTCATATATAGGTCTCAGAATACTTGAAAAACCCTAAAAATCATATTTTTTTGTCACTGTTCGGAGTGTAATTGATGAAATCGACACAACCTGCCATATGACCGTGTGGCAGCCCGTGTAGCTCACACGGCCGTGTGGAATGGTCCAGCTCATGTGGCTCTTGTAACTTCCTCCGATTTTTCGATTTTCGCTCTTTTTACTCCTAAATACTCTCATAAGTATAGAAATATGGATTTAAAGGATTATGAGCATAAAATTCACTATTAACATCGAATAATCACCCAAAAATACATTAAGAATGGGGCTAAAAACATGTCACTTTTAGCATGTTTCATCCATCTTATAAAAATATCAGTTTTATATTTTAGTTGTTACAAAAATAATAATTAATTTTACTCATTTTTAACATATAAAGAAACCTTTCTAACTTTTTAACTTATTTTATATACAAAATTTAAAATACTCTTCGTATACATTAATCAATTTCATGAAATGTCGCAGCTTAAATTCATATATTAATAATCCTATCTTATCATTAGATTATAGAAATAAAATAAAAATCCAATCCTATGACACTACTATTTAACAATAAAATCTAAGATCTTTGGGTAAAGAAATAATCAATAAAAAAATCTTATTCAATTATATTATAATAAAGATTATTAATTCCATCGACTTCAAATGATAATCTATGATTAAGGGATAAACGTCACCATGTCTTTGAAAGGGAAGAGCCGTTGGGTATTTAACTGTCTTCATCAATATGTCGATTTAGATTGAAATATTTTCAAATAAGTTAAAATAATAAAATAAGAGTTATCTCAAAATTTTTTTACGATGGAATACTTCACCCGTATGATAGAGCATGGCATGCACACTACAAAACGGAGATCAAATATCCAAAAATGACAAGAGAAAGACCAAACTACTAGATCTACGTACCAAACATCCAGTAATTTCCTATGTTGTGATGGGCCCTTTGCCCCTTTTGAGCTTGTCATTTTCTTGCCGTCTAAAAATCATCTATATATAAAAATATATAAGGTATTGTATTCTCCACATCACTAAATTATTAATAAATTTATGTTTGGTCATTTTATTTTAAAAAGTTATAGAAATAGTTATTGAACTATTCGAAAAAAATTTTTGAAGTCATTCGGCTATTAAATTCTATATTGTATGGCTTTCTCAGTTTGAACCACCTACACCAATCAAAACTCATTTTCCTTTTCTCTTCTACAGTTTAATTTTTTTATGAAACAACTTTGAACTTCACAAACTTGCAAACTAAAAGCCAAATAATTTTCTTCTTTGATCTCCGACACTGATTGTCAGATTGATTTGAATCTAAGTTATGTTCTTCTACTTATCGACGTGTATTAATCCACTGCATCGATTGTCGAATTATCGGTTGAACCTAGACAATTTAATGACTTCAATAAAAAAAATTTCGAACAAGTTAGTGACAATTTTGTAACTTTTTGAAGTTGTGTGACCAAAAGGTAAATTTACTAATAGTTTAGTGACCTTAAGTGTAGTTTATCCAAATAAATATTATGTAAAAAGAATACATTTCATAATGATCTGCTAATTTAATTAAAGACTTCGTAAATCTCAGTTGCTTGCATTAATATAATAATGGAGAAAAATGTCATATTTTAAGGGGAAACCATCCAAGAAATAAGTACCGATGCTGTTGTTGTTGAACAAAGCTGTTAAACAAAGAAACCAAAAATGGCTGCCTTGTATTTTTTTTATTATATATATATATATATAGATATATAGATATATATAATAGTTATGTATATTTATGTCATAATTATATTTTGGTACACAAAAAATAATGTTGTTTGTGAGCATGGATTTTTTTTCTTTTACTGTTACATATCATTTAATCATAAATTATTATCACCTAACTTTCCTAACACTGGGACGTTTATACCTAACACTACTCGATTATCATCTCTGTACTATTTTTCTGTAGTTTATACGTTCTCTTAGCAGCCATGCATGGCCCATGAGAAAAGATTATATGTAACCTTTTCTCCATAAATCAAGCAATGGTTTACGAGTTGTAAACGGATTTTTTTGGGTTATAATCAATGAGATTTTAATGGTTTAAGCTATGGAGTTGCAAACCATGTTGGGGAGATATATGGAGATAGAGAGATACTATAGATCTCAAAATTTGCAATCTAAATCGTCATACATAATTTTGTCTCTAGTTTCTATCAAGAACTTTAGTGAATTCATGTAGTGAGAGTGTCTTGAAGTACTTTAACTAGCAAAATCATGTACAATCTCTTTTTAAAAATTCGATTATCACTTTATAAACCTACCAAAACTATCGATAATAATGAAAGATTGCTAGAAAGTAATACCAAACATATCCATGTACCCATAAGTAGAGTGGAAGCACATCAACAATAAGAAATCACAATAGAAAAATGTAGTGATTATATAAAGGGGTTTGCAAGAGAGAGATGGGGGGTGAAAGAACGTTAACCGCTCCACAAGGGATCCTTGTGTTTGGTTTGGTGGGTTAACTTTTTCACATTTTTGCAACCTTTTTTTGCATGTGCTTATGTTCTTGAATCATATGAGAGATTGAGTGGTTACGTTCCCTATTCGCAAAATATGCATTCTATCACGCTACCATTTAACTCCTATTTTACTCTACACACTTTACAATTATGCAAGTATTAATTTTTAATTGCCTAACTCAATTGATGTAAAACTAAATTTTAAAATAATTAATAAATATCATTTATACTATTATTTAAACTTCTGACTGAATTAGTGTCATGAGTCAATCTAGCACCAACTTGATTACGGAAATTATAAAAACATCCTCTCGTATTTAAAAAAGATTATATTATTTTAGGATACTTTAATCTTTTAATTTGAGAAAACAAAAAAAAAAATTGCTTGTGATGGGATTTGAATCCACACCTATGCATCAAACCTTAAATTTAGCACTCATTAATCAAAGTTTTATTTTGAATTGTTTATATATTTTAATTTTGTTATGCACACTTTATTACTTCAATCAATTGTATATCTATACTATTATTTAAGATGATGTCACGAATTAACTTAACATCAACTTAAGGTTGATGAAAACACCATATTAAATAATTGCATTTATTTATTTTTCTTAATTTAATGCATTCATATGTTTAAATTTCGTTTTTTGATCTATTTTTTATTTTAATATTATACATATTTCATGTGTTATTATTAATTAGTTTTAAACCATATATTTCATTCTTTGTTATATGTTATTTTGAAATAAAAATATGTATTGTAAATACGTGGTTTCCAAATGCGTACACGTGTGATAGAGTTTCTAGTGTTAATAAATATCATGTTAATTAATTATTGTATTAGCCAGCTAAGTCTTAACTCAATTGGTATCAACATTGTTGTCAGTGTATGAGGGTAGGTTTGAGCACACTAAAACACATTTATCTTTCTACTTAAATATTAAGAAAATGCTATGAATAATTTTAGGCATTTGTATAACAATAAATAAATATGATGTTAGGATGTGAGTTTCATTATTTGAAAAAAAAAAAACTCACTTTACCATTTGGCTTTAAATAAAAGGTGGGAACAACTTTATTTTATCAAGTCTTTAGTGAGAATGAGTGGCGTACTCAAAGACAAAGAAAGGAAAAAGTGTGAGAGCAAATAGCTTTGTTTTAGCTTGATAAATTTTAATCATCTCTTCTATAAGAGGTTTTGAATTGATTTTTTTGGGCAGTGGTTTAGTAGATTTGAAGATTTTGGTTGTATATGATGAAATTTTCCATTTAAGTATTATAGCTTTGAAACTTTAATTTCAAATTCAGTCTTGCTTTGATGATATTTTTAGCTTTCTCTTTAGTTAAGATTAATTGTTGAAACTTTGTTGGAGTTATATCCTTTTTTTTGTGGCTTTGTATTGTCTTGTAGCGAGACCTCTGAGTATAGTGGAGTTTTTTAATGGACTTTCAAATCAGCATTATTTTCAGTAGTGTCAAAAACGGTAGTTTCAGAATCTCATTTTTTATAGGTGAGTCTGTAAATATTAAATATCATTATTTAATATTTATGGTATTAATATAAAGTTTAATTAAAGTTTGGTCTAATAATTTTGGTGAATTGTTAGTTAATTAATGTATAAGGACTAAATTGTAAAAAATGGTAAAAATTAATCACTATAAATTTTTAATTAGTTAAAGGACTAATTAAGTAATTAGACAATTTTTTAGTGGTAGTTAGTGGAAGATGATGTATAATTCCACTAACATTTCGTCAATTAAGGTTAGTATTAAGTTAATTAAAGTTTAAGTTAATTAATAAAGTTTTATTAATTTTAACCTAAGTAAATATTAAAAGAAAAATAAAGCCAAGTGTGTTCATCTTCCTCCCAAAACTGATTCAAAGAAGAGGAATTAGGGTTGCCATCTTCCAAGCTTAGTTCCTTTACTTTCTAAGGTAATTCAAGTCATTTTCTTATAATTTTTATGTTTTTGTCCAATAGCTTGATTTAGCTAACTCATGCACCAATTTGTGAAACTATTAAAGTTTCTAAAATTTTCGATTGATGATTTATTGAAGTTCTTGATGTTAAATGGTTAGATTTTAAGCTTAGAAGTGAAAAAAGACTAATTTGTAAAGTGAAAGTTGTTAGTTTTGAACATAAGAATTAAAGTATAAATATTTCAAAATTGGTATGAAACTTCTATAATTATTAATAATATAGGGCTGTAGAAGGATATAATTGAAATCAGTTTAGAAATCAAAGCTCAAAATTGAAAGTTATAGCAATTTCGGTTTTAGAGACTAAATTGAATAAAATATGAAACTTTAGAGAACATTCAAAAAATGAAATTAAACTATCATATGCATAAAATAGTATGTTATTAAGTATTTAGAATTGATAAATTGAAATGAATTATCATATAGATCGGGTGGCTCGACCCATGAGTAGGTCTACTCTAAAAGAATTAGAACTTATCAATTTCAAAAATTAGCAACTAAGTACAATTAATCACAAGTTAATATTTTTCATCAGTTTTACAGTTGACAGAGACATTAATGTGATTAGTATGAATTAAATTATTCTGATTTTTCTGAGTAGGACTAATTTGTTCAATATCAAAATTGAGAGGACCATAGAGGTGCTTTCACCTATTCATTATTATATGCAGATAATGGAGTAGAATATGAAATTTTTTTACGGTGACCATGCTTTACGTTTAGATCTTATAGCAAAAACCAAAGAAATAGTTGCCGCGAAAGATTACTTAATGACTTTTTCACCCATGGCCAAGAATGAATTTACTTACTGTTCTCTTTTGAATGCCTATTGTAAGAATCTTATGAAAGACGAGGCATTAGCTCTTTTTAAGTTGATGGATGAATTGAAGCTTATCCATAGTGATTTGCCTTTGAACGATCTCATGCAGTTGTACTTGAAATTGGGACAATTCGAGAAGGTTCTTGAAATTATCGACGAATTGAACCGGCGAAACATTCCGCGGAGTAACTACACTTATGGATTCTTGTTGTGAAGCTACGCAGAGTTAAACGACATGGAAGGTGTAGAGAGAGTTGTGGAGGAGTTGTCAAATAATGTTAAAGAAAATTATACTTGGATAGAATGTAGTACTCTTGCTACAATTTATGTCCAGGCTAACCAGTTTGAAAAAGCTGAGGCGTTTCTTAGGAAGTTAAAGAGTGATAAGATGCCTCGTAAACACGAGGCTTACCATTCTCTGATTAGCTTGTATGCTGGTACTTCAAATTGAGCCGAGGTTTATCGAGTTTGTAAAGTTATGAAATGAGCTTTTTTCACTGTTCCTAACTTGAGCTACCTTGTTATGGTTTAGTCACTCATTAGGCTAAAGGATTTTAAGGGGTTGAAGAAATGCTTTAAGGTTTAGGAATATAGTTGCTCCATATATGATATGAGGTTGGCTAATAACGTGATCCATGGTTATCTATAAGAGGACTTGCTCGAGGAAGCTGAACTTGTGTTTGATAAGGCTATGAAGAGATGTAATGGTCCTTCTGTTATATCTTGGGAACGCTTCATGATTTACTACTTAAAGAAACTCCGCATTGACTTGGCTCTTAAACATATGGAAGCTGTAGTTTCTGAGAACTAGAGTCCTTACCATGAAACTATAGCTGCATTTTTCGATTATTTCGTGTTGATATTGCCGAGTGTTGAAATCTTAGGTAAACTAAATCTATATTTGATCAAATGAAAGTAGAAAGAATAACATTGAAAATTGCTCTATATTATTTTCTCTGTTTTTTGAATGGTACAGCTAAGGCAATTATAGAGTGTTCTTGTTTTGGTAACTGTTGCTAACAACATAGCAGTTGTGAATAACAAACTGAATAACAAACTAACTAATTCTTGATCTATATATTCTAACATTCACCCAGCTTTCCTAGAGACAAGACCCTTAGCAAACTCTAAAACTGAACAAATAAGGAAACCGAGAGAGATTTGGTAAGAATGTCAGCCACTTGATCACACGCAGGTACTTCACCAATTACAATAGAACCATCAGCAACTTTCTCGCGTACAAAAAATAGATCAAGCTCGACATGTTTAAACTTGGAATGTAATACAGGATTAGCAGCGACTACAACTCGAACTGTCACACCAGATAGTAGGTGGGTCAACAGACTGAAGGTGTAATTCACTTAACAATGATACCAACTAGGCAACATCACTGGTTACAGTAGCAAGACTTCGATATTCAGCCTCAGCCATGGACCTCGAGACGACTTATTATTTTTTAGAACACCAGGAGACAGGCATGGACCCAAAATACACATAGTAACCCGTTGTAAACCAACGATATCAAAATCTAGCCCCAGTTAGCACCGGCATACTCAGCTAACGAAAGTTGATCTGACGGTCGAAAAACTATCCCATAGTCAAGAGTACTACATAAACACTGCAAAATTCACTTTAATGCAACCAGATGAATAGTAGTAGGAGCATGCATGAATTGACGATACGATTTACAGTGTAGCCAATATCTGGTCGAGCTAGAACCACATACTGAGAGCACCTGCCAAGCTCCTGTACTCAGTAAGATCTGTAAGACGTTCCCCGTCATCCTTAAAGAGAGGAAATGAACTAATTATCGGAGTATGAACACTCTTTTCATGAGTCATAAAGCTTCTGTCGAGTAGATCACAAATGTACTTATGTTGGCTTAGATGAAGACAACCGTCAGCAGAATGAAACCTTAACCCTTAGAAAATAATGGAGATCACCCATAACTTTAAGGGAGAACTCCTCATTCAACTACCGAACAAAACTATTTATACAGGTAGGCTCACTGTCAATAATAATATCATCAACATACACAAGAGCATACAAAGTGAAGGAGGGCGTAACCTTAACAAACAAAGATGCATCAGATTTGGATAGAAGAAAATCAGTAAAAAGAAGAAGAGACTTCAACTTATCGAACCAAGCACGTCGAGCTTGACGTAGTCTGTATAAAGCCTTCTTTAAACGACAAACCAAAGGTTTGCTATTAGAATCATACTGGATATACCTAGGAGGTTGCTGCATAAACACTTCATCAATAAGATCGCCATTTAAAACCGTATTATTTACATCCACCTGACGAAGTTGCCCGCCTTTGGAAATGGCAACAGATAATATGATTTGAACTGTAGCAGGTTTTATTACAGGACTAAACATTTCTTTGAAATCACACTCAGGTACTTGAGAACATCCTTTAACTACTAACCTAGCTTTACAACAGGCGACCGTGCCATCAGGATTTTTTCACCTTAAAAAACCATTTATAGCCGATCACTTTACGATTAGGAGGAATAGGAACAAGATCCCAGGTAGAGTTATTAATGAGGGCATGTACTTAGCGTGAGCAGTAACATGCCATTCATTGATAGAGAAAGCTTCCTCAATCGTATTAGGCTCTACAACTTCAACAGACAAAGCCTTAGGTTTAAACATGCCAGCCTTAGAGCGTGTAATCATCGGATGAGTATTTGTTGGTGGCAAAGTAGAGGACGGAAGAGTAGGAGGATCAGCAACATTGAAGGGAATTAGAGGGGAATTGATAGCACTGTCGTCGTCAAGAATAGAAGGAGGGTCGGGAGCTGAACCCAAGTTATCCGAAGAAGTGGCTGACATTAAAGGCGAGAGACAGAGACCAGGAGGTGAGGTCAACTTAAGGTTTTGAGCAGATGAGGGCTCCGTGAGCCAAGAACACAGAGGCTTGACAATAGGAACATATGTCGGAGAGAGAGATCCACCTGACGACGAAGATGAGAGTCCACCCGTAGCAGATGCAGAAAACAAAAACAGGTGTTCATCAAACACAACATGATGAGAAACGATGATTTTTCCATCCGATGTGAGGCATTGATACCCTTTATGTTGAGAATTATACCCCAAAAATGTACAAGTTTGAGATCGAAACTCCAACTTGTGACGCAGAAAGAGGCATAGACACGAAAAATAACAGCACCCAAATATTCACAAG
Source organism: Gossypium stocksii (assembly GCA_020496765.1). Taxonomy (NCBI): domain Eukaryota; kingdom Viridiplantae; phylum Streptophyta; class Magnoliopsida; order Malvales; family Malvaceae; genus Gossypium; species Gossypium stocksii. The sequence continues at coordinate 87,966,832 of CM035627.1, read as the reverse complement.
TGATCATACATGGGATTTTGGCCATTCAGAACCTTGTATGGAGACTGGCCATTTAGAACTACAGTAGGAAAGCAATTGATAAGATGAACAACACAATAAAATGCATAACCTCAATAATCCATAGGAAGATTTGCTTGGGCCAAAAGCATAATGCCCATGTCGATAATATACCAGTGTTTGGACTCAGCCACCCCATTCTGTTCTGATGTGTGCGGGCATGAGAGTCGATGAATTATCCCTTGAGTTGCCAACACAGACATGAACGCTCGAAACTCTCCTCCCCAATCACTCTGAAATTGTTTGATAGTTTTCCCAAACTGATTTTTGATTAACTGTTGAAATTTAACAAAGTAATTCATTGCCTGAGATTTTTGACTAATAAGATATAGCCAAGTAAATCGCATGCACATATCAATAAACGAGACATAATACCAATTCTGTCCATAGAGCATTGACGCAGGTCCCCATAGATCAAATACAACCAAAGCAAAAGGATCAGTGTATTCAGTAGTAGATAGCAAAAAGGAAAGTTTATGTGACTTCCTTTTTTGGCATGCAATACATACAGTAATAAGGCAAGCTTTATTGAAAACAATATTACATGTATCTAAAACAAACTTACCAACAAAAACAGAGGGATGACCAAGATGCTTGTGCCACAAAGTAAAAATATCACCACTATTAGCCTGAGTCAAAAGCCCAATATTAGTAGTAAAAGAGTTCACAGTAGACAAAGCAGTTGCAGTTGACGGAGAAAACTAGTAGAGTCCATCACGGATATGGCCCTTCAGTAGGATTTCCTAGGTCTTAATGTCCTTGATAACACAGTAAGTCAGATAAAATTCAAAAAAATACATCATTGTCAATGTCAAATTGAGATACAGACATGAGATTCTTCTGTATGGTTGGTACATACAAGACATTAGATAACCGAAGCAATTTATGCGAAGTAGATAATACCCAATTTCCAATAGACGAGATCCTAGTAGGAGTCCCATCTCCCATCAAGAAAGAAGGTTTACCTGAATAGGGTGTAGATCCGTACAACGCAGAAGCATCGTGACACACATGGTGCATAGCCTCAGAATTTGGATACCAGAACGTCGTACCGACGAGCATAGGGATATACGAATCAGAACCATCAAAGTTAGACCCAAATTGGGTAGCATGAACATTAGACCCAGTAGAATTAGACACATCAGACACATGTACATCAGGTATACGAGGAAGCCCAATGTAAGGATCGAAGCCAGTGTAAACCCTGGCTCACGGTTTGGTTCGCCAAGGAACGGACGGTTCAGACTCATTAAATGCACCAGCATCAGAAGGCCCAAGCTCGTATCCAAAACCACAAGGGGTGCAACCTCCACATTATTTGAATTTGACCCATTTGGCAATGAATTACCATTCGGCCCAATAGAATTATAAACACCACCCCCAAATTTTTAATGCGGCCTAGACTACCTACCATGCATAGGAGGCTCAAATGAATTATCATTTAGTCTAAATGCACATGCAGCCACAATTTAAGACCCTCGGCCAATATCAAATTAAGTCTTTGACCCATTATGGGGCCTAACAAACCGACCTATGCCATCATCATAGGTAACAAATGGATTAGAAACCCTCATACTCACATTTGTATAACGCGGCGTAGAAGAAAACCATTGGTTTCCACCATGAGCAAACTCTTGTGACACTGAGGAGGGAGAGGCCACAAATGGACCAGGAACCAACGTCGAAACAGAGAAGCCAGCAGCCACACCCTGACCAGTTGAAACGTCTCGATTGTAACCCTTATCCGCTGGCAGCGGGCCATCATAGTCCCGATTATAACGGTAATAGCACCTCTGAGCCACGTGTCCAAACCGTATGTAAATATGACACTGAATATGGGATCTGAAACCTTTTCCGCGGCCTCCAGACGGTGGGCGACCACCACGCGCTGAGTCAACCAATGACGGACCAGATTCCAGAAGATTGGCATGGAGAGACACGTCTTGTACCGCACGAATTTGACGATATTCGTATTCAAGCAACACGTCGACGAGGCATTGGAGTGGCAGAGGCTTCGCCGAGAACAACGCTAAGGTGAGAATGGCCTCGAACTTCAGAGGTAAGCCTACAAGAACGATTTCTACTTTCTCTGCCTCTGAAATCTGAGATCCAGAGGCATTAATCAACGCACTAGTGTTTTGTATCTGTGCTATATAATCATTGATCGAAAGGTTACCTTTCTTTAGAGAATATAGAGTTCGTGACAGAGACGGGAGAGCTTCGTATCGGTGAGAGCAGCAAAAAGGCGTGTGGCGGTAGTCCACACATCGCATGCCAAGTGAGCCTCTGTAAAAGAAGGCAACAATGGAGGGGAAATGGTTGAAAGAAGCCAGGAAGCTAATAACCTGTCTTGTTGAAGGAATGCGGAAACATCTGGATTTGGAATGAGAGAGCCTTCCGGAGACGTCAGAAATCGTGGCGGAACAGGTACAATACCGTCCAAAAGGCCAGTTAATTAGTATCCTTCAACGATTAGTCTAATATGCTGCTTCCATTGAATAAAATTGTTATCGTCGAATTTTTTTCATTTCATGTCGTGGAAAATATTGAATCAGCCGAGCACTGATGAATGCCAGATAGCCAGGCTCGACAGAAGCAAAGTCAACTGAAGTCGTGGTGGTAGTCATAGGGGAGAACGTGGATCAGGTCGCAGCACCCTAGGCAACTGATACAATGTTGAAATCTTAGGTAAACTAAATCTATATTTAATCAAATGAAAGTAGAAATAATAGCATTGAAAATTGCTCTTTATTATTTTCTCTATTCTTTGAATGGTACAGCTAAGGTATTTATAGAATGTTCTTGTTTTGGTAACTGTTGCTAACAACATAGCAGTTGTGAATAACAAACTGAATAATAAACTAACTAATTCTTGATCTATATATTCTAACACTGAGCAATTCTGCAGGATTCTAAAGAATAACAACCCTCTCGATTCTAATGCTTACCGGACATTGCTAAAAGCTTACATAGTTTCCGGTAAAGTAGCGCCTAACATGTGGCAAAGGTTGGCAAAAGATGGTATTGAACTAAGCCAAGAGCTTCAGGATTTGCTAGTGAATGTTTGCCCAGAGTAATTTTGTAATCCGAAGCTGTTCCATGTTCCAATCTACAAATTTGTATCATTTGGATTGGTTGTTTCTTAATTCTCACAGTAGTTGTTTTATTGCTAGACATCACAAAAAGTTAACAAAGTGGGAATTGTTCAAAGTACTCTCTAGCAGACCTTCTTATTACTATCTAAAGATTTTCTACCGGTGCAAATTTGACAGTGTTGGGTCTAGAAACGTGATATGAAACAAATATGGCTATACAAAGAGCTGCTACTGAGAACAAAAGGGCGAAGGCACTGGCCGTGTCCCAGCCACTTCTTGATGCATCGGTTAGGATAGAACCGCGTGCAATATCCAATGACGCCCAATCGCAGTTGATGGTATAATGTCCAGACCCGACCCATTGTTTCCCATCGACTGGATACCAGAATGCAACAGACATCTTGCTCGACCAATCAATTGTGAACTGAACATCCTGCAATCCAAACAATGAAGTCACTTTCTGTCATTTTATTGCAAGGTAAAAAATCTAATACATTCCACTGAATGATATTCTTGCAGTAGGTATATAAGTTTGTTTGCTTTACTTGTCAAAACTAACTAGAAGCAAATACACTAAAAGGTCAAAGCTAGAAGGAGATCATATAACCTGTTGTAAACAATCCATGGTTCTCAAAGGCCTAGAGAATTCGAAATAATATGTTCCCTTCTCACCTCCTTTGGAATAAGGACTGTCTTCCTCCACAAACCCTATTAAAAGTGTACGAGTTTAAGGTCGAAAATTTGAAAGATGAAGTATTGACTCTTCTGTCTTAAGACGCTAGAAAACCAAAAACCGATAGACTAACTGACAATGATGTTGACAAAACCAAAGGACTTGTGTTAAGATCTTCAGTTGACTTCAGTTTCGGGTTCAATCCCTGGACAACCCCCTAAAAAAAGTTATTTTTGACATTAAGGAAAGCTCATTTGTTATATTTTTGCAGATTTGATGCATTGGAGATTGCTTGTCTAAGCTCCAAAAACATGCCTCAGTGATCAGTACTCAACAGGTTTGATTCTTTGAAGACATTGAAACATGCATATAGAGCCTATATAGATCATTCTTTTCGTGCCGAATACACTAATTTTCTAAGATATTCAACTCCATTAGAATATAATCCTAATAGTTTAGTTACCTGAATTATCTGCAAAGCTACTGTGCCACCATGCTCCTTTCCAGTTATTCTGTCCACTAGAATGATTTCCTAACAGTGAAGAATGATGATTTAATGCCATAAACATATTAAGGATAATACCCAAAGCATAGTCAATCAAATAAAAACATATTTGCTGATGTGCCATCGTTGATGATGTAATGCCACCTTGATGATCCCTGTAGTCACTTTTTCTTTAGTGCCTAATCCCACTTTGTTTTGACATGTTCAAAGGAAGCCCCCGTCATTCTCATCTCAAAAAAAAAAAAAAAAAAAAAGAGGGAGAAGAAGAAGAAGAAGAAGCAAATATCACTAAGATAAGAGGGTCTTATTAATTTACCAGAAGGACCCATTCCATTAAGGTATCTACAGTGTGGGTTCCAAGCATATGCATCAACCAAAGGACCAAAGCTGTGTCAACAAATAAAAAAAAAGTAAAATAACGTACATCATTGACTTTTGTGATGTCTAAAAAAGATATATTTGTACTACAAATTTATGTTGTACTACATTACCTATTATCACCTCCACCGTAAAGCCTTCCCGGTATAGCGTTTCCAATAAAGAAATGCATAAGGTCGACTTCATGGCCTTTGCAAGTCTTGTTGGTACAAGACCCCTTTTGTTCTTTACAACCGCCCATCTTACGATAGAACAAGAGAAAGCTAAACAAATAGTATTTAAAGTAAGATTAAACATAAAACATGAGTTTGATGGAATAGCTTACATTATGATAGGTAGCATTGTCGCCGATTTGGAACATGAGAGCCACCGATGGGCATTTTTTGATGTCCCTGCATTGAAATGTAAACACTCAGTTCATCAAAAAATGTTCAAACAGGGCCAAAAAAGAAGCATACCTTTGGAGTAGACATTGTTCCCATCAACTTGGAGTAAGAAGAAGACATTGTTTCCATCATGTAAAGCCTAAGACAATCCCACGAAAACACAAATTAAGGTATGTTTCATATCCGTTTTACGAGATTCATGATTCGTTGATAGAGCAGTTACCTTCACTGTCATTTTCCCATCTCTATACTCATGGTCCTCATCTGGATCAAGGGCAGGGCGGAGGGAGAATTCGGACCCATCAATGTTTTCCCAATCATCGGCGCAGCCGTCGAGGGTGATGATTCCGGGTTTGAAATCCGCCTGGATGTGCATCTCCTCCGAGTTTGACACGCAACTCCAATCTCCCGATTCCTCGTGCGAGTTGACCCGTCTAGTTAAACCGAACCCAAAGACCAAGAATGCTAGTAGGAGGAACCGCATTGTCGAGGTGTTTCCGTTTTTATTGCTTTGTTTATAGTAACCTTTTTTTTGGGGGGTGGGGGGGTGGGGGGGATTGCAATCGTTAGCTGACCAATGAAACAAAGTCGCACTAAACAACAGGAAGTTCGTTGCTAATATTCGCTCAATTGCCATGTTTTCTAAATGTTTAATTGTTAATTTCATCCCTCTAATTTTATAAAAATTATGAAATTAGTCCCATTACTTGAATTTATCATAATTTAGTCAACGTAATTTGTGAAATTGAAAGGCTAGTATAATTTAGTAACATTACAAAACCTTACAGTTGAATTATTGATATGGAAATTAGTAGTTCAGCTATTTATATACAAAAAATAAGTAAAATAAAAGGATTAATTTTTCATAAAAATACAAGGATCAAAATATGATAAATAGATCAAATTAAAATAAATTAAAATATATAATTAGATTTTTTTTAAATAACGGTACAACTTTCAAGTGTTTTATAAAACTCTTATTATAAAAATTATCTTTATCAAAATTAAAACTAAGAAATTGCAAAATTGATAAAAAATATGTATTTTTATTTAAAATATAAAAAAATATATAAAAAAGTACTTGTTGATAATATATGCTTGTCTAATAACAATTCATTAGAATTTTTGAATTTAAAATTGGTATATTTCTATATTTACTCCCTATACTCTTAAAACTTTTGAAAATTAATTTCTTTGATTTTAATTTTAAGAGTTTAGTCACTCTACTTGTTTAATTTAAAAATTAAAGTCCAATTGATAACACTACTAACCGAAATCCTTTAAATTTGAACATATGCAATAAATTAAAATTAAGCGCTATAAGTATCGTGGAGGCTCTTGTATTAAGAATTAAATTATATTTTGCTCCCTTTATTAAAAAATGGGTAAATTAGACCTTATACGTTAGATCAAAGAGCAAATTAGTCATTTCTGTTAAAAACTTAATCCATTTATGTTGTTAAAAACTAATGTAATTGACAGAATCATTAGACAGTTACACGTGGCATACCACATGTGCTTATTTTGACATACAGAGACTTGTTTTTAACACTAGAAATAGATGAAATTTTTAATAAAAAAACCAGTTTGCTCTTTTATCTAACATATAAAGACTAATTTGCCTTTTTTTTGGAAGAGGGGGCAAAATGCAACCTGAATTCTAGTACAAGTGCCTCCATGGTACTTTTACCAATTTTAGTTTTTAAATCAAGTCTTAGTACAGGGACTAAATTTCAAACGTTAGAATAGTTCAGGATCTGGGTAGAATTAAACCTTGAAAACCTCATGTATCAAATTATAAATTTACCGGGGGTGTATTTTTACACTTGCCACGTGTGTGGAAAGCATTGAGTGCTAGACAAACGGTAGTTGACACGAGTGGGTCGTACATATCAATGTCTGAACAAAGAAACTCAGCTCAATTTCTCTCTGTCTTATCCCTTCAGATTTTAGAGAGAGAAAAACGAAACCCCGAACCTTTCTTTTCTTCATTTCACCATCGTCTCTTCACTAATGGCATCTCAGTTTCAATCCACTGTTACCCATCTTTACAAACCCTTCAAAAACCCTATTTAGCATCACTTTGTCGATCCCTATATAGTGTTTGCTGCCGCTGCCGCCATCATCCTCTGTTTTTTTAGGGTGGAGTTGTTGAAAATGGCGTCAACGCCGCCGCATTGTTCGATCACAGCTACAACAAAGCCTTATCAGAACCATCAGTACCCACAAAACCACTTCAAAAACCACCGTAATCACCACCATAACAACAACCGTAACCAAGCTCACCCCCAAAAATTCTCCCTTTCCAAACCCCCTCCTTCGTCTTCCAATGCTACGAAACACACCACCGCCGCCGCTTCTGCCGCTTCTGCCTCCTCCGCCCGTGCTCCAATTTCCCAGATTCCTGCTCCTTTCCCTTCACTCGCCCCTGACTTCTCCGGCCGCCGATCGACTAGGTTCGTCTCGAAAATGCACTTGGGCCGGCCTAAAACTACTGTCAACACCCGCCATACTTCTGTAGCTGAAGAAGTTCTTCAACTCGCCTTGCTTAATGGCCAAACCAGCCTCGAAAACGTCCTCGTCTCGTTCGAATCTAAGCTTTGTGGCTCCGATGACTACACTTTCTTGCTTCGAGAGCTTGGGAACAGAGGTGACCATGAAAAGGCCATTAAATGTTTTCAATTCGCTGTTAGAAGAGAAAGAAGAAAAAATGAACAAGGCAAATTAGCTAGTGCCATGATTAGTATACTGGGTAGATTGGGTAAAGTTGAACTTGCCATGGATATTTTCGAGACTGCATTAAGGGAAGGTTATGGAAACACTGTTTATGCTTTCTCAGCTTTAATTAGTGCTTATGGGAGAAGTGGGTATTATGATGAAGCCATAAAGGTTTTCGATTCCATGAAAAACTATGGGTTGAAGCCGAATTCTGTTACTTACAATGCTGTGATTGATGCTTGTGGGAAAGGAGGTGTAGAGTTTAAAAGGGTTGTGGAGATTTTCGATGAGATGTTAAGTGGTGGAGTGCAGCCGGATCGGATAACATTTAATTCTTTGCTTGCGGTATGTAGTAGAGGCGGTTTATGGGAAGCTGCAATGAATTTGTTTAGTGAGATGGTTAATAGAGGGATTGATCGAGATATTTTCACTTATAATACACTTTTGGATGCGGTTTGCAAAGGTGGACAAATGGATTTAGCTTTTGATATTATGGTGGAAATGCCTGCAAACGTTTTGCCTAATGTTGTTACTTATAGTACCATGATTGATGGGTATGCAAAGGCCGGTAGATTCAATGATGCACTCAATTTGTTTAATGAAATGAAGTTTTTGGGTATTGGTTTGGATAGAGTTTCATATAATACACTGCTTTCAATTTATGCAAAGCTTGGTAGGTTTGAGGAAGCTTTAGATATTTGCCGGGAGATGGAGGGTTCGGGGATTAGGAAGGATGTTGTAACTTACAATGCACTTTTGGGTGGATATGGGAAACAAGGGAAGTATGATGAAGTTACAAGACTGTTTGATGAGATGAAAGCACAAAGGGTATCACCTAATTTATTGACTTACTCGACCGTAATCGATGTTTATTCAAAGGGTGGTTTATATGAGGAGGCGATGGATGTGTTTAGAGAGTTTAAGCGAGCGGGGTTGAAGGCTGATGTTGTGCTATATAGTGCATTAATTGATGCTTTGTGCAAGAATGGGTTGGTGGAATCTGCTGTATCATTACTCGATGATATGACAAAGGAAGGGATTAGGCCTAATGTTGTTACATACAATTCTATAATTGATGCTTTTGGTCGGTCTACAACTTCAGAATGCTTATCTGATACTGGTCAGATCAGTGAGTTGCAAACCAAAACTTCTTCGTTGGTCATTGAGCGTGGGATTGAAGCTGATGCAACAGATGGGGAGGATAACCGGATCATAAGAATTTTCGGGCAGCTGGCTGCTGAGAAAGGAGGTCAAGCAAAGAAAGGTTGTGGAGTCAAGCAGGAAATCTTATGCATCTTGGAAGTTTTTCAAAAGATGCACGAGTTGGAAATTAAACCGAATGTCGTCACCTTTTCAGCTATCTTAAATGCTTGCAGGTATAGTTATTACCTTTCCTCCACGTTAGTTGCTTTCCGTATCCTGTTTGGTGGAAAATGTGGATTTTGGTGTAGTGGTACCAAAGTCTTGTTCCTTTACGGCTTCACTGAGTTTGAGAACTTATGCATAGGTTCTTTTTCTTTATGCCGTACTTGCATTTTAATGTTCCTTAGCTATGTACAAGCAACCATCTTTGCCTGTATTAGTGCATGAGTGGTACATATACTCTACGATAACTGAATGTGTTCTAGCTTTTCAAGAAAACGACACTGTCTGCACATTAGCTCACTCGTTGTCCACTTGCAGTTGAACAAATCAAGTGCACGGCACATCAGGCCCTGAAATTTACTTCTTGTGGCAAGATTTATCTGATTTGCAAATAGTGTGACTTTATTCATAAAGCTTTCTCTTTCTTGTTCTACGTATTAAACAATCTTTGTCTGAAAAACGCGGATGATCAGTTCTATGTATTGCTCTGTATGCAGCCGCTGTGATTCGTTCGAGGATGCTTCAATGTTGTTGGAAGAGCTCCGGTTGTTTGATAATCAGGTCTACGGTGTTGCCCATGGGCTTCTTATGGGTTATAGGGAGAATGTTTGGATCCAGGCTCAATCCCTGTTCGATGAAGTAAAGTCGATGGACTCATCAACTGCTTCTGCCTTTTATAATGCCCTGACTGACATGCTGTGGCACTTTGGTCAGGTTAGCTCTCGAGATTCCGTTGCTTTACTTGTTTGATGCACATCTTTCTCTGTTGTGTTCCGCTTTAGTGCCTGTTGCTTCCTATCTTTATAAGTTTAGGAACTTGCATGGTTTAAAAGCTTGACATTGTTAAAATGTTACCTTATAGAAACGGGGAGCCCAACTGGTTGTTCTCGAAGGGAAACGCCGGCAAGTATGGGAGAATGTATGGTCTAATTCTTGCCTAGATTTGCATCTTATGTCATCTGGTGCTGCTCGAGCAATGGTGCATGCATGGTTGCTAAACATACGTTCTATTGTTTTCGAAGGTCACGAATTGCCGAAACTGTTAAGGTAACAAATCGGTTTAACATGTTCCTTGTACAATCATGTTCCGAAAATAAATTTCCATGTCTTTGTCCAGCATTTTGACAGGTTGGGGCAAACATAGCAAGGTAGTCGGTGATGGTGCACTAAAGCGGGCCGTTGAAGCTCTCCTGACTGGGATGGGTGCACCCTTTCAGCTTGCTAAGTGTAACTTAGGTAGATTCATATCTAATGGTCCAGTTGTCGCTGCGTGGTTAAGAGAATCGGGCACCCTAAAGTTACTTGTTCTTCAGGATGATAGAACCCATCTCGAAAACACTAGGTTTCAAGAAATCTCAAATTTACAGACAATCCCATTGTAGCAGTGTGTATAATATAAAGAACAATTCAAGTTGTACAAATTATACCATGATTGGCATACATTTATCTCTTTTTCTCATGCGTTTGAACTGTCAGCTCTGCATTTAGTACTTACTCTTAGTACTTGAAAAAGGTGTAAAGAATGGCTAAAGCAAAACTGCAACAAACCGGAGATAACATACAATCAAAACCTAGCAGAAAATATGGAGCTGGTGTTGATGCTCGGTTTTGCTAACGAGTATGTGAGGCCGTTAATTTCACGAAGAACACGTACAAAATCCACATCCTCGATTGAGCCGACCAGTCGAGTGAAGGCCAATCGTCTTTGTTTCAAGGGTAGATCATGCAGGGTGCGGGTATTCATATTTTGCCCCCTCTTTAAGAGTCTTTGAAACAAGGCAAAAACAAACAAAAACTTATAGCCACTCCTATAATATTACTTGAGTTAGTGAGAAAAACAAATGTCTATTTAAGAGTCAGGTTATTCACCCAAGTTAAAAGGTCCTAAAATATGATGGATTTGGATAAAAGTACAACGTTCGAAAATAGAGTTTTGCAAAAAAATTATGCCCAAATATGAGTCAAGTATGGGTGTCTATGTTCAAGGCCTAAGCTAGTTCAACCCACCCATTTTATGCTTTTGTAATTTATTTTTGTCTACTATGTAATTTATATCATATAAAATTAAATATAAAATAATATAATACTATGTAAATTTTAAAAATATGTTAAGTCGTTTATATTTAAAATTTTAATAAAAAATCTAAAAAATTAAATACTAAATTTAAAAGAATATATTTAAAAAAATTAATTCGAATATGCTTAAAATAGATTTGCATTTATCATTTAAAAATATTAAGAATTTAAATAAAAATTTAAGTTGAACTAAACTTAAATAAATATAATAATATCATATTTAGACGTATCCCAAACCCAATGGGCCAATCCCAAAAATTAACACCCCTATTCATTAACAATGGCTTGCAATAGTGGAAATTTGAAGCTGACACCAACATTTCTCTCATTAAACCCTTTTCGCTAAAAACTTTACTCAAAAGGGAAACAATAGTAAATTACATTCAGGTCACTAAATTATTATTAAATTTACATTTTAGTCATTCAACTTTAAAAAGTTATAAAATGATCATTGAGCTATTCAAAAGTTTTCATTTAAGTCATTGAACTATTGGAAAGTTTTTATTTAAGTCACTGGGTTGTTAAGGTTTTTTTTTTTTTTTTAAGTTTGGCTAGTGAACTCCAGGCAACGATTCGACGATCAATAGAGTGGATCAGTACCCATTGATGAGTAGAAGAACATATCTTAGATCCAAGCCGATTTGACAAGTCAATGTCGAGGACAGAAGAAAGTTGTTTGTATTTTAGTTCGTAAATTCGTGACACTCAAAGTTGTTTCATGAAAAAAAACTAAACTGTAGAAGAGAAGGGAGAAAAGAACTTTCGATTGATGCAGATCGTGCAAATGGAGAAGGACATACAACAACAATTTTAACAGTCCATTGATTTAAATAAAAACTTTTAAATAGTTTAGTGACCATTTTGTAACTTTTTAAAGTTGAATGACCAAAATAAAAACTTACTATTAGTTTAATGACCTTCGTAGTTTACCCATAATATAAATAGGGATATTAGAGGTGTTTGTGGGTTGGGATAGGTTGAGTTTGGTTGGGCCTATGTATGATATCTATACACTTTATATTTGCCCAAGTTTAGTTCAACCCAACATATAAGCCTAAAATTTTATTTAAATCTACCTGTAGTTGTAATAACTAACACAAGCCCGTTTTAAGTTCACCCATATATTTTTTTAAAAAATATAAAGTTTTTTTATTTAATATTTTAAATGAATTTTCTTTTATTAAAATCTTAAATTCAAACAACTTATCATAAAATTTACTCGTTGTAATTTTTGTTTGTTTTACAATTAGTCTAAAAATTATCATGTCCCTCTTTTTTCAAATATTTATTTTTTTAATATTTCACTATATTCTTATAGGACACTTGTCAACCCCCTAACCCTACTTGTGGAGTTTTTAGACTCTATTAGTAGTATACTAAATATTTTCTCTTGTATTATTATATATTTAATGTTATATGATATAAATTGCATTATATCTGAAAATATAATATATTACAATAGTATAAAATGAGTTGAGCTTCGACCTTGAATGTTGAAGACTAATCTCAGTCCATATCTTGAACGGATCTAATTTTTTTTTGCCTAAGCCCATTTTTTAGTTTTCATATTTTTGTTCAAATCCCCTCATATTTCGAACAAGCCTTTGGATTTGAATGAATAACCTAAGCCATGAATAGATTTCTTAAAAACTTTTTACATATCAAAATTCAAATTTATAAAAAGAATATGCAAAGTCATTATTGATTAAATAATTTAAATGATGGTTCGGCTATTTTTTTAAAAATATTATTTTCAACATACGAATCTGAATTTAATTTTTAAAAATACAATATATCTTATCACTAAAGTATGATTTTAAAGTTTTTTTATTATCAAATTTACCTCTATTATTAGTGGTATTAATGATTAAACCTTGGAGATTTTTTTTTACAATTTATAGAAAGTAATCTTTCGAAATTATGAGTACACCTCCCAATAACAAGACGATTTCAAGTTTCAACCTACCTTTCGATCAAATATAGTTGGTATTCCAAGGACTAGGCCTTGAGCCAAGTAACAAGTGGCAAACGTCTCTGTATGCTGCTGTGTTTGGAATCCATATTTCGCCATCTTAGCCCCTTCATCATAAGTTGAAGAAACCGAAATAAACTTCAAACCAAGAACTTGCCTGCAATCTGTAAACCTCTTTCCATTCACTGACAAATGTGTGATCAATAAATATTTGGCGCCTATACATACACTAGATTGTTCTACGTTGTTACCAACTCAAACAAGGCAAATGCAAAGTGGGGTTTGATGTTACAACCGCTTAATAGTTAATACGCGTTGAGTTTATCTACTGATTCCTCAAAAAAAAAAAAAAACCCTACTTTCACTACCGTTTATGGGATACACTTTGGCAGGTCTGGAGTACAATTAGCAATGGCACGTATTTCCCACTTATTTTTCTCCTTTCACTGTTTAAGTTGATATACCCATAGGAGCCTTAATTCCCTTCAAACATTTTTTCTACTAAAATTGGACTCCTTACCATTTTAACTGCCACGTTATGAGTGGCGGCAGTGGAGAGCAATGAAGTCAACAATTAAGACATTTGATATGGGAATAGTGTTGAGCTTTCAAGTTTTCAACTTTTATCGTTTTCATGTTTGTAGCTTTCATTACGATATCAATGATCGTTAAAGCTTAAAGTTCCACTAACCCATTGCTATAAATAGGGTATTCTATGTTACCATTGAACTACAAGAATCGTTACTTGTAATTCGCGAGTGTTCTTTCCTTTTTTTGGTGGTGATTTTTGTTGAGTGTTCTTTCGGAAGAAAATATGGGGAAGACTTTAGGAAATGTTGAAACGGTTGTTGTGATTGTATTTTTGGGGGCTATATTAGTAGGAGTAGGTGCTGGACGACGATTAGAGAGTGTGTATTGTAAAAATAGTCAAAAGAGTGGTCGCCATGTTGATTGTTTCGGGATGGGTGGGGGTTGGGGTGGTGCACATGGTGGTGGTGGTTGGGGAGGAGGTGGTAGTGGTGGTGGAGGAGTAGGAGCAGGTGGGGGTGGTGGTGGAGGTGCAAGTGGTGGTGCTAGGGGTGGTGGAAGTGGTGTTGGTGGTGGTGCAGGAGGAGGTGCTGGAGTGGGTGTAGGTGGTGGTGGTGGTGGTGGTGGTGTTGGGGTTGGCGGAGGAGTAGGAGCTGGTGGAGGAGTAGGAGTTGGTGGTGGTGGTGCTGGAGGTGGAGGTGGAGGTGGAGGTGGAGGTGCTAGGGGTGGTGGTGCTGGAGGTGGAGGTGGAGGTGCTAGGGGTGGTGGAGGTGGTGTTGGTGGAGGTGCAGGAGGAGGTGCTGGAGTGGGTGCAGGTATTGGTGGTGGTGTTGGGGCTGGTGGAGGTGCTGGAGGTGGTGGAGGAGTAGGAGTTGGTGGTGGTGGTGTCGGAGGTGGAAGTGGAGGTGCTAGAGGTGGTGGAGGTGGTGTTGGCGGAGGTGCAGGAGGAGGTGCTGGAGTGGGTGCAGGTATTGGTGGTGGTGTTGGGGCTGGTGGAGGAGTTGGAGCTGGTGGTGGTGGAGGTGGGGGTGCTAGGGGTGGTGGAGGTGGTGTTGGCGGAGGTGCAGGAGGAGGTGCTGGAGTGGGTGCAGGTATTGGTGGCGGTGTTGGGGCTGGTGGAGGAGTAGGAGCTAGTGGTGGTGGAGGTGGAGGTGGAGGTGGAGGTGGAGGTGCCAGAGGTGGTGGAGGTGGTGTTGGCGGAGGTGTAGGAGGAGGTGCTGGAGGTGGTATTGCTGGAGGTGTAGGAGGAGGTGCTGGAGCGGGTGCAGGTGTTGGTGGTGGTGTTGGGGCTGGTGGAGGAGTAGGAGCTGGTGGTGGTGGTGGAGGTGCTAGGGGTGGTGGAGGTGCTGGAGTGGGTGTTGGTGGAGGTACTGGAGTGGGTGTTGGTGGAGGAGTAGGAGTTGGTGGAGGAGGAGGTGTTGGAGGTGGTGTTGGCGGAGGTGCAGGAGGAGGTGCTGGAGGTGGTGTTGGTGGAGGTGTTGCAGCAGGTGCAGGAGGAAGTGCTGCAGCAGGTGCAGGTGTTGGGGCTAGTGGAGGAGTAAGAGCTGGTGGTGGTGTTGGTGGAGGTGCTGGAACGAGTGCAGGTGCTGGTGGTGGGGTAGGAGCTGGTGCAGGAGGAGGTGTTGGAGCAGGTGCTAGTGCTGGAGGTGGTGTTGGTGTAGGTGCCGGAGGTGGTGCCAGTGTTAGTGCTGGTGTAGGTGTTGGAGGTGGTGGTAGTGTAGGAAGAAATGCTAAAAAAGGTGCAAGAGTTGATATAAAAGGTGGAAAAAATGGTGATGTAAGAAGGACTCATCAAAATAAATCTTAATTCAAGAACTCGAAAGTTTTGAAAATCTTTATTGGGGTTAAATTAATCATGCACGTGTAGTTATGCATGGTTATGTCACTTTGTAAGCTGGTTAATAATTACTGTTATTACATTAATATATAATAATGAAATAAAGGATTTAGCGATTTTATGCTTTGCATTAGATGGTTTGATATTTTTTACCATACAACTTTTTAAGGTTAATAATTTATTAAGATTTTAATTTAATTTTTTAAATAATTGGACCATAAAATGTGAAAATATTTTTATTTTTATAATACTATTTGTTCACAGCATCATTTGTTGTTGTTAAAGTGAATACATGATTTTTTTTATAAAAAATAACTTTAAACACTTAATTAATTTTTGGTCGTTTCTACATAATCTTAATTGACGGAATAAAAATAAGATTAAAGTATGGTATAAGTTCTCATATTTTTGGTACATTCGAAATTTAATCTTTCTACTTTTATTTAAAAGAATTTAGTCCCTTCACCTTTTAGATTTAAAAACGTAAGTCCACTTGTAAATAACACCATTAAAATTCCAAATGTAAGAAAAATATATTAACTTGAAACATATTTTAACCTAAAAATAAATAAAAAAATTCATATAATTATTTAAAAGAGACTTTCTCTATGTAGGAGAATGAAAGCATTTATTTTAGTGCATAACTATTGTAAATAAAAGGTTCTAATTATTTAGATTGTGAGTCGTAACTAAGCTTGCAACTGAGTTGAACTTAAATAACATCTTATATTACTACAGATTGATAATGAATTACTTGATAAAACTACAAAAATAATGTAACTTTTCGAATTGTATAACCAACTTTTGTATCCATTTCTTACTTTTAATCTCTTTTAACTAATAAAACCAATTGCAACTAAACTTGCAATTGGAAGGTAAAATCATCTAAAAAAAATGCGCAAAATATTTGTATATATGTTAAGCCATGAACTTGAGTTTGGAATTTTTCTTATGCCCTAAATTTAGAACATGTTTTGG
Source organism: Gossypium stocksii (assembly GCA_020496765.1). Taxonomy (NCBI): domain Eukaryota; kingdom Viridiplantae; phylum Streptophyta; class Magnoliopsida; order Malvales; family Malvaceae; genus Gossypium; species Gossypium stocksii. The sequence goes on along the minus strand of CM035627.1, from coordinate 87,950,264 downwards.
CAGTTTATCAATCCATCCTTCTTTGTCAATATATGATATATTCACAAATTGACTGAGTTGAGAAGCACTGAGTTTCCTCCGCCATGGCACTCGCTTTGAAGTGTTGGCCCCTGCTCCCCTGCAACTATTCTCTGCATACATCAAATTTCCTCTGCAAACATACCCATGGTTTCAATCTTTAGAACCAAATAATAATAACTTAAAAAGCTTGAGAAAATAAGTTTAATTATGACTTTACAAAAATTGAGAACTAGTTTTTAAATTTGATCCTCGTATATTGCAAAACTAGGGAATTAGTTCAATTGGATAAGAATATTAAACCTTACCATTCATAAAATAAGATGACTAGATTTTGACAAATCGTAGAATGGACTTGTTTAGGGGACAAGTTATTTGCCCAAGCTTAAAGATCAATTCAAAATTTTGGAGTATTCAAACAAAAATATTATGCTCAAAAAATTAGTTAGGATAAAAAAAACCAGACACATTTAAAATAGGGGTTGAGCTCGAACTTCAACATTTAAAATCCATATTTTAGGCCTAGTAGGGCTTGGGAAACTACCTACAAACATGGACAAGCTTGTAAAAAATTTAAAGTCCATATTTTAAGCCTAGTAGGGCTTGGGAAACTACACATGATATCAATACTATGCATAGACCCAGTCTAACCCTGGCTGAATCTAGCCCATGAACACCTGTAAAAGGATTAATTTTTTAATTTTCGTAAAGTTAAGGGATGAAAATGGTTGAGAGGGGCTAACTCCTTCGGGGGAAGTCTTCAAAATGTTGTCCGTCAGGTAATCGGTCGAATCCCTAAAAATATCAAGGTATTGTCCCTATAGTAAGGTTTTGTATTCCTCCTTCATTGGGAACCGTATACGGTTCATGAAGGAGGAAAACCTTATTTGGTGGAGATATGGAGATACTACTTATAAGAGCTCACGAGAGAAGTGTCAATATAGGGCATAATAGTAATTATATAAATAACCTAGCCTGCACAAGGAGGAGGGAGATAAAAAAACCCGTCACATAAACAATGCCTTAACATTGTTGGGGTTCAACCGATTACCCGACAAATAATATTTCAAAGATTTCTCCCAAAAGAGTTGGTCCTTAAATCGTGACTGATCCCCAATATATATATATATATAAATATATACACGTATATATGTATGAAGTGAGATAATTTAATGGCATACTCATGATGAACATAGGTCCAAGCATCCCAACCAGAAGCAACAATAATATCCGTCATCACCGACTTATATATAATCACTCTAGAATAAGCCCCATAAGCTCTTCCAAGGTAAGTTTTACCAGTCCCTGTAAAAACACAAGATTTAAAAACAAAGCCACTCGGGTCATCCGATGAATTCCTTCCCTGTGCTGTTATATAACCATTGGGATATTGAGGTGCATATTTGCCTATTGTAAGATTTATTTCACAGCTCTGCCAATTACACAAGCAACATGTTACAATAACGAAAAAACCCAATTGAAATATACAAAATATTTATACACACGGAGATACCTCATAGATAGATTGACCACTCCCAAATATAAAGTCAATAGCACCTTCGATATAGCAATTTTTGAAGTAATGGCGACCTTGTACGTCCCACAATGTATCTTGTAACCCAAAGAAAGCACAGTTGTAGAAAGCCGATTTGTCACCATAGATTCTAGCTGCTAGGGCTGGCTTTACCGTGTTCTTTATGTTGGGTATTGTTGCTAGAGGTATGTTGTAAAAGTTCTGTTCATAATGAAGAAATTTTCATATCTTCACTTAGTGAACTCTTTTTGTTTATGTGTGATTAGGAATATGAACAATTCGTGAAATTTGTTTTTTTTTTTCACTCTATTGTATTCAAATTTGGGATTTAACCCTGTGTAACTTGGTCTTATTTTTAAAATATCATTAGTTTGAATAGTTAAGATAGTACTAAATGTAACACTTCATATTTGGTCCGATCGCCGGATCAGAACTAAGGGATGCTACAATGTGCAATTTAAAACATTGAATGATCATTTTTACGCACAGATTAATCATTACAAATGAAAACGGGACTAAATCAAGCTTAAAATATAATGGATTAGATTCGGGCATGAACAAGGACCAAACTGTAAATTTTTCAAAGCAATATTACTCTTTAACTTGACAATTTTTTTATTTGGTTCCTAGAGGTCTTTTTAGTCTACATTAGTTACGAAACTTGACAAAATTTTCAAATTTGATCTTTGAACTTGGATTCTGTTAAGGTGTGATGACGTAATACTTTCATATTGTGTCACATCATCACTTGAATTTTTTTAAAATTATATAAAATCTAAAAGTATATTAAATTAAAAATCGTAAAGAAATTATAAAATTTAGGTGATGATATGAAATAATCTTAGAGTGTCTCGTCATCATATTTTCAGAGAATCCAAGTTCAAGTATATTAAATTAAAAATCGTAAAGAAATTATAAAATTTAGGTGATGATATGGAACAATCTTAGAGTGTCTCGTCATCATATCTTCAGAGAATCCAAGTTCAATGACCAAATTGAGAAAAAGGGTCAAGTTTTGAGACTAGTGTGGACCAAAAAATTTCAAAAACTAAAGTCGGAAAGTTGTCAAATTCAAAGATTAAATTTACTTTATCCCTATAGTTAATGGTGTCAACTATTTAAACTAACAAATGATATTATAAAAACAAAAAATCAAATTATATCAAATTAAAGTATAGGTATACTAAACCTCAAATGAAAAAACCGAACATAATAGAAGGACCAAGACCATAATTTGAACAAAACAATATTATACCTTGAAAGTAATGCCTTCTGCAACAATGCTATCAGGAAATGAAGTCAAAGTAGCACTGTCACAGGTTCTCATATGACTATTCCATTCAATCCTGGTTAACAGTCTCCCAGCTCCTTCAAGGACAATGCATGGTTTATCATAAGGAATTGTAACTTTCTCCCTGCACCGAACCAACAACACAAAAGTAAAATCACTTTTTATAAATGAATAGATTTGCTTTTTGTGACATTAAATCAAACATATGGAGGACCTGAAAACTCCAGGGGAAATAAGGATACGTATCCACTTCTTGTTATTAGAAGGGATTGAATCAATAGCTTTTTGGACAGTTTTGAAATCTCCTTTGCCAGATTGATCCACCCTGATTGTATCTGCCACCTTAAATTGATGATTTTCAGCATCGAATTCACATTCAATAGCTTCACAGATACTGAAACAAAGCAATAATAATACAATCAACATGAACACAAGGAGGCACTGCATTTTCAATGAATAACACCAAGCTTTTTTTTTTTTTTTAATATCCTCAAAAACAGTTTTTTTTCCTCTAATTCTCACTAGATTATTAAAATATATAGTATTTATTTATATGCAAAAATATACAGAATACACGAAAGTTCCCACCAATAAAGAGTCAAATTTTCCAGGTAACTGACATTGGTGCTACTTAAATATGTTCCCATATATAAACATATTTGAGGATTCTGGTCTAATGAACTTCAGTTTTTTTTAATGGGTAAACTATTAAAATAGTTACTTTTATTTATCTTGGGTTATATTTTAATCACTTATGTTTAAAATGTTACGTTTTAGTCACTTACGTTATTATGTTGTAACATTTTAGTCACCGAGCCGTTAATTTCTGTCAACAGTATAACAGTAACATGATGTGGCACGTTAAACCATTATTTCAAACGAAAATTTATAGAAAAACCATGTTAAAAGAAATGGAGAAGGGAGGAAAACAAAAAGAGAAGCAAAAGAGAATGAAAAAAAAAAAAGGAAAGTTAAAAGAATATAAAAGAAAAAAATTAAATTGCTCAAAATGAAAAAAAAATATAGGGACCGAATGTATAAATTAATCTAAAATTTTTGTCTAAAATGATGATTTATCATACCACATCAATTTACTGTTACACCGTTAACGGAAATTAATGGCTTAATGACTAAAATGTTACAACACGATAATGTAAGTGACTAAAACATAACATTTCAAACATAAATGACTAAAATGTAACCTGAAATAAACAAAAGTGACTATTTTAAGAGTTTACCTTTTTTATTTTTTTTTCCTTTTTTAAATCTAAAATTTAAAAATGGATTAACCCTTAATTAGAATACAACCAGATTTTTTTACCTTTTTTACCCATGTATATTTTTTAAAATATATTTAATTTATCTATTTTTAAAAAAAAAATTGACACATTTAAGAAATAATATTAGTAGGAAATTAAAAAAAACAATAATATAAAATGTTTAGTTTTAGAATCTTGATGCTTTGTATTATGATCAACATAAAATAAACAAAAAAAAGATAAAAATAAATTTGAATAAGTCATTTAAATTGTTATTTATAACACTTTTCTTTAAAAAATTGTATGGCTTGATATAATTTTTGGAATAACTATTTTACTTGATATAAAATTTATATATATTAAAAAATTAATAGATAAAATAAACTTTAATAAGTAATATTAATCAAACTAATGAAATAAAATTAAAAATATAAAAATAACACTAAATGGAGTTAAATTTTAAATAAATCATATATAAGGTGTAGCGACGTAAAATTTTATTTTAGCTTTGGTCGCTAATTGAAGTGTTTGATCGAAGAATTTGAAAACCGAAATTCGGTCTTATTAGAAAGGGAGTCGCCACCGATCCTTTTTCTAGGTGTGATCGGACACCTAGTAAAACCTCTTTTAACTGAAAAAATTTGTTTTTGGGTGAAAAGAAGGTCGGGTTTAGGTCCACAGAGAAAAATAGGGTTCGGGAGTCGGTTACGTGCAGGGAAGGTATTAGCACCCCCACAACGCCCAAAATTGGTATCTTATTAAATACGCGTTGTCTTGATTTTCAAAAATACGAGTTCAATGTAACATTTAATCATGATCCGATTTAAAGACAAGAATTTTCAAATTTTGATTTTTTAGAAGGACGTCCCGGTTTTAACACGAGCCGACACAATTCACCCAACATAGCGATGAAATCAACGACTTAGTGTTAAACCGGTACGTTGCCTCGTGTATTGAAATTAATTTAAAAAGAATAAGATTTTGAGATAACATAAAGCAAATTGATACGAAGTAAAAATAAATAAAAGATTAGAAACTCATCGAAACAAATAGTAAACATGACAATAATATCAAAAACAATAAAGATGTGTGCGATATTAAACATAATAAGAATTAAACCCGAAATAAAATTAAATGTACATATATACACATATAAACATAGAATAATAGAACATAAAGTGACAAAAAAAAAACACGTTTAAAAGCACGAATATGTTTTCTATATACATGCATGCATACATTAAAACTCATACATAATGGTAGTATTTAGGGATATACAGAATAGAATTGAAAACGTATACGTAATAAGGTGTTAACAAGACATACGTAATATAGTTAAAAAATATATACATGAGATAATAATAAAATATATGAATAATATGATATTTAAAGTATATACAAAATATATATAAGAATATGATATCAAAAATATATATACCTAAGATAATATATATAAAGAAAAGGCATACATATACATATAAATAATATAATATTAAAAGTACATACATATATATGTAGAAATATATATATAATAATAGTGTTTAAAAAAGTATTTAAAAACATGATATATGCATATAAGTATAATAATATTTTAAAAAATAATATTATGTAAAAAAAAAAAGAATACACATAGATAAAAATATAAGTACTAACAAATAGTATTAAAAATAGTAAAAACAATATGTAAAACAGCCGAATTAAACCTGAAAAGGACTGAAATCGAAACAAAAGCAAATATTTGGGGGGATTTTAGAAAAAAATAAAGAAAAAAGGATTTATCTAAATGCACACGAAAATAAATGGACTCAAAGAGCAAATTTCTCAAACATTTAAAACGCAGAGCAACATAGAGGACCAACTTGCAAAGTGCGACAAGTTTCCTGGCCGAATTACAAACGAAATAACTGCATACTGGCCCCAATCGAATACCAACGCAAGAAAGGGAGGACCAAACGTGGAAATATCCCCTCAACGCGAAACACGCGGGTCCTGGGGGCTTTCGGATCGGGTCCAAGCGGGTAAGCCTACACAGCTTATACGTCATCGTTTGCAAAGGAAAAGGGAGAAAACCCTAAGTTTGAGCCTTCAAACAAATTAGTAGACGGTAAAAGAAAAAACAATGAAAAGTTTCAGCCCCCCATGCCCACTCTTGGTTGATTCCAGCTCCCGATCAAGCACCATTTCGCGTCCTAGAACGACAACGGGCCACACAAAGGGGCTGTTTAGGGCCGACTTCGGGAGCAGGCAATCTCGGCCCTTCTTAACTCTTATTGCGACGAAAGGGATGGGCTCCGATCGCCGAAGGTGAGTCAGTATTTCGACTTCTTCTCCTTTTGAACACCCTAAGCCAAACACGAACCCAAAACAAGCAAAATCTCGCCTAAAAGGCTGGATCTAAGCAAGAAAGACTCGGGTTCAAGCTCCGATCGTTATTTCCTCTGAAAGTTTTGATTTTTTTTTTTGCTATTTTATGTATATGCGATAGATTAAAAGCAAAGTAAATGAGAAAATTAGTGAAATACCTTTGTTTTTTTTTAGTTTTTCTATTTTTCAATGCACCCCCATTTACAATTGTTTTTGGATTTGGCTTTATAGTCGATTTTGGTACATTATTTTATCACTGTTTTTGCTAGTTGTTTATGCTCTGTGGTGCTACTGTTCTCTGTGTTGTCCCGTTTCTGTCCTTTTTGCGTGTTGCTTGGCTCTGTTTCTGCTTGCTATTTTCGTTGTTTGCAGGTCCTGGAGAAGTCAACGGTGTGTTTGTCTATTCTGGTGCTACATTGGTGAGGGAACCATCCTCAAGCGACGAGTGTACTGTGGAGGCACGTAGGTGGCTGCTGGTAGGAGGTACGGCGCCGCTGAGCTAGGGGCTAGGGGTTTCGGCTGAGATGTTGATGCTTTGGGCTAGGGTTTGCAGTGAGCTTAGGGTTAGGTAATTAGTTTGGGTTTGTTGTAGTGGGCTGATGTAATTGGGTTGACTGAAATGGGTTTAATGGGTTTTGGTTGTAAAAGTTTGAAACCAGGCTTGTGTAATAGGTTGAGGTCTTGTGTTGTTTTGAAGTCTAATTTGGGTTTATTTGTAATGGGTGCAAAATTGGGCTACAACAGCTGCCCCTCTTTGCTCATTGTCGTGTAACGGGAATAGAGCAAAGACCTCCAAGAAAGACCAATTTTGCCCAGTCTCACTGAGTCTTGACTTGCTTTGGTGCTCCTCTCTTCCAAGTAGTCTCGTTCTAAACTTACCGCATCTCGTTATTATGGTTTAATTCACTGCAACTTCAAAGATATGCCTTGTAGCTTCAATCTGCTCACATTTTTAGGGATATGAAATTCATTGTTTTTGATCTAGTTCACTACAACTTCAGGTAAGACCTAATATTCTTGATCAACTCTACTGTGACTTCAGGGTGATAAGGCTTGCAACTTCGACTTGCTCCCACTCTTGCAATATGAGTTGGCCTCGACATTTGACTCGGGGCTCTACTCATCTCTCGCACTTGGCGTGTGACTCGAGATTCAACTCACCTCTCGCAATATGAGTTGATTTTTTGAAAAATAGAAATTAAAGACAGAATTTGAAAAACAGAATTTGAAACTACCTTGGCATGTGAGCCAAGGCTCAACTCACCTCTCACAATATGAGTTGATTATTTTTGAAAAGCAGAACTGAAAAACAGGACTTAAGAATACCTCAGCGTGACCTGAGGCTCGACTCACTTCTCGCAATATGAGTCAAATTTTGAAACATAAATTGGAAAACAGAAATTGAAAATACCTCAACGTGTGAGCCGAGGCTCAACTCACCTCTCACAATATGAGTTGACTTTTGAAAAACATAAATTTAAAAATAGAAATTGAAAATACCTCAGCGTGCCCTGAGGCTCAACTCACCTTCGCAATATGAGTTGACTTTTGAAAAACATAAATTGAAAAATACCTCAGCATGTGATCTGAGGCTCAACTCACCTCTCGCAATATGAGTTGATTTTTGAAAGACATAAATTGAAAATACCTCAGCATATGATCTGAGGCTCAATTCACCTCTCGCAATATGAGTTGATTTTTGAAAAAAATAAATTGAAAATACCTCAGCATGTGATCTGAGGCTCAACTCACCTCTTACAATATGAGTTGATTTTTGAAAAAAAATAAATTGAAAAATACCTCAGCGTGTGATCTGAGGCTCAACTCACCTCTCGCAATATGAGTTGATTTTTGAAAGAACATAAATTGAAAAATACCTCAGCGTGTGATCTGAGGCTCAACTCACCTCTCGCAATCTGAGTTGATTTTTGAAAGACAGAAATTGAAAATACCTCAGCATGTGATCTGAGGCTCAACTCACCTCTCGCAATATGAGTTAATTTTTGAAAAAAATAAATTGAAAATACCTCAGCGTGTGATCTGAGGCTCAACTCACCTCTCGCAATATGAGTTGATTTTTGATGAAAAACTGAAATTGAAAAATAGAAATTAAAATTACCTCAACGTGTCCTGAGGCTCAACTCACCTCTCGCAATATGAGTTGATTTTTGAAACATAAATTGAAAAACAGAAACTGGAAATACCTCAACGTGTCTTGAGGCTCAACTCACCTTTCGTAATATGAATTGATTTTTGAAAAATATACCCAAAATCTCTCATCTGGTGGAATTCGGGTGTCTTCTTCCTCGATTCAATACAACTATCATTGCATCCTCTTGCTTTGCTGGAGTACCTGAATATGTCGTGCAAGATGTTATCACGATACGCACATGTATGTCTTAAATACCTGTATGCCTACATGATCATGCTATGCGTTTTAGGCTTTTTGTCACATATCCTTTTTTGTTGTGATTTTTGTGATGATCTGCATTCATTGCTTTGATTCTTGACTTCCTTTCGGGCTTTGTACTTGTCTTCCAGTTTTACGGGTAATCTGCATTTCTCGGATATCACTCTTTTGTCCTCTGTTGAACTTTGTTCTTGCTTTGAGGCTCTTGTACTCATCCAATTCTCATCCGGGTAATACTCAACATTTCTTTTGTTTGGAGTATGTCATTTCAAAATGCTCTAAATACTCAACGCATGAACTCTTCCACGTTTCTCAATCAAGAATCTTTTCGAGCATGGCTTCTTGCATAGAAAATTTTGAGCTTCTGAAAATGCTTCAAATACTGTAGTCTTTCTGTTTGACTCACTTCTTGAATCGTTTTACTCCTTGGGCCCAAATCTGCTTCATTAGGACGCCCTTTCGGGTTTTCATCCTAATCAAGACGCCCTTTTCAAGTTTTCATCTTGATTTTCTTCTTCTTCTTCTTCTTCTTCTTCTTTTTTAACTTAAGGCGTCATCACTCCTTGCCCATCAGGGCTCTATCATTGACGTAATATGATGCCCTATTGTTCGGCTGGTATTCTGACCCAAAACCCGAGGAAATAATCATGTTTTGCTCAACCAGCTTGCCCCACTGTAACTTCAGGGTCCATTCCACTGTAATTTGGGGACACAAGGTTGGTACTATCTTTAAACCATTCCACTGCAATTCCCGGCTACATGATCTGTATCAACTTCCATCCATCCCACTGTAACTCAAAGGTATAGGATCTGTAACTTGTTCCATCGAGATTATATCACTAACGCGATATCTTGTTTCTGTTCAGCTAATATCTTTGACAGAAAATCTGAAGAGATAAACTCAATTTAAGCTCAAATATTTCCAACTCTTACACTTGGTGAGCTCTTAAACAACAGTCCTGTTTCAGGTTCCTGTACTATTTAAAAGCTTTCAGAGTAATATGCGAAACTCCTTTTATAAAAGTATGATTAGTCCATTAATCATTATTTCAATGTGAAATGCTTGAAAAGGATCAAACTAATGGACAAGAGGAAAATTGATTAAGAGGATAGCTCGAAACAAACAAGTTGAACAATGAGAGCAAATGCAAGTTTATTGGAAGCGCATTTTGAAAAGAATAAGATAATCAAAGATAAATTTAAAAATGGGTAAAATGGAAAGCTAGGTGCCCCAGATATCACCGCCTAAGCTTCTCTGTACAAACTCCTTTGAGACCATTTTAAGCTCAACATGTGTTTATTGGATTCAGAGTACTTTGTCGATGCCCCAAGACATAGCATACTTCTTCATTATCAATTCAAGTATAGCAAGACGACCATGTATCCCGTTTTATCAAAATTTGAGCAACCCTTTTTCGGGTTTTTAACTCAAAACCCCTTTGGTCTCAATGCGCCCTCTGTGGGTTTTCACCTTGGCCTCTCCATTTTTCTTTTCTTTCTTTTTTTCTCTCTTTTTTGTTTTTGAATGAATGAAGGTCTCAAAGATCCCTTTGCGGGTTTTCACATTGGCCTCTCCTTTTTAGGTATCTCTAGACTGAATCCGAATTTAGGATTGGATCAGTGCTCCTCCGGGGAAAGCCTCATTTACCTCATAAAGTTCTTAAGCACTCATTTTCCTGTGAAATCCTTTTGTATAGAAAGGATCTTCTGGAATACCAGGTTCCCATCATGAAATTCCTTTGGGTGAACCCTTTTCGTCATAACTCAGCATCATCCATTTCTCTCACATTTGACTATGATGAATACTTTCAAACCTTTTCTGCAGTCAAGTTTACTGAAGACATTTTACTTCATCCAATTCTTGATTCAATCGAAGCTTGGAGAAAAAGAATCTTAATTTCCATGGGCAGAACCACCTCTAATGCCCTAGCGAAGGTCCTGGCCAACTTTAATAAACACAAAGAGTAAAATGTAGCTTCTTATGCCAATATTTACAAGTCTCGGTCACCTTCCATAACTTTTCTTCATTTTTGTATTTTTTTCTTTTGGCAGCCTTTGTTGCATTGTGATATGGCGCCTAATCTTCGAACAAACTGTAATCTTTTGACATTGTACAGTTACGTATTATAAAACATGATTCTTTCTGGCATTTGGTCTTTTTTTTTACTATCGACTTTATAATATTGGCATATGAAGCAACATTCACCTTCTTAGTGAAGTAATTGACGATCACGACGATGATGTCAACCAGAAGCTTTTAACGAGATCGTCCCCAGAATGTCTATGCCCCATGTATTGAAAAGCTTATGACATAACTGATGCAATTCCCTTCCCATGATGGACCAACAATATCCGATCCTCATGATTAGCCTAGCTATTGTAGAACCATTGTCATGTGTTCTTTAGACACCCTTATGGACCTCTTTCAGGATGTTCCCAAGCGCGTCTTAATATGATCATGCGAAAACATCCTTTAATTCTTGGAAATAACTCAATAGTCTTGTCTTATTTTTGCGGTGAGCTAGGTTTTGATCTTCATCTCTTTTCGAAGCTCGCAATGTCAACTGACCCTTTGTAAGTTAGGATTTGTCTTTCATCTCATTTTGTCATCCTTAATGAATCAGAAGATAGGCACAATCTCTGTCATCTTCGAAGTCCTGAAATCCCTTTAGACACATATCTCACTCTAAAGGGAGTCAGTAACAGTATCGCTCATGACATTGATATTTGGGGACCTATTGTGGGTACGAAGGCATATTCCAAAGAATAAATGATTCTTAAGATGATTATTTGCATGGTATGATTATGAATGAAGAGTGAAAAAATATTTAAATAAAAGTTCAAAGAATAAAGGAATAAAAGAATATCTGCTCAAATAGATGCATTTTATTGAAATAAAAATCTTGGACCCAATCCTATTTCACAAAAGGAAACTTATCGCCTCTAGGCTTAAGGCCATAAGTATGTTTTGAATATTACTCTAGATTAGCTTTAAAAGTACACGGATCTCTTCCACAGTCCCATTGTTCAAAACATTCTCAAGTGTGTAAAGTTTGGAGGTGGGTGATATTGAGGTCGTGGTTGAATTGGGTACGAATTAGAAGTATAGTGGCTTCTTATTCCTACCATATGGGTTTCTGGCTCTTTTTTCTTCATAGGTGCTGCCCTTTTTTTAGCTCTCGGGGACTTCCATCCTTCCACTTTTGATGGCATTCTCAATAAGTTACCCAGATACCACAATATCCGCAAAGTCCTTCGTGGCACTTCCTACCAACTTGTCATAAAATGACACTTTCAACGTGTTGATGACAAGAACCGCTATTTCATTTTTGGTCAAAAGTGGTTCTACTTGTGCCGAGATATCCCTCCATCTCTGCGTGTACTGCCTAAAAGTTTCCGTCGGCTTCTTTTCTATCATTTGCAGAGTCATCTGATTAGGCACTACGTCAGATACATGCTTATACTGTTCACAAAATGCTGATGCTAAGTCTTTCCATGATCGGATCCTTTCCCTGCTAAGTTGATTATACCATCGAAGAGCCGATTCAACCAAGCTATCTTGGAAACAGTGTATTAGCAATTTTTCCTCATTCACATAACCAGCCAACTTCCGGCAAAACATAATAAGATGCCCCTTTTGACAACTCGTTCCATCATATTTTTCAAAGTATGGCACTTTAAGCTTCGGAGGCAGAACCAGATTGGGTACCAAACTGAGCTCTTTGGCACTCAATGCAGAGAAGACTTCAGTGCCTTCTATCACCTTGAGCCTTTCCTCTAAGCTCCTATACTTTTCCTGAACCTTGTGATCATCCATTTTCAACCTGGCTATTTCTACCAGATCATCCAAATTTGGAACATTGGGATGGGTAAGATTAGCTCCGGGGATTGATAAAAATATACCCTACCTTGGATGAGCAAGTGGTACAGGTCGTTGTTGCAGGCCTGCAGGTTCCCTTTGAGGATATCCCATTTGTGTTACATGGGTGTGCGGTGGAGTGAATCCTGGGGGATAGAGCGGATCTCGATCGTGATTAACCTTTGACTGAGATTCTGCAACGTCGGGGCTCTGCATGGGTCCTTTTCCTCTGACCAAAGCTAACATCATTTCTATCATCTTAGCCAGTTGATCCTTTTGTTCAAGTGATTCCTCTCGAGATCTCACCATTAGATCCCTCGTTTCTTGCTGGGACTTAGCCAATTGTTCTTGTAATTCCCTTTGGGCTCTTTCCATCCTTTCGATTCTTTCATTAAATTCAGCTTACATTACTCTAGCTTGCCGGCGCGTCCTATACGAATGGCGTGATTCTGGACTTGTAATGTCACTACTGTGTATTATACGATTTTAACCTCAGTGAACGATTATGGGATATGAACATGCACTGAATGGATGAATGAATAAATGAAAAATGAATGTTAGTCATGAATGAATATGCAAGAATTTGGTGTTGATTTCAAGATAGCCCCATACTTAGGCATTTCATTTATCAAAAGAATTGGCCTCCATAACAACCACTTCTCTCATTCATATTACTTCCTTATTGTACCACAATATCAACAATTTGTGCGGTGAGTGTGGAAAACATGACCTTACAATCTCAAAATGGCACCTCCGCTAACCAAACTAACTAAACTGACGATCCAGCCAACAGGTTAACTTCTCTACTTTATTTATCATCATTATTTCACTTGCCTCAAGATCTCCCACTGGCTTGAGCTCTATCCAGACTCCTCCTGTACTCTTGTAGAAACCACTTTACGATATATGAGTGCCCTCCTCCCTACCTTAGAGTAGCTAGTAAAGACTCTTAGGGATTCTCTGGCCACCAGCCCTGTAACGACTTGGTTTCTAGTGATGTTAGAAAATGCGATTTCGAAATCTCATTTTTGTAAATCAAGTTTGTAAATATGAAATACGAATATTTAATGAGTTTTTATAAAAATATCTTGAAATCTGGTTAAACAATTTAGCCAAAAATGTGGTTAATTAAGGCTTAGGGACTAAATTATAAAAGTTTAACCACTATAGATTTTTAATTAGAAAAAGGCTTGGGGACCTAGATGGTAATTATTTAGACGACCAAAATAATAAATAAACCAATTTGTAATATGATAGAGTGGATTTTGATGATGATTCCTATTAAAGATTAAATTATTATTAAATTAAGCTTAATAAAAAGTAAAACATGTTTAACTTAATTAATCAAGGTTAATTAGTAATTATTTATACTATAAATATCGAGTGGAGAAAAGATGCAAATTCATCATCTTCTCCACCGTCACTTGCAGAAACAAAGAAATGAGCATTCGGCCATCTATTCAAGTAAGTCCCTATGACATTTTTCTTTTATTTTTATTGAAATTGAATAATGGGTGAAAAACCCATTTTTCAGTGGTGTCGAAAATAGTGGTTTTAAGACCACAATTTCAAAAAATGAGTTCGTAAATATTATTATTTGATATTTACGATTCAAATATAGTGTTATATTGAATTTTAATATGATAAATTTGCTAATTGAATAGTTAGTTAAAATACAAGTGGTTTGACCCTAAAGTCAGTAGTTTTAAAAAATAAGGTATCGAGATCTTATTTCCACAAAACGAGGCTGTAAATATTTTTATTGAATACTTACAGAGTTTTTATATAAGTGAAATGGATTTTGGTCTAGAAATTTTAGTGATTGGATGCTTAATTAGGGTATAAGGATTAAATCGTAAAAACTATAAAAGTTAATCACTATAGATTTTTATTAGCTAACAGGAGTAATTGGTAAATGAAAAAGGATTTTTATGCCAATTAGACCTTGTTGGAGTAATATGGACGGTTAATGTATGTGATTTAAATAGAAACATGTTAATTTGTAATAAAAATTGATGTAATAATATGATTAATTAAAAGAAACATAAGGTGAAAAGAAAGAGAATGGCCTTTATTCTCATCTTCTTGGCCATTTTCTCCATTGAAGAAAAGAATGAAAGCTTCCCAAACTTTCCAGGGTTCGGCCATTAGCATGGTAAGGGTTTTGAAACCCGATTTTCGTAATTTTTATATTCTTGAAATCGTTGTAGCTTAATCTAGTTAGTCTAACTATTGAATTGTAAAATTGTTAAAGTTTTAAAATGTTACTATTGATTATTTTTTAAGGTTTTTGATGTTAAATGGCTTGGTTGTAAGCTTAGAAATCATTAAGGACTAATTTGTAATGTGAATTTAGTTAGTTGAGTTTAGGGATTAAAATGAAAATAGTTTGGATTTGACATGAAATTTTTGTAATTACTATTTCTATAGGGTTAAATAAGGATGAAAATGAAAATGGATTGAAAAACGGAGCTTCAATTTGCAAGATATGATAGTTTTGGTTTTAGGGGCTAAATTAAATAAAATGTGAACTTTAGGAAAATTGTGAAAAATGAAATTAAGTTTATATATAAATTGAATAAGATTTTTTAAGGTTATTGGCACTGATATTTGGGAATAAATTACTATATAGATCAAGATTTGAACCAATTGATAGATAATAATTGTTGCAGGCCAATTTTGGCCCTAAACCTAAAACCCCTAAACCAATTACTAACCAAACAATTACTAAGACCCAACCAATTCCTAAACCCACTAAGCCCAATAGCCCAATACTACCTAGCAGCCCAATACCCATTACACAAAATCAGAAATTGAAACCCTAATCTACCCTAGCAACCTTCCCACTTGCGCCGCAAGTCTCCCCACTTGGCCTCTGACACCACCGGCCACCGCCCATGTCACATCTACCTGCTCCCCCACTTGCACCACTTGCCTGCAATGGAAAAAACAAAAAAATAATAAACAAAGCATTGTAAAAGGCTATAAAAGTCGAATCAAAAATCGTGTAAAAGGAGGGAACCGTTATCAATACAAGAAAATTTTTTACAAACATTGATACAAATATATAGCCTATATCGAAATACAGAAGAAAAAACCAAGTCTTCAGCAGTAAAAAGGTGACATTTTTAGATCGAATCCTTTTCTTTTTTTGTTTCTACCTTTTTTTTTACATGCAAATATATACTTAAAATATATATTATTAAGCAAAAAAAAAATAAAAAAAACTAAAAAAATACCTTTTTTAAAGATGGTTGCATTGGCAAGGAGCAGATCGAAGAAAGTAGATTTGGCAATCCTTGTATTGGCAAGGAGCAGATCGAAGACATCATGCATGACACATACAGGTACTCCAGCAGAACAAGAGGTTTTGAAGATGGTTGTACTAAATCAATGGAAAAGACGCCTGACGTCCACCAGATGACATGTTTTGGTATTTTGATATTAAGTTATGTTTCAAAAATCAACTCATATTGTGAGAGGTGAGTTGAGCCTCGGGCCACATGCCAAGGTACTTTCAAATTCTGTTTTATTATTTCTATTTGTCAAAAATCAACTCATATTGCAAGAGGTGAGTTGAGCCTTGGCTCACACGCCGAGGTATTTTCAATTTATGTTTCAAAAAATCAACTCATATTGCGAGAAGTGAGTTGAGCCTCAGGTCACGCTGAGGTATTTTCAAAAGTCAACTCATATTGTGAAAGGTGAGTTGAGCCTTGGCTCACACGCTGAGGTATTTTCAATTTATGTTTCAAAAATCAACTCATATTGCGAGAGGTGAGTTGAGCCTCGGGCCACATGCCAAGGTACTTTCAAATTCTGTTTTATTATTTCTGTCTATCAAAAAAATCAACTCATATTGCGAAAGGTGAGTTGAGCCTCAGGACACACTCTGAGGTATTTTCAATTTATGTTTGAAAAATCAACTCATATTGCGAGAGGTGAGTTGAGCCTCGGGTCACATGCTGAGGCATTTTCAAATTCTGTTTTTTCAAAAAAAATCAACTCATATTGCGAGAGGTGAGTTGAGCCTTGGCTCACATGCTGAGGTATTTTCAATTTATGTTTCAAAAATCAACTCATATTACGAGAGGTAAGTTGAGCCTCGGCTCACATGCTGAGGTATTTTCAAATTCTTTCTTTCAATTTCTGTTTTCAAAAATCAATTCATATTGCGAGAGGTGAGTTGAGCCTCGGCTCACATGCTGAGGTATTGTCAATTTCTGTTTTTCAATTTCTGTCTTCAAAAATCAACTCATATTGCGAGAGGTGAGTTGAGCCTCGGCTCACATGCTGAGGTATGTTCAAATTCTGTTTTTCAATTTCTGTTTTCAAAAGTCAACTCATATTGCGAGAGGTGAGTTGAGCCTCGGGTCACGCGCTGAGGTATTTTCAATTTCTGTTTTTAAAAAAAATCAACTCATATTGCGAGAGGTGAGTTGAGCCTCAGGACATGCTGAGGTATTTTTTTAATTTCTATTTTTCAAAAGATCAACTCATATTGTGAGAGAATAAATGTTGAAGCTGATCGAAGACACCAGATTTTGCCTCCCTGAAGTTGCAGTGGAGCTAATCGAAGATACAGATTTTGCCTCCCTGAAGTTGCAGCAGAGCTAATCGAAGTTACAAGTTTTATCTCCCTGAAATTGCAGTGGGACAGTGAAGCAGATCGAAGCTATGAACCTCATACCCCTGAAAAGGCGAGTAGACTGAAGCTACAATTCATATCTCTGAAGTTGTGGCGAATTGAACCAAAGCTACAAGATGCGGTGGACTGGAAAGAGACTACCTGAACAAGAAGAGCATCAAAAAAGTCCAGACTCGGTAAGACAGGGCAAAATTGGCCCTTCTTTATGTCTTTGCTCTATTCCTGTTACACGATAATGAGCAAAGAGGGGCAGCTGTTGCAGGCCAATTTTGGCCCTAAGCCCAAAACCCCTAAACCAATTACTAACCAAACAATTACTAAGACCCAACCAATTCCTAAATCCACTAAGCCCAGCAGCCCAATACTACCTAGCAGCCCAATACCCATTACACAAAAATCAGAAATTGAAACCTTAATCTACCCTAGCCACCTTCCCACTTGCACCGCAAGTCTCCCTACTTGGCCTCTAACACCACCGGCCACCGCCCATGTCACATCTACCTGCTCCCCCACTTGCACCACTTGCCTGCAATGGAAAAGACAGAAAATAATAAACAAAGCATTGTAAAAGGCTATAAAAGCCGAATCAAAAATCGTGTAAAAGGGGGGAACCATTATCAATACAAGAAAATTTTTTACAAACATTGATACAAATATATAGCCTATATCGAAATACAGAAGAAAGTCTTCAGCAGTAAGAAGGTGACATTTTTAGATCGAATCCCTTTCTTTTTTTTTTTCCTACCATTTTTTTTACATGCAAATATATACTTAAAATATATATTATTAAGCAAAAAAAAGAAAATAAAAAAAACTAAAAAAATACCTTTTTTTGAATTTTCGACCACCGTGTACGGTGGCCGGCGGCCGGCGGCGAATGGCCGGACGACGGGCCGAAATCCCACCGGATGTGGGCTCTGCAGAGAAAAAAAGAAAGAGAGGGAGAAGGTTTTTTTTGTGAAATGAGGAAAATGAAATTTTTTAAGAAAAATTGGACTTATATAGCCCCCTAAAACGAAGTCATTTTGGGGTTGGCTATTAACACCCAAAACGACGTCGTTTTGCCTTATACCCGGTTTGACCCGACCCATCCAAGCCAGGATCCGCGCGTTTTGCTTTTAGGGGCTAATTGAGCGCGCGGTCCTTCCGCATTTTCGAGATTTTGCAATCAAGTCCTATCTCCCTTTTAATTTTGCCCTAAGATTTGTTTGATTTTCAAATTAATCCCCACTGATGCGGCGCCGTTTTAAAGGCTTGGGAATATTTCACTTTTGGTCCTCTGTCGTTTTGTGCGTATCCAAATAAGCCCTTTTCTCTTTATGTCTTTTTAAATCTACCCCAGAATTCTGTTTTTAGTTCAATTTTAATCCTTTTTCGTTCATTTCCATTTCTCCTTTATTAAATTAAGTACCCTTTTTATTATATTTACTATATATTCATCGTTTTCACTATTATTACTTGTTATTTCATTATTTTATATTTGCTTTCTTTATATATTTTATTATTGTTCATAATTATCGTTTTTTATTATTATCATTATTAAATTATATGCATATATATTTCCATGTGTATATTATTATGAACATATCATTTTCTTATTATATTATTATGTACGTGTGTTGTTATATATATATATATATATATGTATTATATATATGCTTTTATGTATATTATGTGTATATATATATATATATATTTTTTTTTTTTTCAACTCTATATTATGTATATACTATATCTTTTTTATATATATTACATATGTATTTTTTTTATTCTATTAGTTACGTATTTCTTATATTACATTATGTATATATTTTAATACTATTATGTATATATATTTTTTATATATTACGTATGTATATTTTTAATATTATATTTCATATATATTATGTGTATATATATATTTATTATTTATTTTTTTATATTATCTCATATATATATTTATGTAATATCTTTAATAAATTGTTTATTATTATTTCTAATATGTATATATATTGTGTATATTTTTTACTATATTATAACATATATTATATATATTTTAAATACTATATTGCTTTTAAACACATTATCTTATGTATATATACATTTTCTAATCCTATATTATGTATACATTTTTATATACTATGTACATATATTTTTAATATTATATTTTTTGTATATGTTATGTATATACTCTTTTAAAAACACTCCTTTTTTATTTTCTTTTACTGTAAATATCATTGCTATTATCATTTTAATAGTCTAATATTTATGTTTAAATATTTTTATTAATTGCATCATTGTTTTCAAAAATATATATATTTCATTCAATCCAAAAATATTTTCAAAAACGAGGCAATATTTTTGTGTTTAGGGATTCGGGAAATAGTGCCCTAACGTGCTGGGTTGCGATTTCCCGTTTGTCTAAATACTTAAAATATCCTTCTAAGTAAATTTTGCAACTTACGAGGCGATTTTAGTTTCGAAGAGTTCAAGAACCTCATGTCCAATCATGCTGGATGTGATGTTTGAATTCTTTCGGAGCAAAAGAATCTCGATTTTCCAACTCAAATTATTCCAGTTTTAAAAAAGGAATCACACTTTAAATCTATTTTCAACATTGAGACAATTATTAATCAATTAGGTACCAATTTTAGGCGTGACGAGGGTGCTAATCCTTCCTCGCACATAACCGACTCTCGAACCTGTTTTCTCGGTTTTCGTAGACCAAAAACACAATTTTAGTAAACCAAAACGTTTTATTAAAACAAAGGTGATCGATCATACCTAATAAAGATAGGTGGCGACTCCCTATTTTAATTTTTATTTTCAAAACCCAAAGTCGATTCCTCGCTTTTTTTCAAAAATATGGTTTCGACAATAATAAAAAAAGAAAAATTACAGATTAGTCACTAACACTTTTTTCTATTATTGTTTGTACCTGGTAAGTTCATATGGTATAGTTATGTTCGTTTATGTAATGTTTATGTTTGAATTTTGTATTTTATAATGTTTGAATGTATTTTAAAATGTTTGCAAATTGGTATGAAAGACGAGAAAAAGGATTGAATTGTAAAGAGTTATTCGAACATGTGTATTGAGCCTAGATGAACATAGGATATGATACTATTTCTCAAGCTTGGATAGTTCATAAAATAGCTTGAATGGAAGGACCGTCTTGAATAGGTTCAAATGGGTGGAAACCTTAACTCGAAGCACTTGACTACTTTAACGAACCGTAGTTATATTAAAACTACGACCCACTTAAACTTGACAGAATACTCGAACCTTGGTAAGTGAAGTCGTCACACTTCGTTATGGAAAATGAAGTGATAAGACAATTGGGTGGACACCACAAACTCATAAAAGTTTGATAAGTTCATTTTAGTTCAATGAAAAACCGAGAATGAATAATTCTCACAAATCAAGTTTATATTCAAAATGGTCTAACCTTAACATTGTCCTTTTACAAGTTATATATAAGCACTATTATGACAATTCAAATTCGGCATTCACACTAGTTATTAACAAAACATTAAAATTCGGTTATAACACTTGATGGGTAACCAAAGGGTCATGTCTTTTCACTTGATTCAGGCATAGCTGAAAAGGCATGCCTCTTCACTTAATGAAGGCTTAATAGTCCTTTCAATGTGCTATTTGATGTCTCTTCATTTTCCCCGAATGCCTTAATGCATTGTGTATTCCTCTCTTTTATTGGCACCATGATTGAGCTTTCAGTGCACCAAAATCGATCAAAAATTGAAGAGCCACTCTTGGTCCATTTGAACAACCATCATAATGAGTTTTGAGTGCTTGAAACCAAATAGACTTAAAAAGTCGTTCTTGATCTATATGAACAACCACCTACAAGATAAATAATTAGATATTAAACATTGGCAACTTTTCATATTCTTATTTAGCTGAAACAATTAACTAAAGACAGACATATTTAAAAAAGAAATCAACATAATAAAACACAGACACAAGCATTTATTTATGAACATGTAACTTCAACCTATGTTTAAACATAATTAACTTATAAGATGTGTAACAGGCCTATTTTGCCCGGCCCGGGACCCAAAATAATTAAAACAAAAAATAGCAACAGTTCAGTCCATTACAAATTACACCAGCCCAGAACAGATACAAGGGGCCCAAACGGCCCAAAATTTTAAAACAGCTTTAGGAACCCTAGGGTTCCCTTCCTTCCTAGCGCCGCACACCACGTGCCTTGTCGGCATATCCACCGCTCGAGGCCTGACACCGATGGCACCAAAACAGCAAGGTCTGCCTCCGTTGACTTCGCCCAAAGCACCTGCAAGCAAGCAAGAAAATAGCAGAAACAAGGACAAAAGCATAGATAGCAAACAATAGCGAAAATACGGAAAGATATTTGTATTGCTTTATCCATATAGGGACCGAAAATCGGATGGAAAAAGGGGGGCTTTGGATTTCCATTATCTCATTTTTCGGTTGGAAACAGAGAAAAAAAGAAACGATGGTATGAGTCCCCATCCCTTGTATACAAAAAAATCAAGAACGAAAATACAAGAAAGTTTTTTTTTATTCCCTTTTCTTTTCGTTTTTACTGTTATTTCATCATCTTTATTTGTATCTACATTCAAAAAGATAAAACTAATGAGAGAGAGAGGAGAAGAGGGCTGACCCGAACTATAGGTGGCCTCGTCGGAGTCCTCTCTCCACCATCGGAGCCGAATCCAAAAGGGGAAGGGGGCTTCTGATCTTGGTCCTTCGGGCTAAGGATGCAAATCCTTCGAGCATGCCTTAACCGAGGTTGAAAGGCCCGACCGAAGCCACCTAGGTCACCGTCTAAGGCGTGGCGTGACGGAGCGTCGAGGGCAACCCACCGGTCGACCATGGAGATGCCGAGAGGCTGAGAGGGAGAGAGCCATAACCTTTTTTTCTTTTTCTGAAACTAGGGCTGAAGTAACAAAGGAAATGGGTGTTTAAGCATCAAACAAAACGGCGCCGTATTGGCTTATGCCTGTGCTACCCGTTTTTGACCCGACCCGTTACCCAGGGGACCCGCGTGTTTTGGTACTTTGGTTTATTTATGCGGATGGTCCCCCGCTTTTATGGCACTATTTAATCAGACCTTATTTTCTATTTTGTGTTCTTCTTAAATTTGGCCCTGAAATTTCTTATCATTTTCAAATAGGGCCTTCGGGTGCCAGGCTAAACGCACGCGTTTTAAGACCAGGGATTATTGCCTTTTCTGGTCCTTACATGTTTAAGCGTGTTCTATTTTAGTCCTTGACCACCCCATTTATATTTTTCATTTTTGCACTCTAAATTCTGTTTAATTCCAGTTTAATCCTTGGTTGCTTTTACGTTTTTTTTACTTGATTCTCTAATATTTTATTGTATTATTATTACTAATATATATTATGTATTTTGTATATGTATATATTTTATGTACGCATATATGGTATTTACATATATATTAGTTGTATATATATATATTCTTTTATATTATCTTATACATATATTTTCAATACTATTATGTGTTTTGTATTTCACCCCCATATATTTTAAAGTTATATTTTATATATACATATACTATATTCTTATATATTAAATATGTATATCTTTATTTCTCATAAGTATATGTATTTTTTATATTATCTCATATATATATTTCTAATACAATATTTTATATACTTCTAATTATTCTAATATCATTATCATCTATATATATTTTAAAGTCATATTTTATATATTACATATATATATATATATATATATTATATTCTTATATATTTGTTATATATGTATTTTTCACTCAAATAGTTACATATATTTTTATATACTATTTCATGTGTACATATTCCTAATATTATATTTTACATGTATTCCTAAAATTTTTATATATATACCATTATTATATATATACGCATTTTATATATTGTAACAATAATTATTTTCGTATGTCATTATTTACATATATACATATATATATTGTATACATTTTTACCCATTTCATTCTTATTTCATGTATATACCATAACATAAGTATTTTCATATATTACATACGTATATTTAAATATTATCTTTTTTTTATATTAAGTATGTTATATTTCTTGCACTATATATATGTATTTACCATTATTTTATCTACTTTTTAGGTTAACATATATTAAACAATGTATTGTTATTTTAAAATTCTTATTTAAATTCTTATAGCTCTAAACTTTTTTATGATTATTTACTCATATTCGTCAAAAGCTTGTTAAATTTCGTTTGTTCTAATTTGCTTTAAATTTCTTTTAGATTTGTTTTTGGTCTTCTAATGTTAATATTATTGTTTACATATAATGATGTTGTTATCATGCATATTATTTTACATTTGTTGATTATTATGATTAATTGTTGTAACATATTGTTCATGAGTCATTTCTTCGCATTATATGTTGTTAATTCTATGCTCGTATTTTCATATTCAATGATACTTAGTAAAAACTACTATTCAAAGGTTCAAAAATAATACATGACTCGAGTTTAGGAAGTATGGGGAAATCAAGCATTAACTTACTAGGTTTCGATTTTCCTCATTAAACCCGAACTATCGAGTATTGCTTTCTAAGTCAAAACACGCGAGCTTTTAAATAAAATCTATCTTCGAGACCTCAAATGCCACACCCTAACTTATTGAATGTGGTGTTCAGTGTCTCGAGATAGGAATGTCAAAATTAAGGTAATATTTTATGTTTTGGAACTTCGATAAATCAAGCTCTAACTTACTGAGTTCTGATTTTTTCGTTCGATCCGAAATAATTAAATATTCCTTTTTGATTTAAATACGAGTCTCTTTAAAACCAAGAAGGCCAGCTTAATTTCAGAAATTGAGATGTCGCACCCTAACTTACTGGATGCTACATTCTTATTTCTTTGAGATAAGTAAGCCTCGATTTTTACTCCGACCCATCTAAGTGCCCTTTTTAAACAAAGGATCGTATTTTTAAAACCTTTTCAATCGTTTGATGATAGGACATCAATTAATCAACTGGGTACCAATTTTGGGCGTATCGAGGGTGCTAATCCTTCCTCGTGCGTAACCGACTCCCGAGCTCTTTTTTGAATTTCGTAGGCCAAAATTAATTGTTTTAATAAATCAAAATGTTTTATTAAGAAAATTTAAGGCGACCCGATCGCACCTCAAAAAAAGGGTCGGTGGCGACTCCATTTCCAAATTTCAAAGTCGATTCCACCTATTTTCAAAAAAATGGTTTCGACAGCTTGGCGACTCCACTGGGGACCCAAGTTTGTGAGTCAGGCCACTAGTTGATTAAATTTTGTCCTTTTGTCGAAAATTGAAATTTTGATTTTAATACACGATCCTTCTTTTGCAAATTTTGATTTCCATTATTGTGTTCTTATTTTTATTTATTTCGAGCTTGGTATATACTTGTACATTGCATTGCATGACCACCGGGTCACACCTTTTAAGTGGGAGCAAGAAGCTACTCCTTCGTGAGGTTTTCACCTCCGTGCAGGATAGTGAACCACTTCCGGAATACATCCGTACCTATGTGCTTCGTGAGATTTTCATCTCCGTGCAGCCATAGGGAAATGTGTTCCCCTGAACTGAACTCGATCCATATAAGCCTGTAATGGGTGAAGATCGAGGAATCTGCTGGTTTAGGTACCCTTACTCTAGAACCAAACCTCATATAGTTGACCTTAGAAGCCCACCCTAGGTAAAGTCATGCCAAACCCTAGTGGTCACCCAATTAAGTGTTTTATTCGGTTATTTATTTCTCTTGTGCTAACGTGTTTTCTTTTGTCTTGATTGCATTGCATTGCATTGCATTTCATTGCATCACATCATTATAGAAAAAGAGCTGTCGATTCATATTCGATTGCTAAATAGGGGAGTTCGTCATAAGGGAACGAATTTCTTGGTAAAATAGATTATGATGCGATCGTCTGAATACGGTTCGAATGAACACAACTCGAAAAGGCTGATAGCTCATGGAAGAATATACGAATTTGCTTTGTCGCTAAAGGATTTAAGTGGATAAGGATTTATTCAAGAGCCACTACATCTAAACTTTCTTAAAGAAGCCAACGAGTCGCAAGGAAGTGAGCAATGAGTCGCGGCCTATCGCGAGGAGGTGAGCAATGAGTCGCGGCCCGAGTCAAGCAAAAAGGAGCTGATAAAAGACATCTTCGAAAGTTTACAAGGGTCGACCTTAGCATCCGAACATGAAGGAAAAGATAGATGTCTTCGCTCGGACTATGAGGGCAAGGCCGCATATGCAATCTGTTTTATGTAAAGAAGTCTGTTTTCTAGAAAAATTCCTCTAATGGAATTGAATTCAAGGTTGACGCCTTTTTCTTGCATTCATCTGCATTTCATGCATTACATCACCTTATAAAGGAGGTGTTGATTCATATTCGATTCCTAAATAGGAGAGTTCGTCATAAGGGGACGAATTTCTTGATAAAGTGGATTATAATATGGTCGCCCCGATATGGTCCAAGTAAGCACAATAGAAGAAGGTTGATAGCTCGCGGAGGAGTGCAAAACTCTGCCCGAGAATTCAAACTAAGAAGGAGTATTCGAGAGCCATTACGCTAGAAGAACTAAGGAGTGTCACGGGGATAAGAGAACCATGGTTCGCGATCAAGCAAAAGAGAGTTAGCGGAGGCATCTATTGAAAGCCCGTAAAATTCAAACATAACATCCAGATATGAAGGAAGGAGTGGAGTCTTCACTTAGTTTCTAAGGGCAAGGCCGCACATGTAATCCATTTTATGTAAAGAAATCTGTTCTCTAGAAAAATTCTTCTAATGGAACTGAATATATGGTCGACGCTTCCTTTCTTGCATTTGCATTTCACGCATTTGTATTGCATCGTTGCATTGCATTACATTACATCGCATCGTTATAGAAAAGAGGTGTTGATTCATATTCGATTCCTAAATAGGGGAGTTCGTCATAAGGGGATGAATTTCTTGATAAAGTGGATTATAATGCGGTTGACCATATATGGTCCAAGTGAGCACAACGGAAGAAGGATGATGGTTCGCAAAAGAATGCAGGATTTTGCCCGAAAGGCTCAAATTGATGAAGATTATGCGGGGGCCGTCAAGTCTCGACTTTCCTAAAGGAGTAAGCGAGCATCGCTAGGAAGAGTGAACAACGAGTTACGGCCCAGACCAAGCAAAAAGGCACAAATGAAGATACCTTTGGCAAGTTTACGAGAGTCAACCATAGTATTCAGACATGAAGAGAAAGATCGGCATCTTCGCTTGGACTATGAGGGCAAGATCGCATATATGATCCGTTTTATGTGAAGAAATCTGTCTTCTAGAAAAGCTTTTCTAATGGAACTGAATACAAGGTCGATGCTTCTTTTCTTGCATTCATTTGCATTTCATGTATTTGCATTGCATCATGTACATTGCATCATTTGCATCAATTTTTTTTACAAAAAGACCTTAGTTAGATAAAGTCATTTCGGTTAACCGAAAAGCCATGAAACGAAGGTTAGGGATAATAGAGCAGATGCAAGAGCAATTGACCAGGTTTCAACAAAAGCCAGAACCAAATGATAGATTTCCAAAAGAATATGATGGACCGATTGACTCAGTCATTGGCCGAGGGGCCTGAAAATGGAAAGGCCCAATGGTCAATAAGAGAGGAAGTTAATGAAGACCTCATCTGTTCCCCAGGTTTTACCCAATAAGCGTCTCGACCCAAACAGGCATGCATCCTCCAGGGATACCCATCAGACCCCAACAACATTAAGCCGGCATGTCAGTACCGACGAACTACTTGATAGGCTCAGGTTTCAATCCGAGGGGCAATCTTACCCACTCCATTGTCATTAATTTGGATGGTTTAGCAGAAACAAAGAAGACAAATGAGGAGTCTCTGAGAAAATGAAAAATGCAAGAACGGAACTCCCAAATTAATGTTTCAAGAGCCCTGAAGAAGAGGGAACCGAAGACTTAAAGGTTTCCAAACCCTTATGTACAGGGAGTGTTTTGAACAATAGGACTGTGGAAGAGGTCCCTATGCTTTTAGAGCTAACTTAGGGTAATACTCAGAACACACTTACTGCTTTAAGCCTAGAGGCAGTAAGAATCCTCTTGTGAAAATAGGCTTTTGTCTGAAATCTTTATTTCAATAAGAATGCATCATTTTGAGTAAATTTTCATTTATTTCTCATTTCATGCTATACAATGATTGTTCTTAGATTCTCTTATTCTTTTATTTATTCATGACCATACTACACGATTGTTATTAGATCCTTTTGTTCCTTGGACTCTTTTTCTTACTCGTTTTTCATGATCATGACACGTAAATAATCATTCTTAGATTCATTTATTATTTGAAACCTTTCTCTATACCTACAAACGGGTTTTCAGATATCAATAACACGAGCTGCACTGTTACTAAACTAGAATCTCCTTTGAGAGCGAAATATGTGCTTAGGGGAATCTCAAAACTTTGAAGATAACAAAGATTGCGACCTATCTTCCGATTTGTCAATGATGGTAGAACAAGATGAAAATGAATCCCACAAGGTCAGTAGATATCGCGAGCAAACAAAGATTGAAGCCTAGCTCACTACAGGTGAGACATCATTGAGTGATTTCAAAATTCAAATATATCTTCGCACAGCTATATCAAGACATGCCTGGGCTACTGAGACACGGGCACACCAAAATTTTAAAGGAGGTCCTCAAGAATATCTGTAGGACACATGCTAGTGGTTTTACAATAGCCAGACTGATCATAAGGCTGAGATATTGCTAGCTCACTATGAAAGAGGACTACATCAGTGTGTCGTAAAGGTCAAATTAAGGGAGATAAGATTCATGTTTCTTTGAAGACCCTCCATGTGGGGTACGGACGTCACTGGGCCAGCTTCACTGACTTCAAGTCACCTTCACGATGATCAATTACTTCACCAAGAGAGTAAGGTTGCTTCGTGTGCTAAAGTTACCAAGTAAACGGTCATCAAATTCAAATTCAAAATCCAAATTCAAAACCAAATCCAAATTTGAGCTTGAATTAAAAAAAACGAAAAAAGAAAAAGAGAGAGAGATCATACCCAACTGCATAATGTCAAAAGTTTGCAGTCTACTCAAGGATAAGGCACCACACAACAAAGGTTGCCAAAAGAAAAGAAAGGAAGAAGAAATAAATTACAGAAGATGACTGAGACTGGTAAAGATTGGTATAAGAAACTACCACTTACTCTCTATGCTTATACTAGAGCAAACACCTTCAAATTCCTATGATTTCAAGGGTTCCAACTATTTTCATTGGAATGAATGTATTACATGACTCTCCTAGACAGTCTGATGTGCCATCAATAGCTGCAGTGGTTAGCTTCAAGCAATGGCCATTGATTTTTTGCTATAGGGCATCAGTCCATACACAGTCTCTAAAGCTTGAAATGATAGATTTTCCCTTCAAACCAGTGTCTGACAAAGTAGATGAAGGTATCATGAGGGAAGACTTCTATACAAATTCAGGGAAGAGGAAGCCTGATCAGCTTAGTATGTTCAAGGATCGAGTTAGTGAGTCTCAGTTCAATCAAGTTTTGAACAAAGAACTTAATCAAGTCCTTTGATGAGAATGGGAACACCAAGGTCATTATGGCACA
The DNA here is from genome assembly GCA_020496765.1 of Gossypium stocksii. Lineage (NCBI taxonomy): Eukaryota > Viridiplantae > Streptophyta > Magnoliopsida > Malvales > Malvaceae > Gossypium > Gossypium stocksii. Next base: position 87,921,257 of record CM035627.1, on the reverse strand, counting down.
GAAAAACCATCATACTAAGTTTCCCCAGCAGAGATTTCCCGACAATGTCCTGCCTGGAACCGTTATAGACAATAAAGTCTGTCATCCTAAGAACAACGACTTCTATCTTTGAGCCCATGATGGAATGATTAGAACCATGAGGTATATTCAATATTGTGTTCTCTTAGAATAGATCGGGTTTTGGCTAATGATCTACAGGAGATAGTCCATTCTCTGGTATATGTATATCAAAGGAGCACCATCGCCATACCTGTATTTGTTCCTATCTGCTTTGGTAGCCTCACAGTTAAGAAATTTATGAAGTCTGAGACCGCTCCAGAGACATCATCGAGCCATGGTGGGGTGACTGCTCTAAGAGCAATTTATGTACCTTGGCTTTCTAAGTTAAAGGAGAATGTCAGCAACGTCATTCTTATCTGCTGAGAATCATTGAACCATCTCTTTGCATAAGGCTTGCCAAATGACAAGACTGTTGCTAGGGCAACCCCTTTCTCATGGGTTTATGAATTGAGATTTCTTCCTTCAAGCCTCGATAGAGTCAAGATTTGAGTATCCCTAGTGAACTTAACTTGAGAGTATTCATCCTAATCAAATGTGCCAAAATGGGTGATACAAACTTATGTCGCGAAGAATTCGTCCACAAGAATTTCTCAAGAAAATCAAGATGAAAACTCGCAAAGGGCGTCTTGAGACCTTCTAAGAAAGTTGATCGAAAAAAGAAAAAAGAAAAAAAAAAGAAGAAGAAGAAAGAGAAGAAAAAGAAATGAAAAAGAAAAATCAGCCAAATGAAAGAAAGAAAAAGGAGAGGCCAAGGCGAAAACCCGCAAAGGGCGCTTTAAATCCAAAGGGCATTTGAGTTGAAAACCCAAAAAGGGCGGCTCAAATTTTGATCCAAAATGGGGCACGAGGAAGTCTCGCCATGCTTCAATTAACGATAAAGAAGTATGCCACGTCTTGGGGCATCGACAGAGTACTCCGAATCCCCTAGGTACACATTGAGCTTGGAAGGGTTCTCAAGAATTGGAACAGAGAAGCTTAGGTTGCGATATCTGGGCACCTAGCTTTCGTCTTTCTTAGTATATTTGCTATCTTTGAATCATGACGGGCTGTGCTCCCTATCAATTTTCTTCTTATTGATCAATTCGTGTCGAGCTATACTCCCAATAAATTGTTTTTTGATTGCATTCGCTTAATTTGCTTGTTTCAAGTTATGCTTTCATTCAATTTCCTTCTTGTCCATTGTCATGATCCTTTTCAAGCATTTTGTATTGAAATAATGATTAGTGGACTAATAACACTTTTATGAAAGGAGTTTTGCGTATTACCCTGGAAGTTTCTAAGGGAACCTAAAACAGGACTATTGTTTAGGACTTTCCAAGCTTAAGGGCTGGAAATATTTAAGTCCAAATTGAAATCATCTCTTCAGACTTTCAGTTGGAGATATTTGCGAAACGAAAGAGACAAGATATTGGATCGGTGGTACAATCCCGATGGAAAAAATGAGTAATCGAGGTTATTCTCAAAAAGATATTCTGCGTCTATGCGAGTATCAGACATGCACATCTAGTCAGGTCACCTAGAGCGTGATCAGTTGATGAAACAAGTCCTTATACCCTTGATTTGCGGCGAGTTGGATTGAAGAGGATGCAGATCCTATACCTCTGAGTTATGATGGATAGGGTACGAGCCTTATGTCCACTATGTCCCTAAGATACAGTAAAATAAACCCCAAAATTACGATGGGGCAAGCTGGTTGAGCAAAATGCGATTATTTTGGACAATATACCAGCTGAGCAAGGGGGCAGCGTATTACGTCGGTAATAGAACCCTGATGGGCAACGAATGATGGTACCCCAAACAAACATAACATTCTCATGACATTTTGCATTCATACAAGTGTCATACATGATACATTTAGTTAGGAGCAATTGATTCATTTCGATCACAGCATCCTAATCACTTCACATAAGCATGAGCACGTAAAACGGTTCATACAAGACAGGTTCATCAGAGAATAATGTGGCAACACCGGTAAATTCACAGCCCTATCTTCCTGAGCAACAGTGGAGTGGGCTAAAAAAAAAATTATCTCAGATTCTTTTTCCTCGAAATGGTAGTGGGGCAGATTAAAAAATTGAAGTCTTCCTGAAATAGCAAGGAAGTAGATTGCAGATTCTAGATTTTGCTCTCACGAGATAACGGTAGAGCAAATCGCAAACAGTGAAGTTTATTTCTTTGAAGTTTCAGCAGGGAAGATTGAAGTTACGAATCTCTTCTCCCTGAATTCTTGAAATTTCAGTAAAATCACATCAGATCAGGATCAATTTCCAATCCTTATCTAGGGGAATCACAGTGGATCAGGATCAATTTCTAATCCTAATATTCTGGAAGTTCCAGGGAATTACGGTAGATCAGGATCAATTTCTAATCCTTATCTTCTTGAAGTCCCAACAAAATCAAGATAGATCAGGATCAATTTCTAATCCTTATCTTCTTGAGGTCCCATAGGTCACGACAGATCAGGATCAATTTCTAATCCTTATCTTCTTGAAGCCCCAGTGGATCAGGATCAATTTCCAATCCTCATCTCCTTGAAGTCCCGGGAATTACGGTAGATCAGGATCAATTTCTAATCCTTATCTCCTTGAGATCCCAACAAAGTCACGACAGATCAGGATCAATTTCTAATCCTTATCTCCTTGAAGCCCCAGTGGATCAGGATCAATTTCTAATCATTGTCCCCTTGAAGGCCCAGTGGAATTACAGCAGATCGGGATCAATTTCTAATCCTTATCTCTTTGAAGTCCCAGTGGAATTATAGTAGATCAGGATCAATTTCCAATCCTCATCTCCTTGAAGTCCCAGTGAGATTACAGTAGATCAGAATCAATTTCAAAATTCTTATCTCTGTGAAGTTCCAGTGAAGTTACAGTGGATCAGGATCAATTTCTAATCCTTATCTCTTTGAAGTTCCAGTGAAATTACAGTGGATTAGGATCAATTTCTAATCCTTATCTCCTTGAAATTTTAGTAGAGAAGGTCGAAGTTACAAATCTCTTCTCTCTGAATTCTCATCTCCCTAAAGTTCCAGCGGGATAGATTGAAGTTACAAACCTCTTCTCCTTGAAGCGTCATTGGAACGAATTGAAGCTACAAGTTTTTTTTACCTCTCTAAGGTCGCGGTAGAGTGGATCAAAGTAACAAAGATGTGATGGCGTGGTGGACTGAAGGAGGCTATTTGAAGAAAAGAAGCACCAAAGAAGTCAAGACTCGCCAGGTCCAGGCAAAATTGTCCCTTTTATAGTCTTTGCTCTATTCCCGTTGCACGACAATGAGCAAAGAGGGGCAGCTGTAACAGGCCTATTTTGCTCGGCCCGGGACCCAAAATAATTAAAACAAAAAATATCAACAGTTCAGTCCATTACAAATTACACCAGCCCAGAACAGATACAAGGGGCCCAAACGGCCCAAAATTTTAAAACAGCTTTGGGAACCCTAGGGTTCCCTTCCTTCCTAGCGCCGCACACCACGTGCCTTGTCGGCATATCCACCGCTCGAGGCCTGACACCGATGGCACCAAAACAGCAAGGTCTGCCTCCGTTGACTTCGCCCAAAGCACCTGCAAGTAAGCAAGAAAATAGCAGAAACAAGGACAAAAGCATAGATAGCAAACAGTAGCGAAAATACGGAAAGATATTTGTATTGCTTTATCCATATAGGGACCGAAAATCGGATGGAAAAAGGGGGGCTTTGGATTTCCATTATCTCATTTTTCGGTTGGAAACAGAGAAAAAAAAGAAACGATGGTATGAGTCCCCATCCCTTGTATACAAAAAAATCAAGAACGAAAATACAAGAAAGTTTTTTTTATTCTCTTTTCTTTTCGTTTTTACTGTTATTTCATCATCTTTATTTGTATCTTCATTCAAAAAGATAAAACTAATGAGAGAGAGAGGAGAAGAGGGCTGACCCGAACTATAGGTGGCCTCGTCGGAGTCCTCTCTCCACCATCGGAGCCGAATCCAAAAGGGGAAGGGGGCTTCTGATCTTGGTCCTTCGGTCTAAGGATGCAAATCCTTCGAGCATGCCTTAACCGAGGTTGAAAGGCCCGACCGAAGCCACCTAGGTCACCGTCTAAGGCGTGGCGTGACGGAGCGTCGAGGGCAACCCACCGGTCGACCATGGAGATGCCGAGAGGCTGAGAGGGAGAGAGCCATAACCTTTTTTTCTTTTTCTGAAACTAGGGCTGAAGTAACAAAGGAAATGGGTGTTTAAGCATCAAACAAAACGGCGCCGTATTGGCTTATGCCTGTGCTACCCGTTTTTGACCCGACCCGTTACCCAGGGGACCCGCGTGTTTTGGTACTTTGGTTTATTTATGCGGATGGTCCCCCGCTTTTATGGCACTATTTAATCAGACCTTATTTTCTATTTTGTGTTCTTCTTAAATTTGGCCCTGAAATTTCTTATCATTTTCAAATAGGGCCTTCGGGTGCCAGGCTAAACGCACGCGTTTTAAGACCAGGGATTATTGCCTTTTCTGGTCCTTACATGTTTAAGCGTGTTCTATTTTAGTCCTTGACCACCCCATTTATATTTTTCATTTTTGCACTCTAAATTCTGTTTAATTCCAGTTTAATCCTTGGTTGTTTTTACGTTTTTTTTACTTGATTCTCTAATATTTTATTGTATTATTATTACTAATATATATTATGTATTTTGTATATGTATATATTTTATGTACGCATATATGGTATTTACATATATATTAGTTGTATATATATATATTCTTTTATATTATCTTATACATATATTTTCAATACTATTATGTGTTTTGTATTTCACCCCCATATATTTTAAAGTTATATTTTATATATACATATACTATATTCTTATATATTAAATATGTATATCTTTATTTCTCATAAGTATATGTATTTTTTATATTATCTCATATATATATTTCTAATACAATATTTTATATACTTCTAATTATTCTAATATCATTATCATCTATATATATTTTAAAGTCATATTTTATATATTACATATATATATATATATTATATTCTTATATATTTGTTATATATGTATTTTTCACTCAAATAGTTACATATATTTTTATATACTATTTCATGTGTACATATTCCTAATATTATATTTTACATGTATTCCTAAAATTTTTATATATATACCATTATTATATATATACGCATTTTATATATTGTAACAATAATTATTTTCGTATGTCATTATTTACATATATACATATATATATTGTATACATTTTTACCCATTTCATTCTTATTTCATGTATATACCATAACATAAGTATTTTCATATATTACATACGTATATTTAAATATTATCTTTTTTTTATATTAAATATGTTATATTTCTTGCACTATATATATGTATTTACCATTATTTTATCTACTTTTTAGGTTAACATATATTAAACAATGTATTGTTATTTTAAAATTCTTATTTAAATTCTTATAGCTCTAAACTTTTTTATGATTATTTACTCATATTCGTCAAAAGCTTGTTAAATTTCGTTTGTTCTAATTTGCTTTAAATTTCTTTTAGATTTGTTTTTAGTCTTCTAATGTTAATATTATTGTTTACATATAATGATGTTGTTATCATGCATATTATTTACATTTGTTGATTATTATGATTAATTGTTGTAACATATTGTTCATGAGTCATTTCTTCGCATTATATGTTGTTAATTCTATGCTCGTATTTTCATATTCAATGATACTTAGTAAAAACTACTATTCAAAGGTTCAAAAATAATACATGACTCGAGTTTAGGAAGTATGGGGAAATCAAGCATTAACTTACTAGGTTTCGATTTTCCTCATTAAACCCGAACTATCGAGTATTGCTTTCTAAGTCAAAACACGCGAGCTTTTAAATAAAATCTATCTTCGAGACCTCAAATGCCACACCCTAACTTATTGAATGTGGTGTTCAGTGTCTCGAGATAGGAATTTCAAAATTAAGGTAATATTTTATGTTTTGGAACTTCGATAAATCGAGCTCTAACTTACTAAGTTCTGATTTTTTCGTTCGATCCGAAATAATTAAATATTCCTTTTTGATTTAAATACGAGTCTCTTTAAAACCAAGAAGGCAAGCTTAATTTCAGAAATTGAGATGTCGCACCCTAACTTACTGGATGCTACATTCTTATTTCTTTGAGATAAGTAAGCCTCGATTTTTACTCCGACCCATCTAAGTGCCCTTTTTAAACAAAGGATCGTATTTTTAAAACCTTTTCAATCGTTTGATGATAGGACATCAATTAATCAACTAGGTACCAATTTTGGGCATATCGAGGGTGCTAATCCTTCCTCGTGCGTAATCGACTCCCGAGCCCGTTTTTCGAATTTCGTAGGCCAAAATTAATTGCTTTAATAAATCAAAATGTTTTATTAAGATAATTTAAGGCGACCCGATCGCACCTCAAAAAAGGGAATTTAAGGCGACCCGATCGCACCTCAAAAAAGGGGTCGGTGGCGACTCCATTTCCAAATTTCAAAGTCAATTCCACCTATTTTCAAAAAAATGGTTTCGACAAGATGCATAAATGAATGGCTTAATTAAAATGCAAACTTATTTAACATATGAGTTTCATAATGCATGACATAATTAAAACACAAAATTAATTAACATATGAGATGTTTTTATGCATGACTTAATTAAATGCAACACACATAATGCAAGACATAATTAAAAATGCAAACTTATTAAACTAAAATAAAACTTAAATAAAGTCCTTTAAATTGTTCCATGATTAATCAAAACCCAATGGAAGTTTTATCGAACTCTTGGATTAGCTTTTGACTTGGTTTAGCCCAATCAGATCACGATTAATTTGGACTTGTTCCCAACGTCCACACATAGGCCCTTTAAATTCCTCTTTGACCCACTTGGTTTGGCCCCCCATAGTTGACCCATTTAGTAAACACAAAGGACCAATCTTTGTTTCGGTCATATCAAGAAGATGTGGTTCGTGGAAATTCAGCCCAACTTCAACTTGGTTCTCATTAACAAGAATTAATTCAGCCTTGGGGCATGGAATCACACCAGGATAGGATATAATTGGTATGCTAATAGTGTTATTTGTGCACTGTACGGGTTTTATATAAGATGTGATATTGACGTACAGGATATTCAATGATTGTACTGGAATCCAGGATTTATTGCAGATTACCGAGTTTATCTCTATGAAAATTCAGGTGTGTTTTTTGAGGGATGTATAACTTATAGGCTTGACACTCAGTGCCCTGATGTGTTTTGGATGGTAATGGCTCGTTCAAGCCGTTAGGTGTGTGTTGGATAATATAGCTCGTTCGAGCCATCAGGTGTGTTTTGGATAGTATATAGCTCATTTGAGCGTTCAGGCGTGTTTTGAGTGGTTACCCGCATATCCGTATCTGTTTATTATAGTTCATCGGGCTAAACGATTATTGTAAATGGGATGTTGATTGAATGGTAAATGAGATAATAAGATAAAGCATAGATGTATTACGTAAAAGTTTCTTATGTTCAATGGTGTTGATGATATAACATTGATTTGGATTGAATTGTATAAAATGGAATGTTATATAACTTGAATGTGATGAACTCATCTGTTGATATGAATTGTGGTAATAAGGAAAATTGCTCAGTTAATTATTTTGTTATGTAATTATGGGAATTAAGGTAAGTTACATTGTTTTGAACCTATGAACTTATTAAGCATATATAATGCTTACTCTGTTTCATTTTTATAGTAATTAACATTTAAATTGTAAACTATCATGTCAACAAAGGGTAAAAGTATGTTGGTTACCTTGAATCGCGAATTAGCTTGTGTAAGTTAGATGAGTAAGTAGAATAGTTTTTTTGTTAAAATTGAGTATATATAAGGTATAATAACAATTTTAATTTTTAATCTTTACAAATTTATTTAATTTGATCCCTATTTTTTTATTGAAAATAAAATAGAACTTTTTTAAATCAATAAGGCTAAGGGTAAAAAACGCCTTAGTAACAAAAAAAAATCAATTAAGCCCTTTTAAATTTTAAATTTTATTATAAAATCATACAATTTATAAAAAAAATTATAATTTTTTTATTAAAAAATAACAATATCAAGCCAATAAAAGAAAAGTGGCCAAATTTTTTTAATATCTTATAATCATCAGATTTTAATGGGTCGGTATTGTTACTTTTAATAAAAGAAATTTTAATTTTAAAATTTTAATTTTTTTATAAATTTTTCTTATAATTTTTTAATAATTTTTAAATTTTAAAAGAGTTTAATTGATTTTAATTTGTTACTAATGCCTTTTTTACCCTTTATCCTTATCAGTTTCAAATTTTTTTTAATTTACTTCCAATAAAACAGTAGGGGTCAAATTGTGTAACACCCCAAACCCAGCTTAGAAGTCATAACCAAATATTAAGGAATTACGTTAACCTATTTAAAAGAATTTGCTTCAATCAAACTAAAAACACGTTTTAGAAATATAAATTTTGGCAAAAACTTTCATAAACATCTAGAAAAACTTAATTTCGGAAACACTTAACTTAATCCCAAAATTTGAGTTCAAAATCATGTTTGAAAATAAGTATTTTGACAAATCATTTCTTGTTTTAAGGAAAATACTCGTTGAAGCCATTTGTTTATTTACAGAAAAACTCTTTATGGTTACTTAATTTGCAACGGAAAACTTTCAAAGTTTTAATTTTGAAAACCAAATTTTAAATTTAACTTGTGAGGTTTTGCAATATCACGTTCACAAATATCAATATCAACGAATTAAAAAGAAACCAAAACAAATTACAATTCCCAAAAGACTAAAATAAATAATTATGAAAATCACCATTTTTTTAATTTAACTGATTAAACCATCCGAGCTCCTGCACGTCGTCCGATTCTAATTTACCGATTACCTAAAATGTCAGAAACAAATCAAAGGGGGTGAACTATAAAGCTCAGTGTATAACTAAACCCAAACAGAGATCATGCATAACACAATATACAAATTAGAGTTTCACAGAGAATTTCATGACACACAAGCAAACATAACTAAGAATGCATGATTATGTTAATGCAGAAGTTTCAGAAAACCAAAATGTAGATTTTTTTTCCAGAAAACTTCCTACCCAACTCCGCTACACACCAAAATAAAGTTTCCTAGAACTCGTCCAACTAAATCACACCAATAGATAATTATGGACATTGCCACCAGAGTAGCAGTTAAAACTGCCAGATCAAAATATATGTGGTCGAGCCATTATATTACAGCCAAGTTGCTAGAACAGAAATGTGAATAAACCATCAGATGAGGCAGATCATTAAATTTCCAGAACTTCCTCCTTATAATATCATCCCAAGCCCATGCATGTGATATGACACACAAAATAGAATCAGAACAATAGCATGCTTAACATACAATCAAATATGGGGATTTCAAAAATTTATCTCATATTAAGAGATCAAATTAACAAAAATAGAATCGTGTCATAATATCACAAAACATGAGTGTTAGAATATAACATATTCCATTATCACACAATCGATCAAACAATCACAGAATACAATTCAGAGCACTTACCTTAGTTTCAGACTTGGTAAGCATATTAGTACGACTTAATCGTCATTTAATCACGATTCAAAACATATATTAATCATAATTGATTAACGTTTAAACATAAATAATTAATACATAGTTTTTACTTGTTAAAAGCACATACTACTTACAGTATCATACTTAACATATATCTTATTAACATGCGTACATAATTTATATTTTATACTAACAGAATATCAGAAATCGTGATTTATGGCCTAATTTGTATCATACGAAGGAAGCCCACATTTGACTCATACATCGAATACGACTCTAGGGAAAAATTTTAATTTTTGGGCCCATATGGCCCACATGGCTAGCCATGTGGCCTACACGACCTAGTTGGCCAAGACCGTGTGACTTACAGAGTCTAGAAAATGACCGTGTGGCATCGACAATACTAATTTTCAGCTTTCACCGTTTATTGTTTTCTCGGGTTTTCATTACACACTTGGTTGTTTTTCGATGTCGATTTAACAAACGCAATTCTAGCACCCACGCTCGCAGCAGTATTTCCTAAAGTCCACTGTAACACCCCTAACCCGTATCCATCGCCAGAATAGAGTTATGGAACATTACCGTCAAACCATAACATAAGAACATACATGTCCAAACATTAATATAATCATAGCATAAATAATTCATTCACATGCTAACCGTCCCTTAATCAAGCCCTCAAGGCCCTAAAAACACTTTAGAAACAATTCAGGACTAAATTGAAAAAATTTGAAACATTAAGAAAAAGTTAGAAAAATGTAAACTACAGGGGTCACACGGACGTGTGGCCAAGCCGTGTGACTCACACAGCTGAGACACACGCTCGTGTCTCTAGCCATGTAATAGTCGAATTAGGGACACACAGCTGTGTCCTAGCCCATGCCCGTGCTCGTGTAACTCTCTGACTTGGGTCACACGGCCAAGTCACACGCCCGTGTGCCAGGTCGTGTAACACTCAAAATGCAGCCCTTAAAACCTATAGGGGATACACGGCCGTGTCTGAGGCCGTGTGGACAAGAAAGTGACCAAAATCAAACCATTTCTTTCACCCATTCAAGCATGAACCTACCAACAACTTGCACATTTAACCAAGACCTTAAACTATTCCCAAGTCATGCATAATAATACCAATTCAATAGGCTATTTAACCATTCAACCAATATGCCACATAGGCACCTCAAAAACAAACAATCAAATATACCTAACCATAAGCATAACTGATCATATTCATACCAATACATATAACTCACAACCATCTTAAAGCATAATCTAACATGGCCACAATATAAACATACCAAATTGACCTTATACTATGTCCATAAATTTTACCGTTTGGACAATTACTCACATGCAGTATAATCATATAAGTAACACAAACTAACCATTTTCATATGGTACAAAGCAACCAACTTATACATACACATACCAAATTCAACATTTAGCATTCAAGTTAAACTTTAAACATAAGTTCCCTATACATGTCATTATATCCATGACCAAGACATCAAAATCTACCGATATAAATCACTAAATAGTGTGATAGGTCTTCGACAAGCTTCCAAATCAATCGAGCTTCTGATAATCTGTAAAGTAAAAGAAAATAACTACATAAGCTATGAATGCTTAGTAAGCTCGTATGAATATTAAACATAACATTTCATCATAAATATAAACTTTATATGACAAATGTAAAGCTTTACCAATGCCACAAGATTTATCAAACTATAAAACTATCAACTCACATATACTTTCTATTCATAACATAATAAGATCTTATAAGTTGTAGTACATAATCATCAATCTTTTCTTAAAATGATAAACCATTCCACTTACTTACTTTCCATTCCATTTACTTAGCATAAGCTTAATTACATTATCAATTCACGAATTAGTGTGATTATTCATGACATAGGTAAATTCACCTTTAGCATAAGTAAATTTCTCACATATAGGGAAGTCATTTAATTCATCAATCCTTTTATCTTATCACATTACATCTCAATTGTGAACTTACCATTTCATTACCTCTTCTCACCAGTTTCATTTGCCTAACATAAGACATAAGTATAAACATCAACCATAACCACAAGCTTGATACAAGCCTAATTGTCATCATCAATACACAAGTTAGTACATTTATCTCTTTTTTAGGATCAACTACATGATAAATCACTTTATAAGAAATTACATCTTTTGATTTATACTACATTTTCATGAATATAAGCATATTTTCATTTGAACACTTACCATTTCAATGTATATCATTAAGATTAAGCATGATATAATCCAATATTAAGCTTGGAAAAAGTCTAAGCATTATCCACAACACATGTTAGTGCATCAACTTGTAAATCACTTGAAATAACATAGAATAAGTCAGATACATGAGCAACATCGTTTGAAATCATGAATTTCATGAACATAAACATACTTTCTTGGAACATTACCTTTTTATTCCTTTTCTTTACTCTTTTTATTTGCATAGTACAAAGTATAAAAATAAAAATTAATCATATGTGTTCTTGTCATCCACAATCTCAACCTGTGAATTATAACATTCAACTCAAACTCAAATATATAACAAGTCTATCAAAATCACTAAACAAGTTACCTTACCAAGAGTTACAATCCCATGAACGACTTACAGATATGAGTACATCAATAATCTAACCAAAACACACCAGATGCTCATAAGAGCTAATCCATCCGGAATATACCAATGTTTATAAGAGCTAATCCATCCGAAACACACTAATGCTCATAAGAGCTATCCATCCAAAACACACCATAACAGAGAGTATAACGCAAGAGTTCGCAACAAATTCTGAACCTCGATCTACTCGAGAAAATAGACTCCATAACAATCTCCACTCCAATCCCCCATAACAGACCATATCTCAATTGTACTTTACCCTGCGTTCAATCCGATCCAAGTATAGAATTTCAACAAAATTCAATTAATTTACACATTTATAATCAAATATATCTACTATAGTATTTCATATCATCCAATATATCATATAAATGCTAAATTTTAAATCGTACGAACTTACCTAGCTAAATTACAGAAATGATAAAGTACAGGGGCTATTTAGTAATTTTTCTTTCTCAATTTTTTGCTCGTTCTTGATATAAATTAATAATTTCATCAAATTCATTAATTCAGATAGAAAAACTAATTCATTTTATGCAATTTAGTCCTTTTTAACATTTTTACACAATTACCCCAATATTTTACTTTTATTCAATTTAGTCTCGGAGCCTAAAACATGCAAATTAACCATTTTTATTGCAAACCCATACCAACCAAATGTTCATAGCTTTCAATAAAGCCCATATTTATAAAAATTTCACATCAAGTCCTTCCATTTTTACTATTTCAACAATTTAATCTCTAATTGTTAAATTTATCAAAATCATGTAACAAAATACTTATAAATAATAACTAATACCTCAAATTCTTCATTTAACATCTAAAATAACAAATATTAATCAATGGAAACATTCAAAATCTTTAACAATTTTAAAAACGAAGGTACGAGCTAACTAAACCTAATTGCAACAGTCTCAAAAACATAAAAATCATGATAAATGGATAAGTATATCACCTACATGCAACATTTGAATGTTGGCCGAATGCTCCTTGATCCAAAAATGGAGTTCTCACGGTTGAAGAAGAAAGACATAAACAAAATAGGGTTTTTTTTTTTTTGTTTTTATTAATTTATTACTTATTGTTTACTTTATTAACTTAAAAAATATATCATTTAAACTAACATAAATTAGTCACCAACCGTCCACTAGTTTATGGCATGGTATATTTGCCATTTTAGTCCATTTAATTACATTTCCTTATCTATTTAACACATTTAATTAATAGAATTTAACTTTTACATCTTTTATAATTTAGTTCTTTTTGCTTAATTAACTATCGAAACATTAAAATTTCTTAACGAAAATTTAATAAAACCTTAATAACATTCCGTAAATATTTTTTATAAATATTTATGGCTCAATTTATAGAAATGAGGTCCTGATACCTCATTTTCTAAAACAACTTAAGTTGAGGGTCTTGCAACTTGAACCTAATTGTTCTTCCATTTAACCAAAAATCAGTAAATCAAATTTTATTATTACACATATAATATTCATAAATATTAAATAATAATATTTACGGACTCACACGTCGATTTTGTGGTCCTAAAACTATCATTTCAACACATCAAAGAAATGGGTTGTTACACCCACTATACGCTAAATAAGTAAATGCTAAAATAATCCTCACACAATGATGAACCCGCTAGCTCTCGTCCAAAATGCACAACACAAGGGTTAGCAAAAAAATAAAGTCTCCATAATAAGAATTGGAAATAAAATAGAGAAGAGAGGAAATTTTTGCAGAGATCAAAATTGAGAAAAAAAAAAAAGAAGGAATATTTTGGGAAAGGAAACGTCATATTAATTTCAACAACATCAGAAAACTAATGTGAAAAATAAAATTTGAGAAAAAATGTGGACGATTGTAGAAAAGGAATTTTGTAGGGAAAATAATTTTAATAATAATTTTTTTAAAGCCACCCATATCCCCACTAACTCCCACTAAACCACTCATATCTCCACTAGAGGTGTGCATGGGCCGGGCAGCCCGGCCTGGCCTAAAGGCTCGCTCGAAATGTGGGAGGGTTTGGGCAAAAATATAGGCCCGAAAAATGGGCTTGGAAAAAAATAAGGCCCGTTTAAAAAATGGGTCGGGCCTCGGGTAAGATATTTTTGACCCGGGCCCGGCCCGAATTCACTAAAGGGCAAAAAAAAATCTACTATTTTTTTTTATTTTTAAATGTTATTTTCTTATTGTTTTCTCCCTATTTTGCTACCATATTTCTGTTATGTTGCTACTATTTTGTTGTTATTATTTGGATATTGTATAAAACTTATTTTATTGTTAATTTTGTTATTATTTTAAAGGCATTTGTTAATTTTGTTATTATTTTAGAGGTATTTGCTTGTTAAGTTGCATCTATCTTAATGCTATTTAAGTCTTTTGTTATTATTTTAGAGGTATTTGCTTGTTAAGTTGCATCTATCTTAATGCTATTTAAGTCTACATTTTTTTTGAAATTTATTTTCAATTTGTTGAAAAATATTTATTTTGATTTTTTTAGTATTTTTGATGTATTATATATATTTAAAAATTATATAAAATAATCTAAAAAATTAATACGGGCAGCCCGGGCCGGGCCCGATTTTTAGCATTTTTATATGGGTCGGGCTTGGGCAAAATTTTAGGCCCATTTTTTGGGCCTGGCCCGACCTGAGCCCAATGAATGGGCCTAATTTTTTAGTTGAGCCCAGCCCGGCTCGGTCCATGCACACCTCTAATCCCCGCTAACTCCCACTAAATCTGATTAGTTATCCTTATCAAATTTTCCCCAGAGTTTAAAACAAAAATAATTTTCAATTATGCACAACAAGATTCAAACTCGAAACCCTTGCGTAAGCTGAAACCTTACCATTGAACTATCAGGCTCATTCTTGACATCACTTGAGCAAAAATAATATATAAGTTATAAGTTCAAAGATAGAGGTTTAGGCAAAAATTCAAGGGAAATGATTAGAACCCGAAACCTCGCACACACTATTCACATCTCTCAACCACTGAACCCACTTGATAAAATTTTCACAATCTTAACTCAAAAATTAGGGCGTGACCAATCTTGGTATCACAAACTCAATTTCTTCTAACTCAACTTTTGGGATGTGACAAATTGAACAAATGTGTAATGGTTGATAACTAAATTTATTATTATACCTTATATATAAACACCAAAATTTTATGGAGAGGAAGAAACTAAAATTCAATCTATGTTATAGTACAGGAGGTTTTGTGGTACTTTTACCATCAACCACTAAACCAAATTAATTTACTTGATAAAATTTTCAGAATCTTAACTCAAAAATCAGGGTGTGACCAATCTTGGTATCACAAACTCAATTTCTTCTAACCCGACTTTTGGGATGTGACAAATTGAACAAATGTGTAATGGTTGATGACTAAATTTATTGTTATACCTTATATATAAACACCAAAATTTTATGGAGAGGTTGTTTTGCTCACTCATCTAATGTATAAAGGTTAATTTACACATTTTTCAATGAAGAAACTAAATAGTATAGGAGGTTTTGTGGTACTTTTACCATCAACTAAGTTATTGGTTAAATGACACTTAAAAACAATTAATAATATCATTAAAAATAATTTAATATTAAATATCATTGTAGTAGCCCAATTTTTTCTAGCTCAACCCAAACTAAACCAAACCAAAAACAAAAAAATAAATAAACTAGAAAATTAATAAAAGTCCAAAAAGGGTCCTTTTACAAAATACAAGCCCAAATACACAAAAAAAAGCCCTAAAGCCCAAATACCCAACAGTCCAATAGCCCAAAACTTAAACAAAAAAAGAAAACCCTAGAACCCTAAACTCCCTCCAGCCGCCGCCTCTTCCACATCAGCAAGTGCGCCGCCTAAGGTCTGCCCTCCTTTCACCGAAATGGCAAGAAAGGCAACTCCCTACCATGGTTGACCGAAGAGCTCCTTGCCACCATCACGCAAAAGTGCCTACAAAAACAAAAGAGAAAGAAACAGAAACAGCAACAAAGAAAAGAAAAATAAAAAATGTAATCGATTTTGCTATAAAAACATAAGAAACACACTATAATTTTTTCGCAAAGAAATTTAGCAGAGAATCAAAAAATCAAAAAATGTGTTCTTTTTATTTTCAATCTGCTATTCTTTTTTTTCTATTTTTATTTTATTTTTATAAAAAACATAAAAATAAAAACAATATTTAAAAAAGAAAAGAAAAAGAAAAGTTACCACGTCGTTTCTACTCCCATCTCCATCGATGACAGCTCTCTGCCGATTCGAGAGGTCTCCGAACCTATTGGGTTTCGTCGATGGCTTCATCAAGAAAAGAAACTGAAGGGTTCCTTGGGTTTTTTAGGAATTTCGATAAATTTTAGGGGTATTTAGTCTTGGATTTGAGTAAAGGAAATCGAAAGGATCAAAAGGGGGTGTTTTGAGTATTTTTCGGCCACCAAAGGCGGTGATCGCGACAGTCCTTGAGACCGGAGAGGGAAAGAGTTGAGAGAGAAAAAAAAAGAAGATGGTTTTTTTAAGAAAAAAAACAGAGAAGAGGAATGATATTTTTTTTTAGTTTTTTAATTTATATAGGGACACTATACAACGTTGTTTTGAGGTGTAGCTTAAAATGCTCAAAACGACGTCGTTTTGACTCTTAGCACGATAACCAAACTCGAACTCCTTTAGATCTGCATGTTTTAAAGGAATGGGTTTTTTGCCATTTTAGCCTTTCCGCTTTTTATCATGTTTTTAAATTAGTCCTAAGCATTTTATTTTATTTCATTTTTACCCCATTATTTTGATTCTTTTGCAATTGGTCCTTTGACCTACTATCAACCCAAGGGAATGACACGAATTGGATTAATTGCTCTTTGAGCCCTAAACTTTTATATTCTATTTTAATTTAATCCTTTATATTTTGTTTCCTTGTAGTTTAAGCGCTAAATTATGTTATATTTTCAATTTAGTCCTTTACTTCCTTTTTCTTATTTATTTCGCAATTTATGCTTTAAGTTCTATTTAAATTTCAATTTAATCCCTCATTTATTTAATTCTGCCTCTTTATTTACTATTTTTATTATTTTATCCCCTAAAATTTTATTATGGTTTCAATTTAATCTTTTTATTTAATCTTGCCCTTTTTTTATTTATTTAATTTTCAGCATTTTTAATTCCTTATTTATACTTTGTCCTTTAATTTACATAATTTGCATTTTTATCCTTAAGTTTCTTAATCATCTCATTATAGTTCATTTTAGTTTTTTATTTTTTTTATTTTTTTATTTTTTTATTTTTTATTTTTTATTTTTTATTTTTTAATGTTGATGTTATTGTTAAATGATTATTTTTGCTAATTAATATTTTATTTTGTCATGACTAATATTACACAACTATTATCATAGCATTGTCATAATTTTTTATTACTTTACCATTTTTTGTCATTACTAATGTTCCATTTATTATTTTACTATTATTGCCATTATTAAATAGTATTATTAATCGGCTAAAAAATTATTCCAACTACCACTTGTTATTATTTTGTTATCATTTTTTTACTACGTAAGCTATTCTATACTATTTTTTCCATTTCCATATTATACAATATGTTTAAACATTCGTTTATTTTTGTACCAAAACTTGAATAAATTAATTGCATATTACATTAAACGTTATATTCATTTTTACCCGATGCATAAAAACGATTTTTTTTAAAACTGAGGCAATGTTCTTTGTTTAGGGATTCGAGAAATAGTGCCCTAACTTATGGGGTATGACTTTTTCCTTAAACCAAGATAAACGAGCATCCTTTTAAAATTCAAAATATATAAGATTTAGGTAATAATAAAATAACGAGAATCATTATTTTCGAGGATTCGAGATATCGTGCCCTAACTCACGGGACATGATACTTTTTCTCGATTAACTTGAAATAAAAATGTTATTTCCATAAAATTCAATTTAGTTTGTCATCATGCAAGGAGGGGATCATATCTTAAATTTTCTTTGAATTTTCAATTACCGACACTAAGATATCAAGTAATTAATTAGGTACCAATTTTGGGCGTTATGAGGGCGCTAACCCTTCCACATACATAACCGACTCCCGAAACCATTTCCTGATTTTTATAGACTGAAAATTATCGTTTTAATAAATCCAACATTTTATTAAAATGACCAAGTTTTGAGGTGATCCAATCGCACCTAAATAAAAAGGGATTAGTGGCGACTCTATTTTCGTTTTTAAAATAAAAGTCAATTTCCAAAAAGATTTCGACAATTATATTTTAATAAAAAATATTAAAAATGATGACATATCATGTTAGGTGGAGTATTGCTTATTAGTATCTTCAAATTGGGATATTAGGTTAAATTGTACTTTTGCGAAAGTTGTGTTTTAGTACATATATTTTAATTTGATTAATTTCAGTTTTTTGTATTTTTTTCAAAATTTGAAATTTTAGTCCTCACCCAAATAGTAGTAATTAAATTTATTTGTTTAAATCCAATTATTAATCTTGTATTATTTGTACAATTGTAAATTTGATCCATATTCAAAATTTTAAATTTTAAAAAGTATAAAGACCGAAAATAATTAAATTAAAATATAAATATTAAATCTAAATGTTTACAACATACAAAGACTAATAGTAAATTTTAACGAAAGATATATGAGGGAGTATCCAAAGGCAAAGTAGAGCAATTAATCCACCGACATATAGATTTTGGAGGACCAATTTTTAATTTATACTTTGAAAAAGAATGGTTCAACTTTTAATATCCCACTTATATAAAAGCCAACATATACCGTGTTGAACTGTCGGTTCCTAAATGACCCCTAAATAAAGATAAAGCAAATTTCACAACTTAATTCATTTTAATTTAATTTCTTCACATTGACGCACTAAAACTTAAACTGCTTTCCTTTTGCACCAAAAATAAATAAATAATGAAATAACAATAAGGTAAATTCATTTTTCATTTTAACCTTATTTTTTATTATTTTTATTCTTAATTTTTAAAATTTAGTCAAATTAAACTTTTTAGACAGAAAAATTAGTTGAATTATTGAAATTATAGTGGCATTGATGTGACAATTTATGCATAGTTTACTACTAACATTGATAAATTTTCCAAAAACTTGTATGAACTTTTTTTAATTTGTTGAATTTTTAATATCTTTATTAATTTTATGCGTACTGCTACATAAATAGTCGCTTCAATGCGGTTAATGTTTTTAAATTTCAGTTAGTTGCCAATTAACGTGAATGGAACGTAACGCAAGGATGATGATATTTGCTAGCGTGGCAAGCTTTTAAATAAATTGTCAAGAAAAACAAATCGAGATTTTTTTTTTAATTTTTTTCGGGGATTTAATAAAGTTATATTGTAAGGAAAAAAGAAAAAAGAAAAACCTTAAATGGAGAATTTCTTTTGATTTGATTAAAGCCTAATTAAGCTACTTAAAGGAGGCACTCAATTAAATTTTAATAATTTAGTTTAAATTAAATAACTAAAATAAATTTAGACTTAATACTAACTTTTTTTTGACACAGTCAGAGTTTGAATGATGATTTTTTAAAAATACATCAGAAGATTTAATTTTCTTTGTATACTTATAAAATTTTATAAATTAATGTAATTTATAATTCTTTAATGTTTATAGTAATATTTTATAGTAAATTTCAGTAATAAAATTTTTTATAGTTTAGGATGGATTTTAGTAATACAATTTTGGTTTATTTGCAAATTAACCTCTAAATTATATCATGATTTTCAAATTAGTATTCAAAGTAGTTTTTTCATTAGAAATGAGGCTTAAAGTAATAATTTTGTCTCACTTTATCTTCTATATATATTTTCAAGGTCAAATAAATAATCTTCTATTCTCTTGAGCAACCAACTATACTAGTTGCCGAGAATTGCCCTTTAAGAACTTGCACAACAGCTAAAGCTTCTGCAATGGTAATATTAAAAAAATCGAAAATTTAATATATACAAAGAAAATTTGTAACCTACAAATAACCAAAGAGGACATGGATAGATATAAGCAGTAGAAATATTATTTTATTCAATATCGTATTGATAATATATTCATGCAACATCTTCCATAAATAAATCAAAATACAACACCAAGATACATAATCTTGATAAAATATGCTTCCATATCCTAGCTCAATTCCTTGTTAAAATTTGTCACTAACCTAAGGAATATCAATGTAAAGTCTTTCATCCAGGCACGTTCCCTTATAGTAGAAGATAATAAAAATCATAGCTAACATTGTTTATGAAGAACTACAAAAATTAAAAAAACAAACTCGAAATAAAGAATTTAACAAATACCAAACAATTTTATAAATTAAGCAACTCTAATGGTTCAATTTTGGGTATACTGAGTTATTGCCCTTCAACCATGTTAATTCCCTACTTTGAATCAAAGAGTCAAATGTCGACTTCAACATGTTGGGACAACACCATTTCAAGGCAAGCTTTTTTTCCTAACTCAAGTAAAGATATAACGATATTATTCTAAAATACATATATTGATATTAAGCAAAAATAATTTCATTTTGATTAGTTATTTAATAATAAATTTTAAAATATTTCTAATTCTAATAAAAACTGTTATATAAAAGTGAAAGATCCATTTTGACCCTTAAATTTAAGTTTATATACCTATTTTACCCCTATTTATTCCATAAAATTTCTTAGGAGGTGGTTTTATATAATATGTGAAAAAAATTTAAAGAAAAATGAAAGGTCCAGCATGATACTGTATAAATATAATTGCACTTTGATATTATATAAAAACAATTATAATTCTAATAAAAAATTATTATATAAAAGTGAAAGATGTATTTTGACCCTTAAATTTAAGTTTACATACCTATTTTATTCCTATTTATTCCATAAATTTTCTTAAGAAGCCGTTTATAATATGTGAAAAAAAATTAAAAATAAAAGATCTAGCTTGATATTATATAAAAATAATTGCATTTTGATTAGCGATTTAATATATAAAATTTTATTTTTATTAGTTTTACAAAAATATATTATGTTCGTTGAAACTCGATAAAAAAAATTAAATTTCTTACCTATTTCGAATCTATATAAATGTAAGAATCTTTTTAGTTTTCTATTATGTTCCTAGCGGTTGGAAAATAGGTAGAAAATATGTTTTTATATTTTTATTAAACAATGTTTTATTTTCTCTTTACTAAACCTGTATTTTAATTTTCAAAAATAAAAAAATAAAACAGAAATATTTTAAAAATTATTTTTAGAAATAATAAATAAAAATAAAGATAAAGTCTCTGTCTATAATTTTCTTTTGTAATTTGTTTTGTTTTTTTCCTTCTTATTTTTATCTTTTCCTTGTTAAAGGTCGGTTCCAACCTTTTGAAGTAGATTTTCTCACCCAACTTGGTTAATTTGGGCCAAATTTGCTTCTTCAGTTTTTTTTATTAAATCCTTGACCAAATTATGCAATGGGTTAGGCTGGAGCCACATGTCATCATTCCTCTGCTTTAATTTATTGTACTTCATTATAATTTTTTGGTTAAAATATTAAGGATAAATATATAATTTTCTTTGAAATTATTAAAAGTATCTTGTATTTAATTATTTTTACCTAATTAGAATCTGAATTTGTATTTAGTCATTAGATTTATACATCTGTATTAACACCGTTAATTTGTACTAACGTGATATTGATAATCAATCTTATAATGACAACATGACAACATCTTAATATGACATATGGCAGACATAAATTAAAAAATTAAAAGTCTTTTTAAAATACAAATTTTTGGACAAGTTCTAGTACTAACTAGGTACTTTTGGATAAGTTCAAGGAACAAACTACATGTTAACCCTTAAAAATTAATGATGTTAACAAATTGGGGTAATGTGTGTGATGGAATACAAATTTAGGTATAAAAAAAATTCAAGTACTAGCTAGATAATTTTGGATAAGTTCAAGGAGTGAACTACACATTAACCTAAATATTTAGAATATCGTTATTTTATTCTTGTTTTTGTATTTAAAATAATTTCTGGATAAACTACACCTAAGGTCACTAAACTATAAATAAGTTTACGTTTTGGCCATTCACTTCAAAAATTTACAAAATGGTCACTAAATTATTCAAAAAAATTTATTAAGTCACTAAGTTGTTAAGTTTTGTTTTTTAAGGCCAACTAGTGAGCTCCAAATGACTATTCTTTGATTGGTATGGTGGATTAGTATCCATCAATGAGTAAAAAAAACATACCTTAGATCCAAGTAGATCTAACTGTCAGTGTCAGAGATTGAAGGAGAAAGTTGTTTGGATTTGGTTTATAGATTCATAATGTTCAAAGTTGTTTTATGAAAAAAAATTAGACTACATAAGAGAATGGGATGAGAGCTTTGATTAGTGCATGTGGTGCGAATAAAGAAGGCTATACAACAATGCTTTTAAGAATTCAGTGACTGAGTGAAAACTTTCGAATAGTTCAGTGACTATTTTGTAACTTTTTAAAGCTAAATGGCCAAAATATAAACTTACTAATAGTTTACTGACTTTGGGTACAGTTTACCCACAATTTATCTAAAAAGCACCATGATTTTGGTGATATATATTTAATTGATTTTTCGTTGAATTATATAAAATTCACAAAATAAGCACTATGTGTTGTAAATTAAATATATGTCATAACCCCCTTTAAGCATATTAAAGTAATGAGATAAAACTCTTTACTTAATTTATAATCAAGAGATTATTAAATAGAGTAATTAAGAAACTTTAATTCATTAAATGTAATACATTTATTAATTGAATGTAAAGGAGCTTATAAATAGCACCTTGTAAGTGAAAATAAAACAATGAAAAATTCTCTCGTATTTTCCATCCTCTTTTATTTATTGCTTTATTGTTTTTTCTATAACACGTTATCAGCACGAGCTTCTACGAGTTCATAGTGAAGTTCACATCATTTCGACTTTATATAATTTGCCCGTATAACTCCCGTTAAACTATATACGGTATACGTATTTTCATAATTCTTTTATTTTATTTTCTAGATAAAATATTTGCTTTGGGTAACATTTGCACATTTATTTTTATAACTAAAATCTAATAATGATAATTATATATACATGTTTTTTTTAAAAGAAATTTCAATTAATGTAATTTGTGTTAAGTTATTATTATGACTATTCCTCTCTATGCCAATATTTGACATACATATTATTATTTAGCAAATTTGGTATATATAATTGAATTATTTCACGATTGAGAATACTTATTATTTTACTAATATTTTTTTTATTTTGATTCAAGTGATTATAATGTCAAATCTTGCCAAACTTAAATTTGCGGTCTTAGACATCTCAGGCAAGAATTATTTGTCATGGGTGTTAGATGCTGAAATTCACCTAGATGCTAAAGGTCTAGGAAATACTATATTACCAGATAAAGAAAGCATCTAATCAAGACAAGGCAAAAGCAATGATTTTCATCCGTCATCATCTGCATGAAGGATTAAAAGTGGAATATCTCACAGTGAAAGACCATCTTGAGTTGTGGAAAAATTTGAAAGAACATTTTGACCATCAGAAAACTGTGATACTCCCTAAAGCTCGTTATGTTGGATGCACTTACGATTGCAAGATTTTAAGACTGTAAGTGAATACAATTCAAAACTTTTCAAAATTAGTTCTCAACTAAAATTATATGGAGAAAACATAACTGATGAGGACTTGTTAGAGAAAACATTTTCAACCTTTCACGCTACTAATGTGCTCCTGCAGCAGCAATACAGTGAAAAAGGTTTTAAAAGGTATTCTGAATTGATTTCATGCCTTTTGGTGGCTGAAAAAAAAATAATGAGCTATTAATGAAAAATCATGGAATTCGTCCCACTAGTTCTGCACCATTCCCTGAAGTGAATGTAGCAGTACACAATAATTACGAAAATAGAAAATATATAGGTCGCGGCCGTGGTCGTGGACGTAGTGGGGGACGTGGTCGAGGACGTATTAGGAATCGTTATCATGGTGGTCATAACAATGATACTTCTAACCAACAGAAAAAGAATAACAATGAAAGACAAGAAAGAAGTGGTCAAAATAATCCTTCAAAGATTGTTGAGAATATATGCTACCGATGTGGTATGAAGGGGCATTGGTCACATACCTGTTGTACGTCTGAACATTTAGTGAAACTTTATCAAGCATCCATTAAAAGGAAGGGAAAGCATATGGAGACAAATTTTATATCCCAAAATGATGAAATGCTCGCAAAAGATGAAGAAATTCACTATAATAATAAAAATGACCATGCTTACGAGGATGATAAATTTAATGACCTTAATAATATAACTCACCTAGATGTGGCAGATTTCTTTGAGAATCATTAGAAAAAGTTTATATTATTTTGACATTTTTATATTGTTTTAAGTATATTTTATTTTCTTTCATGAAAAATAATTTATATATTTAATAAATATTTGCAATGTTTCTCATATTATATTTTTGTTTGTTTTTATGAAAAATATGAATATTCAACAAAATTTTGATAGACCCAAAATCAATGGAGACGTGTGTCTTGCAGATAGTGCTACAACACATACGATACTCAAAGATAAAAAATATTTTTCTCATTTGACAATGAGTAATGCCCACGTTAATACAATATCGGGTAGTTCAAAACTTATTGAAGGCTCTGGAAGAGCTATTATATTTTTACCTAAAGGTACTAAATTTGTCATTGATGATGCTTTATATTCCACTAAGTCTCAAAGAAATTTATTGAGTTTTAAAGATATTCGTCTTAATGGATATCATATTGAGACTATGAATGAGAAAATATTGAATATCTATATATTACAAATATTGAACGTGGAAAGAAATATATTTTGGAAAGGCTACCTGCTTTTTCATTAGGTTTATATTATACACATATTAGTGTAATTGAGTCACATGTTACTACAAACCAGAAGTTTGTAGAACCACATACTTTTACTATTTGGCATGACCGATTAGGCCATCCCGGACTATTATGATGCGAAGAATCATTGAGAATTCAATTGGACACCCATTAAAGAACCAAAAAATGCTTGAATTCAAGGATTTATCTTGTGTCGCTTGTTCTCAAGGAAAATTGATTATTAGACCATCACCAATTAAAGTTGGGATTGAATCTCCAGCATTTCTAAAACGTATTCAAGGTGATATATGTGGGCCCATTCATCCACCATATGGACCATTCAGATATTTTATGGTATTAATAGATGCATCTAGTAGGTGGTCACATGTGTGTTTATTATTGACTCGTAACCTGGTGTTTGCGAGACTACTTGCTCAAATAATTCGATTAAGAGAACAATTTCCAAATTATGCAATCAAAACTATTCGTCTTGATAATGCTGGTGAGTTTACATCCCAAACTTTTAATGATTATTGTATGTCAATTGGGATAAAAGTTGAACATCCTGTAGCTCATGTTCATATACAAAATGGTTTAGCTGAATCGTTTATTAAACGCTTTCAACTGATAGCTCGACCATTGCTTATGAGAACAAAACTCCCTATTATAGCTTGGGGATATGCTATTTTGCATGCAGCAGCACTTGTGCGATCAAGGCCAACAAGTTATAATAAATACTCCCCATTACAATTGGCTTTTGGTCAGGAGCTAAATATTTCCCATCTTAGAATTTTTGGATGTGCAATATATGTTCCAATTGCTCTACCACAACGTACAAAGATGGGTCCTCAAAGGAGGTTGGGAATAAATGTTGGTTATGAATCTCCTTCTATAATTAAATATGTTGAACCATTAACTGGAGATTTATTTACTGCACAAGTCAATGTAAACAGGAAGTTCAAAGGATCATACATTTGTAAAACATTGCCAATCAACTGCCAGATTCATTTACTGACCTAAAGAGAATTACAAAATCTCACATACCAGCTGAAAATGCTCCAATACGAATTGATATCTCAATAGGGCAAATTGTTAGTGCAAAAGAAAGTAAACCACGCCTAAAGCGTGGAAGGCAAATTGGTTCCAAAGATAAAAATCCTCGTAAAAGGAAAGAAGCAATTATTCAAGATGGCAATATTATGGAGGCAAGTGCCCCAGAAGAGGCCAAAGATATAACTAATAAAAAATCCCCAGAAGAGGTTCAGGTACCTGAAAATGATGATAATGAAGAAATCTCAATAAGTTATGTTACTTCAGGAAAAAGATGGAACCGGAAAAATATAGTTGTCGACAACAAATTTTCTTATAATGTTGCTATTGAAATAGAAAAAGAAAAATGAGGATCCTGAGCCTAAACCTATTGAGGAATGTAGAAATAGAAAAGATTGGCCAAAATAGAAAGACGCAATTCAAGCAGAATTAAATTCACTTTCTAAACGTGAGGTTTTTGGACCTATAGTCCAAACACCTATATATGTAAAGCCGGTAGGATATAAATGGATATTTGTATGAAAACGAAATGAGAAAAATGAAGTCGTAACATATAAATCATGACTTGTAGCACAAGGATTTTCGCAAAGGCCTGGCATTGATTATGAAGAAACATATTCTCCTGTAGTGGATGCAATCACGTTTAGATACATTATTAGTCTAACAGTACGTGAAAAACTTGACATGCGTCTAATGGATATTGTTACAGCCTATTTGTATGGTACACTTGATAATGAAATTTATATGAAAATCCCAGAAGGATTTAAAATCCCTGAAGGATATAGAGTTTCTCGGGAAAATTGCTTAATCAGATTAAAGAAAAGTTTATATGGATTAAAACAATCTGGACGTATGTGGTACAATCGTCTTAGTGAATATTTGTTAAAAGAAGGTTATAAAAACGATCCAATCTGCCCATGTGTTTTTATAAAAAGGTCTGAATCAAACTTTGTGATAATTGCTATTTATGTTGATGATCTAAATATTATTGGAACTCCTGAAGAGCTTCAAAATGCAGTAAATTATTTAAAGAAAGAATTTGAGATGAAAGATATCGGAAAAATAAAATTTTGTCTTGGCCTATAGATCGAGCATTTAAAAGATGGAATTCATGTCCATCAGTCAACTTATACAAAAAATATCTTAAATAAATTTTATATGGATAAAGCACATCCATTGAGTATCCCGATAGTTGTACGATCGTTAGATATTAATAAATGTCAATTTCGTCCTTGTGAGAATGATGAAGAGTTCCTTGGTCCTGAAGTACCATATCTAAGTTCCATAGGAGCATTGATGTATCTTGCAAATAACACAAGACCTGATATAGCTTTTGTTGTAACCTTGTTAGCAAGATTTAGTTCCTCTCCAACACGTAGACATTGGAATGGAATTAAACATGTATTTAGATATCTTAGAGGGACCATTGATATGGGGTTATTTTATTCAAATGATTCAAAATCCCTATTAGTTGGTTATGCTGATGCTGGATATTTATCGGATCCACATAAAGGTCGATCTCAAACGAGATATTTATTTACATGTGGAGGTACTGCCATATCATGGTGTTCGACAAAGCAAACATTAGTTGTTGCCTCTTCAAATCATGCTGAAATAATTGCAATGCATGAGGCAAGCCGAGTGTTTGGCTAAGGCTATTAACCCAACATATCCAGAAGATATGTAATCTGCTTTTACAAGAAAATATGTCAACTATCTTATACGAAGATAATGCAGTATGTATAGCTCAATTAAAGGGTGGTTATTTCAAACGTGATAGAACGAAACATATTTCACCAAAATTATTCTTCACTCATGATCTCGAGAAGAAAGGTGACATAAAAGTTCAACAAATTCATTCTAGTGATAATTTAGCAGATTTTTTTACTAAGGCATTGCCAATTTCAACATTTGAAAGACTACGAAACAAGATTGGAATGCGTCAACTCAAAGACTTAATGTGATGTCGCCATTAGGGGGAGTCTAAAATATGTTGTACTCTTTTCCTTTAACCAAGGTTTTGTCCCATTGGGTTTTCCTAGTAAAGGTTTTTAACGAGGCAACTTGTAATAGGACATTGTGTACTCTTTTTCCTTCATTAGGTTTTTATCCCACAGGGTTTTTCCTAATAAAGGTTTTATGAGGCACATTCTTATTTAAAAGACATCCAAGGGGGAGTGTTATAAATTAAATGGACGTCATAACCCCCTTTAAGCATATTAAAGTAATGAGATAAAACTCTTTACTTAATTTATAATCAAGAGATTATTAAATAGAGTAATTAAGAAACTTGAATTTATTAAATGTAATATATTTATTAATTGAATGTAAAGGAGCTTATAAATAGCACCTTGTAAGTGAAAATAAAACAACGAAAAATTCTCTCGTATTTTCCATCCTCTTTTATTTATTGTTTTATTATTTTTTCTATAACACTATGATTTTTTTTATTTCAAAAAAACAAAAAAGGAAAAGAATAATAGGTGAAGTAAGCGGCTTGACAGTTAGGTATAGTTTGATAAATTATTGAAAAAATTAAATTAATTGAAAGTTATTTTTTTCTGTTATGAATATTTTATTGTTAAAGAGATATTTAAGATAAGTTTGATGCACTTTAGGGTTTTAATATTCATTAAAAGTAGAGTTTTATTTCATTTATACTTCTTATGCCAATAAATATAAATTCTGGAGAAGGATTGTAATATCCTTATTGATCAATAAATATAGACGTCATGTAATATCGCTATTGGACAATAGTCATTAAAATTTTTAAGTTCAATTTTAATACATCTAAAATCTTATTTGATAAACATATTATCATATGTGTAAAACCTTGTTAGTTTCTTAATACGCACAAAATAGTCATATTATTTTAGTTAATAGATTTAATAACTATCCAGTTGAAGTCAATATTGAAATTTTAAAATTCGACAAGTACAAAAACTAAAAATGACAAAATGGAGAGTAGGGATTAAACCTACAACTTACGCATAATACGAGAGTAATGGTAGAATTTAACCTAACCAATTTAACTGTTATTATTTGAATTAAGATTGAAATTTCAAATTTCAAAAATTATAAAAACTAAAATTGATTAAAATAGAGTACACGGACTAAATCTACAATTTAGAGATTAATGTCATAGTTTAACTTAAGGTTGAGCTAAAAATTTGAAAAATTGAAAATTCATCCAAATTGATAGTAATCGAATGATTTCTGATTTATAAATTTTATTTTTATTTAATTTATAATTATTTTAATTTTTATGTAAAAATAAGTATTTTTATTCAAAATAATGAAGATAATTTAAAAATAATATGCAAAAATATTTTTTTAAATATTTTAATATTTTTATTTTAAACCTTTCAACTTTCAAGCATCCACTTTCCATGAAATGGAAAGATTTATTTCCTCACTTTCTGTTTTTTCCAAAAAGAAAAAAAAAATCGTTAGTGTATATATTTTATCTTAAAATATACTCTAAATTTCTATATTTTTCTTAAATTTGAAATTTAGTTCTTTATTTTTATTTCAAGAATTTTAATCTCTCTATTTTTAATCAAAAATATAAATTTATTTGTTAACGCCATTAATTTTTTTGTTAAATTTAGATTCATTATAATATATTTTTTATACGATTATAAAATATAAAGATATTCATGGGTAGGATCAGGTTCGATCAAGCCTAGACATTTACACACTTTTAAGCTGGCCGAACTTACATAATATATAAAAATAACATAATATAAAATATTTCAAACTTAAAAAAAAGGCCAAATTAGGTCGGGCCTTGAATGTTCAAGTCTAAACCCAGACTATATTTTAAATGGACTTAATTTTTTTTGTCCTATTCCATTTTTTGGTCCTAATATTTTTATTCAAATTCTCCCAAATTTTGAATAGACCTTCGAGTTTAAACAGGTAACTTGATCCATGAATTAGCCTATTATCAAATGACTATTATTTTATTCCAAAATATCATGCTAACAAATTTTTTAAAAAATAATCAACTAATAGTTAGATTTAAAATTTAAAATTTTAAAATAATGAAATATAACAAAATTACCCAAATTTGGAGATATTATAATATTTTTGTAATTTATGGTGGGTTTAGATAGACAACATATTCAACTACAATTAGTGTAAAAATAATAATAATGATAAAATTAAATATTATAAAATAAAACAAAAAATAAATTAAATATATCACAATCCAATCGTCTATTTAAATTCACTCTTAATTTTGACTTTGAAAAAAGATCTGATTGATAGGCGGGCACGGGTCACTTTGGGTGCGGAGAATCACTTGGAATTGACCATTTTGACCATGAAAAGAACATTCGTTTTTACACTATTTATGGTATCTCTGCAAACCTACCTTTAAATGCTAATTAATTAAACATTAAATTGAAAAATTAATTTCAATACGCACTTAATCGGCCAGAAATCTCTGTAGTCTTCCAGAGAGATCAGTTGGCCACCATATCTAATTATTTCCTTTATTAAATTAGTCTAAAAATTGAATGTTTCTATTAAAAAAACAAGATTTTTTAGTGTTTGTTCCTCAGTTTGTTAACCATTAATAGTATATTTTTTTATAGAAATAATTTCATTATTAGCTTTACCCTTTAGCCAACACTAAGGTTGGCTTTCGTGCTTTGGATAATACCTTGCTCTCCACAAATCCGTCCAGAAAGACCTATTTGGGATTCATCTAATTCTGGTTTTAGTCCATGTACTATATTACAATTTAGAATTCAATCCTTCTTTTTAAATTCGGTTTCGAGGTTCTAATTGATAACACCATTAGTTATTGCATTTAAAATGATGACGAGAATAATAAAAGTTGAATTTAGTGATAAGACATATTACATTCACAGAGAGAAATTAGGTTTAAGCCCTGATGATGACTTTATTAGGTGGAATAGATATGAACATCGAAAAGATTAATTTTCATAAAGATGAGGATTTTTTTTATCACATTAAGTACTTGATCAACATGTTAAATTATTACTTGTTGTACATGATTAGTTGAATCTACTAATAATATTATAAAAATAGAGATATTAAGTTTTGTTAAATTGGAGTAAGATTAAAGCTCGAGTTTTATCATAGTAGAGGGACTCAAATCGAAATTAAACCTTTGAGATCTTTCCTCATGTCATCATTTCCCATGTCAATGGCGTTATGGCCAATGGGAATAAAATAAATAAATAAAATTTCTCACCGACCATTTATTCCCTTCTGCATCAGTACTGGCCCCAACGACTAAATAAAAATAAATTCACAAAGTTCAATATTCAAAGTGTTTGAAGAAGTTTCTAGTTCTCGTTCACCATACATTAATAACATAACATAACATCCATACATGCATGCATGCATACATCATATAATCAAATTAGGTTTCTATGCGTACAAAGATTTTAACTAAACAAGACAAGACAAATTTAACAGGAAACTAACAATCAACCGCCCAACATAATCTTCTTTTTATCTAGATAAACTTTGATTCTATTTTTAATTCTACTTTTACTATACACCCACTTCCTTTAATTTCTCTATATATACATCCATAGCTTGAAACAAAGCTCATCACCAAATCTTCTTTGTGTGCAAGCAAAAAATCAGTGTTCTTTCTTTTAAGTTCATCAACTACCATAACTGTTCTTTCTTTTAAGTTCATCAACTACCATAACTGTTCTTTCCTTGTAATCTTTTTTTTCCATTTTTTTGTAAAGTTGACCAAAATTATTTCCCACATTTCTTCGTAAATCACTCGCTGCATTAAATTAAAATCTGTTTAGGATTTAGATTCCCCAAAAAAAGTGGTCCCTTTGTGTGTATAAATCTTGTCTCTTGTTATCCCCACATTGACAACCAAAAATTCAATCTTTGTTTGTATAAATCTGTTTAGGATTTGAGTGTTTTTTGGCTTTTGTTATGGCACCTCCAAGCAACCCTGTTAATTCTATTTTGAATCGTCTTCGTTCTAGTAGTTTGGATCAGTGTTTTGATTTATGTAAGGGAAAGTTCAGTGTCAAAGGTTGTCCTTTATTACATGATGTTCCTAGCAATGTTAGTTTCAGACCATTTTCGTTGGTTTGTAATGAAACAGAGTCTGATGCACCGTTTCCTTTGGTTCAACGAGTCAAGGCTTTGTCTCATAAAGGTGGGTTCTTAGGGTTCAATACTGATGAGCCATCTGATAGTGTGGTGAACTCATTGGGTAGGTTTACTGATAGGAACTTTTTGAGTATCTTTAGGTTCAAAACATGGTGGTCTACACAATGGGTTGGAACTTCAGGGTCTGATTTGCAAATGGAAACTCAATGGGTAGTTTTAGATGTGCCTGAAATTAAGTCCTATGTAATAATTATACCCATCATTGAAGGTGGTTTCAGGTCTGCTCTTAGTCCTGGTAATGATGGACATGTCATGATCTTTGCTGAGAGTGGTTCTAGTCATGTTAAGTCATGTTGTTTTAGTTCAATAGCTTATGTTCATGTGTCTGAAAACCCTTTCAACTTGATGAAAGAAGCATTTAGTGCCATTAGGGTTCATCTTAATACCTTTAAGCTCTTGGAAGAGAAGAGCCTTCCTAGTATAGTTGACAAATTTGGTTGGTGCACTTGGGATGCATTTTACTTAACCGTTGAACCGGCTGGTGTCTGGCAGGGTGTTAAAGAGTTTGCCGATGCAGGGGTGTCGCCGAGGTTTGTCATCATTGATGATGGGTGGCAAAGCATTAATAATGATGGTGATGACCCGAATGAGGATGCTAAAAACCTTGTCCTTGGTGGGGAACAAATGACTGCTAGGCTTCATAGATTTGAAGAGTGTGACAAGTTTAGAAAATACAAGGGTGGTTCCTTCTTGGGTTCTAATGCCTTATCATTCAATCCACAAAAGCCTAAGATGCTGATCACTAAGGCCATTGAAGTCGAACATGCGGTCAAGGCTCATGACAAGGCACGTCAGTCCGGTGCTACTGATGTTTCCGAGTTTGAAACCAAGATCAAGAAGCTGAAACAAGAATTGGATGATATGTTTGAAGGAGAAGGAAGTGGGCTCCCAAATAGAAACCGTGAAAGCTTGGACTGCAAGGGTGATGACTTCGGCTTGAAGGCACTTACAAGGGATTTGAGAACCGAGTTCAAAGGTTTAGACGACATTTGGATGTGGCATGCTCTTTGTGGTGCTTGGGGTGGTGTGAGACCAGGAGCAACTCACCTCGATTGTAAAGTGGTTCCTTGTAATGTCTCTCCAGGACTTGAAGGGACCATGCCGGATTTGGCCGTGGATAAAATTGTTGAAGGTGGGATTGGACTGGTTCATCCAAGTCAAGCTGATGATTTCTTTGATTCCATGCATTCTCACCTTTCTGAATCCGGTGTTACTGGAGTAAAAGTCGATGTCATTCACGTAAGTAACTTTATAAACTCGAATTAATACTATATTATATGTTTGATGAGGCATTGTAATGGTTCTATATGATTATGTTCTCAATGCAGACTCTTGAATATGTATCCGAAGAATACGGAGGCAGGGTCAACCTTGCCAAGGCTTACTACAATGGTTTATCGAGTTCATTGTCAAAGAACTTCAAAGGGACTGGAATCATCTCCAGCATGCAACAATGCAATGATTTTTTCTTCCTTGGGACAAAACAGATATCCATGGGCAGAGTTGGTAAGAAACTCAAACACGTCTTTTAATTCCCACCAATTTACATTAAGTGTACCAAAAACATGTTTTGGTCTCATCTATATTTCACTACAGGTGATGATTTCTGGTTCCAAGACCCGAATGGGGATCCGAATGGAGTTTTCTGGTTGCAAGGTGTTCACATGATCCACTGTGCTTATAATAGCTTGTGGATGGGACAGATCATACAACCTGATTGGGACATGTTCCAATCTGACCATGTTTGTGCCAAATATCATGCTGGAACCAGGGCAATATGCGGTGGACCAGTTTATCTGAGCGACTCCCTTGGCTGCCATAATTTTGACCTTATTAAGAAGCTGGTTCACCCTGATGGCACCATCCCGAAGTGCCAGCGCTTTGCCCTTCCAACCCGAGATTGTCTTTTTGTAAACCCTTTATTCGATAATAAGTCCCTTCTCAAGCTATGGAATTTCAATAAGGTACCTCCTCCATTGTTACCATTTTTTTTCTTTACTTGTACATGAAGTTACTTTTCATATCTGATCTCAAATTTACGACTTTGTGCAGTATGGAGGCGTTATTGGAGCTTTCAACTGCCAAGGTGCAGGTTGGGACGGTAAGGTTCGGAGGATCATCGGCTATCCAGAGTGCTACAAGCCTGTCACCGGTTCAGTGCACATCACCGATATCGAATGGGACCAATGCATGGAAGCTGCTGCAATGGGTGAGGCTGAAGAGTTTGTTGTCTACCTAGACCAAGCTGAAAGCTTACTCTTGTTGACACCGAAATCCAATCCGATCCAAGTCACCATCCAATCATCTTCATTCGAGATTTTCAGCTTCGTGCCCGTGAAAAACCTTGGTCCTATCGTCAAATTCGCTCCTATTGGTGTAACCGACATGTTCAATTCCGGAGGGACAATACAAGAATTGGACTACAACGAGACCGGAGCAGCAGCTGCAAGGCTCAAAATCAAAGGTGGTGGGAACTTCCTAGCCTATTCTAATGTTGCTCCAAAGACCTGTTACTTGAACGGTACCGAGGTGGCTCCCGAGTGGTCTGCCGATGGCAAATTAAAGCTCGATCTCCCTTGGACCGAGGAAGCCAATGGAATTTCTGATGTGGTCTTTGTCTTTTAAAT
This sequence comes from Gossypium stocksii, assembly GCA_020496765.1. NCBI lineage: Eukaryota > Viridiplantae > Streptophyta > Magnoliopsida > Malvales > Malvaceae > Gossypium > Gossypium stocksii. Next base: position 87,886,216 of record CM035627.1, on the reverse strand, counting down.
TACTTTTATCTAGTAGTTTTGGATTATTGCTTAGGTTTGAAACTATTAAGGATGTAATTATTCATCACTTTCTTAAAATTCAAAAATAATGAAACAATCCAAGTTCATGTTTCAAATAAGTTTTAGACAGTTACTACTGCTGTTGTGTTATTTGGGTCCAAAAGAATAAGATGTTTTGCAATGTGGAGCTGTTAATGGCCTGAAACATAGGGCAAATTGATGGCTAGAACAGCAACTTGAATGAAATGATGTATGGGACATTGGCTATCTTTTTGGAACAATGACATTAATGGTTCTTAATATTAACTTATTGTGATTAACAAGACTTAATTAATTATATATTAGAAAGACATGTCAATTGAATAATGTCTTTCCATTCAACAAATTTGCAGCAAGGAGAGATATGACTGATAGGGGTGTTCCACATTTTGCCTAAATAATTATTTTATTTAGACAATAATTTAAATTATTTAATTTAATTTTTTTTATTAAGTATCTTAGTTCCAAATCCTAAAGAATTTAGAAGAGTATGGCTTACTTATTATCTTTGTGTAGAGATAAATCTTAATTTTTGTTTTCGTTTATCTAGATTAATGATTAAACTGATTAACTCATCTATTTTTAATTTAATCATTCAACAATATTTAAATAAAAAATTTAAATCAGTCCTAAATTTTATACCAAGTATTGAACTCTGATTTCCAATACATAATAAAAGATAAAACTGAAAATTGTGTAAGAAAAAAAAACAACGTTATCATAAAGAAACACACCACAATTGCCAGAAAAGAAGCATTTGAGAGTAAGTGACTGTTCCCCATTGCTTTAGTCGTCGTTTTCAAACATGTCATTCAAACAAAAAGACCAATGGGTAAGATAACTACTAAACAACTAATGAACAACTATTAAACAACAGCTTGGTGAGGGAAGAACAAGATACTGAAGTTTCGCATTTAATCAACAAGTGTCCATTAATGTTGGCCCCCCAAAGCCAGCGGTTACATAATCCAAACACAAATCTGGCAATACCTGTCGGCTTCTAACGCTTCAATCCCCTTGAAAACGAAACAGCAGATTTGAATGGTCATGTTTCTAATATTATCTAATACCATTTCAGATAAAGTGATACATATCATTGAGAGGTCCTTATTACAGCTGTTCATCCGGGCTGCACCCAATAAAAAATTTAGTCCCGTTTATTAAATTTAGATTCGGTCTGAAAAATAAGTTCAAATTTTGTTCAAATCCGACCTGAATAAAAATACTAAAATTTGGGCTCGACCCGTACGTATTAATTTTTTATATTATTTTTATATAATTTTTAAATATATATAATATATCAAAAATACTAAAAATATTAAAATAAATATTTCTAAATAAATATTAAAAAATATGTATACTTAAATAACATTAAGATAGATACAACTTAACATGCAAATGCCTCTAAAATAATAACAAAATTAATAATAAAACAAGTGTTATACAATATCCAAACTATAACAACAAAATAGTAGGAACATAATAGTAAAATGATAGCAAAATAGGGAGAAAATAATAATAAAATAACATTAAAACAACAAAAAAATAGCATATTTTTTTGCCCTTTTGTGAATTTGGGCCATGCCCAGGCAAAAAATGACTTACTCGAGGCTTGACTCGTTTTTTAAATGGACCTTACTTTTTGCCCAAATCCATTTTTTGGGCCTATGTATTTTGCCCAAACCCTCCCACTTTTCGGATGGGCCTTCGGGCCGAGCTGAGTCGGGTGGCCCTATAACACCCCCTAATCCTAAACCGTCGTCGGAACAGGGTTACGAGTTATTACCGAACATATCAGACAATTTACGAATAATTCTTAAATAAATAACAAACATATTATAATATAATCATAAATTCATATAAAATTTTGCTAATTAACTTTCTCTTTAAAAAAAAAAAAACTCAATATAACCCCTTTATAAATATTTAACCTTCCCCACAATTTCAAATCGCAACCAATTTAAAACCAATAATACAATCCATACAATTTCATATTCAAATACACTTAAACATATCTTAAACATCAACTTAGTAATTTATTAAATAAACATTCACATATATTGTTTAAATTAATAAACTTCATTCATTCTATTTCAACTTGTTACCAAATATACCAAATATGTTATGATAATTCTATTTCCATTTCATTAAACTAAGTACCAAAATATCATTTTAATATCATTTTCAACCAAAAGTATAAGACATTTTCAAGTGACCAATATAACACCTAAGTACATCCCACTTTACCAAAAGAAAGATTACATCACCAAATTTTATGCTGGAGTCACCAAATTTTGTGCTGGAGTCGGGATCACTTTGGATGCTGAATCGGGGCCTTAATTTCTACTAACTTGCATACGAAAACAACCGTACGCTGAGTATACATATACTCAATGGTATTACCATAATTCAAATTATAATATAATAACTAAGTAAATTAAATCATATAACTTTAAAATTTACCAAATTAATTCATATATATAACTTTTCATTTCTCAATATTTACAGTTCAATTTAGCTTTTCATTAGTTAACATCATATACCTTCACATTGAGCCATTATTTATCTCATGAACATTTAGTTTATGCTTTCCATTCACATTTTCATATTCAATTCACATTTTCAAATCATATTTTACAATCACATTTCTTTTCAATGGCTCAACTGATTCTTTTTGTTCGATTTAACTTTTCATTTAATTACCCTTATTAACAGATTCGGACTTTGGCGGATACACGGATCCAACTAAACACGGATAGTTCGAAGCAAAGTTGACACCCAGTGTCTCATCGGCAGAGCTGAAGAAAGTTGGTACCCAGTACATCATCGAAACTATCCGAAGTAAAATAATGACACCTAGTGTCTCATCGACTCGAGATCGAAGTATCCCTGAACTCTTCCAATCCTATGGCATGCCAACTATATCCGACTTAGCCCGACTAGTTAATAGGGTTTCCAATTCTCAATTCAAATTCACTTTCATTTCAAAATTCACTTTCAATATCAAATTCACTTTTCTATTCACTAATCAAAATACAATTCAATACTAACACATATTTCTCATTGAATTTAATTTTCTAAATTCAATTCAATAAAGTTACTTGCCTCAATATTTACTTACCATAAAATAAATAAATTTAAAATTAATATTTAATAATAAATAACTTGAATTATAGTAATACAAAATCGGATTTATTCGATTATTCCTAGATAATTTTTTCCTTTCCTTTCGGTGCCGATGCCTCGAATTCTTTGCTAGCAAATTAAACTCCAAGCTTCAAATCCCTAATTTCCCTTTCTTCTTTTCTTTCCCTTCTTCTTTTCCCCTAATGCTTCTCTGTTTCTTCTTTCTATCTTTTGTTTTTTATTTCTTTTATAATTTATTTACTTTATTTTATTTATTAGCTTAACATATATTAATATATTTTTATTTTAGATATCTATTAAATATTTAATTATATATTCACATTTGTACACCATCAATACCATACAATTGTCACTACTTAATTTGTTTATTATACAAAAATCTCACAATTTAATTATTTGTCTCATAAATATTTTTTTTAATTTAATTTAATAATAATAAATATCTATTTACTAATTAAATAAAAATATTACAAATGTACATACTTAAATTAATACATTTGTATTTTATCTTTACCATACACTAGCAAAATCATAATTTATTATCAATCAAAAATTTTATACTAATTATTTAATTATTAAATATCTTTTAATATATAATAAATAATAAATATCTTATGCTTAATTAATAAGCAAATTAAATCTATAAACTACAATTGTATACATATTTTAATTGCACATGTATTATTTTATCACTATCCATTTGTCAAAATCATAACTTATTTATCATATAAAAATCTTATAATATAATTATTTTAAATTAATTTAATATAATTTATAACTAAAATAATATATTTATAATTTATAACTTAATAAAAATCTTGGATTTTTGTTTTAATGTTTGCCGCCTCATATTTCAAATTTGGCTTAATTGCTCATTTGATCATTTATGATTTCTTTTAATTTATAATTCAACTTTTACACCTTATTTTATTTAGTCTTTTTTTCTAATTATTCTTAATTAGACTAAATTCACCTAATTAAAACCTAATTAAGCACTCAACTAAACTCATAATTACTTCTAATAATTATTTATGACTCGGTTTACTAAGACAGAGGCCCTATAACTCACTTTTCCGATGTCGGTGAATTTTGGGTCATTACAGGCCTGAAGATCTAGTCCTTATGTTATAAAAATTGGATCAAATTACTTCATTTATTATTAAATGGATTAATTTAATCTTTATATTATTAAACAAAATTAAGTTTAAATTGCAATAGAATTAACATTTATTCTATGAAAGTATCGTGATATTACTTTTTCAATTACAATTTAATTCCAAACAAATGATTCTATTTATAAATCCAAAAATAAAAATAAAAATATTAATTTTATTAAATAATAAATGATATTTTTTAAACAATAATTGCTAAAATCTTCGATTTAATCTTATTTAATTTTTTTTAATAATACATAAATTAATGACACATTCACCAATGAACTTAAATAGAATATCAGTGTTGAGTTTCGGTTTGGTGCAAAGATCAGGGACAAGTGTAAAGGCAAGTAGTGCTTTTTGCCACCCTTAAGTGATAAAAGAAAAAGAGAATAGTAAAAATACACGGCTATCTAAAGATGATAAAATTTAATTTAATTTTTTTTAAATTATAAAATAATTAACATATATAATAATAAAATTTTATTTTAATAACTTTAAAAATTACAATTTATTTTTAATCAAATCTATTTAAATTTAATACTACATTATACCACTTCTTTTATTCCTATATAAAGATTCAACCAAGCTCGAAGAGATGTAACCCATGTAAGTATGGGACAGTGGAGAGCTAGAAAAATATGATATCCTTGATGGAATTAATGAAAACGCGTTTGGGAATATGTTATTTCAAAAGATTATCCACTTCTTTAAGGTCGGTCCAATCGCAAAAAGTATAGTTATATTAACGTATAATCCTAAGATTCATGAAAGTGAAAGTGAAAGTGTGATGTTAGATGACCAACTGCACTTTAACTAACAACCATAACTAACCGTTATTCAAGGCTTTCAATCATATTATTCCTTCCCACAATTTGACTTTTAGGATTTTTATCTTATTATTTCATGTTATTCTTCAAATGCATGCATGAATGGATGCAGTCTCATGACCATATTCTTGGGTTTGATGTATTTTAAATTAAAAAAATGAAAAATAACAATAAGTAATTAATAAAAGGTAAATTTGCATTTTTTACGTTAAAATATACCATATTGTTTCTGTATTCTTCATAGATTTAGAATCTAGTCATTGTATTTTTATTTCCAGATATTTAATTTATTTACCTTTCATATTTCAAATTTCAAGTCCATAGCAATGTAATTTAAAAAAATATTATAATAAATTTGAATTTAATAAAATAATTTTTAACAATGTTAATAGTTGAACTTGAATTTTAAAATCTAAAAAATACAAGGACTAAATCTCAAATTTACAAAGATGCATAGACTTATGGCATATTTTAACCTTTTATTTAAAATCAACATAGAAAATAAAATTGAGAAAGTTTGATGAAAGTAAGTAGATTTTTCTTATACTGACTATAAGAAGTTAGATGCTCCTTATATAAAATCGAGTTCGAATCTTATGGATGGAGAAAACATTGTTGAAAAAACTCTATCCTCATTCAAAGATCTAATTCAGCTCGACTCGTAATTTAATCCAAATCTGATAAAAAAAAGTCTAGAACATACGATGTGATTAAGGGAGCCCAAAGCTTGTCTATAACAATTACTGGCCCAAGTGGAGCACATTGGACTTATCTATAACTATAACAGGCCTAAGGGTCTAGCTCGGTGAGATTAGGTAGCCCCAAAATAATAAGGTTGCTAAGAATGGGTTCTCAAATCAGACTCTCACTAAGCTAAGCGGCTAAATTCCAAACGTATAAGGAAAGATTTATTCTTTAATATTTATAATTTTTTTAATTTAATATTTTTGACAAAGAGATGATATTTTTTATTTATTTAAAAAAAATTATTATAAGTAAACAAGTAGCGTTACTAAATTGCCATGAATTATAAATAAAATGAAAAAGGTGTTCTTTTTCTCGGCTAAAGTATGAAATTTAACAATAAAGAAAAACCATGGAAAGTTAATTATGAAAATAAGTAAAATTATTTATTTAATTCTTAAATTTTGAAAAAAAAAATTAGTTTAGTTCTCAATTTGTTTTTTTTATCTTTTTTTGAGTCCTCTTGCGTTGTTTATCAAATCGCCTAAAAATAATTAAAAATTTAATGTTTGTTAACTTTGTTAATGTGGCATGCACGTGAATACCATATTAAAAATTAATTAATTTTTAAAATTTAAAATTTAAAATTTCAAAAAATTATAAATAACTATTTTTAAAAATTATTTAAAAAAGCATAAAAATTATAATTTTTTTGATATTTTAAATTTTAAAAAATTAATTAATTACTGACATGACATACAAGTGGACTACTATGCGGGTTTCACGTCAGTAAAGTTAACAAACGTTAAATTTTTCATCTATTTTGAACTGATTTGACAAATAATGTAAGTTGAAGAGCTGAAAGAGACAAAAATTAAATAGAATGCTAGAATGACTTTTTTGATAAAGTTAAAAGACCAAATAAGTTATTATGCCATGAAAATATAATCAATAAAATATAATAAAATAAATAAATGTTATATTTTCTCAACTAACTAAAAATCCTATGATACGACTAAACGATTCCTTGAGCCAAAGGTAGAGAATTTTTTTTTTACGTCATATTTATATTTTAAGTTAATTAAATTATTATTTATTTTTTAGTTAAATTTCACCATTAATTTTTTAAAAAATGTTAAATAAAACATTATGTTTTAATATTATATATATAAAATTATAACTAAAACTTAAATTTTACCAAATATATTTGCCTAGTAATTTGCATCACTCGTCGAGTTTTTTACCTATATATTATAAAATTAAAAAAAACATTGAAATGGTATGTTAAAAAAATTATATACCAAAATGGTATATTTAAAGAGATGGAGGGTGGTGTATAGGCGGCACCACCTTAAAGTTCTGACACGTTTCAATTAAAAAATATATATTTTAATAATGATGCCAAAGTGATAGGTGGCATCATTTTGTCCAGCTAAATTGATAGGCTACATCATTTGTCTAGAATGGTATATACGCGGTATTTTATATCGAAGGGATATGGTGTCTACTGATGACCCATATCTAATAGGTGACACCAGTAGCATTTCCCCCCTCCCCTGCACCCCCAAATCATTCCCCTATTCGGCTCAAATTTAGTATCTGTTAAAAAAAAAGCAGAACAAGAGAAGAAAGAAAAGATATTATTATTTTTATTGTTATTTTCAAATAGAATAGATTATGATGATAAAAAATTATTTTGTTAGTATTATATAGTTTGTTTAGTGTAATTTTTATGTTTTGTTTTAAAGTTATTTTGTATATTGTGATTTGTTAATAAGTTTTGTATTTAGATTAATTATTTGTTTAAGGTTTATTTTGATTTGTTAGGTTATGAATATTATGTTTTAAATTTTTTTTAACATATTTGAAAGTTTTTATGCTAATAACTATTATAAAGTAATTGTTAGTTAGTGACAACAACATAAAAAAAATAGATAAATACTGAAAATATTTCTATCATAAATATTATTAGAAATGGCAATAAATTTGATATTATTAGAAATGGTCTCTTTTTATTTATTAAATTTTGTATGTAAGTATTTTTATGTTATTCGAAATTGTTTTGAGATTTTTTTTTTATTTTTTAACAAATTGAGTATTGAAAATGGATGATTAGTTTTTCGAATGCGTTTATTTCGATGAATCATCTTGACAACAATCGTGTCCAGGTGGTGCCGCCTCTCCAGCAGACATGACCCCTGCCACTCAGTTGTGCTATCCCATCTATAGCAGCGGGTCGGGTTTTTTCATATACAAGTTGTATTTGACCCGTATTTTCTTTAGGTGCCACCTATTTTTATTTTTGTTTTTAGTCAAATTTTGTTAGAATTCTAGGATGGTACCGACATGCACCACCCTCCAACTATTTAAATGTACCATTTTAATACATAATTTTTTAAACATGTCAGTTTAATAAAAATTTTATTATTTTATAATATATAGGTAACCACCCGCCCCTCCCAACCCGCCCGAGTACAGTTGTTCCTAATTCATTGCACCGCCTGTCACCAATAAAGGCAAAACGCACGTGTTTGTAAATTAAAAGATTCGATGATCCATCTGGTTGTCATGAATTGCCGTTACACCTGAGCCACTTAGATTAGGGTTCATCAATTCCCAATCTTTCCCAAATCCATTTCAATTTTCCACTGTACAATCAAAATTGAAACCTCTTTCAGTCTCTCCCTGTTCATCTCATCTTTGGATGAATAAAGGAATTATTGAAACAATTTAAAAAAATTTGAAAAAAGAAGAGCCATATTTCGGGTTTTGTGCATGAATCTAATAAAACTGAAATCCACACACAAAAAATGTGGATTTGTTTCATGTTAGATTCACGCACAAACTCGTAATCTGTCTTTTCATTAATTTCCCCATCGTTTCTTCATGTCGCTGTCCTTTTTTCTTTCTGGTCCCAAAGGCATTAGCAATTTTAATCTATAATTTTGGAGAAGAAAAAGGAAAAAAAAAAAAAAAAAAAGAGACAGTAGCTCTTATTATCAAGCCTGACTGTGAGTTAAGGACAGATCGATCTTCTAAATTTGAAGGTAATGTCGAATTTTAGATTATTTTTATTTGATGGAATATTTGACTATGTTTTGAGGAAATTTTCCAGAATTTTGATTTGTTATATTAGGAAAAAGAACTTTAAAACTTACTATTATTGGAAAGGAAAGGGTAAAGTAAGTGGTGATTGAAAAAGGTATTACTGATCAGGATTCTTTTTCTATTAATAGTAGTATTATACAGCAGAAAATCATACTTTTAATTGCAAATTTGATACATGTGCTTGTTGAAAAAACATTGATATTCTATCTTCATCCTTTTGTAATATTGCTTCATCAATTAGATCTATGCATGAAACTCCCTTTTCTTTGAAAGCTAGGACAAAGACAAAGGAACAATTGCTTATTTTAATTGCTTTCATTCATCTTAGCTATGTAAACTCCTCAAAAACTCCTCAAAATTCTTGTTGGCGTGTATTTGGGAATACCCTATCCTGAAATTTTCAGGGTTTTCTGAATCATGGTCAAGTGGTTTAGGATGTAAAATTTGTTGCTTGTAGCACCTTGAATATAACTAGTACTTGCAGAACGAATTATCGAGATGGATACTAATCTCAACTTTTGCTTCTCCGGTCCGAGTGTTTAAGATAATAAGGCAAATCTTTTCTGCTAAAGTTATGTTATGGCTCATCTTCCTGTTGTTTTGAGGATAATAAACATTAAACAAACTCTAGGAGGAAGATCTGGATAAAGCCCTGGAAAGCATGCATTGAAGTAGAAAAGACTTTATGGTCTCATCAGGACTCACTATTACTGTTTCATCAAGTCGATTCTTGTTTCAAAAACCCAAATTCCAGGGACTTGTAGACCGTATTCTCCGAGGATACTAACTGCAATGTTCTGTATATCATTGAAGTAGTACCCTTTGGTGGATCTTTGATAATATCAAAGTTTTTAAAACTCTTTGAATTGCATCTTGTGCCCCTTCTAATTTCTTAGTCCTGGTGTTAGAAGCCTTTTATTTTGAGTAGATTGTCATATAGCTCAAAATTTAACGTAATCAGAGTATACACCCTGATTGAATTTGGTCTGTTTACCCTCTTTTCCTTGCCTTATTATCATTGTGCTCAAGGATACCTTTGATAGAAAATTTCTTGAAGAGGCACATACTTCAATATTTTTTGGTATATATAGCATTTTGAATCCTACATATAAAGGAAGAGGCTTAATTTATTGTTGTTATATGCTTATATTTGTATTTTCTTCTCATAGGAAATAACCAACTATTGTATACTAACAACTCTGTTTCTTCTATTCTTGGCGATTTTCACCCTTTAAGTGCATTAGTGGTTCATTTTCTATTATACATGATGCAACACCTATGGTTATAAATGCAAAGTTAGTGAAAGCTCTGTCAATGACTCATTAATTACAGATTCCTGTCCGAATTTGGTGCAATTATGAACTTGTTAGTAACTAAAGGCAAGAAATTAATGGTGCAACTGCAAACAACATCAGAAATTTTCTTCCCTGACCTAAGTATACACAATTACTTTAAATTGCTTACATATGAATTCCATAAAAATAACTGATGTTTGCTATGTCAATGACTCATTAATTGCAGATTCTTGCCCAAAATTGGTGCAATTATAAATGTGTTAGTAACTGAAAGGCAAGAAATTAATGGTGCTGCTGCAAACAACACCAGAAATTTTCGTCCCTGACCATTATTATATACAGTTACACATTTTAAGTTGCTTACTTGTGAACATCTAGCAAGAATCCATAATGATAGCTGACGTTTGCTACCCTGTTTCTACAATGTACTTTCGGTAGGATATTCTGTGTTGTAATAAATATGTCGAATTGTGGGTGAATTTGTTGCTTACATTGAACACAACATGATTCTCTATTGATGATTCTGAACTTTGACATATGAAACAGGGGTACCATGGCTATTTTGAATCCATGGTTGCCGCATGAACAGGTTCTATGTCCTAGGGTGTGAGGTGCTCTCACCTCTTAGACCTCATAATCTCATGGCCAAGCCTCCCAGGTTATCTCTTCCCCTTATTCATGAAGTTTGTTTTACTTATCGGTAATAAAATCTCGTTGTTTTATGGGTAAAAATTTCAAGTTCTTACTTTTGTCAGAATCAATACAGGCAGTATAACCTAAAGCTAAATTAGAACATGCTAATTATGCCATACTACTAACTAGAGCTATTTTACATGAACACAATGCGAGTGTGGGCATAAGTATGTATCCAAAACATATGTTAAGCTTTTTTAATGTTTTTCCATGTGGTTGGTCGGACGACTGTTAAATTCCAATACCCATATCAAAATAGACATCAAATACGTGTATTTTAAGATGAGTCAAAGCAAGACGAGCAAGAGTGCTCATTCGTCATAACCATTTGTTTGATCTCTTCGACTACTCTCCCATCACTTCGATGGAGCTATGGACTATCAGCGTTCAGATGAACCCGCAGCCCTGTTAACTAATGCCGATTTCCGAAATGATGTATAAAAGTGTTCACCTCTTAGATCAAATATCAGGTAGGATTTGAGAAGATGTTAAAGCAAGTCAATCAAACCCCAACTGTCCAGTTATCCACTGCACATAAGCATGAGCTAAATTAGTTATTGTTAATCTTTGGAAACTGATTACAACCGTTTCAATAATAGATCATTATAAGCACTGAATTGTCCTAATTTTATCCAAACCTAGTGGAAGTTCTTAAACGGACAACTAAAGTTCCCCCTTGATGTTCGATTGGATTTAGGTACTAAAAGGAAAAAAGTGGGTCATGGTGTGGACCGACTTGCTTCACCAGTGTTATTGGCCAGAAACCATTAATAAGCTTTAAAGGTACAGGACATGACATGATAATTCCTTCATTGTTTCAAGATTTTGGAACATCACTAATGCCATATCAACGCTTCAAATCATGGGGCATAAGCAAATTTCGAATTAACTAATCTAAAATCTCGTACATCACTTTATTTTATGAAAATTGAAAATTAGTCTCTTTTATCTTAGTATGTCAAATTTTGGTCTCTCTTACTTTCTAAAAGCAATGAAATTAATCTTCTTGTTAGAATTTGGTCCTTTTTATTCTACGGAAAGTGAGAATTTAGTTTAGTCAATAAATATCAAAGTTGAATCAGTTTTTTTTTAATAATTTATTCAATTAAAATGAATAAAACTGATAAAATCAAAAATTGGTGGTCTAATTGTTTCAACTTAAGGTGAGTTTGGATGGGCGGTGCGTTTACCTGTGGTTAGTGTAAAAACAGCGGTGGCGGTGAGATTAGATACTGTAGCAATACTGTAGCGTGAGATAAAAAGTAGGCCAAACGCATCGCACCGTACCCAATCGCCCATCCAAATCCACCCTTAGTGTAGTTTTAAAAACATTATTACCAAGTAGGATTGTAACCACTGCTCTTTTATCTTATTGGCAACACTAGAAGTTAATAAATTCAAAAAGGAAATAACAAAGAAACAACAACACAACTCAGGCTGAAATTTAGCCACATAATAGCTGTCAAATTCCATGATCATACGATGAAGCAAATCAAAACACGTTTACCTCTAGAATCAAAGATTGTATGTTTGAAAATTCAGATTCAAATCCGACATCACGGTTACCATTCTAATCCAAAAATTTCCAGTTTAAACATTAAAAAATTCGTACAAAATGTGTCGGCACCAACCAATCAAATTAGAAAGAAGCTAAATTTAGCCTTAAATGCAAAATCACGCACAGGGACTAAAAACAGGGACCATTCGAAAAAAAAACATAGGGGTATGGACCAAATTCCTTCCTTTTCTGACCACCTGAATATTTTTCCTATATTTTGTACATACCCATCGTACATTTCTGCCATTTTCGATGACCCCCTCGATCCTACAATACCCAAATTATTTTTACTGTCGGCAAGTTTCTTCTTGTTGTGTTGTTTATTTGCAGAAAATAAAGAAGATGCATGTGGTAGTCAATTTTTCATGAAAAAAATGTTTTTGTTTTCCCTACATTGCTGGATTCAACGTTTCTTATCTATTACGCTGCTCATAATGTTGTTGTTTTGTTTGGTGACAGTCAAAATTAATACAACGTTAGACTGTTAGAGCATTTGTCTTGTCTCTGGTAGTGACAGATACATACATATGTAGAGAGATGGTAAGAAGGAGACAGCAAAAAGAAGCTGATGTGGTATTTCAATACCATTAACAAATGTCTGATTTTGGATTTTGTCGGTCAAACTATGATTTGGACTCTCTATTACACACAAATTTACAATTTACTCCAGGTGTTTTTTTTTTTAATTTATAACTATATCAATAGTTTTAATCAGAATCCATTATTACAACTCAATGAGGTAAAACTATCATGAAGATCACTATATTAGGAGTTAAATTATATTTTGTCCCATTTATTCAAAAAAAATGAGTAAATTAATCTATGTATGTTAGATCAAATAATACAATTATCCTTTTGTTAAAAATTTCATTTATTTCTATTGTTAAAAATTTGTCTTTATATGTCAGCATAAGGTACATGGCACTGTCTAATTATTTTGTAAGTCACACCAATTTTAATAATACAAATGGATGAAATTTTTAACAGAATGAACCGATCTGCTCTTTAATCTAACGTATAAAAACTAATTTACCTATTTTTTTAATAGAGGGAGCAAAATGCAATTTGACTTCAACTAAATACCTAATGTGTAATTAACTAAATACAATCTAACTAGCTAACTATAACTAGAATAAATCAAGAAAAAAACTCACATTTACAAATAGGGTGAGACTAGAACTTGTATATTTGTTGGTCAAATTATGATTTTGACCTCGCTACAATATTCAAAATTAGGATTTTTAGTCCATGTGCTTTAATGGGACATAATTTTTTTATTAAAAAAAAACACCATTACAAACACCATTCAAAAATATTGATGTAAATTTTTATATAACACCACCCTCCCAAAACACACATAAAAAAAATCCATGTTAACATTATGATTTCAAACGAATATTTATATGAAAAATTTCACATTAATTGATGATATTTAATTATGGCACACTCATGATGTGAATGAAAAACATAATTATATAATAAATATATTCACTAAAAAAGTTAATAAAATTAATAAATGAAGTTTGGTTGAATGGTAAAATACAAATGTTAGAAAACTATAGGGGTTTGGGCTGAAATCCTATTTTATATATATATATATTTCTATTTTTCTATAAAAAGAGAAAAAAAAAAAGGGACAAAAACACACTTAAAATAATATAATTTACTTTATAAAGTAAAAATATTTTTCGTTATTATGCAATTGAATTCATACTCGATTAACTTGTAAACTCGACAAAAAATTTAATATTAATAGAGATTATAAAAGCACAAATATCAAATTATGTTAAATTAAAACTTAAAAATTCAAATATAGTGAAAATATGGAAACCATAAGGTAAGTGATAATTGTCTTTTTCTTTATCCGTCTAAGAAATAGCAACAAAAACCCTAATTTCATTGTTATATAAAATTTGAAAATGGGGGGTCTCAATTTTGCTTTTTGATTTGAATATAAAATCATTTAATGGGGTCAATATGAATGATTCATAAAAACCAAAGGACCATGAAACCTAAAAAGGTAACTCTTATTCCAAATCTTCTACAAAGTTTATTCTCATCAAAAGAGAGGAGTTTATTATTTCATGCTCCTTTACTTAAATTTTTGAATTTGTTTATTCTTTTTAATTCGCCAAAACTTTTTATTTATTTTTTTTTCTTTTTTAGTATTTGAACTTGATTTATTTATCAAATGATTCCAAAATAATTGGAAAAGTTAATATTTATTTACTTTGCTAACGTAGCATTCATATGTATATCACGTAAATAATTAATTAAATATTTAAAATTTAAAAATATATTTTTTAATAATTTTAAAATAATTTTTTAAATTTAAAAGATAATTAATTGTTAACATGTGCCTTTCTAATTAAATTTCAACTATTTGATGGGCTTAAAACATTGGTTAAAATGTATTAAAAATTATTATTATTTAACATTAATCTTATTATAAGTTATTATCGTATTTGCTCTTTTTGATAAATGATTAGAACTACACATAGTCATTTTCTAACATTTAAATCAGAGAATAATATATTTCAGCATATTCAAAATCACGACTTCCAACAATAACATCAATATTTTAATATACACATCTACATAACATTTAAGCTTTTATCACCCACCATATCAATAAACAATTACATATGTAATCACATCACAAAACTTTGGTTCATGCCTCCAATCTTTTCTAATGGTCATGGAGGTATTATATATATACTTTGAAACAAAAAGTTATTATTTAAGTTTAGTCCCTAAATAATATTTTAGCTTCGCCTTTAATTCTAATATATTTAGATAGTGCAAATGTAAAAAATATAACACATATACAATAGCACGTATCGAATCAAATGCATTTTAAATAAAATTTTAACTTGAAATATTAAGGATAAAATAAATTATAATAAAAATTTTACTATTTACAATGAATATTTAGTATTTTCCTCCGAATTATAAGATCTCATTCATTCATTAAATAAATTAATTAATTTAAAAAAAAACTCTTAAAAATAATTAAAAAGTAGGTAGGGTAGAGTTTGAATAGTGAATGTAGTCAAATATTGGGCTTCGTGTCCAAAAACTAGGCTGGTAATGGAAGATGGCGACTTGGCATAACAAAACAAAAAAACTTTTTTTTCAAAAATAATTTAAAAAGAGAATTGTTGGAATATTTATTTATTGGCCTATAATTTTTTATTTTTATTTTTTTGTATCTTTCTTGAGCTCCCAAACGCATCCAACAAGGAAACACCAGTCAAATAGTAATATATTATAATAATTTAAAATTATATTAAAGTTTTGGGTTAATTTAACAATGAGCCAAATAATTAACCAAGGAGTAAAAAAAAAAAAAAATTGAAGATTTTTAGAGCGTGTACCGAAAGCAAACTCCAAAATATTCCAAAGCCGCGTACACAAAAAGACTACAATCCCACCTTTTTATTTTTCCATAAACTTTTTATTTCTAGAAACAAACAAAAACACAAAATCTTAGTTATAAATAATTAGATATATTTTACCCTTCCTATTTATAAATTTTATCATTTTCATCCTCAAACTTCTTAATTAAAATTTTTAATTTTTAAAATAAAAATATTTCATATTTATAAATTTATAAAACCCTGAAAAGAAAAAAAATTCTCCGATTTTGTCAAATTTGCTAATAAAAAAATTAGTTTATTTTTTTAAGTGGGATTTTAAAAATATCTTATGCTTACTTTTTTTTTATTTTATTGAAAATATTTATATAATTATCTTTTTTATTTTACTTGTGCAAATACTAAAGTCAATAACAATCTTTAATTTAATATTCGTACTTTTTTTTATTTCAAATCTAATATCCAAAACCCATAAATAAAAATAAATTTTATAATAAATTCACGTTTATGCAAAATTTAAATTAAGATTAATTACATTGAAATAAAAAAACGTGATCATCTTAATTTTACGTTGTGTAGTGGGAACATTATAACTTACGTTTCACAGTTTATTGATTTATGCTTATTACTATAATTTGCTCTTGAATAGTTTTAGATTAGAAAATCTTAATGATTCCCGTAATTCTTCATTAATAAGAGATATATTGAAAAGTTGAGTGATGGAGAAATGGACATGTTATTATGTGATGTCAAATATTTATATTACAAGTATGTTGTATTTGCACGATTGGAGAAGTTTTTTTTTTTTGGAATTTATAATTTTATAGATGTTGAATGCCTCCGTGTTTAAAACATGAGGAAGGTTGAGGACCAAACTGATAGAATTTGTAAATTTGAAGAGTTAAATTTATTGAAATATTTAGAATTAGGATCAATTTGATGGAATATGTAAATATTGAAGACTAAATGTGTTATTATAACAATTAGAAAAAGTTTTTCATTGTCAATTTAATGATGGGTGACCAAAACAGGAACGAATACAATGTTTAGTGTCTAAATTGAAACTTTTTAAAGTTGAGTGACCAGAACAAGAATGCGAGTATAATTAAGTGACTATTTGTATAATTTACGCTTATTTTTATTGAACAAGAATGCGAGTAATAGTTGAACAACTCTGGTCTAGTTATTGATTACATTAATTATTATTTCATACATCGCATTAATCAATGTCACTACAAGTACACCCTATTGGTTATCCTTTTTAAGCTTTTGGTACAATTCCCTATTCCTATAAAACCGGTCCCCAAACACTAGTACATAATTTTCTTCTACTATAGTTTATTATTTTCTAAATTTATTATTTTTATTTTCAAAAAATATTTCAAACCAATTTTTTTTAATAATTACATTATAAGTTTTGATAATATTTACTTTTTTTTTATAGAATATCTAGGATTACCTATAGTTCTTTCTCAACCTATAAAAGAAGGATAATGTGCTTGAATGTACTCAAACTTACATTCTTCTACATTGACAACAATACTAATACTAATCGAATTAAAATTCAGTGAATTTAAACCCAATTTTTTAAGCATAAAAATTATTTGAAATGATAATATTATTGTATGTTTACGTTAAAAATCAGAATTTAAGCTTTGAATTATTCATTTTCTCTCCAAATTTGTATATACAAGACTTTTAGTATTAATAAACAAGTCTTTTCTCTATGGAATTTTATGGCATATAGATTATCGTTGAAATATTATGGGAAAAAAAAACCTTTACATATAAGTGAGAAATATTACAAGTAAAATAGAATAATTTGTAATTAATTATTTTATAAACTTAATGGTTTTTTTTTATAATAAAAAAAAATTGCATATTTGAGTTTGACATTTTTTTAATGTGATATATGCAATTAATAAAAGTTATATTTTTTTATATTTGAAGATAACGATGTTAACTTTTTAATATTTAATTCGGGTTTTAGAGTTGATTTCATGAAAATTCATGGTTAACTAATAATATTAGCAATTAATTTTCATTAAATCTACCCTAAAACTCGAATTAAATCACATTTTTTTAATATATTTCACAAATTAAACAATTTCACAATTAACACAAAAGTTATTCTATTAACAAAATCATGAAAAAGTTCAAATGTAATAACATTTATATACCAAAATATATAACTTTTGTCTAATGTGGTACATGAGCTATCAATATGTGTTAAACTCAAATATTAATGTGTCGATTGACACTTGTACTTTCATGAAATGTTCAATGTGATACTTGTATTTTGAAAATGTCTGATGTAGTATCTAAACTATTAATATGTGTTTTTATTATAGTACTTGGTGCTAACATCGTCAGCGAATTGTTAAACCAACCAATAAAAATCACATGAAAGTATCTGTACTTTCTAGGATAATGAAAAACAAATAAATAAATGAACATATGGTTAATAAAAAAGGAAGTAAATACTAAACTTACGTGAAAGTATCTGTACTTTCTAGGATAATAAAAAATATTATTTAAAAATTAATTAAAAATTATTTCAAATGGAAAATTTTTTAGAGAAAATGGTCATTTACTTAAATGGAGAAGATAACGTTTTTGCTTATGTAAATTTAGTATTTTTTTTATTAACCATATGTTTAGTTATTTATGTTTTAATTTAAAATTTTTTATTTTATTTAGTTGTTCACATAATGTTGTATTATCCATTTTATCGAATTTTCATTGGCTAGTTTAGTAATTCGCTAACGGTATTAATACATTTTTAAAATATAAATATCATATTGAACGTTTTATGAAAGTATATGTAATAAATGTGACATTATCCCTATAAAATTTTAAGAGATATGGGTTTTTTTATTAATTATAATAATATTTTAATCTATTTTACATTTAATTTGTGATATTAAATTCAACTAAATAAATGAACGGTCCAATTAAAATGATCTCAAATCTTATAACGTGATTGAAGATATTTTTGGCTAAAACGCCAAACTCACGGCACAATCTAAGGCACGTGCTTCGTCATCATCTACACGGAAATCTCAGCCGTTGGATCAACCACGTGGAACCTTGGCGGTGCCCCGAAAAAGAACAAAAAGAAAAAAAATAAGTAAAGGAAAGGCGGGTCCCAAAAAGGGAAAGCCCGTAGCCAAATAACACGTGTGAGACTGATAAACGTGGCAAAAGACTCCAATGGTTGCGCGCCACAAACGGGAACAGTATGGCTAAACGTGAGCTTGAATTTGAGCGGCTCAAGCGGAGCTAAGTTCGAGTTTTATAATATTCATATTTGTATTAAAAAATCATATTCTGCTTAATATTTTTGAACTTATATCATTGATTAAATCATAGTTAGATTGATTTAATTAAAAATTATTAAAAATAAAAAGAAACTTGGTTTTACTAGTTCAATCGTTGGTTTGACCGATTCACGATTCAAACTGTCCAGTATCTTCTTTTAACCCATGCCTTGGCTGGTTCCCGATCCAACTAGTCCAACCAGCTAGTTCGATCTGATTCAAATATCACTGATTTTTACTCTTATTATGTAGAAAGAGTTAGAAGTATGAAAGAGTTTGAGCTTGAATACAAATGAATTTAATCAAACTCTAGTTCATATTTAAATATAAATATTGATAAATGAACTTAATAAAACTTGAGATCAAATAATTCTATTATTCCTCGAGCCGATCTCAACCAATCAAATTTGAGCTCAAGTTTACTACTATTAGAGCACTCTTAATTGTAATATTCTTAAGGTTTAACTTTAATTTTTACAGATTTAGTTGGAATGGAATATAAATTTAAAAATAATTTATGTAAAAAAAAAAAAAAAAGAGAAAGATAAAGTGAGGAAGTGAACATTGATTTTATGGGGTTATATAATCTTTGGTTTGGATTTTGCAAGACAAATCTTGTTTCTACTAAATTCTTGTCTCTTCCTTTAATGAAGAAAATAAAAAAAATATGGGAAACTGGATTTACATATATACCTACTTAATGATTTAGTATTTGTTTATGTTAGTGATAATGATTTTTTATTATTTAAAATTAAGTTGATTAATACATTGTTTATATTATACTAACCTAAATTATACCATATCTTAACTGAAAGATACAAGTGGATTAGAGTATTATTTTGGGCATTTGAGGATGAATTTCATGCAATAATAAACTAATTATATGCTATTTTTTAAGAAAAAATTATGGTAAAAGGTTGATGTTTAAAATTTCAGTTCACATTAATTTTGTGTTCCATCTTAACCAATTCTTCATCCCTATTTACTTTTATTGACAATTAAATTAAATTTCAAATATCACCATTTTTTATGTCTATTTTAACATGCACTAAATATATAATGTAAGATGCACAAGTTAGTTTGGTTTATTAACATTGTAAGCAATTTTTAAAATATTTTTTTAAAAGATTCCTTAAAAATTTAAAGGAAAATTAATATTTCAAACTTAAATAATAATTAAAAATAGTAAGAAAACATATTTAAAACTTAAATAAAACTGAGATTAAGTTTAAATATAACTAAAAAAAGCATTTTGGAACTAAAAATACTATTCCAACTGAAAGTTACCTTCTTTTATATTTTATACATACATATATATATATATATATATATATATATTCTAAAATCAGCTGCTTCTCAAGATGTAATTTTATATAAAAAAAAATATAAAGATAAAATATAAGTAATTTTATATTACTATTTTATGTGAATTGTAGGGATGAATATTCGGTCAAATCGAGTAAAAAAAATTCGAGTTGATGAGTCTTATTTTATTATCCTAACTCGATTTGAAAATTTTTCGAATCGAGTTGAATGAAATGAAATTCTAGTTGAATCGAATCAAGTGAAATTATTCGAGTTAATTTAAAAAATTAAACATGTCAAATTAAAATATTATTACAATATATCTAATTCTATGTTAGAGCATATAAATTTGAAACCATATCTATTTGAAAGTTTTTCAAAGCAAAATAAGAAGAAAAAAATACTTTAATATGATAAACTTGAATCTTTAATTAATTTATTTAGGTCAATGTTAGATTTATTTAAAATTTTTATAATTTTTTTAAATTTATAAATTTTAGAATTTTTATAAATTTTTTTTTTGTAATTTTTGTTGAGAGAGCGACTAATTTGCTCATTTTCAAAACTGATAGGGACTAAAGCGATATTTAGACCAATCTGTTATTTGAATTATTCAAGTTATTCGACTTGTAAAATCTAACTCGACTCAAACTCGAATTACTTATTCGAGCTGACTCGAAAAAAATCAAATAATTAGATTCGATTAATTCAAAATTCGAAATTTAAAAAAAATAATCAAATCAAATTTGGTCCACACCTAATCAATTACACTCTTATCTTTATCCTTCTAGTGATGATGCAATTGATGGTTATAAAAAGTACATGGGGTCGAATGAAGACGAAATCTAATAATGCTTCTTAATACGATGTGTGTTGTATAGAGAGATGTTGATTAGCCTAAGTGGTCCACTTGGTCAAGTTAGCCCGATTAAATTTGAGTCGAGCTTGAACAAATAATTTTATTTATAGATTAATTTAGTTTGATTCAAATTTAAATAAAATGATTTTTAAACTTTTTGGTTTATAAAACTTTAATATATATTATTATTTTATAAGTGTAATATAGGCTTTTTGGATAAGATGAGTTCAAGCTCGGTAATTTTCTTTAAAAATCAAGTCTTAGCTCAACTTACGGACGCTTCTACTTGTACATATATACCCACACTTTTATACATGAAATCTTTACATTGATTGGAATCACGAATTAATTAGATATCAACATAATTGAAAAATGGTTAAAAAAGTCATTATTTTGCAGAATAATAAATATTAATTTAAGGGTTTATTTTTCTTTTTATACAAAATCTATAAAATGCCTGCACATAATATGATTTGAGCTTAATGTACCACGATCTCTAAATCCAGAGATAAATTTAGGGTGCTAGTAATGGCCCCCATCCCCCAAAAAAAAATTGAAAATTTTGTTAAAGTTTAAAAATTTTTTATTTTAATATTATAATTAGTGTTAAAAAAAAAAGTAAATTTGTGTTTGCCCCTCAAAGTTTTTTTAATTGGATTTCTTTTATAATTTTTTTATAATAAATTTAGTAATATTTTAGTTTAATTTGGTAAACTAATACAAAGTAGTACTTAAATATTAATTTGGTAAAAGTAAAGTTTAGTAATTGCAATATCTAGGTATAAATGGTATCTAAATATTAATTAGATAAAAATAAAGTTAAATAATTATAATATCTAATACAAATTGAGTATTTAATTTATTTTGTTTATCTCAGCCCCCTTATCAACAATTTTGGCTTTGCCGTGTGTAAACCCTTAATTTTATAAGTTATACATCCACCATTAAGAGATAATCCCTCAAATTTACACCTCACGAGGGTCCCTCCTTAGACAAACCCCTCCAAACATTCCTATGCTTAGCATTTATATAAGTACATCTGGACTCCACTTAATAACTATCTCTCTTGGTCTCAACTATCACATCCCATTTAAAGTGATTGAAAACATGTTCAATTGTCACCCTATTCAGACCTATGGTAGCAAACCACTTGGCCACTTGTCCCAAACTCACTAATAGGGGCAAACACGTGGTGTCTCGAGATTGTAGCTAAAGGTATATTAGCCCTTGGCTTTGACTGAAAAGGGGATCCATCTACGCTCTCTCTATCCTCTCTCTTTTCCTCTTTTTCTTCAACTCCTAACTCGACTTAAAACACGACACTCCCACCGTGTCTCTTCGCCTTGTATCCAATAAGATGAACCACCCAATTACATCGCCATGTCTAATCCCAGCATCAATAATATCATTTTAACTAAAACCTCGTCTGACTTTTATATAATTTTTTTTTTACTCACATCGCGTATGAGCCATAATCTAATGTAATTCAAATTTTTTAGATCCAACTATCAAATTCCATCCTCACCAAATTAAAAAATAAAAATAAAAGTAAAAGCAACACTCCCCATAATCATTTTCTTTATCTAAAACATGAAATTACACTCAAATTCTTTTATCATTTGACTTAACAAACATGGTTAAACATATATTTCCTAAAAGAAAAGATGGTATGTGAAATGAAAGAAGGTAAAATTAATGGTTTACCCAAAAAGGATAGGAATCGAATTATTGAGGCATGCAAATGTAAGTTGAGCTTACACGCTAATTATGTCAGCGTGCGGTGGGATCGAATTCATGGTTTTACATCACACGTGCATTATATTTTATATATTACCACACCAATCCCTAAAAATCTTAAAGCCAAAAGCAAAAGAGAATTCTCATCATCTTCTTCCTCCCTTCTTTAATCTTTATTGCCCTTTTTCTTCTTGGGATTTTCGCAGGCAAAATCAAAAGTTTGTGCCATGATCACCCACTTTAATCAGTGAAGGTTGAGGGCAGTTATGCAAAATATTTATGCCCTGCCATTTCACATTTAATCTTGTTAGTTTAGGTTATTTATAATCATCCATGGTATCTTTTATAGGTATGTTTAGATTGTGTTAGATTGGTTTTTTTTTTTTTAATTATGAAATCTATCCATAAAATTGAGGAGTTTGTATTTTTATTTTAGATTGTTAGGATTTCATTTTCGTATTTTAAGAAAATTGAAAAGTTGATGCAGTTGTTTGTATTGAAACTAAATTTTCAGTTTTGATAAAGTATAGAGATAAATTCATGATTAAATCTAAAAAAAATGATATTAGACTCGATTTATATGAGCTTAGCAAATTTTCGGATCTAGACTAGGACGAAGTTAAAAAATTTTTGCAGGATACTAAATTTAAATTGAGTTAAAATGAACATAAAATTTTATAACTTTTAAAAAATTAAATTATAATTTTTCAATATTTAAAGAAATCAAGACAATTTTATCATTAAAGTGATTTAAATATAAACAATCCAATTTCCCTCCTCTTATCAAAATATATTTGTATAAAGAAGGAAATGACCTTTGATTATTTACATTTTTGGAAGATTGACGTTTGATGTTAAAGGTAAGAAAAAAAATAAAATTTATTATAATGCAGTTATTTCAATAATACAACGTAGTCCCTACATATACCTATCCATTTTGATTATAGGACAAATTAGGTCCCTTTCACTTTATTAATTAATTATTGAACTAAATACACTAATATTATATATAATACGTTATCTTATCCTCTTAAACGAATTTCACTTTCTCTAATACACGTTGTCCATTTAATAATATTTTTCGTTTTTCAGGGTTTTGACACCCCCATAGAAATACATACACGTACCCAAAAGAATGTCAGTTTATTTTATGGAAATTATTAAATATAGTTACTTTCACATCGTACTACATATACCAAAATCGAATTATTACCATCCACATACGAATACATGAATAATTTGAATATATTCAAATAGAATTTGTATACAATGTGACCTAAAATCAGAATAAAATATGCCCACGCATATATAAATATACATACAATAAAATTCAAATTTAGATGCTCAAAATCTCAAGCCATCAATATATGCAATCAAAAGCTATAATGTTTAAATGCTAAATTCACCCTCAATTTATATGGATTTTCACACTTGGGTATTGAAAGTCTTTTTTAGCAAAATTCAATTAATTTCGACTCACGATAAGGATGCAACAGGTGACATTCCTTTATTGGACATCACACACCTTTTGGGTAAAAGTAGACGAAATTGATATTTTTATTATTATTTATGACTAAAAAGCATTTAGGTACCTAAGTGAAAAAAGCAGTATAATTTAGGAACCAATTTTGTAGTTAAACCAAGATATATATATATATTTATATTTATATTTTATACAACCAAGGCCACCAAAAGGCCAAAAACCAAGGGGCTTTGGTGCTTTTTTACAAATTACACCCATAAGAATCTTCACGTGGAGAAGGAACTGCGTTCACACTTGTGGACCGGTTAACCCAGTCAAATCCTACGTATGAAATGAAAGATAGTCGACATGCATTGAATGAAAACCGGCACTGTAGAATATCCGTACAATAATTTTGACTTGCAATTGCCGGTAATGATAATAATATGTCATCCATTATTTATATTGTTTGCCATTTTCCCCCTACACTCTCTACCATTTCTTCTAAACCTAAAACTCGTCTCTTTCACCTACCCTTATAAAATCAGATCAAAAACTGACTAAACAAAGCTTCTCTTAGTTCTTTTTTTGTTGAACCTATATGCATACATTCATGGAGAGAAAAGAGGGTTTAAAAATGGAAGACTATGTAATGGAAAGTTCAATCAACTCAAACTCATCGTTTTGTGATTACACAGCCAATGGTTTCCCATTACAAAGTGTATTCGATTCATGTAGTGAAGAAGATAATAATAAGTTTTCGTTAGGGTTTATGGAGTTGTTGGGTGTTCAAGACTTTACCTGTCCTTTATTTGATGTGGCTCAACAAGTTCCAGTTTCGACCAAGATGGAGTCACCTGAGCAGGGTTTTAATCTGCCTGCTACGCCAAACTCTTCCTCGGTTTCATCAGCTTCGAGTGAAGCCGTCAATGATGAACCTGTTAAAGTAGAAGACGACCAAGAAGAAGAAGATGACCAACAAAAAAAAAAGAAACAGTGCGTATGCTTTCTTTCTGTTCTTTTTTAAGTTTAACCCCCTTTTCTCACAAGACAAAGATGGGTTTTTTATGTTTATGATGGGGTTTTGGGTGTGTAGGTTGAAAGTGAAGAAGACAAACCAGAAGAGACAGAGAGAGCCGAGATTCGCGTTCATGACAAAGAGCGAGGTTGATCATCTGGAAGATGGGTACAGATGGAGAAAGTACGGCCAAAAAGCTGTTAAAAACAGCCCTTTTCCTAGGTACTTACTTCAATGTTTCTTTTCACACTTTAACCCATTTTTGTCCCCTTATTCTCTTTTTCACCAATTTCAGACAACAAATTTGGCTGATGGGTTAAGTTTTTTTTTATTTCCCCAGGAGTTATTATCGTTGCACTAGCACCTCATGTAATGTGAAAAAGAGAGTGGAGAGATCTTTCACCGACCCAAGCATTGTGGTCACCACTTACGAAGGCCAACACACTCACCCCAGCCCGCTAATGCCTCGGCCGAATCTCGTCGGTTCTACTATAAATTCCGGCATCTCCGCCGGAGCCGCAGCAGCTTTCAGTGTGCCAATGCAAAGGAATACTCAGTCTCACTACTACTACCAGCAGCAGCAGCAGCATCAACATCCATTTGCCAATAGCTTGTCGTCTTTGAACTTTGGTCATAATGGTCCCTCCATTGACTCGAGTTTTCTTCACGAGAGGCGTCTTTGCACCTCGGGGCAGTCTTTGCTTAAAGACCATGGCCTTCTTCAAGACATTATACCTTCTCATATGCTGAAAGAAGAGTAGATTATTAGAACACTCAATTACTTTTATATGTAATTCTATCACACTGACTAGGGGTGAAAAGAGGTGTAGATGAAATGATTAGTTCACTGGTATGGATATTATTGTAACTCGGTTTTTACTTTTTGAAATGATTAGTTTTTTTTTTTTTGGGTGAAATTGTGGGTATAGGTAGAGATTATATATACACGAAGGAAATTTGGGTCTTTCTTCTTTAATCCTTCTGACCCTTCGTTTTCTCCTGTATCTCTTGTTTTTGTTGTTGAAGGAATGTGCATTGATTCATTGAAAGTACTGCAATCGAGATTTTGAGGGCTAGGGTTCTTAAGTGAACAATTAATGAGGAACAGATTAGGCCTACAAATGTAAAAATTTGGTTAACATAAATAACTTCACTGTTGTTGCATTTATATCATAGATTTGGTTCATTGAATTGAATGGTAAAAGGGTGGAGATTCAGTGTATTGTGTTACAGGGAAAAGAAACTATGAGAGCCATTTATATGATGAACATACATACAGTATGGGGGCATGATTCTTTTATTCTGAATATCATGGAGCTTATCGATTTCGATATCAAACATCGCTATCCACAGTGTTTCTTTGTGGTTGTATGTTTGCTGGCCATGTGAATTTGTCATTGTTAAGAATATACTGTTTGCAAAGATTAATCACTGATTTAAAAAAGAAAAAAAATTGGTGATGAATGTGAAAGTGAAAGATCAAATACCTTACATGTAGCATAAGGAATAACCTGGAGACTGTGTGTGAGATAAGCCATTACGTGATTCCTAGGGCCTACCACCGTCCCCCTCAAATAATGACCAATTTTTATCCCTAGATATGAAAACTAGCCGTACCAACAAAAGCAACAAAGAAGTTAATATATCAGGTTCTGAAGAAACCTACATTTTTGAATGCTCTTAAAGTATTCTTCACCTTGGCTCTGTCTTATGGCTAAGCTAAGACTCGAGGTTGCCCCAATGTGCAGTCTAACAAATAACCCTTTAGGTAATTCCTATGTAACAAGAACCTAAGGATCATGAAGGAATCTTATCCTGTCAGCCAGTTGAATTTTCACATGTTTACCAGAAGATGCTCATGTTGAAAAACACTCACCTATGATGGGTTTAGGCTGTAAAACTGAAAACATCAAGAAACTGCTTCGCATACCTGGAAATTCCCATATACATTTAGTACAATGAACATTTTAACGCTGCAATAAAAGAACATGAAGCAAGAGATGTAACATTCAAATTCAAGTATGTAACAAAAACGATAAGATGTGTTTCACTAACAGGACTGTAATTACATGAGCAGTTCCGGCCCTGCAAGTTATCCTACCAACATTTAACCACTTCAAAGTAGGAAACAAGGGATGAAAGCAAGGAGATTGAAAATAAATAGTGACTATTAACAAAACTTATGTAGCCTAATAACAACTAGAAGATGTCCCAGAAAAAAAAATCACCAGGGAAAAAATGAAAGCAGAATACTTCCAACTGAGTAATAAATGAAAAACAGTGAACAACGCATACAGACATCATCTTGAAGCCAAATTTCATTACAAAGGAGCTCAATAATAGCTAATCAAACTACAAATTAAGAGAGAAGGTTGAGGAGAGTGAGTGTTCTAAAGTTCCTGCATGTGCCTGATAAACATATGTTTCTTACTATCATCACAATTGCACAAGTGCCTGATCTATATATGCTTCTTACTAGCATGAAAGGGGAAGGAAAATAGGCAACCGATAACATATGCAACATGCAAATCCAATAAAAAAGAGTAATTAAGATCTTGGTATCTGATAAAGTTAACCACAAGTTGATCAACAAACAGCACTTGTTTCTGTCTTGATTTGTGAACGGTCCGGTCCCTAGAGAATCACAATATACTGAATTTATACAAATCATAACTTCATCTAGACATGTCAATAAAAAACAGAGTATGGCATGAAGTTTCATCAGATGCCAAGACACATGAAAGAGATTCTTTGAGTCAATTAAAACATCCGTCTCAGTACATCAGTTACATTTACAACGTCTCTGAACAAGAAAAGAAAATTGCAATGCATAAAATGAAATAATAAATAAAAAAATGTACAAAGTCCGTCCAAGATCAATGTAAACAAAGGTTGTTGGACTTAAAATTTCAGTTGGGTGAGACATGTTTGAACCTGTTGGCACTGATTTTGCAGCTTTTGCTGCCTGGCAACAGTTTCTGAGCTCAAATACCGTGAATTCCTTCAGTTTATTTTCCACTGCAATAGAGTTTAATAAATGCATCGCTCAAATCATTTTGAAGGAAATTTTACTAGGTGCAAGATGCAACAACGATATGTAAAAGCAGGAAACTTGCTTTGCTTAACTGACACACAATTATGCTAGTAATTCTGTTGAGGGGGCGACTCCTTCGGTAGAAGTCTTCAAAGTGCTGTCTGCTGAGCAGCCGGCCAAACCCCCAACAATGGTAGGTATTGCCACTGTATCGGCATTTTGTCTCTCTCCTCCGCTGAAAGCCTAGCACAATTGATACTATAATTGCTCTTGATGGAGGATGGAGACAAAACCCCGGCAGAGGGACAATACTTACCATTGTTGGGAGACCGTCCAGCTAGCTTCCCAGTGGATGACACTTCGAATACATCCCCAAAAGAGTCGTCCCTCAACAACTTCCATTGGTTATACTCAATTGGAGTTGAATATAACAGAGACAAGGAAACAAAAGATGATAATTTCGTCTTCAAATGTATAAACAGTAGCCTGGATACACTGAATTTCTGCTGGCCTAAAAATTTGAGATCATGGTGGTATATACTATACATATCAACCGTTTCTACATACGAATTTTGCAAGATTG
Organism: Gossypium stocksii; assembly: GCA_020496765.1. Taxonomy (NCBI): domain Eukaryota; kingdom Viridiplantae; phylum Streptophyta; class Magnoliopsida; order Malvales; family Malvaceae; genus Gossypium; species Gossypium stocksii. Next base: position 87,857,013 of record CM035627.1, on the reverse strand, counting down.
CTTCCTTCAATATGCTCTGACTTAACAAAGAAGAGTGTAGGGACTTGTATATATGGCTAAATGTAGTTACCTGGAGAAGCTCTTTGAATGGAATGGTGAAACCGCGCTTTTTCGACTGGATTTGGAACCGTTGGATCAAAACGCGTCGTTTATTAGCTGCTCTGTTGCCGGAAGTGGTGCTGGTGGTGGCCAGCGGGGTATATTAGGATTGTGATTTTCGGGAAACAAAAGGAGTTTAATTTAACGGTTGGTGATTGTTAAACGGTCCTTCACGATCCCTCTAACTATCCATCTATGGCGAGGATTGCTTCAAAAACCCTAGAAAACAAAATGGTGAACTGAATAGGGAAAAAAAACAGTTGGAAATTTGGGCGCTTGAATTTTCTTTTTTCGGAACCTCAGATTACCGCCAGAAGTTAAAAAATTAAAAATGTAACAGTAAAAAGGACAATTTTTTAGGGTTAATATACAATTTGGACTTGAGTTTGGACAAAATGTTCATGTTGATACCTAGACCAAATGGCATCATGTGACTCAATGATATTTTACTATGTGCTCTAGTAAAAAAAGATAGGTACTTAATTAAGACAAAGCAAAATTCAAGTAACAAATTGCAAAAAAATTAGGTACCAAAGTGAAACTCAAGCACCAAATTAGGATAGAAAAACTCAGGTACCAAATTGAATTTTATAGCCAAACTATGGTACAAATAGTATATTAACATTTTTTTAGTTGAATTTTAAATTGTAAAAATGATTATTGCGCATATATTGAATTGAAACCTAAAGTTTTGTATAAAGAGTATATTTCATTAAGTGTACAAAAAGGCAACTAATTCAATAACTCATCTTAGCAAAAAGGCATCCACCATCCTGGCTATGATTCAACGCAATTTCATTATCAACCATAAGCTCTAGCTGACCAATCAAGCTGTAATCTACTTCTTTCATGAACACATTTCGTGTTACTTGTGCATTCTTATTTGTTTCGGCTTTGGCATCACTTCCGTCACAAGTTACATCACCGACAGTCATATTCATTGCATCACTTGTCAATGGAGTTTCCAGGTGAAAATGGGTGTTCACCATAGATGTTTCAGTTTCACTACCAACATATCTACTAAAGATGTCGGAGTTAGACACATTAAACCCTCCACAATTCAATGGAATATCATTAAGCTCCAATCCATCAAGCCAGTTCTAATATGTTGAAAGCCAATGCAACTTCTAGATAAAAACCAAATTTATCATTTAAAAGATATTTTCTTTGGAAGATTTTAGAATATATATGAAATAAAGAAATATGATATTCTTTAGAAGACTAGATATTATACATGAACATTTTAGTTATTAGATATTTGTGAAATTAATGGTGAGGATGTTGACATGTGTCAACAATCCAACGATCACTAAACTCTATAAATAAGGGTAGGAGCTTTCATTCATGTGATGATGAAAAAGAGAGAAGTGTGTGTCACATTGTAATTGCATTATGTATTAATAAAAATGTTTTCTTCTCTTATAATTGTAAGTCTCAGTTAAGCCTTAAGTTTTTAAACACTTAGTGCATTTGGGTTAGCTTTTATATATGGTCGTCTATACTAATTGAATGATATATGGTCGGCTCTACCATCTGAATGATATATGGTTGGTCCTACCGCCTGAGTATTATAGTGCACTAAAAGGTTAGAAAGTAGAAGGTTAACTAACTTCAGAGAGTTGGTGTAACATTAGTTGTAGGTCCTAGATCATTTGTAGTGGGTGTGTTGGGCTCATCGAGTTTCCAACAAGTGGTATCAAAACAAGCGGTCTGGGATCGTCACTAGTGGAGGAAGCTTTAATAAGCGTTGGGCGCTTATATTGGTTGGTGTGGCATAAAGGGACTAAGGGGAGGTTTTATCGATGCATAGTTAGGGACTGTAAAGCTTATTGATTCGGGACCAAGTTTACTTGATGACGGGAGTCAGTCACCATGGTAAATCTTGTGGGCATGAGCAACAGAATCAAGAAGCTCAATAACCATAACTATGGCTATTGGCAAACTTATATAGAGTCATACATTGTAACACCCCTAACCCGTAACCATCGCCGAGATAGGGTTACGAGGCATTACCTAAGTTTACGAAACATTTTCATACAAACCGAGTTAATTACTATTCATTTTCCGAAACTATTTCTAAAGTCCTTTATATGGGCCCTCAAGGCCCAAAACATGTATTAGAAACAAATCAAGACTAAAACAAAATCATATGGAATTTTTCGTAAAATCACAAAATTTTTCTCAACATTAAGGGTCACACGCCCGTGTAACAGGGGACACGCCCATGTGGCGTGGCCGTGTAGCTCACATGCCCGTGTCTCAAGGGCATGTAACTCTCTGACTTGCAACTCATGAAGAAATTGATTTCACACGGCCAAGGCACACGCTTGTGTGCTAAGCAATGTGGTTAATTTAAATTTTTGAAAATTAAGTGTAGGTTTCACATGGCCGTGTCACACGGCCATGTTTTCAGGCCGTGTGCCTCACATGGCCGAAGCACACACCCGTGTGAAAAAATTCGAGCATTCTGTTTCTAATTTTTAAGGTGCAGGGGACACACAGCCTCAACACACGACCATGGGCAAGCCGTGTGTCACGGCCTAGACACACACCCGTGTGGATGAAAATAGGCCATTTTAGGCCACTTTCCTCACCCTTACACTACCCACCTACATATAAACACATTGCATACTTAGTATAATTCAAACCAACCAACCAAATCCAAACCAAAACATGCCTCATTAATATATTCTAACATATTCATCACACTAGGTTATATTACATATTTTATCATTCAAGTCATACCATTGCTATTCAATCTATATCATTTTCATTACACTCCTATACATGCTATATAAATAAAAAGATGATTAACAAAAGCTACCAGAAATAATCTGGATAGTGTGATTCTTCGTGCTGATCCGATCCTTCGTATCAACGTTAATCTACAAGAACATTAAACACTTAAATGTAAGCTTATGAAAGCTTAGTAACCTTATAGGCATAGAAATAATTCTTACCAAACAACTAATAACAATCATATTATATATAATTTCACTATTTCTTCCTGTCAATCACAAAATTAAGGATAAGTTCACTTAATTGAGCTCAATATCACTAATTAATAAATTTTCCATCTCTTGAGTTCGTTTATCACTTACCTTTCTTAATCAAATTACGAAACGGTTACGGAATTGAGTACTTCATTTTCACAATACCATAGTATAACTATGGCCTTACACATAATCATATGTCACATACCAAAGCCATAGCCAAGCTATGGTCTTACACGGAAGCTCATATCACACCGATGCCATATCCTAGATATGGTCTTACGCGGAAACACATATCACACCGATGCCATATCCCATTTATGGTCTTACACGGAAATTACATATCATATATTGCCATGGTCCAACTATGGTCTTTTTCGTCAATTCATAATAGTCACTAATGAAAGTACTCAATCCGATGTTCCACTAAATTCGAACTTTTACTCAAATATTCATACTTTCACAATTATCTCAGTTTAATAACATTCATATACGATAACATACCGTATCATTCATGAAATTTTCATAAAAAATCATTAAATTTAGCCATATGAACTTACTTGGGCTAATTTGCAAAATTTGTCAAAATTTAGGGACTATTCTTGTAATTTCTCCTTTCCACGATTCACCTCGGTTTCTTGATCTATAATAATAAAATTATTTATTCATTAGCATATATCTCAATTCTACTCTAATTCACAATTTTCGTCCTTTAATTTTTGAAATCACATTTTTGCCTAAATCTTACAATTTTTGCAATTTGATCCTTGACCAAGTAGCTCATCAATGGAGCTTATTTTTCTCAATTAGCACTTTTTCTAAACATTATAAGCTATTTTACAGCCATTGAAATTCAGAATTTCCACACAAATCCCAAATTTCAAATTCTTTCATAATTAGGTCCTAAATATCAATTTCTATTCGATTCCTTCAATAAAATCATTATATAGCAAAATTAAAACTTAAATTCCATGCTAAATCATCATAAACTTCCAGCACTTGTTCATGAAAACTTTCAAAATCATTCATGAAATCAAAAACTAATGAATTAAATAGTAGGACCTAGTTGTAAAAGTATCAAAAACACAAAAATTTTAAGAAATAATCAAGAATTGAACTTACTTGCGATAAAAAATATGAAAAACCAGCTTTAAGGACTCTTCAATGGCTATTTTTAGCTAACGAGGGTGAAGAAAATTGAAGAGAAATCTAGATTTCCAATTTGGTCACTAGATTTTTATTTTTACTTTTAAGCAAATTACCATTTTACCCTTAGTTCACACTATTTCTCTGCCAACTCATTACCCAACCGTCCAACCCATTCAGTTTTGGGTCCAATTACTCTTTAAGCCCCTCTTATTCATTATTTGAGCTATTTAATCATATTCTATAGTTTTACACCTTATTCAATTTAGTCCTTTTATACAATTAACTATTAAAACGTTAAAATTTCTTAACGAAACTTTAATACTAACTTATTAACATTCTATAAATATTTATAAAATTATTTATGGCTAGGTTTATAATTTTGAGGTCTCAATGCCTCGTTTTAACTCAATTTACTTAATAATTTCTTTTAAAACATAAAATTTACCAATTCAAAAATTATTCCTAATGCCACACTCACCTACAATTTATTAAAATTTTCTAACTTATTCGTCGGATATAGTGATCTCAAATCACTGTTCCGACAACAATGAAAATTGGGCCGTTACATACCTATAAGGTCAGGAGTTGTGAGAAATAGTCGTTGGCACTGACACAAATCCTCCACTAAAGGAAAATGCTGATGTAACACCCCTAGCCCATACCCGTCGCCAGATTAGGGTTACGGAGCATTACCGTATAAATAGAACATTTAACATAAATTCATTCATTATCATAAACATATTATAAGTCAATTATACATACACATTTCGTCCCTATATCGAGCCCTCGATGCCCTAAAAATACATTAAAAATGATTCGGGACTAAATTATAAACATTAGGAAAGTCTGAGAAAAAGTTAGAAAAATTTACAAAACAAGGGCCACATAGCTGTGTAACCCACACAGTTGAGACACACGTCCATGTCTCAGGCTGTGTAATAGTCGAACTAGGGACACATGGTCGTGTCTTCACTCATGTAAGTCTCTGAGTACAATCACACGGCCATGTCACACGCCCGTGTGCCAGGCTGTGTAACTAACTGACTTGCATCCTAAGCACTCAACAGATGACACACGGTTGTATTAACCCAAAATGAACCTTAATCAACAAGTTTACCATTTCAAGCTTACTTGGACTCTAAGTAAACCATTTACCAACCAAAAGGCTTATTCAAAGTGACATTAATCAAGCTAAAAACATGCCAAAACAACATCCTAAGTGCTTAACCAATGTATCCTCATTGATACAACAAGTATATTCAATTGTAGATGAAAATAAAACATCAATCACAACTTATCAATTCATCAAATCTAACACCTAACCAATGTACACATATCATTCATTTTTGCATTGAAACATCTTACTTCATCCACATGTATCATAAATTAGCAATTTTTACACATAAGATCATATTTAACATTTTACATAACTCAAAACATTAGTAATGACATACAAGCTTATTACATGCCATATAATCCGAAAATGAACGTTCCAAAAATTACTGAAATGGATAGTGTAACTTGAATGCCGATTTGATCATCCAACCTTCCAAGTATCTACATGAACAATAAATAACACAAGTAAGCTCAATGAAGCTTAGTAAGTTTGGCGTATTAAAATGATAAATCTTACTGGAGTAAGTACAACAAATTAAATAAGAATACAACTATGAATGTTCCCTGCCATCCATAATCTCAACCAGTAAATCATAAAAAGTTCAATTCAATACTCAAATATATGACAAATCCATCAAAATCTCTAAACAATATGCCTTACTGAGATTTTTAACTCAATAAACGACTTACGAATAAGAGTACATTGACAATCCCATCAAACACACCAGATGCTCATAAGAGCTAGTCCCTCTGAAACACACCAAATGCTTATAAGAGTTAATCCATATGAAACACACCAATGCTCATAAGAGTTAATCCATCCGAAACACATCAATGCTCATAAAAGCTAGCCCAACCGAAACACACTAAAACAGAAAGTATAACACGAGTGTTCATAACAAATGCTGAACCTTGGTTTACTCGGGAAACATATATATATCACTCTACAACCGTCTCCACTCCAATCCCCCATATCATACCATATCTCGACTATACTCTATCCCGCGTTCAATCCAAACAAAGTATAGAATTTCAACAATTTCCCTCAAATAACTTACAACATTTATAATCAAATATAAACTATCACATTACATAGTATCACCAAACATTCCATAAAGATGTTATGTTATAAATTGTACGAACTTACCTGGACTGAATTGTAGTAGTTGTGGGAGTTTAGGGATTATTCTGTAATTTTTACTTTTCCACGACTATCGACTGGATCTTGATATGGAAAGAATTGAGCTTGGTCGATTCTCCCAAGCTATACTCCCATGGCTATTCAATTATCAATAAGAAAAAAAAATGAAGAAGAAAGCTAATTCATTCCATTTGTTTTATTTAAATTTCAACTTAATTTCAATTTTGCCATTAAAACATGTAATATTTAATAATTTTCATCCATAATGTCGTCCAATGTTAATGCTAGGGAATATTTATTACATTGGCCCTTTCTAATTGAATAATTAAGCTATATAATTGAAACTACCCAATAATCATGGGTATCGAAAAGTATGTTTTCAGGACTCTTTTTTCGTAAAATGGATTCGTAAATATTTATTAAAAATATTTACGAAGTTAGTTGTGTGGTTAATTAGGTTTTGGCTAGGTGAATTTGTTTAAATTAAGAGTAATTAGGTGAAAGGATTAAATTGAATATAGGGAAAAAGTTGAATTATATATTAGAGAAAAGTTAAGGGACTAATTAAGTAATTAAACATTAAATTTACAAGTGTGTGTTAAAAATAAATTCCATGTGTGTAAATAATAAACATATATTAAATAATAAATTATGTTTATTATTATTTAAGTAAATGTTATTATATTATTATATTATTATATTATTATATTATTATATTATATAAAATATAAAGAATAAATAAAAGAAATAAAGGAAAAAGAGCACCAACATAAAACGAAACAGGGAAAGAGAAATGAAAGAAAAGAAAAGGGAAAGAAAGAAAGAAAATTTGGGATTTCAAGGTTCAAAGTTTGATTGGTAAGTTAATTTAGTTCATTTTCTTGTAATTTTTGAGTTTTTGGAATCTTAGTAACAAGTACTAATTAACCTATGTTAAAATTTATTATTAGATTTTTAGATGATATTCATGTTGAATAATTTAAGTGCCTAGGACTAAATTGATGGAATTTTAAGTTAGAAATGGAAAAGAGATTGAATTGTAAAATAAATTATACGTTTTGAGTAATAGGGACTTAATTGGGAAATTTTTGAAATTTAGGGTTTTATGGTGAAATTCGAGGGTTAAGTTTAGTTTTAAGTGGAAATTGAATGATAATATAGAATAAATTGTGAAGAAAATAAAGTTAGTTTTGGTTAGGGACTAAATTAGAATTTAGGCAAAAGTTGAATGTAAATTGAAATATTCAATGTGAAATTGTGTTGTATTGATGATTTTTAATTGTTTAAGTTTGTAGCTAACGTGGTGCCAGAGACCTCGGCTCAGAAAGAAAAAGATAAAGTTAATGAGGGGTAGCTGGAAAATTACGGTTTGTATGTCTATAATCCGAATCTAGTTATTAATTATTAAATTTTGATTTAATATTTATGGTAAGTATTTGAGGTGAGTATTTGACATTTTGATATTGAATTGATTCTAAATTGATGGGAATTGATTATATATATTATGAATAGATTGATTTTTTTTTGAATTGAAATGAATATATGTGTAATTATGTGATTATATAAAAAATCAGTATTGGATATTGATTATATCTGAAATGTGAAATTAAACCCTGTTAACTGTACCGGGCTAAGTCGGATATAGATGGCATACCATAGGATTGGAAGAGTTTAAGGATACTTCGACTTTGAGTCGATGAGACACTGGGTGTCAAATTATTACTTCGGATAAATTCGATGATGTACTGGATACCAATTTACTTCAGCATAGCCGATGAGACATTGTGTGTCAACTTATTGCTTCGAATTATCTGATGAGGCACTGGGTGACAAACTGGTGTGTTTTGATTGGATCCGTGTATCCGTTCGAGTCTAAGTCATGTTAACAGGGATTATTGAAATAAACAGTGTTATGATTGATATTGAATGGTGAAATGAGATATGGATAGAAACATGTGAATCGAGTATTTGTGTATTGAATATGAATGATCAATATTATGGTTCAAGTAATATGTATTGATATTCTGAACAGCTATTTGGGATAGCAATTGATAAGAATTGAATGAATTATAAATGTTTGGTTATAAATTTATTAGTCGTATGATTAAAGTTTTGAATGATTGAATGTATATGTTTATTTATTTTACTTTAAAGTATTCAGATTATAGAAATACCATTGAGTTCATACTCATCGTACGATTTGTTTCTGTGCGCAAGTTAGGTACTTAAAAGTTGATTGTTGATTCAGCATCCAACGCCGATCCCGAACTCAAAACGTGGTGATGTATATTTCTTTTTGGTAATGGCATGTACCTAGGATGTCTTGTAACACCCCAAACCCAGCCCGGACGTTATGGCAGTATCTGGCGGTTTCACACTGGAGTGTTTTTCGAAAACATGAACTCATTGAAAACTCGTTCAGTATTAGACCTCGTTAACGAAAAATTTGTCAATCATATTGGATTGTTAATGTACTTTAAAAACTCGCTTTACTCAATGATCCATTTTATTTATCTTTCACTGAATTGATTCGGAATGTTCATTTTTAAAACGTTGTTAATTAATTAAAAACTATTTATTTTAAAAACCGTTACATATTGTCAAAAACTCTTTTAATAGCGGAAGCTTTTAAAAAAATATTTTACGTAAGCGTGATGTTTTGAAAAGCATTTTATCTTTTAAAAACCCGTCTCTTTCCTACATCTAGCAGTTTATAACAAACAAGTAAAAATCCCAAATTAGCATGTAAATCCTTAAAGAGGCCTTATTACAAAAAAAAAAAAATCACCCAAATTGAAATTAATAGAGAATAAGAATCAAAATATATAAAAGATGCAGCCGTATGGCCACCTCCAAGTCCCTCTTAGCACCAATCCATCTATGGCTAGGGGTTACTTGTACAGATAAACAGAATGGTGAGTTTACAAAAACTCAGTGTGTAATCCTTTATCAAACAGTATGCAGTAATAGTCCAGGCCTGAGCCCATTACAGTGACAGTAACAGTACAGTAATGCAATAAAAAAACCCCACCCGATCCAGCCAAACACACCATTTCGTCCCGCCAATCACACCATATGGGGATATAATTGACCCACCCAACCAGTCACACCAAAGTTAGCACCGATTGCGACACTAACAGTATCACAACAAAGCTGCTAGTAATATAAATGGCTTAAAGCCATCAGTAGGTCCATAGTCGTCTTGGGCGACTCGTAAGACCTTATCAATACAGTACACTTTCTCCAGATACAAACACCCATCCCCATGCAATCTGTCGTGTCATAAAAACATACGTGTATGCAAAATGTCATGCTCAATACAGTCATACATATCATAGGACAAATCAATCATTTTTACCTAAAAGGGTAAAACAGTCATTTTACCTTAACGGTCAGAACAATGTGTATGGGCCCAAAGCTCATTAAGCGGCCCATATGGGCCCACATGCCCGTATGGCCCATTAAGCCCAGAATTGACCTCAGCCATGTGAACGACACAGCTAGGTCCAATATTTCCCACCTATCCGTAAGATTTACCAGTGTGGGGCCCACGAGCCTATTGGGCCCACATAGCCCATTTCGGCCCAACGTGGCTCAAAACGACCTAAACCTATGAGATTGCTCATGGTGGCCTCTACAGTCATGCACCCATATTTCGTGGGCTTGATTTACCACACGTGCGTTCGCACGCTCGTGTGGCATCAAATGCCATATTTTCGACTTTTTGGCTTTTGCCGTCCTAAGGTTAAAACAGTGTAAATACACAGCTGTTTATGAAAACGTGTTAAGATCCACGAGCATCGAACCTACATTGAATCAAAGTATTTTATTAGCCAACCGATTATTTGGGTTACAACCTTCTCAACACGTAGCCCAAAAATAAACTCCACCCGTACCTCGCTTGAATAAGTGTGACCTTAGTCCTCTAAGACCGCTGACTAGAATTAACCACACGTCCTTACTTATTATCTACATTACAAGTGTAATCAATCAATTACGACTGCCTAAAACCAAGGGGTAAACATGTGTTAATCTAAAGAAAGCACACGAACCCCCAAAAAAAAACGTAGCATTCGGCCAACACTAGAAAACACAAGCCAACTTACCCCTAAATATTCGATCGGATGATAGGAAGATCTCAAACGCTACTATATCACTTGAAGACCCCTTCACTCTTTGAGAGTTCACTTGTTAGAGAAATAATTCTCTAAAACGAATGCAAGGTTTGAGAAAAGTGTGATATTCGGCCTAACAAAATCAAGGTGCTTGAGAGAAAAAAGAAAGGGTAATAGGCTTAGGAGAGAAAAGAAAGTAGAAAGAAAAGTAAATAGAGAGGGAGGAAAGGAATGCGTAATTGGCTAGGATTGTAAGAAGAAGAGGAAAGCAGAAGTTCGGTCAACCGAGTGTAAAAAGATTGAGGGGGAGTGAAATTGTTACCAAAGGATTGAAAGGCAGAAACAAGACCCGAAAGGTAAAAAGGAGAATTCGGCTTACCAAAAATTGACCAAGGAGGGAGGAAAACCAATACCCGAAAGCCAAGAAGCAAAACACTTGCTAGGAACCGAAATGGAGAAAACTCCTACTCCCCTAGCTGAAATCCTTGAGTACCTAGAGACCCCATACGGCATCAACACTCCCTCAATTCAAATTCCCTATTTTTCCTCCTACAATCTCTCCATAACAAACTCCAAAATCCCCCTATCTTCTCATTGAATACGACATTAACCCCTACATTCCCTCAACCATTATAACCAACCCATTCAAACATCTGAATTTTGGTTAACTTAGGACACTCCCACAATAAAAAGCAAAATAAATACACCTATGTGCAAAGCATGACTCGAACTCAAGCCCCTTTAGAAGGAATAACACGCTACCTACCATTAGGCCACAGACTCTTTTTATGTCATATTTGATCATAATTATTTAAAAGGCTACATACTAGAGTCAGGGTTCCTTCAAGTAAGAAAAACAAAAATTTTGCATAAGCCAAGGCTTGAACTCAGGGCTTCCCAGAGACTCCCAAACACTCATAAATCATTTAACCATTAAAGTAAACATGCATTTGTGCCACAAGATACAGAATTTAAAAACTTATAATTTTAGGGCGTTACACTCACGTTGGTGCATGCATGGAATGGATGGTGTGTTGTTTCATCTTTCTTTCCACACATATATATACTAAATAAAATAATAAAATATCATTAAAAAATCAATTCAAGATATTTATTAACTAATATTAATTATTTAATTAATCTAAAATATCACCAACATCATCATTGCCTTCTAGATTTCTCTCTCATTTTAATTGACCATTTTACCCTTTATGATCTTTTCAAAATTTTCTCCTTGAGTCATCACTTAATTTGGTAAAATAGCGATTTAGTCCCTCATAATTCTTCACCTATTCAATTTAGTCCTAATTCATCCATTTTCCTTGGTTTTTAGATCATTCCACCCATAAAATACTTGCACTATTGATCCTTTAAATTTTTCATATTTACACTTTAAACCACACAATTTGAATTGAGGGAGTGTTGATGCCGTATGGGGTCTCTAGGTACTCAAGGATTTCAGCTAGGGGAGTAGGAGTTTTCTCCATTTCGGTTCCTAGCAAGTGTTTTGCTTCTTGGCTTTCAGGTATTGGTTTTCCTCCCTCCTTGGTCAATTTTTGGTAAGCCGAATTCTCCTTTTTACCTTTCGGGTCTTGTTTCTGCCTTTCGATCCTTTGGTAACAATTTCACTCCCCCTCAATCTTTTTACACTCGGTTGACCGAACTTCTACTTTCCTCTTCTTCTTACAATCCTAGCCGATTACACATTCCTTTCCTCCCTCTCCATTTACTTTTCTTTCTGCTCTATTTTCTCTCCTAAGTCGATTACCCTTTCTTTTTTCTCTCAAGTACCTTGATTGTGTTAGGCCGAATATCACACTTTCCTCAAACCTTGCTTCATTTTGGAGAATTATTTCTCTGACAAGTGAACTCTTAAAGAGTGAAGGGGTCTTCAAGTGATACAGTAGCATTCGAGATCTTCATATGATCCGATCAAATATCTGGGGGTAAGTTGGCTTGTGTTTTCTAGTGTTGGCCGAATGCTACGTTTTTTTGTGGGGTTCGTGTGCTTTCTTTAGATTAACACATGTTCAACCCTTGGTTTTAGGTAGTCGTAATTGATTGGTTATGCTTGTAATATAGATAATCGGCAAGGACGTGTGATTAATTCTAGTCAGCGGTCTTAGAGGACTAAGGTCACACTCATTCAAGCAAGGTAATGGTGGAGTTTATTTTTCAGCTAAGTGTTGAGAAGGTTGTAACCCAAATTATCGGCTGGCTAATAAAATATTTTGATTGAATATAGGTTCGATGCTCGTGGATATTAGCACGTTTTCGTAAACAGGTGTACTTACACTGTTTTACCGTAGGACGGTAAAAGCCAAAAAGCCAGAAACATGGCATTTGATGCCACACAAGCGTGTGAACACACGTGTGGAAAATCGAGCCCACGAAATATGGGCGCATGACTATAGAGGCCACCATGAGCGATCTCATGGGTTTAGGTCATTTTGGGCCACGTTGGGTCGAAATGGGTTGTGTGGGCCCAATGGGCTCGTGGGCCCCACACGGGTAAATCTTACGGACATGTGAGAAACGTTGGACCCAACTGTGTCATTCACATGGCTGAGGTCAATTCTGGGCTTTGTGGGCTACATGGGCGTGTGGGCCCACATGAGCCGCTTATTGGGCTTTGGGCCCATACACACTGTTCTGACCGTTAAGGTAAATGACTGTTTTACCCCTGTAGGTAAAAATGACTGATTTGTCCTATGATATGTATGACTGTACTGAGCATGACATTTTGCATACACTTATGTTTTTATGACACGACACATTGCATGGGGATAGGTTTTTGTATCTAGAGGAAGTGTACTGTACTGATAAGGTCTCACGAGTCGCCCAAGATGACTGTGGACCTACGATGGCTTTAAGCCATTTATATTACTGGCAGCTTTGCTGCGATACTGTTAGTGCTGCAACTGGTGCTAACCTTGGTGTGACTAGTTGGGTGGGTCGATTATATCCCCACATGGTGTGATTGGCGGGACAAAGTGGTGTGTTTGGCTGGATCGGGTGGGGTTTTTTTATTGTATTACTGTATTGCTACTGTCACTGTAATGGGCTAAGGCCCACATTGATACTGTCACTGTAATGGGCTCAGGCCCGGACTGTTACTTCATACTGTTTGATAAGGGATTACACACTGAGCTTTCGTAAACTCACCCTTCTATTTATCTGTACAGGTAATCCCTAGCCATAGATGGATTGGTGCCAGGAGGGACTCGGAGGTTGCCACACGACTGCATCTTCTATATATTTTGATTCTTATTCTCTATTAATTTCAATTTGGGTGATTTTTTTTGTAATAAAGCCTCTTTAAGGATTTAACTGTTAATTTGGGATTTTTACTTGTTTGTTATAGACTCCTAGATGTAAGAAAGAGACGGGTTTTTAAAAGATAAAATGTTTTTCAAAACATCATGCTTACGTAAAATATTTTTTTTAAAGCTTCCGCTATTAAATAAGTTTTTGACAATGTGTTACGATTTTTAAAATAAACAGTTTTTAATTAATGAACAACGTTTTGAAAATGAACATCCCGAATCAATTCAGTGAAAGATAAATAAAATGGATCATTGAGTAAAGAGAGTTTTTAAAGTACATTAACAGTCCAATATGATCGACAATTTTTTTGTTAAAGAGGTCTAATACCGAACGAGTTTTCAATGAGTTCATGTTTTCGAAAAACACTCCAATGTGACACCGCCAGATATGGCCATAACGTCTGGGTAGGGTTTGGGGTGTTACAGTGAGAAGAAGAGAGAGAGAGAGAAATAAAGAAAGTTTCGCTTTCTTTACAATTTAGTCCTTCCACTAAAAATTCACCATTTTCACCTAGAAATTAAAAGAATTTCCATGGTTACCAAGAGAGAGAAATAATAAGGAGACTATGAGAAGCTAGAATATCAAGTTAGATTCAAGAAATAGAAGCTGGAGGAAAGGGAAAACCAAGTTAAAAATTGAAATCAATAAGACAAGTTAAGAACATCAAGATTTCAATATATTTTTAAGTTTGATATTATTGAAAAAGCATGGGAATTATGTTAAAGTAGAGTTTTATTATATAAGATTCTATGTTCTTGATATATTAGTAAAGAGAAATAAGAGAAAGTGATGGGAAATATTGTAGAGAAAGGAAATAAGTGTGTTATAAACTTTATAATTAACACTTTGCACTGAAACAATTTTGGACAACAGCAGTAGACTAAATTTAAAAAATTCACCAAAAATTGTGGAAATCGAATTAGAGGTTGAATAAAAAATGAAATTAAATCTTATTGAGACTAGTTTCTCATAGAAGAAACGATGTAAGCATTGGAATTGTAAATCATGAGATATAATAAATTTTGTGAGACAATGTTAGAATGATTTTGGGTTCCCTTATTTTGAATTTGGAAATTCATCAAATATTGTAAAAAAATAACTAGGGGCTTAATTTTATATGTTTAAATCCTTAATGAGCCTATTTTCAAGAGAAACAAATAAAAACATCCTCCAAATTCCGTACTAAGAGATAAATAATTTTTAGTAAGGAAAGGTCGAAGTTGTCAAACAGCAGAATAGGGATAAATTTGAATATTTTACTGCACTTATTGGCTAAACTATAAATTCTAAAAATTCTATGGTAGAAATATATTTGAGCGTAGTTTCAAAAACATCAAGCAGATCATAATTTTGAATTTTGTATCTCAAGATATAAATAATTTAGTGACAATTACTCAAGTGGATAGCTTTGAATGAACATATAAGTAAATAGTGGAATTATATATATTAAGGATGTGGAATGGAGAGAAGGAGGAATATATATATATATATATATATATAAATATTTTGCTAGTATGGTTTACATTAAAAATGGCTAATTTGCAAGTTTTAGGCTTAGGGACTAAATTGAATAAAAGTAAAACTTTAGGGGCAATTTTGTAAAAATGTCAAAAATGACCAAATTGCATGAAATGAATTGTTTTATTGTCTATATTAATATATTGAAAGAAATTATTAATATCAAGTGGGTTTAGAGCTTTAATTTTGTTGTATGATGATATTATAAAGTAATATTAATGTTAGTATCAAATTGTGAAAATTGTTAAAATATTAGGGTTTGGTATTAAATTTTTGTTTTATTAAGTGTTATATGATAGCCTAGAATATTTGGATAAAGTATTAATTGAGAAAAATTAGTTGATTTGATTAACTAGTTAAGAGACTAAATTGTAAAAATTGTAAAAAATGGAGTAATTGTGAAAATTTCAAAATTTATGGATTTAAGTGAAATTATGGAGTTAAATTTAGTTTAAAGTAGGATTTGTATGACAATATAAGATTAATTGTGAAGAAATAAAATTAGTCTCAGTTTAGGGACTAAATTGGAAATTAGGCAAAAGTTGAATAAAAATTTAAATATTCAATGTAAAATTGTGTTGTGTTGATGGTTTTTAATTGTTTAATTTCCGTAGCTAACGTGGTGCTAGAGACCTCGGCTAAGTAAGGAAAAGATAAAGTTAACGAGGAGTAGCTCGGAAATTACTGTTTATATTTCTATAATCCGAATCTAGTTATTAATTGTTATAATTTTTATTTAATGTATATGGCAAGTGTTGAGGTGAGTAATTGATATTTGATAATTGATTGAAATGGATTGAATTGGTAGATATATATATATATATATATATATTGATTGGAAATTGAAAGTGATTGTATTGAATCAAATGAGTTATTGTGATATTGAATTGAAAATATGAGAATTTGTGATTGGTATGAATTTGATTGAAGTGAAATTGATATGAATATTGAGTGAAAATGAATGTGCATAGTGAATAATGATTGTTTTGAAAGTGAGTCGGAAACCTTATTAACTAGTCGGACTAAGTTGGATATAATTGGCATGCCATAGGATTAGAAGTGTTCAGGGATATTCGACTTCGAGTCGATTAGGCACTGTATGAGGTCGTATTAGGCACCATGGGTGTCGTATTATTGCTTCCGATATACTGATTAGGTACTAAGTACTATTTGTTTCGACAATATTTATTAGGCACAATGTGCCGTACTGGTGTGTTTGGTTGGATCCGCGTATCCGTCTAAGTCCGAGTCATGTTAATAGGGGTAAATAAATGAATTGGCAAATTGAATGATATTGAATGATTGTGAATATGAAATGATATGTAAATCAAAATGAAGAATATGAGAAATTAAATTGATATCATGAATTGGAAATAAAATGTAAAATGTGTTGTAAATACATGGAATATATGAGTAAAATACTCATGAATTGAAAATGGAATGGATGGTACCATTGTTCAACTGATTTGTGTTCATATTGTGAATGTAATGGGCCAATTTAGCTCAGGCCCAAACAACAATCAAAAAACCAAAAATAAAGAAATTACAATAGCCCAAATGGGCCTACATGTAAAAACCCAATAACCATACCCCAATTATATCAGCCCAATTAATTAAAAAACCCTAAGCCCGGATTTTGGCCCAAAACCCAACAAACACTCAGCAAAACAAAAAACCCTAGGGGTTGCATGAGTTGCCGCCACCGTTCCCTTCCATGCGCCATCATCGCCAGCAGGTCATCCATACCTGCGGAAAAAGGAAAATGATAACAATAACAGCAAATAACAGTGGAAAAAGCTCGATTTTCCTTTTTTATTTTATTTTTTTCTTCGGCTATAAAGCCCGAATGGAATGAAATGTATAGAGGGCTTTTCTACGAACACAATAGCAAAAATTGAAAGATCAGAAATAAAAGTTCAAAAAGGTTTTGATTCTTTGGCTTCTTTCATTTTTCCTTTCCTTTTTTCGTTATCTGTTCATCTTATTTTTTTAAAACCTTTTTTTAAAATAAAAGACATAAAGTATAAAAAAGGGAAGTTTTACCTTTCGTTTTGCTGCAAAAAGGGATTTTCGACCTTCAAGCCACCGTATATGGCGGCGCTGACGGCGGCGCACACTGTGGCAGACAAGGCCGGAGCTAGGCCGAAAATCTCAAGGCTAATATGCTTGAGAGCCTTTTTATGTTTTTTTAGAAAGAAGAGAAAATAAGGTTTTTTGTGAAAATTTTGGATTATATAGGCCAAAGGATACGACGTCGTTTTGGTGGGCACACTTAGTCCCCAAAATAGCGTTGTTTTAAGGTCTTTTAACCCATGCGACCTGACCTGATCCAAGAGAAGGATCTGTGCGTTTTTGAGCTTTGGGTTATTTGTGTAGCAGATCCCCCCGCTTTTTCGCCCTTCTCTAATTCGATCCTTTTTTCCTTTATTTTGTTTTTTTTAATTTTACCCATGGTTTTTGAACTTGTTCCATTTCAATCCTGCGTGAGACAGTGTGCATGGAGACTTGGGGATAATTTCATGATCAGTTTTCTTTTTCGAGCGTGCCATGTTGATCCTTGAACCCCTTTTAAAATTATTTTATTGTTTATAATTTATGCCTTCAATTTTGTTTGGGTTTCAATTTAGTCCATTGGTTAATTTAATTATTCTTGTTCATTTTATAAGTTTGTTTATTATTTGTTATTTATTATTCTTTTAAAATATCTAAACCTATTATTATTTATATGCTTTTTCTCTTAAAATATTTGAATCTAATATTAAATTTTTATATATATATATATATATATATATATATATTTATATAAACTTTACTTATTTTATTACTTTTATTATTGATTCTTTATTGATTATTGATTATTTTATATCTTTTTATATACTTTCAAATATTATTATTATTATTATTATTATTATTATTTCCATTATTATTATTGTTATGTTTGTTATATTTATTATTATTTTTTTATTATTACTACTATTACTATTATTATCATATTATTAAACTAATTTATTTAATACTTAGTATTTATTCGTTTGTTTATTTCCTTAGCATTTTAATATAAAGATTTATTTTGTTTTCAACCTTTTGCAAATTCATATTTTATTTACTTATTCTCAATTTTTATGTAATATTTATTTCAAACTGTTTTATTTTTATTATTTTTTATATTACTTATTTTAAATAGTTTTATCTTGATTAAGGTTTTTTTTATTATTACTTTAAACTATCTTATATATTATTCATTTTATATTGCTTTATATAATGTTTATTTTAAATTGTTTTATTTTATATCATTTTAAACTATTTAATATATTATCTATTTTAAGTTTTTACATATTGTTTATTTTAAATTTGCATATATTATTTATTTTAAAATTTGTCATATATCATTTTTTTTAATCATCGTGTATATTATTAATTTTCAGATTCTTTTCTCATATTATTATTTTAAACTCATTTATTATCATTTTTAAATTGTTTTTATATTCTATTTCGATTTGTTTTGTATTTTTTTTTAAATTGTTATATATGTCTTTTAATTCATTTGTCTTTAATTATTGATGTTAGTTTCTTAAATAATGTATATGATGTGATTATTGCCATTTTGTATTCTATAAGCTATTTATCTGTATTTTCATATTGCATTTTTTTATCAATGTTTTTTATTTATACATCGTTTTAATATTGCATCAATTTTTTCCCCAAATTCAAAAAGAAAACTTTTAAAAATAAAGGCAATATTTCGTGTTTGGGAAACTCGAGAGATCGTGCCCTAACTTACTGGGTTTCGATTTTTCTCTTTTAACCCAAAGAATAGAATATCCTTTTAAAATTTAAATGCATGAGTTTCGAAAATCAAAAGGCAAGCTTAGTTTCGAGGGTTTAAAATGTCGTATCCTAACGTACTGGATGTGATACTTTATTACTTTGGGACAATAGGGTCTTAACATCCATTTTAATTTATTCAATTTTTTTTAAATAAAAAGGACCGTATTTTAAAATCTTTTCAAATTATCGACATTAAGACATTAATTAATCAATTAGGTACCAATTTTGGGCATTACGAGGGTGCTAATCCTTCCTCGTGCGTAACCGACTTCCAAACCTGTTTTCTCGAATTTTGTAGACCAAAAGCATTTTTTTAATAAATCAAAATGTTTTATTAAAATGATCAATCTCAAGGTGACCTGATCACACCTCGAAAAAAGATTGGTGGTGACTCTATTTTCGTCTTTTTAAATACGACTCCCGTTTTTCAAAATAAAATGATTTCGACAGTGAAAAGCTATCTAGGAGAGCAAATGATAAAGATTGAATAAGTTATAAATGAGAGAAATTGTGATTTATGTGATAATTGAGTATGGTATATAATGTTGTATTCATGAATTGAGTATTGTATGACTAATACTATTATACGAATAAATATGGTTTGATATGTGAATGACCATTTATATAGTAATTGTGTGAATTAGGATATTGTTTAATAAATGAAAATGATAGTTATAATACTAGACATAAATATTGTAACAGCCTGATTTAGACCCTATTCGGAATAGTAGTTTCGAGACCACAAATCCGAGTCAGAAAAATATTTAAATATTATTTTCTGTATTTTTAATGTGTGAATTTATATGTGTGAAATTTTCATGTTTTTATTTTATCGTTTGAGTGTCTGATTAATAAAAGGACTTAATAGCGTAAAATGAAAAAGTTGATAGTTAAATGTGGAGTGTCTAATTGTTATTATCTTCATAATGTGAGGCATTTATAATGTAATTACACCATAATTATAAGGATGGACGGTTTTGGTCTTATTTTATAATGGTTTCATATTAATTAACAAAGGTTAGTTTAGTAATTAAACAAATATTTATGTTATAATAAAACATAAAATAAAGAAACCATGCATGACTTCATCTTTTAATGCCGAAATTTTCAAAGGAAAAGAAAAAAGAAAAGAAAACTACATTCGGCCTTGAGCAAGCTTGATTCAAGGTGAGTTTTAGCTCGGTTTTTTATAATTTTTACGTTTTTGAGATCGTTGCTATGAAATCTACAAAGCCCATGTTTTAATTTTTGAATTTGATGAAGATTTTGAGTTATGCCATTGATAAATTTATGAGCTTTGTGATGTTAGTTGATGAATTATGAAAGATATGTTTTAGATTAACATGTTTTGTATTTGGAATTTTGATAAATTTGAGTAATTAGGATTAAATTGTGAAAATAATGAATTGAGGGACTAAAATATGAAATAAATCAAATTTGTGGACTTGTATGAAGAAGGTGAATATTCGACCTAACCATGGTATAGTGAAATTTTGCATATTTTGTGTTTTGTGCAGTAGGGACTAATTTGTGAAAAGTGTGAAATGTTAAGGGCAAAATGATAATTTGTTCATTTATTTATTTTTGGACTAAATTGAATGAATATGTGTTTGAATAAGCTTAATTTGAATATGTTTAGATCAAGAACAAAAGAAATCAAATTTGGATCGAGGGAAAACCAAAGTAATTGAATAATCGTTCTGTTCCGTCCGTCGTTATCCGAGGTAAGTTTATAAGCGAATAGATCTTGTTAAATGTCAATATATGTGAACTTTGAATGCTAAATTGAATTTTATGAATATATATAAGTGATTGTCGAATGGTTATAAACTTGGGAGAAATGTTTACGAGCTTGATTTGATCGAGATACGACGTCTGAAAGCCTCGTACAAACCTTAGGAATAGTTAGGATACATATGTCATGACATAAGATTTCGATATGTGTTTTCATGTAAGACCACATCTGGGACGTTGGCATTGACTTGTGATTTACGTGTAAGACCATGTCTGGGACATTGGCATCGTATTTGACTCATGTAAGACCCTGTCTAGGACAGTGGCATCGAAATATGATTACATGTAAGACCACGTCTGGGACGTTGGTATTGTACGAGATGTTTGACTATCTGAGTATCCTTTTTAATTTCGAATGGTTCAACGGGCAATGATAAGTTAAGGTCGAATGTGAAATTGAGCTAAAAGAGTTTAGGTATGTATTAAGTTTATAAATGATGAAAATAAGGTAAGAATGATCTTTGAAATGATGACATGAATTATACATGTTATAATGTTAAGTATATGTGATTTTGAATGCATATATTCGGCCAATTGATGTATTTATGATATTGTAAGTGGAAGTTAAATATGTTAATGAACATATGTATATTCGGCTATATTTAATTTTATACAAGGTTATGTATTTTTATATATGAAATTATAAGCTTAAGATTGTGATGAAATTATGGTAACTTAATTTGATTTAGTTAAATTGAATTATGAATGTCATTGAATGGATTATTTGCTTATGACTTACTAAGCTATGGAAGCTTACTGTGTGTGTATGTCTGCTCTCTGTTTTATAGATTTTGGAAGCTAGTCATAGGCTCGGGATCATCAGAGAAGTCTATCACACTATTGACTGTTTTCAGTACTTTTATAAGTTGAACTTTAACCTATGGCATGTATAGGCTAGCTTATGTTCATGTTTGATTTTTGGGATATGTAAGTATGAGCCACGTGAAAATGGTATGTTTATTATATTAAGTTTGGTGTTTATGCTTTTGATCAAATGATGGATTCACTTGTCTTGATGAATCGACCATGGGATATAAATAAGCGTGAATTATGTTTGATATGTTTTGGTTAAGGTATGATAATGAGTTTTGGTATATAATAAGTTGGATATGTTGAAAATGCAATAATTCATCTTGATTCACAACATATGTAAATGACATCTTTTGATTTGGCATTGGTAGTTTAAATCACTAGTCAATTGTTAACTAATTATGAATGTGTATTATGTTCGGTTTGAAATATATTTAGTAATGTGGTTAACTTAATTTGATAATAGATGTTATGCATGTTGTGACGAATTGGTTAAGATATAGTAGTTAAGTATTCTGTTGTGGATTAGGTTCAGTGATGAGTATGAGATGTAGGTACATAGTTATAAATTCGGTTGTAATGGCAAAGAAATGGTTTAAGTCATGAATAGTTAGATGCATAATTAAGCTATCATATGAAATTTGCTTACGTATGTATTCGGCTTTGTAATAAGTAAATTTTGTTTAATTGTTTGCATATGATTTAATTATGTTATGTGTCTTAAATGGTTGTTTTGGTATATATATATATTGGTAATGGTTCCATTAGTCACTTTAAGTTATATATATATGTATGGCCGAAAGTGGTGCTTGAAATATTTATAAAATAGATGTGAAATGTTGGTTAAGATATGGGTTGTTTAGGTACATAATAAATAGATAGTGATGATTATCTTTTGTGCTTAAAGTTGGTTAACATATGGTTATGTATAAAATATTTGAAATATGGTAAATTTAGTTTATAAAATGGCTTATGATTTTGTGACTTAAACAAATGAATATAGCAAATTCAGTCATTTGATGTATTGAAAATGTTTCATAGGATTTTGGACATAAACTTTGATATGTGTTTTGTTTGATTCAATAATTGCATGTATATCATTATGAAATAAAATGTCTAATGTTTAATAAGCATTCGAATACTATAATAATAATGAGTAAATAATACCGTATGTATTTTAAAGTGTATTATATATGACTTTGAGGTATGAATTACATTTGTTTTACGGTTTGCAATGTTTATTCAATAAATAGTTTGTTACGTGTTCTACGTATTGCGCATATGATATGTGTAATTTTACAAGTGCTCGGAAGTGGTGTCTTGTCTAATAATGCCTTGTAACCCCATTCCGGCGACGGATGTGGGTTAGGGGTGTTACAAATATGTCCTTATAATTTAATTTCGCCTATTATATTATATTATATTATATTATTTTTAAATATTCGAATTATAGGAATACCACTGAGTTTTTACTCAGCGTATGGTTTTATTTTCTGTGTGCAGATTAGGTACAGTAATTTTAAAGAGTTGTCATTGAAGTTGTGGGCATCCATCTCATCACATCTCCAAGTGCCAAGAGGGCATGTTACAAAATTTTGGAATAGAATGGCATGTACTTAGGAAGATCAAGTCTGTTTCAAGTAGTAGGGACTAAAATATAAATTATATAAATTTACCTTTAATGTTCAAATATATTAGTGATAGGGGTGTTACAATTTAAACCAAGGAAACTATGAACTTCAGACACATTTCTTGGTGCTTTCCACTATAATATAGCCTCAATCTTTTTCGGATCAACGCAGATCCCATCCGTAGAAATGACATACCCTAGAAATACAACTTCGGGTAGCCAAAACTTGCATTTACTAAGTTTCCCATAAAGTTATTTCTCTAACAAAATTTGTAGAATAATTCTAAGATGTTGTTCATGATCATCCTTCGATTTTGAATAAATTAAAATATCATCAATAAATACCACCACAAATTGATCCAGATAAGATTGAAAAATACGATTCATGAGATTCATAAATGCTGTCGGTGCATTTGTTAAACTGAGAGGTATTACCAAAAATTCGTAATGGCCATAATGCGTACGGAATGCCATTTTCGGTACGTCACTATCTTTTGCTTTCAACTAATAGTAACCGGATCTTAAATCAATCTTAGAAAAATCATAGCTTTTTTTAATTGATCAAATAAATCATCAATACGAGGTAGAAGCGATTTTTAATCATCAACTTGTTCAACTACCGATAATCTATACAGAGATGCATCAAACTATCTTTCTTTTTAACAAACAATACTGCAGCTCCCTATGGCGATATATTAGGACGTACAAAGTCGCAGTGCAGTAAATCATGCAATTGAATTTTCAATTCCCTTAACTTAGTTGGTGTCATACGATAAGGGGATATTCTCACTGGAACTGTACCATGAAACACTTCAAACTCAACCCCCCGATCAAGTGGTAATCCAATAATTCTTCAGGAAATACATTAGGAAATTCACAAACAATTCGAATATTTCTGATTTTACCATCTCCAGCCTTCGAGTTGATAACATAAGCTAAAAAGGCTTCGCCACCTTACTTCAATAATTTGTTAGCTCGAATCAACGAGATAATCTGAGTTGAACCACTTGTTTTAATACCATTGACTTCTACAATCTTACTATTTGAGCCCTGAATTGAAAACTTCTTCTTTCGACAATTAAGAATTACTCTGTGCTCGGTTAACCAATCCATACCCAAAATTAAATCAAAATTACTAAAAGGCATGATTAATAAATCTAGCGGAAATGTTAAATTTTGAATTTTTAACGGACATCGTTTACACACTTGATTAATTAACACCATTTGACCACACGGGCTTGATACAAACATAACTACTTTTGACATGTTAGGTTTCATACTCTTAGACTTGACCAAATCCGTATTAACATACGAATGATAGGAGCCAAGGTTCATAAAAAATAAATAGGTGTAGAGAATAATAGAAAAAAACATGTTATGACATCTATAGCATCCCCTTTATCTCGTGTCCGTACAACATAAGCACAAGTTGGCGCTCTAGCTTCCTGTTAATGAGCAACTATTTCACCCCCTTTCTTGATCCACCCTCGAAATGGACCACCCCAGCTAAAACCTTGACCCCTAACTATTGATGCAACTCTCTGTGTAACATCAGGTCTATCATTTTCATTCTTCAGACATTCTCGAGTGAATTGTTCTAGTGATCCACATCGTAAACACCTTTTAGTCAATTTCCAGCATTTTCCCTAGGATTTCTTCCCACAATGTTCACAACTCGACGTTCAGAGGTTCTATTCAGCCTTTTTATACTACCAACATAAATGGTGCGTTGGTGATCTCACATTTTGTTTGATGTAGCTGATCTTGAAACTGTCTTTCTATGTTCACGAGATTCTTTAGTTCGTTTTGGTAATGAATGTGAACTAGGAGCCTCAAATCGTTTTCTTGTAACACGAGAAGGTTCAGATTTCTTTCTTAATCCCAAATATTGTTCAACCATTTACGCTCGTTCGGACAAATTAGCAAACTCATTAATTTCAATGCAACTAATTGAGTCATGATCTCATCTCGCATTCCACATAGAAAGCTTTTATAATTTTCTTCTTTAGTCGGAACAAGCTCCACAGCATACTTGCTAAGTCGCATATGTTCCCGTTTGTAATCCACTACGGAGAGATCTCCTTGTTTTAACAAAAAGAATTGTTGTTTTCTATCCTCTAAATATAGTTCCCCGATGTACTTCTTCTAAAACTTTGACTGAAAGAACTTCCAATCTATTGTTTCAGTAGAAATGTGTCACGTAACAAATTGTCACCATGTATAGGCTTTATATTAATTTTTTTTCTTTAAATAAAAGAATTAAAAAGCATAAATATTTTTTTGAACTAATAATCGAATTGATCTTTATTTAAAATAAATTAAAATAAACTACAAAGTCCAAAAAATAACAAAATAAAAGAAAAATAGAAGAGAAGGCCCAAATTTAACTACGACCCGAAAAAATGAATCAAAAACAAAAAAGAAAAAAAAATTAGAAAAATCTAGACTCTCATTATTATCACCGCTACTTTGCCCAATTAGATAACTCTACTACTCGTCATGTCTATCAATTTGCCATTTTTTCTTAATGACGGTTCCATATTTCCAAGGAAAGTCTTTATCGCCTAAACCATTGATCTTCCCGTTTCAAACTTTCCTTTCTTCCTCTTCCACTTCTCTCATTTTCAGTTTGGTTCTCTCACCTTGTCATATTCTTTCTAGTTTTCAGCATATCCAGGGACATTTCTTAACAGGTAAAACTCCTCCTCCTTCTTTAGCTATTCAGTTGCTAAAGTGTGTGATAAACTGTTTACTGTTCCTGGAGTATATTCAAACATTAAGTTTTTAGATCTAAGCATTATCTGATGAATATCTTGTATGTATGCTCCTACCTGCGGCTTATCTTATCTTTTTGCCTTGCATTTTTTTTATTATTGTTCAAGAATCTCCTTCTATTATAATCTTTGGCCATTGCATGTCTATTCTGATTTGGGCTACTTTGCGACAAGCGTGCACCTCAACAGCAAAGGCTAAGGTCACTTTTTAGTGAATCTCTGAACTCGATAGAAGAACGTCCCCTTCGCTATTTCTGACCACAATCCCCAAAGCCGACTAACAAAGACGCCCATCATATGTTCCATCAAAGTTTATCTTTACTGACTGACAAGGTGTGTGCTTCCATTTCCTGACTTCTTATGAAATTTTGGGGGTTCTTTTTTCAATCCCATTTAATTCTGTAATATAGCTGTTGACAAAACTTGCTATTTCTTTCCCCGTTCTACATACCTTCTCATGCATTCTAATAGGGGTGAGCGTTCGATCGAATCGAATGAAAAAATTTCGAGTTAATCGAGTTGACGAGTCATATTTTATCATCCTAATTTAATTTGAAAATTTCTCGAATTGAGTCGAGTGAAATGGAATTCGAATCGAATTGAATCAAATATATTTGTTTGAGTTAAATTTTAAAAAATAATTTTGGGTCCTTGTAACCACTATCACCCATCGTAATAAAATTTGTCTACCATAATCAAATATTTTATTAACTTTCATCACCTCATAATTTATTTATTAATCTTTTATATACAGGTTAGCTTTTTTGCTTACTTAGTTGTTTCATGTAACGCCCCAAAATTTTAAGGGTTTCTAATTTTTTGCATAGTTTGACATAAGTGCTTGTTTGGCTTGTTGGCTAGGTGTTTTGAGTGCATTTGAGGGTTTTTAGGAAGCTTGTGTTCAAGCCTGACCTATGGCGAAAGTTTTAATTTTGGCTCTTTAAAGGTTATGGGTGTTTGTTAGTAGGCTTTATGTTTAATCATTGGTTTTTCAGGATACAAAAGGTGCCTCTGGTAGAGTGGTAAGTGACGCCACAAACATGGGAAGGAGTGTGGGAGTTCAAACCCCCTCACAAGCAAAATGCAATCATTTTGCTAAATAAGAGCGGCAAGTGGTGGACTTGGAGTGTAACGACCCAAAATCCGTGGACACCGGAAAAGTGTATTATCGGGCCTCTGTCTTAGTGAATTAAATCCTTAAATAATTATTAGGAATAATTATGAGTCTAGTTATATGTCTAATTAGGTTTTAAATTAGATGAAATTAGCCTAATTAGAAGAAAATAGGAAAAATGATTAAATTGAATTAAGGATAAAAGTTGAATTATAGAACAATAGAAAGTAAAAAGGGCTAAAATGGAAATTAAGCCAATTTGCAATAGAAAGTAAAAAGGGCTAAAATGGAAATTAAGCCAATTTGCTATAGTTGAGGCGGCATAAAGCGAATAAAATCTAAGCTTTTATTTGTTTTAAATTATATAATTAATGATATATAAATATAATTTATACAATATGAATTTATGATAATTAATTTATAATGATATTATATTATTAAATAAATTTATTTATGCCAATTGTATGGATATGATAAAATACATGTGTAATGCTTGTATTTATATATTTATATTTTCTTAAATAATAAGTAAAAGATATTTATTAATTATTAATTAAATTATTATATTATAAGATTTTTAATTGATAAATCAATTAGATTAAAACAAATGTATGGTACACAATTAATACATGTGTAAAAATTATATTAGTACAAATGTAAAATAAAAAAATAAAATTACTTATTATTTAAGTTAAAGATATTTATTAAATTAAATAATTAAATTATATGATTTTTTTATAATAAACAAATTGAATAATGACAATTGTAATAAAAATATTGGTACATTTGTTATAAAACAATTTGTTTACTTAATATTAAAGTAACAGATAATTAGAATTAAATTATATTATTATTAATTAAAATTTTAGAATTTTATATGATAAATAAATAAAAAAATATAACAAATGTAGGATGATGATATATTGCATGTGTAAGTATATATAATATTACATTTGTAAAATATTCATTGTTATTAAATAAGATATTTATAATATTATTATTAAGTTAATATAAAAGAAATAAGCAAATAAAATAAAAGTAAGTAACGAAAGAAATAATAAAAAGACATAAAACAAAACAAAAGAAAAGAGAAAGAACAGAGAAGCAGAACGAAAAACAGGGGAAGAAAGAAAAGGGGGAAAATTGAGATTTTAAAGCTTCAAGTTTAATTGGTAGGTTAAATTTAGTCCTTTTCTCTTAATTTTGATGTTTTAGAGGCTTTTAAACCAAGTTTTGTTGAAATTAAGTAAAAGCCATGGAGATTCTTAGGTTTACAAACATAGTTTATGTTGAACAAAAAGATGAATTAGGGGTTTAATTGAATGAAATTTTAAGTTAGAATTGGAAAAGGAATTAAATTGTAAAAGAAGCTATAAGTTTTGTGTTTTAGGAATTAAATTGAAAGAAATTTTAAATTAGGGTTGTCGAAACTTTTTTTATGTTTTTTTTTTAAACGGGGAATCGACTTTGGATTTTGAAAATGAAAATAAACAGGAGTCGCCACCGATCCATTTTAACGAGATGTGATCGGATCACCTCAAAATGTAGTTGTTTTGAATAAACAATGTGATTTATTAAAACATCAATTTTGGTCTACGAAAATCAAGAAAACGGGTCCGGGAGTTGATTACGCACGAGGAATGATTAGCACCCTCGATGCGCCCAAAATTGGTACCTAGTTGATTAATCAGTGTCTTAGTGTCAAAAATTGAAAACTTGAAAAAGTTAAGATACGATCCCTCTTTGTATCGATATAAGAAAACAAATCGTTCGAGTAAAAAACGTATGGCAAATGTTGTCTTATCCCGGAATAAAATGTCACATCTAATACATTAGGACATAACATTTTCAGCCCTGAAGGTAAGCTTGCCATAAAAAAAAACTCATGTGTTTAATTTTGAAAGGATATTCGAATACTTAGAGCAAACGAGAGAAATCGAAACCCAATACGTTAGGACACGGTCTCTCGAATTTCTAAGTACCGAACATTGCCTTGTTTCAGAAAATCTTATCTCGAGATAACAAAACGTGACATCCAATATGTTAGGACACGACATCTCGAATCCTCGAGAATAAATTTTGAAATTATGAAATTGTTTCAAAAAGAGGATGTTCGGTTATTTAGCTTAAACAAGAAAAATCGAAACCCAATGCGTCAGGGCACAATTTCTCAAATTTCTAAATACCAAATATTGCCTTTGTAAAAGAATGATTTTTATGTCGAATAAAAAAGTCATGAATTTGTAATAAAATGCAAAAGTAATTTACAACAATAATATGTGCAAATAAAATAAATGCATTAATAGAAAATAATATAAAAGACAAAAATAAATGAATTAACGAGCACGCGAACTAATTACAGATTAGAAATAACGAAAAATAATAAGAACATAAGTAAATGATATATACATAAATAAATAAATAATGCAAACAATGATACAATTAATGAAAAATATTAAAATATAATAGGATAATATTAAAATAATAATAATAATATTTACAATAAAAAGAAAATAATAAAGATAATATGTTGATAATATGGCAGGAATAATAATATAAAAAAATAATATACATAAAAAAATATGTTAATAATTATGAAAAGAAAATAGTAATAGTATACTATTAATATAATAGTAATAATAATATATTAGTAACAATAATAGAAAATAATAATATGTATGTATATAAAAATATTAATAACGATGAAAAGAAAACAACAATGATGTACTAATATAAAAGTATTAAAATGGTAATAATAAAATATAGTAATTGATATAATACTGAATATAATATGATAATAATAATAACATATATATATAAAATAATAGTAAAAACGTGAAATATAAAAAAAACTAAATATATTATAATAATATATATAGATAATAGCAATAATAATAAAAAAGAAAATAATAAAAAATAATGTACCGATAATATAATAGTAGTAATAATAATAATAATAATAATAATAATAATAATAATAACAGAAAAATTAATTAATTATAAAAAAATGGCAAAAATAACAAAAAAGGACCAAATTGAGCTTAAAACAAAAGTTTCAGGGCTAATCTGAAATAAAATGAAAGGAGAGGGATCTATTTGCACGCGCGAATGAAGTGGAGGGTCCAAAATTGCAATAATCCCTCTTTACCAAAACGCGCCACATCAATAAGGACTATATTGAATGCGCAACAAAATATTAGGACATAATTGCAAAATGTGAAAAACTTAATTACAAACCCATGAAAAAGCGGAAGGACCAAAAGAGAAAATTACCCATTTAATAAAAACACGCGGATCCTAGGCCTAGAGCTGGTCGGATCGGGTCGGTCATGGTCAAAACGATGTCGTTTTGATGTTTTAAGCCTGACCCCAAAATGACGTCGTTTTAGGGGTGCTATAAATACCAAAATTTAATGAAAAAAAAATCATTCTTGCTTCCTTCTCTAAAAAAAAAAAAAAAAGTCTCTCTCAACTCTCCCCTCTTTTCCAGAATCCGGCGAAAGCGCCGACCAGGCTGGTCACCATTGGACCACCGCCCACCGCCCACCGCCCACCGCCGTCGGCCACCGCTATCGGCCACCATTCACGGTGGCCGAAAATTTTTAAAAAATGTATTTTATTTTTTTCTTTTTTTTTTATTTCTAATAATATGTGTATATATATATATATATATATATATGTATATAAAAAGGTAGATTCGAAAAGAAAAGAATAAGTAAAGAAAAAATAAAAGAGAAAATCACCTATTTTCACGATTTTTTTTTTTTGATTTTGTTGTTTGATTCTCTGTTTTTTTTGAAGCATCTATTTTTTATTGATTCCAAAAATCCTCCTTTACATTGATTTTGGATGGCTTTTTATAGCCATTTTTACAATTATTTTGCTGTCATTTCTCTTAAATTCCTGCAGGTGCAACTTGCTGATGGAGACAGTGGCGGTGGAGTAGGTGGCCGGTGGTGCAGGCTTTGGCAGAGGGCAGGTAGGTTCGGCGCCGAATGCTAGGGCTAGGGATAGGTTGGTTTCTGATTTGTTGTTGTTTTTTTATGTTTTGGGCTGATCGGGTAAATGGGTATTGGGCTTGGCTAATGGGTTCAATTTAGGTGGGGTTGGGTCTTTTGGGTTTAATGGTATTTGGGTTTAGTGGGATTTAGAAATGGGGTTTGATGGGTTTTAGCTTAGGTGTTGTTGGGCCCCGGGCAAAATGGGCTGACTACAGCTGCCCCTCTTTGCTCATTGTCGTGTAACGAGAATAGAGCAAAGACTTTTAAGAAAGACCAATTTTGCTCGGTCTCACCGAGTCTTGACTTCTTTGGTGCTTCTCTTTTTCAGGTGGCCTCGTTCCAGTCCATCGCATCTTGTTGCTTTGATCCACTCCACCGTGACTTCAAGGAGATAAAACTTGTAGCTTCGATTTGCTCAAATGCCATTTCAGGGAGAATAGATTTATAGCCTCGACCTTCTCTGCTGAAACTAGTAATTTCAACTTGCCCCACCGTTGCTTCGGGGAGACAAGGTTTGCCATCCTCGATCCTGCTTCCTATTGCTTAGAGAGATAAGATCTGTCATCTTCGATCCTGCTTCCTATTGCTTAGGGAGATAAGACTTGTCATCTTCGATCCTACTTCACTGCAACTTCAGGGAAATGAGATCTGATATCTTTAGTCTGCTCCACTACAATTTCTGGGAGATAAGACTTGTGACTTCAACTTGCTCTACTACAACTTCAGAGAGATAAGGTTTGTTGTCTTCGACCTGCTTCACTGCAACTTTAGGGAAATGAGATCTGATATCTTCAGTCTACTCCGCTACAACTTCAGGGAGATAAGACTTGTGACTTCAATCTGCTCTACTACAACTCCAGAGAGATAAGGTTTGTTATCTTTGATCTGCTTCACTATAACTTCAGGAAAATAAGATCTGATATCTTCAGTCTGCTCCGCTACAACTTTAGGGAGATAAGACTTGTAACTTCAACCTGCTCTACTACAACTTCAGAGAGATAAGGTTTGTTATCTTCGATCTGATTCACTGCAACTTCAGGGAAATAAGATCTGATATCTTCAGTCTGCTCCGCTACAACTTCAGGGAAATAAGACTTGTAACTTCAACCTGCTCTACTACAACTTCAGAGAGATAAGGTTTGTTATCTTTGATCTGCTTCACTGCAACTTCAAGGAAATAAGATCTGATATCTTCAGTCTGCTCCGCTACAACTTCAGGGAAATAAGACTTGTAACTTCAACCTGCTCTACTACAACTTCAAAGAGATAAGGTTTGTTATCTTTGATCTGCTTCACTGTAACTTCAGGGAAATAAGATCTGATATCTTCAGTCTACTCCGCTACAACTTCAGGGAGATAAGACTTGTGACTTCAACCTGCTCTACTGCAACTTCAGAGAGATAAGATTTGTTATCTTCGATCTGCTTCACTACAACTTCAAGGAAATAAGATCTGATATTTTCAGTCTGCTCCGCTACAACTTCAAGGAAATAAGACTTATAACTTCAACCTGCTCTACTACAACTTCAGAGAAGGTTTGCTGTGATCGATCTGCTACATTATCTTCTAGGGACATAACCTGTATGATCAGTTTCTGGGCATCTGGTTATGCCAAATGATTAGGATGCCATGATTAAAATGAGTCAAATGCTCCTATTAAATGAATATGAATGATACTTATGTGACTGTAACTTCATATGATACTTATGTGACTGTAACTTCATTGATTTGTCACACTATTTTGGGTAACATGACCCGTGAAATTTATTTTATGGGCCAATTTATGCTAAGATGCCATGATCAGGATGAATCAAATGCTCCTATCTAGATGCATATGAATGTATGAATGCGGGATGAAAATGATTCCTTTCCTATGTTGTCATTGCTCGCTGCTCATCAAGGTTATCTTACTGATGTGTTACCATGCCTTCTTGTTCCACTGGTATCCTTGATAGAGCCCAAAGAAACAATTATATCTTGTTCAACAGGTTTGCCCCACTATGACTCCAAGGTTCATTTCATGGTACCTCTGGAACCTAGGCTTGTACCATCTTCAAACCCTTTCACTGCACCTCAGGGTATAGGATCTATGACTTCTTCAATCAATTAATCTGCTACACCATTCTCTGGGTGTCATGACCAGATATGTATGCATGAATGTGGAAGGTCATTTTTTTGAGCATAATCCCCTTTTAATCATTACTCGTTGTTCGTCGAGATTGTATCACCGACGCAATATCTTGTCTTCTCGTTCAACTAATCTCTTTGACAGAAAATCTGAAGAGATAGCCACAATTTAGACTCCTTTTCCTCAATCATTTCCAACCTTTAGGCTTGGTGAGTTCCAAACAATAGTACTATTTCAGGTTCCTGTATTATTTAGAAACTTCCAGAATAATATGTGAAACTCCTTTTGCGAAAGTGTTATTAGTCCACTAATTGTTATTTCAATGCAAAATGCTTGAAAAGATCATAACAATGGACAAGAAGGGAATTGATTAGGAGCATAGCTCGAAACAATTGAGCTAATTGGAGATAGCAAATGAAATTGATTGAGAGCATATCTTGAACAGAATAAAGTAATCAAGGATAGCAAATTCAATATGGGTGAGATGAAAACTAGGTGTCCCAGATATCGCAACCTGAGCTTCTCTGTATAAACTTTTTGGTGACCATTTTGAGCTTAATATGTGTTTAGGGGATCTAGAGTACTCTGTTGATGCCCCAAGATGTAGCATACCTCATCATTGTTAATTCAAGCGTAGCAAGACTACCGCATGCCTCACTTTTTATCAAGATTTGAATTGCCCTTTATAAGTTTTCAATTTACAACCCTTTTGGTCTCAAGGCGCCCTTTACGGGTTTTCACCTTGGCCTCTCTATTTCTCTCTCTTTTTTTTTAGAAAGATTTCTTGACTGAATCTTAGTTCACTGGATTAGGCAGTGTCTTGCCATCCATCTTATTTGATGCTTCTCCAGAACCGACCTTCTTTATTACATAAGGTCCTTCCCACTTTGGCATCTATTTTCTTCTAAAAAAACGAAGGATCTTTTCCAATTATCAAGTCCTCCTCGTGGAACTCTCTCTAGGATAATCTGATCGTGACAGATAATTTTTAACCTTTTTTCTTCGATCGAGTTCAATTGGAAAATTTACTTGTATTCCATAAACCAATGGGGAAGGTGTTGCCCCGGCAAAGGTCCCGACTGATAGAAGGTAAATGGGAACCTCTTTATGTTAATATTTACAAGTTTCGATTATTTTCCACGATTCTTTTCTCTTTTTCTTTTTTCTTTTTTTTTGAATTAGAATTAGAATTTGGTAACTATTGACCTTGTAATATTGGCATATGAAGCCACTTTTACCTTCTTAGTGAAGTAATCGACGACCACAAAGATGAATCGATGTCAACTAAAAGATTTTGACGATACCGGCCCCATAATATCCATGCCCCACATATAGTAGATCTGTGCAAAAATAGAGGAGGCACATAAGTCTTGTCCTTCTCAATCCGACATTTACGGCATAACTGATGTAATCTCCTTCCATGGTGGACCAACAGTACTCAAACCTCATGATTAGTCTGGCTATCGTAGAACCATTAGCATGTATCCATCTGATGCCCATAGGGACCTCTTTTAGCCTTAACAGTATCTACCAGTCTTAGTAGCGCAGGCATATCTTGATTTGATCTTACAAGAACGTCTTTGAATTCTTGAAATAACTCAATGGCGTCTCACTTTGTTTTTGTGGTGAGATAGGCTCCGTTCTTCACTTCTTTCCTAGGCTCGCAATGTCTAGTGATCCTTTGTAAGATAGGATCTGTTTTTCATCTTGTTCTACCATCCTTAACAAATCAGGAGATAGGTTACAATCTTTGTCATCTTCAAAGTCCTGAGATCCCTCTAGACACATATCTCGTTCAAAAGGAGACTCTGGGTTAGTAGCATCATCGCTCATGTCATTGATATCTTGAAACCTGTTATAGGGACAAAAGAATGCACACAGAACAAAATAATCTATTTACTTGTGTGGTATGAAATGGAAAGAATGAAATAATATTTGCTCAAAAACAAAAAGACACATTTCATTGAAATAAATATTTTGGACACAAGCCTATTTCACAAAAGGATTCTTATTGCCTCTAGGCTTAAGGCAACAAGCATGTTTTTGAATATTACTTTAAATTAGCTCTAAAAATACAGGGATTTCTTCCACAGTCCCATTGTTCAAAACACTCCTAAGTATGCAAGGGCCACTGATTGGAAATTCTATTCCTTAGTTCCCTGTTCAGATACGTCGTTAATGTTCAGATTCTCCAATATCAGGTCTTGCACTAGAGTCCAGAACTCGACGCATTCTTGGCTCTTATGCCCCTTTCCTCTATAGAACTCTCAATATTTACCCCTGTATCTGAATAGTTGGGCAACAAATTTTCTGCACCAAAGGGAACATCAAATTTTACAATATCTATTTTGATGAGTTTTTCGATCATCTTCTTAAAAGCGGTACAGTTCTCGATAGAATGCCCTGTGATTCCCGCATGGTATTCGCATTGGCTGTGTACATCGTACCATTTAGGGTATGAAGGCTGTATTGGTTCCAGGTAAAAAGGGGAGACAACATGTGCGTCAAACAAAATTCGTTACAACTCTTTATACGTGATTGGGATGGGTGCAAACTAGAGCTTTTTTGAGTTTGGTTGTGGATTGGGTTCTTGCCTTGAGGAGACTTGATGGCTAGTATTCGCCGTCTTTGGCTGGCCTACAGTAGTCGGTTTTGAATAGCCCTTATTCATCTCATTTTCCTTCTTCTTCGGGGTTTTTAAAGTATTGATTTGGGAGTTCCATTCTCGCCTTTTCCGTTTGTAACGACCTTCACATTGTTTCGGGGACTCCTCCCTTGCCTTCTTTATTTCATCCAGATTAATGACAATGGGATGGGTGAGATTGCCCCTCGGATTGGAACCTGAGCCTATCGAGCAGTTCATCGGTACTGACATGCTGGCCTGATGTTGTTGGGGTCTGATGGGTATCCCTGGCAGATTCACGCCTGCTTGAGTCGGGACGCTTATTAGAGTAAAACCTGGGGAATAAATGATGTCTTCATTAACATCCTCACCGTTGATCACTGGCTCTTTCACTTTTTTAAGCCCTCCAGCTAGTAATTGACTTAACTGGCTCATCACATTTCTTTGGAATTCTATTTGATCCCGCATCTCTTGTTGAATTTTGGTCAATTGCTCTTGCATCTGTATTTGCATTTTCCTCTATTCTCTCCAACCTTTGTTCCATGTTTTCTAAGTTAACTGAAATACTTTTACCTAATTAGGGTCCTTTTGTGAAAGTCTAATGTAACTGATGCAATGCAATACAGTTGCATGAAATGAATGCAAAAGAAAGAGAGGTGTTGATTCTGAATTCAATTCCATTAGAACAACTTTTCTAGAAAACAATTTTTTTTACATAAAATGGATTATATAACGGCATTGCCCTCATAATCCAGGTGAAAACACCGATATTTTTCTTCATATCTGGATGCGAATTTTCCTGAATATGTCTCTACTAGCTCCTTTTGCTTGGCCCGGGCCGCGACTCGTTGCTCATTTATCCTTACAATGCTCATTAGCTCTTTTAAGAAAGTTGAGACGTGACGACTCTCGAATAATCCTTGTTGGCTTGAATCCTCGAGCGATGAAACAAAGTCTTGTTTTCCTCTTCGGACTATCAGCCTTCACTCGTTGTATTTACTTGAACCATATTCAGACGACCGTATTATAATCCACTTTATCAAGAAACCCGTTTTCCCATGACAAGCTATTCTATTTTACAACCGAATATGAACCAACACCTTCTTTCTATGATGATGGAATGTAATGCAGTCATAAGCAAAATAAACAAAACACGTTAGCACAGGAGAAATAATCAATAGAGCACCTATCCGAATGACCACTAGGGTTTGGCATGGCTTTACCTAAGGGTGGGCTCTTAAGGTTCACTATATGTGGTTTGGTACTAAAGCAAGGGTACCTGAACCAGCAGATTCCTCAATCTTCACCCATGATAGGCTCATATAGATCGAGTTCAGTTCAGGGGGATACATTTCCCTATGGTCATGTGGAGATGAAAATCTCACGAAGACATAGAGACGGATATATCCTAGAAGCAGTCCACTAGCCCCTGCGGAGGTAAAAACCTCACGAAGGCGTAGCTTCTCACTCTCACTTAAAAGGTGTGACCACAACGGTCATACAATACAATGCAAAAGTATATACAAAAATCAAATAAAGAAAATAGGAACAAAACAATGAAGATTGTAATACAAAACGGATGAAATACCAGGGAAGGATCGTATATTAAAACCAAATTTTAATTTTTGACAAAAAGACAAAAAGTAATCAACTTGTGGCTTAACTCTCTTTTTAATGTCCCCAGTGGAGTCGCCAAGCTGTCGAAACAATTTTTATGTTTTTTTTTAAAAACGGGGAATCGACTTTGGATTTTGAAGATGAAAATAAACGGGAGTCGCCACCGATCCATTTTAACGAGATGTGATCGGATCACCTCAAAAAGTAGTTGTTTTGAATAAACAATGTGATTTATTAAAACAATGATTTTGGTCTACGAAAATTAAGAAAACGGGTCCGGGAGTTGATTACGCACGAGGAATGATTAGCACCCTCGATACGCCCAAAATTGGTACCTAGTTGATTAATCAGTGTCTTAGTGTCAAAAATTGAAAACTTGAAAAATTTAAGATACGATCCCTCTTTGTATCGATATAAGAAAACAAATCGTTCGAGTAAAAAACGTATGGCAAAGGTTGTCTTATCCCGGAATAAAATGTCACATCTAATACATTAGGACATAACACTTTCAGCCCTGAAGGTAAGCTTGCCATAAAAAAAAAACTCATGTGTTTAATTTTGAAAGGATATTCGAATACTTAGAGCAAACGAGAGAAATCGAAACCCAATACGTTAGGACACGGTCTCTCGAATTTCTAAGTACCGAACATTGCCTTGTTTCAGAAAATCTTATCTCGAGATAACAAAACGTGACATCCAATATGTTAGGACACGACATCTCGAATCCTCGAGAATAAATTTTGATATTATGAATTTGTTTCAAAAAGAGGATGTTCGGTTATTTAGCTTAAACAAGAAAAATTGAAACCCAATGCGTCAGGGCACAATTTCTCAAATTTCTAAATACCAAATATTGCCTTTGTAAAAGAATGATTTTTATGTCGAATAAAAAAATCATGAATTTGTAATAAAATGCAAAAGTAATTTACAACAATAATATGTGCAAATAAAATAAATGCATTAATAGAAAATAATATAAAAGACAAAAATAAATGAATTAACGAGCACGCGAACTAATTACAGATTAGAAATAACGAAAAATAATAAGAACATAAGTAAATGATATATACATAAATAAATAAATAATGCAAACAATGATACAATTAATGAAAAATATTAAAATATAATAGGATAATATTAAAATAATAATAATATTTACAATAAAAAGAAAATAATAAAGATAATATGTTGATAATATGGCAGGAATAATAATATAAAAAATAATATACATAAAAAAAATATATTAATAATTATGAAAAGAAAATAGTAATAGTATACTATTAATATAATAGTAATAATAATATATTAGTAACAATAATAGAAAATAATAATATGTATGTATATAAAAATATTAATAACGATGAAAAGAAAACAACAATGATATACTAATATAAAAGTATTAAAATGGTAATAATAAAATATAGTAATTGATATAATACTGAATATAATATGATAATAATAATATATATATATATAAAATAATAGTAAAAACGTGAAATATAAAAAAAAACTAAATATATTATAATAATATATATATAGATAATAGCAATAATAATAAAAAGAAAATAATAAAAAATAATGTACCGATAATATAATAGTAATAATAATAATAATAATAACAAAATTAATTAATTATAAAAAAATGGCAAAAATAACGAAAAAGGACCAAATTGAGCTTGAAACAAAAGTTTCGGGGCTAATCTGAAATAAAATGAAAGGAGAGGGATCTATTTGCACGCGCGAAGGAAGTGGAGGGTCCAAAATTGCAATAACCCCTCTTTACCAAAACGCGCCACATCAATAAGGACTATATTGAATGCGCAACAAAATATTAGGACATAATTGCAAAATGTGAAAAACTTAATTATAAACCCATGAAAAAGCAGAAGGACCAAAAGGGAAAATAACCCATTTAATAAAAACATGCGGATCCTAGGCCTGGAGTGGGTCGAATCGGGTCGGGCATGGTCAAAACGACGTCATTTTGATGTTTTAAGCCTGACCCAAAAATGACGTCTTTTTAGGGGTGCTATAAATACCAAAATTTAATGAAAAAAAATCATTCTTGCTTCCTTCTCTAAAAAAAAAAAAAAGAAAGTCTCTCTCAACTCTCCCCTCTTTTCCAGAATCCGGCGAAAGCGCCGGCCAGGCTGGTCACCGTCCGACCACCACCCACCGCCGTCGGCCACCGCTGCCGGCCACCGTATGCGGTGGCCGAAAATTTCAAAAAAAAGGAATTTTATTTTTTTCTTTTTTTTTTTATTTCTAATAATATGTGTATATATATATATATAAAGGTAGATTCGAAAAGAAAAGAATAAGTAAAGAAAAAATAAAAGAGAAAATCACCTCTTTTCCCGATTTTTCTTTTTTGATTTTGTTGTTTGATTCTCTGTTTTTTTTAAAGATCTATTTTTTATTGATTCCAAAAATCCTCCTTTACATTGATTTTGAATGGCTTTTTATAGCCATTTTTACAATTATTTTGCTTTCATTTCTCTTAAATTCTTGCAGGTGCAACTTGCTGATGGAGACAGTGGCGGTGGAGCAAGTGGCCGGTGGTGCAGACTTTGGCAGAGGGCAGGTGGCTAGGTTCGACGCCGAATGCTAGGGCTAGGGCTAGGTTGGTTTCTGATTTGTTGTTGTTTTTTTTTTTTTTTTGGGCTGATTGGGTAAATGGGTATTGGGCTTGGCTAATGGGTTCAATTTAGGTGGGTTTGGGTCTTTTAGTTTTAATGGTATTTGGGTTTAGTGGGATTTAGAAATGGGGTTTGATGGGTTTTAGTTTAGGTGTTGTTGGGCTCCGAGCAAAATGGGCTGACTACAAGGGTTTTATAATGAACATTAGATTGTTAGGCTAAATTTGATAGGAAATTGAATAGAAATGAAGTACTAATTGAAATTAAACAAGTAAAAGAGTCAATTAAGATTAAAT
Organism: Gossypium stocksii; assembly: GCA_020496765.1. Classification (NCBI taxonomy): domain Eukaryota; kingdom Viridiplantae; phylum Streptophyta; class Magnoliopsida; order Malvales; family Malvaceae; genus Gossypium; species Gossypium stocksii. Next base: position 87,816,301 of record CM035627.1, on the reverse strand, counting down.
TGGAATTAGGGTATAAATTGAGTAAAAATTTAATTAATTATTAAAATTAGTGCTATAATTAATAATATAAATTATTATTATTTTTGTAGTTGATAAAGAAAATGAGGCATCGGCATCCAAAGGAAAAGAAAAGATCGTTGAGGAGTAAAAGCGTATTCCGGGTTTGTATTACTATAACTCAAACTATTTATTAATTGTTATATTGAATTTGTAATCATGGGACATTTAAGATAAGGTAAGTAAGAATATGTATGAATTTTGAATTATATGTGAATTGAGATAATAGATGTTTTGAATTGATTGAGTATTTGAAAATTGTTGTGGAAATGAATTCGAAATTGGAAAAGTAAAATAATACCCTATTAACTTGTCAGATTAGATTGGATACAAATGGCATGCCATAAGATTTGTGATGTGTTGAGGAGATTTGAGGCTCGGCCGAGGAGATATTTCTGTATTATATTCTTCGGTTTATCCGAAGAGGCGTTTAATGCCTTATTGGTGTGTTTGGGAGGATATGATATACTGGTGTGTTTGGGAGGCTATATTATACTGGTGTGTTATGGAGGATTTATATTATTCTGGGTGTATTTGGGTTGGATATTCTGGTGTGTTTGGGTGGAATCCGTGTATCTGTCAGAGTTCGAGCCTTGTTAATAGGGTAAATAATTGAAATGGAAATTTGAAAATGAGATTGGTTGTTTTGGCACTATAAAAAAATACGAGAAAGAATGCATAAGATAAATTATGAATTGAATTAGTATGTGAAAAATTTATGAAGTGATATATAATTATATATATAATTAGTTTACATGATTTATAAAGCTTATGATTGATTTTTGTAAATGATTAACGTTAAATAGTTTGATTTATAGTAATATCACTGAGTGTGAAATACTCAGCGTACGGTTGTTTCCGTGCACAGGTCATTAGAGTTCAAGGTCCGGTTCAGCATCCAGAACGATCCCGACTCTAGCACGAAAATTTTGGTGATGTATTTCTTTCTTTGGTTTAAGTGGCATGTACTAAGTGAAGTGAAAGTATGTGAATTATGTACTTATATAATGTGATTTTGAGTTGTAGAAAAAAGTTAAAATGTTTTGAATGATGAATGTAATACTTAGTTATATAAATGGTAAATTTGGTACTAAATTGGATAAAGAATGAAGTTATAAATTATTTCTTTAAATGTTATTATATTTGATTAAAGTATTAAATCAATATTATAAGCATGATTTAGAAATGTTTTACTGTGTAAAATCTTTGGTTGAAACATTGGTATTGGTTGTTTTTTATTTGAATTTGCAGGGGGTTTTAGATAAAAACAAGCAGAAATGCTGTCAAAATTTTTATAAAAAAAAAACCGAAGTACTTGAATAAATCCCGTTCCACTTTTAATGCATATTTTAGGCTTTGAGAGTCCAATATAGGGATTTAATAATTAAATTATACTATGAATATTATTTTATTTACGAATTATTTGTAAGTTGTCTGATATGTCTGGTAATGCCTCGTAACCCTATTCCGACAACGATTTAGGGTTAGAGGGTGTTACATGGAGGCTAATTCTTCAGGGTGGTTGAGGACTTGGTAAGAGATAAGGTTTGAATTGGTCAAGGTTGTTATTTGAATTTGAAAGTGGAGAGTTGGAGTGGATCAAGGGGGAGAAATTGGTGGAGTAAATCTTGGAGTTTTTCAAGGGATTGAGATTGGGGAAATCATAGCCGATCGGGTAAGAGGGAATGGTATATTCGGCTAAGGGGTTGGTATGTGTATTTTTTTTGGCATTTGGGGTAGGTGTCGAATGTCTTGTGTCAACTTAAAGGTTTTTGGTTCGTGTTCCTTTTGTGTTTTGTGAGTGGTACCGAATTTGGTAGGTCAAAACCATTCAGGTTCTTTTCCTTTTCTATGCTTTTGTCGGTTTGCCTCTTTGTCAAAATCATACTTCCTCCCATCAATCTAAACTCTTCTTTGGCCGAAACTTATCTTTCTCTTTTCTCAACACTCTTCTCCTAACTTTTAATTATTGACCGAAGCATATTACACTTCTCATTTACTCTTTCTAAACCATTGCCAAATCTTACTTCTCTATTTTCTCTTATTGTCTTTTCTATCTTGCTTTGGCCAAATACCCTATCATTGGTAATTGCCTATTCTTTTCTTTTCTAGCCGACTTAATCCTTCTTCCTCTCTTTTCTCTAATCGGTTCTTTTCTTTTAGAGATAGAACACCATTCTTTCCACTCCCATCTCATTAGTTGCATCTCAAATCCTCCCTGAGCTTACCATTTCTTTTCATTTTGTTTTTCCCTTTCAGTTTGCTCTCATCTCTACTCATCTCTCTTCAGATTTCTTTTCTCATTACATCGTTTGGGGTTGGCGCTACAGTTCCGTAGCGGTGCAATTGAAGGGTAAGAGTTTCTCCTTTTTCTTTTGCGTTTACTTGTGTAAGCTGAATCACTCATTCTCCTCTTATATAAATTGATCGGCTTTTGATTCTTGCGTTTTGATCTTTTCTCCTTTCTTGTTGACTCTATGTCGGATTCTTAGGTGCTGTTTGATATCTGATCTCTCAAGGGTTGGAGGTTTTGTTAGTGATATTAAAGCAAGCTAGATTATTCTATCGGTTTCAGTCAAGGTAAGTGCTTGGTTTTGTTTCTTTTGGGATAATGGCCAATTATGGTATGGGTGCTGTGCGACGATTTTTATGGACTTAAGGTTGCCTAGTTGTGTTATCTGATTAATAGGATTCGTGTGTATGGTTCAGATATTCGTCAGAGGGCAGTCGATTGATTGAAGTTAATAGGCTGGGTTCCGCTCTATTGAAGAGGTAATGGTGTCGATTTTGGGAGTAGAGATATTACATAAGCCTTAAATCTATAACAATTGTTTAACAGTGTACGTTGCTTAGGTTTAGGTACGGTGCTTGTGGAGTGACCTTGCATTCGCTAAACAAGTGTGTAACCACACCCTACCGTAGTGTAAATCGGCAAAAGTTGAAAAGCAGAAATGCCGAAGCGTCGGCATTTGAGGCCTTACAAGCGTGCAAATGCTTGTGGGGCGAATCGAGCCCACAAACCATGGGAAAAAGTCCATAGAAGCTATTGTGTGCATTTTTGTGCACTTGGTCGTTATGGGCCTCGACGGGCCGAAATGGGCCCAATGGGCCTACGGGCCCATGCGGGTAAAATACTTGGTAAGTGATTATTATTAGACTGTGTTATAAGGTATGTGGAAATGTATGTGAAACTGGATTGGATGGGCCACGCGGGAGTGTGGGCCCACTCGGGCCCAATATGGGCTTTGGGCCCAAAAACACTGTTTTGATCATATAGGATATCCGAGTCGCTCGAAGCGACGCAAGACCATACGGGAGGTCGTACTAGGTACCGAGGTTTCCAAAACTTGGTTAATGACCAAAATACCCCTAAGGGGTAAAATTACCATTTTACCCCTGACTGTTTAATTGACCATTATATCTTTAGAAATAGGTTGATTGATGAGTATGAGCTTTGGTATGCACATATTATATGTATGACATGACATTTTGCATGGGGTTGGGTATGATTTGGAGGAAGATCTTTTTTAGTAGCTATGCCACGTAATTCTGTTATTAGTGGCTTTGCCACGTACTCTGATTCTAGTGGTTTTGCCACATGATCTGATATTAGCAGCATGGCTGCGTATGGGTGTGTTGGATGGGTGGGTCGAGTTATTCCCCACATGGTGTGATGGTTGGTACGGGTGGTGTGATAGTTGGATTGGGTTGGGCTTACATACATTTACTATTCTGATTCTGTAATGGGCTTGAGCCCACACTGTTCTGTATAGAGCTAAGGCCCCAACTGATCTGTTTTCTGCATAGGGCTTCAACCCAGTTTGTTCTGCATGTATGGTTACTGTGTTGGTTGGGGAGTTACACATTGAGTTTTCGCAAACTCACCTTTTATTTTAAATGTGCAGGTAACCCCTAGCTTTAGACGATTTGGAGCTGCGAGAGACTCGGGGTGGCCACATGTTTTATGCTTCTGGGATTTATTTTATTTTAATTTCAGTTTGGGTTTCTATTTATGTAATAAGGCCATTTTGAATTTTTGGATTTAGCTTTCTTTATTTGCGTTATTCTATCTTTTCAAACCGTTAGATTAGGTTATCGGGTTTTCAAAACTAATAACTGTTTTCAAAAATATTCACACGTTCCACTTTAACAAAAAAAACTTCCGAGGGTTTTAAGTAACTGAATAGATATCAACGAATAGTTTAAACAAATGATTTTGCTAGATGACACTATCATTAAGAAGGAGTTTAAATTTTAATCGAGTTTCAAATGTAACTTTTACGTGACACGCTAGATTCGGCCATAACGTCTGGGCCGGGTTTGGGGTGTTACATTTCAGTTAGATTCTTGTCACTATGGATTTTGGAATTAAAAAATATATTAAATGTAAAAATGTGATTTTTTAATAAAAGTTATTTTAAAGATAAAATGTGAAATTGATACCAATATAAAATTTTAACACGAATAGTTTATGACATTATTAATAATTCAATTTTAGTATAAATATTCAATATGACTAAACAAGTCAATAATATAAATAATATAAAATGTGAAATTTAATTTAATAATATAAATAGTAGATATAAATAAAATTATTACTATTTATGTTTAGGGTTTGGATAATTTTGATTTTTTATTTGGGAGTAAATGGTGAGAAGTAAAAGTTTAGGGGGAAAATAAAAAATTTTGGAGAGTAAAAGTTTGAGGGAAAATAAATAAGGGGAGTAAAATTTTGAAGGGAAAATATTAAAAAAAATTTGGGGTGGGACGGGAAGGGAGTAAAAGTTTTAAGGGGAAAGTAGGAGGGAGTAAAAATTTTGAGGAAAAATAAAAAGTTTTGAGGGTTTTGGGAGTAAAATTTTGAGAAAAAGTAAATAGGAGAGTAAAATTTTGGTGGGAAATGGATTTTGGGTAGATGGGGGGTTGGGATAGGAGGGGAGTAAAAGTTTTGGAGGGAAAGTGGGAAAGAGTAAAGTTTTGAGGGAAAAGTAAAAATATTTATGAGTTTGGGGTAAAAATATAAAATATTATAGTTTGATATTCGATTTATTTGAATTATTCGAGTTATTCGAATTCGAAAACTCAACTCGATTCGAACTCGAAATTCGAAAAAAATTCGAGTTGACTTGAATAACTAGAGTCATTTAACTCGAAATTTGAATTTTTTCGATTTTTTTGAGTCGAATCGAGTTTTGCTCACCCCTATATTCTAGTATTCTGTTTTCCCCAGATTGCCCATAAAGCACAGCAGAATAATCTACATTGGGAGGGAGAGTTTTGAGCAAAAACCCAAGTGAGCCACTGTAGGAACTCCAAATTATATTCCTGTAATAAATTCGAGGTCAATAATTCTATCCATACTAACACTGAAACAGGACATTTGCAAAAGAGGTGATCCATAGTTTTTGCTCTTGTTACACACCAGGGGCAACTTGTAGTATTTGTCAACTTCCTATGGTGCATATTAACTCGTGTGGGAAAGTAGTTCCAAGATATTTTCCAAACTGTAATCTTGATTTTCGAAGGTAGATTAATAAGCCATAGTTTTTTTATAAAAATTCCTGTAGTCGGTTTGTAAAGCATAAGCTCTAGGATCTTCTTCAGAAATTTGTAATAGTTTATAGGCACTTCGTACCAAATATTCTCCCGAGGGTTCACCACTCCAGGCCAGGAGATCATCATGAGGTTTTTTCACTAGAGGAATACGAAGAATCATTTCAGCTACTTCCTCCGAGAAGTATTAACAATCAACTCCTTTTTTCCATTTTCTGTCTTTAGTATCAATTAACTCAGCAACTTTAAAATCATTCAAATTATTAACAAATGAAGATAATCTAAAATTTCTTACATCTGGCATCCAAGCATCGTTAGTAACTGAAATATCCATACCCCTACCTACGTTCCAGCAAGATCTTTCCTCCAAAATACCCTTTGTCGCCCATATAATTTTCCATGTAAATGAACTATTATTTCTCAAACACGAATTTAAAAAATTATCATTTGGAAAATACTTCGCTTTAAGTACTTGTGCAACTAAAGAGTTTGGACTATTTAAAATTCTCCATCCCTACTTTGCTAATAGAGAAATATTAAATTGAGTCATACTCCTAAAACCCATTCCTCCCTCTTCTTTCGATCTACACGTATGCTTCCACTTACACCAATGAATTCCTTTTTTCCCGTATCCCTTTTGCCACCAAAATTTTGCGAAAATGTTTTCTAACTCCTCACATAAAGATTTCAGTAAAAGCAAACAAGACATAGCATAGGTTGGTATTGCCTAAAGCACTGATTTAATGAAAACTTCTTTTTCCCCTTGTGATAATAATTTGTTGCTCCATCCTTCAATTCTGAAATAAACCCTCTCTTTAAGATTTTTAAAAGATTCTTTCTTTCTTCTGCCAACCAAATTCGGGAGTCCTAAATACTTTTCCAGATTTGTTGATCTTCTTACACCCAAAAGTGTCGAGATTTCATCTTTTATTACTTCTGATGTGTTCGAACTATAGAAGATCGTAGATTTATTAAAATTCACACATTGTCCTGAGCATTCTTCATATTCCTTCAAAATCCTTTCAATAACATCACTCCCCTACTTATTGCTTTACCGAACAGTACACAAGCATCTGCAAAGAGTAAATGTGATATCTCTGGACCTCTCCTACTGGCCTTTGTACCTTTTAACAGACCCTCTTTCATTGCCAATCTCATTAACGATGAAAGTCCCTTACTGCATATAAGAAAAAGAAAAGGACTAAGAGGATCTCCTTGTGGTAGCCCTCTAGATGATTGAAAAATTCTTCCTTTTCCTCCATTAATAAAAAAAAAAAAAGAAAGTATAGATCTAAGGATTTAAGACATGTTCAATAATAATATTGTCCACCAAATTTCATTATTAAATAAATTTTAAGACATAAAATATTTTCTTTTACCAATGTGTAATAATATCTAATTACATTTATAGTTCTCAAAAAGACAAAGACCTGAATTTTTGATCTAGTCAAACTCGGGTCTTGAAAAGGCCAACTTGATAAAAGAATAGGGTAAATTATAAAAATAGTCACCCAATTATTAACATGTTTCTATTTTGATTATTTAAGTTTAAAATTTTTTATTTTAGTCACCAACATTATAGAAATCTAATATTTTAGTCACTCTTCTGGTAAATCATTAACAATGACTTTTTATTGGCATAATAACAAATTTAGTCCTTTAATATTTACAAATTCTATTAATTTAGTCCTAAATCTAAAAAATTTAACAAATTTAAGCATATTCAAAATTTCCAACATTAAGCACCACAAAAAAAGGGTGAAAACATACTAATTATATTAAACTAACATCATCTAAAATTAACAATTCTATCAATTTCAAGAACAGATAGTAAATCTTCAAGAATGTCTTCAAACACTTGCATGTCTATATTCCTTATCAGGGCTATTTTTGCTATGTGATCCGCAACTTGGTTCCTCTCATTGAAAATATATTTTATCCTCCAATGTTATCTTCCTTTTAAGTCTCGTATGAATCCTTCGTAACAAAGCTGAAAAAGAGTCGGCCAAATGAACATCTTGTATGACTTTAATTATCTCTAAGTTATTTACGTGGATCACAACCTTCTAATATTTTTTTTCTTAAATAAGGAACAAATCATTTAGAATATTCCAAAACTCAGTACAAAAAATTAGAGCCAACCCCTAAATATTGATTAAATCCAAAGATCCAATCCCTACCTTGCTTATACATCGCCCCTCCATTAGCGGTAACCCTCGCAGCCACCTTGACAGTTTCATAAGCACCACAATAGTGAGTTTGTTGAGTTTGAGGGGTGGTTGGAGATTCTAAAAAAACAAAAGATTGAATTTTTATCCAGACAAACTGGGGTCTTGAAAAGCCCAACGTAATAAAAAAATATGGAGAATTGGGCTCAAAGGCCTGTAATAAAATTATAAGTAAATAAAGCATTATTAAATTTGGACCCTTTAAAATGTGAACCGAAGTCGTACGTCTGTAAGTAAATAAATCAAATACTAGGGACCAATTGGTAAATCTAGAAAGTTCTACTCCTATCTTTGCAGTCAAGCAAGCAAGTAGTGATATTTTCGTAAATATTAAAATAATTAAATATAAATAACCCAGAATCAAAATACCCTAGCCTCCCTCTTTTACCCAAACCTGATTTCCACTTCTAGGGTTTCATATTTCCCCTCTTTTTTTTTAATAGAGGAGCTCTTAATCAACCGACCCAATCAAATTCATAAATTTTAGAGTTTTGAATGGGTACGGAGAGAAAAAGGAAGGTGAGCTTGTTTGATGTTGTGGACGAGCCATCGGCTAAGATCGCGAAATCGAACGGTTTAGGTTTAACGGGGATGAACGCCAACAGCTCGATCAACAAGTGGAATGGACGGCCTTATTCTCAAAGGTATTACGATATTTTGGAGAAGAGGAAAACCCTTCCCGTTTGGCAACAAAAAGAAGAGTTTTTGCAAGTATTGAGGGCGAATCAAACCCTTATCTTGGTCGGTGAAACCGGTAGCGGTAAAACTACTCAGGTTAGTACTTTTTTCAGCTGTGTATTTTTGAAAAATTGAAATTTGATTTACTATCTATGAACAATTGTTGTGGGCTTTCTGCTTTTGAGGAAAAATGGTTAGGTAGTTACATTTTAGGTTTTTTTTTTTGTGTTATGCAGATTCCTCAGTTTGTATTGGACGCCGTTGATATAGAAACTCCGGATAAACGTAGGAAAATGATGATTGCTTGTACCCAGCCTCGAAGAGTGGCTGCCATGTCTGTTTCGCGTCGTGTTGCTGAAGAAATGGATGTGACTATTGGAGAGGAGGTGGGTTATAGTATTCGTTTCGAGGATTGCAGTAGTGCAAGGACCGTTTTGAAGTAAGCTTTGACTTTCCTGATTTTTATTTGGTATTAATGGTATAGAAATGGATATGAATAGGAGAGGTTTAAGGTTATTTTGTTTTTATTGTATGACAGGTATTTAACAGATGGTATGCTTTTAAGGGAAGCGATGACAGATCCTCTTTTAGAAAGATATAAAGTGATTATTCTCGATGAAGCTCATGAAAGAACTTTGGCTACGGATGTGCTGTTTGGGCTTCTGAAAGAAGTTTTAAAGAATCGACCTGATCTTAAGCTTGTCGTTATGAGTGCTACACTAGAGGCTGAAAAGTTTCAGGGATATTTTAATGGTGCACCACTTATGAAGGTTCCAGGTAGGCTTCACCCTGTGGAGATATTCTACACTCAGGAACCTGAAAGGGATTACTTGGAGGCTGCGATACGGACTGTTGTGCAGATACACATGTGTGAACCTCCTGGTGATATACTTGTTTTCCTAACCGGAGAGGAGGAGATCGAAGATGCCTGTCGCAAAATAACGAAAGAAGTAGGAAACATGGGGGATCAAGTAGGTCCTGTTAAAGTAGTGCCTCTATATTCAACTCTTCCACCAGCAATGCAGCAGAAGATTTTTGAGCCTGCTCCACCTCCTGTGAAGGAGGGTGGCCCTCCTGGAAGGAAGATTGTGGTGTCCACAAACATTGCCGAAACTTCCTTGACTATTGATGGCATTGTTTATGTTATTGACCCTGGGTTTTCTAAACAAAAAGTTTATAACCCACGAGTGCGTGTTGAGTCCTTATTGGTATCTCCTATATCAAAGGCAAGTGCACATCAAAGATCTGGACGTGCTGGAAGAACACAACCTGGGAAATGCTTCAGGCTCTACACTGAGAAGAGTTTTAATAATGATCTGCAGCCGCAGACCTATCCTGAAATATTACGTTCAAACCTTGCAAATACAGTTCTCACCTTGAAGAAACTGGGAATTGATGATCTGGTACATTTTGATTTTATGGACCCACCTGCTCCGGAGACATTGATGCGTGCATTAGAAGTGTTGAATTACTTGGGAGCATTGGATGATGAGGGTAACTTAACAAAGTTGGGTGAGATCATGAGTGAATTCCCCTTGGATCCTCAAATGTCGAAGATGCTCGTAGTTAGTTCTGAGTTCAACTGTTCAAATGAGATTCTTTCAGTTGCCGCCATGCTTTCAGGTACTTCTATTTGTTTTCTAGCTTGCTTTGTTCTTCTGTTGAGTCAGGTCTTAGGAAGTTGTTGTCGTGGGGCTATATCTTGTTTGATATCGTCCCTATCTGAAAGAGTGTTTGCACTTCGGCTAGTGCACAACACTAGATGTTTAACTGTTTACATGCATATGCTTGTATGCATTGATACAGTTAAGCTGGAATGTGTCTTAGGTTGTCATCAGCAACTGTCTTGTCTGGGTTCCATGCCCCTGTTGGCATGCACCATAGGATTTCTAAGCAAGTGCTGATGCAGATAGTTTCAGTTTCTCAGTATTCTCTCATGAAGCAAATGGTGTCGCCTTGCCTGTATGCGTCTGCTGACCTACCATGGGCCTCTTCTGTGATAACTCAATTCTTTCTTTAGTACCCAATTGCTTTGTACGGCCTAGGGAGGCACAAAAAGCTGCAGATGAAGCAAAAGCTCGGTTTGGGCATATCGATGGTGATCATCTCACGCTTTTGAACGTGTACCATGCTTACAAACAAAACAGTAAGTACTTCATCCTTTTTCCCCAAAAAACAACCCAGATTTATTTTCTGATGGCAATAACCTAAGAGTCTTATAATATATGAAAACTGCAGACGAGGATCAATCTTGGTGCTATGAGAATTTCATCAACCATAGAGCGCTGAAGGCTGCTGATAATGTTAGACAACAGCTCGTGCGCATTATGTCCAGGTTTAATCTCAAGCTGTGCAGCACTGATTTCAACAGCCGTGACTACTATGTCAACATTAGAAAGGCCATGCTTGCTGGGTATTTCATGCAGGTAGCTCATCTGGAGCGCACGGGGCACTACTTGACAGTTAAAGACAACCAGGTCCATATAAATTGTTTTCTGTGTTTCTGGAACAGGCTTTCTTTCTTGGTTTCTTGGTGAATTTTTTTCTCATTTTGGAGGTGCATGCGTGGAATGTAACTGTGTATTGTATTATTTATTTTACAGGTGGTGCACTTGCATCCATCAAATTGCCTGGATCACAAGCCAGAGTGGGTCATCTACAACGAGTATGTCCTGACAAGCCGGAATTTTATTCGTACTGTGACAGATATTCGGGGTGAATGGTTAGTCTCTTCATTCTTATGGTTGACATACTTGTGTGGGTTCATGATACATGAATTGAGAAACCCCGAGATTAGTTTTGTCCAATAGCTCGTTAATTTACATATGCACTCTTTTGATGGATTCAGGTTAGTCGATATAGCACCACATTATTATGATCTCGAAAACTTCCCACAGTGTGAGGCAAAGCGAGTCCTCGAAAAGCTTTACAGAAAAAAGGAGAAGGATCGGGAGGAGAGTCGAAACAGGAGATGAAGTGCTACGACCATACAAGTTGCTTTGACATGAATTTTTCTTCGACGGTGCTATTTGGGAGTTATTACGTAGTATGTTAGTTGATAAATTGGAAGAAACAGAAATTTCTTGTAAACATCTTGAGGAACTTCTTCCCCTAGCTATCTTGTATTTTGTACTAGCACTCCAAATTTGTTCTTTTAACCTTCTATTTTATCATTTAAGGAACACTTGAAATGATCTCTGAAGAAAGAAGAAACGAGCATGATTTTGGATCTTTTTAATACTCATTACCCTTGTGATAAATTTTCTCCTGCTGATTCCTAATCTGTGAAGGAAAACCTGATTCAATCAATTCCCAAATATGAGCTTCAATTACCCTGTATATAAATTGATTCAAAATTTGAACAGTTTCAAGTTTAAATAAGAAGTTATTTGTATCTGGAAATATTATTGAAGCCTGAAGTGAATAAAATATGAAATAATTCGAGTTCGTGAGTTCTTAATTTCAAGAACTTAAGCTGCGAATGCAAAATAAAAGGGGGATGATTCTGAAGAATTTGTTTGGATTTAAATTGATATAAGTCAAAGTCCCTAACCCAAGACTGGTTATGGATTTTTAGGCCTATTTATTGTTGTACTACTTTTTGTATACGAAGATTCCCACAAATAGAATGAAGAGGACTCGGCCATCTATATAGAGTGCATTTATGGAATTGGATTATGGGCATGGGAGAAAGGATCCAAGGAAAATCCTTTTGATTCCCTTAGTTGGGAGTTCTTCCCAAAGATGTTTATTGAATGGATTCGAGGCTGTGTTTCGCATTCAAAGTTCTCAATTGCTTTGAATGGAATGGGTGATTAGTTGGGTATTTCTCTGCAGGGAAAGGAGCCACCTATTCATTATTGGCATGAATGATTTATCAACCCTCTTGAACAAAGCTGGAAGATACAATTTTTTTTTTATTTTCACCCGAAATATAAAACAGTGCAATTTACTTATATCTTCTTTGCAGACGATCTTTTGATCTTTACGAAGGGCTCTACTTCCTTGGTGTTGAAAGACAATGAAGGCTCAGCAAGGGGGGCTAGAGTAAGTTGGAAAGGAAGGATTTGGGGTTGAAGATCTGATTTTATGGAATAGTGCTTGCATGCTTAAAAATTTTCGGCTAGTTTTGGTGCAAAGTGCAAACTGGTTCACTATAGGTGGCTTGGTTAGAAGCGTATGAGCTAAACAGTGTTAGTTTTTGGGAAGCAGAGCCAAGTCAAGGACATAGCTGGAGTTGGAAGAAGCTTCTCAAACTGAGAGACCTGATGCTACAAGTTGGTGTGCCTCAGGGTAATTACAAGGCATGAAACAAAAGCAATCTAAGGTGCCCTGGCACAAGGTTGTATAGGGAGGACCATCCATTCCTAGGCATCTCTCTTGTTTCATGGTTGGCAGTAATACTTCCAACAAGTGTAGCTTGCCTACAAATTATGCAACACAGAATGAGAATACGGATCATATTTTTGCCTGCTGTTCTTATGCAAGACAAGTATGTGTAATTTACAGGCTTGTATTTGATGCATAATAGATCCAGAAGAATATAATCCTTCGGCTATGGAAATCTCTAGACATTTACCAAATCTGCTTGCTGCGTGTAAAAACCAAACAACCAGAACTTCATCAGCTGCAATATTTTTAGGTTGTCTGAATAGCCAATAACATTCATTTTAACATACCGGTATTTCTCTTTTAACGATAAATAGGATCTTTTGTGACTCTAAAGAAAAGATAACATTATTAAAAGGGACAACTACCAACCCTAAAAAATTTAGTCTTCATCAACAATAAAATAAACATCGAAGACTTTGTCAAGAGAGAGAACACGGATCAAAACAATCCCACCATACTGAAAAACGTTTATAAATTGCTCCTGCCTTTTTGGGTCATAATAGGATCAAAAGAATAACTCCCTGCCCACTTATCTCTCACATCTGCACCTTATAATCGCAGACCATGAACCATAATCATTTTCACCATGAAAACATCCATCTCTAAATCATTCTGTAATGTGCTTCGCCTCATTATGGCGAAAAAAATTCTCAAGATATACATATATTCCAAGTCATTGATTATAAGTTATAACCAATAGATTTTAAAACATGCTTGAAGTGTGATGTAATAACCAATTTGCAACTATATGCAACAAGCCAGTGTTGAAAACATTCTTGATGTTTCATGTCACAATGGGGTTCTCGCGAAATCGAAGACCAAGGAATCAAGAACCCTTTATTCTATTCATCATTCTCATTTATTGAGCCCCGTGATTTCGGCCATCATAATTTGTATACCAATTCTTCACGAATCAAGACATCATCTATAAAAAGCAGATGCCACGTCGAAACGGCTATACTAGTCAAACAGTCAGGCTAAAGATTTGCAGCTAAGAAGCATTATTGTATTAATGAGTGTAGAAGTATTTCAATTCATTTGACTTCCACCGGAGATTCACTCTGACTAAGAGCCTTCTGCTTTGCGATATTCCTCCTTTGTTTCATCTCCTTCGATGGTCTAAATTCTATTACACCGCTCCGTTTCCCTGTTCCACCGTGTATCTTTCTAAACGCTGCATAAGCTGCAGGATAATCCGTTTTCAATTTTAAAATACCTTCTGTGGCGAATTCGGGAGGTTCCAAACCGGAGTATAAATAAAAGGCTCTAAGAAATGCACCCCAAAGAACAACATCGAACTTCAAAATCATTCCCTTGATCAATGTCTCAGCATTACCCAGCTGACCTGCTTTCCCATATATCTCCATCATACAGGCATAATGTTCCAACCCTGGTTGTATGCCGTACTTGCAGTCCATTGAGTTGAAGTGACTTTCACCTTCTTTGACCAATCCACTACCCCTGCATGCTAATAAAACGTTAAACATTGTAACCTGATTCGGGTTGATACCAGTGCTAATCATCCTATCAAATTCCTGCAACGCTCTTCTTCCAAGTCCTTCTCTTGCGTAACCTCCTATCAAGGAATTCCATGATACCAAACTCTTCTCCTGCATGGATTCGAATACACAAAATGCAGCATTGATGTTCCTACATTTTGCATACATATCGACTAGGGAAGCAGACAATACTAAATCCTGCGGTATCCCAAACTTTAGGATACATGAATGGACTTGTAGGCCGGTAATAAGATATGAACATCCAGCACACGCATCCAAGACATTTGAAAAAGTAAACTGATTAGGCCTCGTATCAGATCTTAACATCAAAACAAACAGCTTCAACGCCTCCCGAAACCTCTCGTTTTGCACATATCCGTTGATCATCACAGTCCAAGAAACCACATTCTTCTGGTTCATCTTATTAAACATAGACCTAGCTTTATTAACCCACTTATTCCTAATGTACCCATCAATCAAAGAAGTCCAAGAAACAATATCCCTCTCTGGCATCTTATCAAAAACCCTACGAGCCTGCTTAAAATACCCTACTTCCATATACCCTGAAACCAAAGCATTCCAACAAGCAACATTCTTTACCAAAATCTCATCAAACACTCTTCCCAGTCCCTCTACATCCCCCATTCGCGAGTACCATTTCATCAACACAGGCCCCACAAACATGCTCATATTAAGCCCCAAACAAACAACAAGTGCATGAACTTGCGGTACCAATACGTTGAACTTTGTTTCAGAAACCGCACTGACCAAAGTCGAGATGGTGGACTCTTTCGGTTTAAAACCAACTCTACCCATCTCTAGAAAGCCTTTATAGACTACCTCTGGGTTTTGGCTCTTGTTTAAGCTCGATAAAAATGTGTTCCAAGAAGCGGGGTTTTTAAGCGACACTTCATCGAACAGTTCCTGGGCATGTTCATTCTGGCCAGTTCCAAGGTTAGGCTTCATCATTGCGTTACATGAGAAGATGTTTCCGGCGATTGGGGTTTGGTGAAAGAGCTTTTGGGGTTTGTTAAAGCGGGTTTTTTGGAGGCAATTATTGATATCGTTGTCGAGATTGATCGTCGGAAGTGTAGAAAGATGACGGGGATTTTTCCGAGAGAGGATTGGGGTTCTTATGCGCATGGCGGGCAATTACTTAGCCGACTCATGTGGGAGATTAGGCGTTCGCTTACTTTTAGTATATTAAAACATAACGGATAAATATAAAAATTATACTTTAAAATTTTAATTTATTATGTAATATTATATATAAATTTTGATTTTATGTAATTTTTTACTCAAAACATTTATATGATTTAATTTTTATAAATTATTAAAAATATTATCAAATTAGCATCAATTTACGTTAACATATTGCATATATAAACAATTATATTAATCCAATATGAAAATAAATATATGTATTTATTTCTTTAAATGCGTACAATTGAATCAAAATCAAATTTTTATATATACATGTGAACTACAATTCAAATTTCATGTCTATAATTACACCAACTCAAAATTTATATATCAAATTACATATTAAAATAAACGTCATGTTTATATTTGATATTTATCTCGTCATTTTTTTTAATTGTCATAATTTTTTTTAAAAGATTAAATACCATAAATTTTAATAGTGGTTATACAATTTTAATATATTAAAGTATCTATAACCTATATATATAAAATGGTCAAATATCATTTTTGATCCCTATTCTATGCCTAAAATTAAGATTTAATCTTTATACTTGAAATTCTACTATAATTTAATCTCTTTTTTTTTTTTTATAATGTTTGGTTTAAATAGTTAATATTGTTGACTACTCTTATTAACCTTTTTATGTAGATTTAAAAAAAATACTATTCTAACAAAAAAATTATTTTGACATGATGAGTTTAAATCCTTATCAACTACCAAAATTATTAACTGTGTTAATTATTTTGACTAACTAATGTCATTGTTTCCCCTCCTTTTTAGTCATTATAAGATAATAGCAAAACCGTAATTTTGATTTTTTTACTATACTCACATTTGATATTTAATATTTATATTCTAATTTAACATAATTTGGTCGTTTGCTTTTACAATGACATTAATTAATCTAAATAATTTATATATTTATATGTAATGGTTATCTTATTATGTTACTATCATATCCTTTAAATGTTGTCTAGAATCTAAGAATAAAAAGATTATTTATAGTTCAAAGTTTAAAATTAATTTTTTTTCAACTGTATTTGAACGTTTTAACCAAAAAAAATAAAAGAGACCATGAACGTGGCAAAGTGACATGACACCATATTTTATTTTTACAAATTATATTATTATGGTTGAATTTCAATTTTGGTCACTATATTACGCTCAAATTTAAGATTTAATCTTTATACTTCAACTTCTTAACATAATTTGATACATCAACTTTTACAATGATAATGGTTAGCCCAAATACTTTATTTTGATTAAAATGATGATGCAATTTTTTGAGTTGTTAACACCGTTAAAATTTATATGCTAAATTCATGTCCATTACAATGTCTTTTAAAAAAAATCAAAATATAACTCTAGCAAAATTTAACAGAAGAATTTAATGGTATTAACAATTTGACTTGAATTTTTAAATTCGAAAAAAAAATAAAGAGAATAAATTCTTAAAAGTAAAAGCATGAATACTAAGCTCTCTTTTTCCATTTCTTTTACAGTTTAGTTTTTTTTTTTTATAAAACAACTTTAGACGTAATGAACTTACGAATAAAAATTCAAACAGTTTTTTTCTCTGATCTCCTACACTGACCGTTAGAATGGCTTGGAGCTAAAGTATGTTTTCCTACTCGTCAATGGGAATTGATCCACCATACTGATTGTTGAATTGTCGTTTGGAGCTCAATTGCAAAACTTTATAAAAGAAAAATAGCTCATTGACTTACATAAATTTTTTTAATAGTTTAATGACTTAAATGAAAACTTTAGAATAGTTTAGTGATCAAATTGTAACTTTTTTAATTAAGTGGTCAAAATAAAAACTTACCCATAATTTAATGACTAATGATGTAAGTTACCCTACTATTTAATGATTAAGATTAAATCTTCCATTTAAATTATATTTAAGAGAATATTCTTTTTAACTCAATGTCAAATAAATTAAAATAAAATACACAAAAATTATAACATATTAAAAACACAGAAATCAATCAAATATAATTTAATATAATACTCTACAACTTTACTTGTAGTACATTATCAAATAAATTTAATTGTTATAATTTGGTTAAGATTAAAGTTTTAAAATTAAAAAAAAAACATAAAAACTAAAATTAACCAAATTTAAAAATAAAATTGACTCAAATATATTGATAATATTGTTTTATCTTGAGTTTACTTATCTTTTTATTTTACACTTCAAAACCTCTTATATTTTTTTATACAAAAAAATTAATTCTTATATTATTCGAAATTTTAAATTTCAGTCCTATAGCCAATTAATTGAAATAACAGCATGGTCATTATTTTAATGTTAAGAGAAAATAACAGATCACTGACATGATATTATACATGTGATAATATGTTTGTCGAATAAGATTTTAGAATTAACAATGAAGTTGCAAGATTTATTGGATCGAGATTTTGTACGTCCTAGTATGTCGCCTTGGGGAGCTCCAGTGCTGTTTGTCAAAAAGAAAGACGAGTTGATACGGTTTTGCATTAGGGTGCATCTGTCTTTCGTAAGATTGGCTTGAGATCGGGATATTACTAGCTAAAAGTAAAGGATAGTGAAGTACCGAAAACAGCGTTTCGCACGCGATATGGTAACTATGAATTTTTGGTGATGCCTTTCGGACTAAAAAATGCTCTTGTGGCATTCATAATCTCATGAACCGCATATTCCAACCTTACTTGGATCAATTTGTAGTGCTATTCATTGATGATATCCTGATATACTTAAGATCGAAAGCTGAGCACGATAAATATCTCAAAATTGTTTTACAAGTTTTACGGGAAAAGCAACTTTTCAGGAAGCTCAGTAAATGTGAGTTTTGATTATCCAAAGTTATATTTTTTGGGACATGTTATTTCAAGTGAGGGAATCTGAGTTGATCTAAAAAAGGTTGAAGTTACTCTAGTGGAAAGCATCGAAAAATGTGTTAGAGATTTGGAGTTTCCTTAATTTAGCCTGTTATTATCGAAAATTCGTAAATGAGTTTTTCAAGATAGCTACGCCAATGACGAAGTTGTTACAAAAGAACATGCCATTTGTGTGGAACGATCAGTGTCAGGAGAGTTTTGAAAAGCTAAAAGTGATGTTGACCGAAGCACCAATTCTAACTTTGCCTGAATTGGGAAAAGACTTTGTAGTTTATAGTGACGCTTCATTGAATAGTTTGGGGTGTGTGTTAATCAAGTTATTTAAATATATATATATATATATATGAACATATCAATATTTAAATTGAAATTTTCGTAACAATCAAAGATCAAAGCTTAAATTTCTGATCACACTACAGTTTCCAAAATAACTCAAAATAAGGTTGTCTAAATGATGCAATCAGAAACGACATTGCTTTTGTTCCAAAAGCATATAAATTTTTTTAGCTGTATTGTTGCAAGTGCAGGAGAACGTGGGATGTCTAATGTATTAAAACACATTATCCTCCTATTTAAGGATTGGAGAAAAGCTCTGTATAGTTCTAGACATTATATAAAAAATAAATATGATAAGAACTTATCATAGAATTAAAATTAAAAAAAATCAAAATTAAATATAATACAAATATTCAATTTGTATGGAACTCAACTGTATACTAAAAATAAAAAACCAACAGGTATAGTTTTATAACGAAACCCAATCACCATCACAATCGACTGAATGTCACTGTTTTACTTTTAATTAACGGAACTTGAGTTGATTTCTCTTTAAGTTGATTTTAAAGTCATAGCAATCTGTAACATATTAATAAAGAATCTCTAAAATTGAATTCAAGAATTATCATTCAATTATATATGTATA
Organism: Gossypium stocksii; assembly: GCA_020496765.1. Taxonomy (NCBI): domain Eukaryota; kingdom Viridiplantae; phylum Streptophyta; class Magnoliopsida; order Malvales; family Malvaceae; genus Gossypium; species Gossypium stocksii. The sequence continues at coordinate 87,796,885 of CM035627.1, read as the reverse complement.
TTCATAACAATCGAAAATCATTAAGTTTTAAAATTGGAAATCAAATCCCCAACTTTTATCATAAATCTCAATTAACCAAAATACCTAATTAAAATATCGAATTTGTGAGATTTCATGAATGAATCATGCCAGTTCTCAACGATTCGACATGATATGGCTCATATGCCACTTGTTAGAACTATAAAACAAGATCTGATATAAAACTTAATAAATCAAGATATTTCATGTCAAATTATTAAGAATAGATCAAGAACAAAACTAAAGAAATTGATATCTTAAGGTCTTGAAATTTCGTGGTTTTGATCTTCCAAGTTAACGCACAAATATTTTAGAGAATAGTGACTCTCTTTTTTGAAAATGAGATGCCAAAAAAATTATCTATATGTAATTTGAGACAATAACACTAAAATACATATATTTGACCCATACATTATTTAATGACTTTTAATTTAAGATAACGTAATAATATATAATTATTCTTATTATATATGTGATCTTCATTTTTCTCAATAGGTTATTGTTCACGGTAGAATTCCAATGAGTTGTAACAACATACATTAAACTTTTACTCATATCCCACCTATTAAAGTTGATTTCAGTTTCTTCCATTTGGTTCCAACAATGAGCTTTAATGGCTTCTTTATTAGCCTTCAATTGCTTAGCTTTGGACTCGTTGAGAAATTCATGGGATTTGAGTTGCAAAAATGATATAAAAAATCGACTTGCTTGAAGTTTCACATCAATATAAAATAGTTGTTTTTGTATCACCAAAAAATAATTCGATCCACCCAATTTTTCAACGACATGTTGTTTCAAGCTTTTAGACAACAATGATGGTGGATAAGAGACAATGGATCTCTTGTTCTTGATATTTTCTTCAATGAATTGGCATTTCCTTCTCAATCTATCATTATTGTCAAAACTCTTCTCTTGCATGAAGCTTCCACACCCAAAACCATGACTTTTCTTTTCAACATTCTTGATTTTGAAGTTTTGTTCTTTCAATTTCTCTTGATCAACTCTCGTAATCTCTAACAAATAATCAAAAACACTTCATTTGGGATTGAAGTTTATATTCTTAAAATCTTCAGGCCTAAGGAGATCCATCATATTTTTTCTCAGAATTATTAAGCTACAGATATAAAGAAAAAAATGATATTAAACCATAAAATTCTTATACAAAATTTAATAAATCAAGATTTGTCATGTAAAATCATCAAGAACAAAACTAAATGCGAAAACATACTTGGATCCATTGATTCCTTGGAATCTTTGATATTGTGGTTTTGATCTTCTAAATTAGCTCATAATTAATTCAGAGAAAGTAACTTTCTCTTTTCTAAAGATGGGATATTGGAAAAGTTATATATGTATAATTTGGGAACTATAATCCTAATATATAACTTTTGCACATTAACCCTTATTTATAATCAGCCTATCATCAATTAGAAATTAGTTACTAGAATATCTACACATATTTGACTCATACCTTATTTGATAACTAAAGCCCAATAAACCTTACCTATATTACATCACTTTTAATTTGTGCTAATATTTTATAATAATAAATAATAACATATAATTACTATTATTATATATGTGATATCCATATTTAAAAAAATATATATGAAAATTAAAGAAGAGAATTAAGTTTGCTGAAAAGAATATGAAATTAATAATCCAAGAGAGGGTTTGCCAAAATATGAATAAACAGAGAGACTATAAGCTTCTTTACTTCTAAGTCAAGTTACCCAAACAATATCTTTGAAAGATATATCACCGATGGGTAATCAAGCCCCTCTCTCTCTAAGTCTTTTGAAAGAGCATATTGAATTTTTATATTTAATTATGTATTATTTATTTTTTTAATAATATAATAGTACATTTTTCATTACAATTCTCATTTTATCGTGTTGACATGAAATTTTGTTTGAAAGGAAAGTTTTAAAGAAAAATGTACGTTTTATGTTAATAAAAATATTTAACAATGTTAATTATTTAGATTCGATCAAATTATATTAAATTAAAGTGTGTATATATATATAATCTTAAATTTAAACATAGTAGAAAGATTAAATATATGATTAGATATCAAGGTAATAATAAAGTTATATTTATAAATTATAACATTTTCTTTTTGCAAATAAAAAATTCCATTACAGAGAATAATACAAATAAGGGCAAGCCCCGTACAAGACAAGGCCAAAAAAAAGCCCAAATCCAAATCAAGAAGGATGGAATTTATAAAATTAATATAATTATATAAAATTATAATCAGAAAAAAATTGTTATTAAATGTATAATAAGTGTGTGTTTTTTTTATTATTATAAAATATAATTAGAATGATTGGATTGGATATTTGTTTGTGTCAAATTATAGAGTATAATTTTGAAGATTAAAATATATTCTAATCTACTTTTAGTTTTAGAAATTTAAACTCCTTACTTTTCATGTTTAAAAATTTAGGTCAAATTGTTACCACGATTAAAATTATTCTATTAAATTTACTGGTGTGATATTTTGAAATTTAAAAAAAATCACTTGGTAATCGTGTAAAAATAAATTTAATATTGAAATTGTTAAAATATTAATTTTTTTCTTGAAAACATTTATTAGAACTCGTCACGATAAAATAATTTTTTGTTAGAATATTGTTCTTAAGAAAAATTAAGGTAAATATTTTGATTGAAATAATTAACAATATTAAATATTTAGAACATTATAAAAGAAAAATATCAAATTATGTAAAAAAATAAATTATATAGATTAAATCTCAAGTTTCAACATACTATAAAACTAAAAATAAAGTTTAACTTTTATCTTAATGAAAAAAAAAAAAAGAGTAAAGCAAGCCTAAAAAAAAATAGAAAGATATGTATCCGTCACTAAAACCTTGGCACATTCAAATTAAAAATTAATGTTTACTGAAATTTAGGCATATCAAAATTAAAATTTAATCATTAATTCTAAAATTGCAAAAAAAAAAAAAAAAAACCAATGCAAACCTAAAAAAATAGGAAACGGTGCGTGAGTCTCTAAGACTTTCAAAGTATTTAAATTATATATAATCCTATAATGTTTTAATTAAAAAAGTTTACAATATTAATTATTTAGACTAGTTAATAATATTATAAAAATATATAAATTAATTTATATTAAAAATTAAAATATAGAGATTAAATATTAAATTTAAACATATTAAAGGGATTAAAATTGAAATTTGACCAATAGAATGGAAAAGAGAAGAAAACCATGGTTTGGGATGCCACTTGTAAGTTTGGACCTTCCTTTATATATAGTTATATAGAGATACATATTAATATTTTTTAGAGAATAAAATTTTTTAAAAATCAAATAAATGGTGAGGGACCTACATATTAATTTTGCATGTTTATTTTGTTTCTAATGTTCCTAGATTTTCTTTATTTTTTCTTTAAAAATAAATAAAAGTGGATCTTTTCTTAAATTTTATTTACAAATAAAAATTATATATTTATATAAATATATACATAACAAAATAATATTCAATTTTGTTATAAATAGGTGGTAGGGAAAAAAATACTAACGATTTTTTTAATTTTTAGGACATCACTAAACTATTAATAAATTTATGTTTTGATCATTTAATTTAAAGAACTTATAAAATGGCCATTGAATGAATCAAAGGTTTTCATTTAAGTTACTGAATTATTCAAAACTTTTTATTTAAGTCACTGGGCTCTTAAGTTTTTTTTTTTTAAATTCAGCTAGCAAGTTATAATTGACAATTCGACGATCGGGACAGTGGATCAATACCTATCGGCGAGTAGAAGAACACACTTTAAATCCAAGTCGATTTGATAGTCAATGTCAGAGATTGAAAAAGAAAGTTGTTGGGATTTTGATTTGCAAATTTATGATGTTCAAAGTTGTTCCATGAAAAAAACTAAACTATAGAAAAAAAAAGGAAATAAGAGCTTTCGATTGGTGTTGGTGGTGTGGATAGAGGAGGCCATACAATAATGATTTTAACAACCCAACGACTTAAATGAAAACTTCTGAATAATTTAATTATTATTTTGTAACTTTTAAAAGTTAAATAATTAAAATATAAACTTAGTAATAATTTAGTGACCTTAAATGGAATTTGCCTTTTTAAGTTTTATTATTTTGAGAATTTAATAACCAACAAAATAAAAATTCTAGCACCACAAAACTAACAAGGGCAGCTTGCATTGTTCGTCGCTGAAGTTATTTTATTGGCAATCCTTCCCCAAATCAGCACCGATCGGAAATGGCTTCAATTGCTGGAATCCGGTTAACCAAAACCCTAATTTTCTCTTCTCCGCAAACCTTAACAAAACCCCTTCAAATCCCACAATTCTTATCCCTAAATCAACGCATACGGTTCCCTTCTGGAAGAACCCACCAGAAAACAGCCGTAAAAGCGTCGAGTTCGAGCTCCAGCTCCAGCCCAAGCGCACCCGCCGGCTCGTCGTCTACCGGACTGTACTCTTCGAAGCAATTCGAGCTCACCGCTCAAAACGTGGACCTTGTTCTTGATGACGTGAGGCCTTACTTGATTGCCGATGGCGGAAACGTCGACGTTTTGTCCGTTGAAGATGGCATCATCTCGCTTAAACTTCAAGGTCACCTTTTTTTTTTTTGACGATTTATTACTATTTATGTGCTTATGGTTATGGCTGGTAGAAACTGTTTTAGTGAGTCGAGACTTATCTGCCATTGATTTTTATTTCAGGAGCATGTGAGAGTTGCCCTAGTTCAACAACAACCATGAAAATGGGGATCGAAAGGGTTTTGAAAGAAAAATTTGGGGATGCAGTCAAGGATATTCGACAAGTATACGATGATGAACAAAAAGAAACTACTGTTGAGGTGGGTTTTCTACTTAAACATGAAATTTGTGAAAAAGAAACAATTTTTTTTTCTCAGATAAATTGAAATTTGATTGGGATTGGTGACTTACACAGGCAGTGAATCGTCATCTTGATATATTGAGACCAGCTATTAAGAATTATGGTGGGAGTGTGGAAGTATTGTCTATTGAGGAAGGGGAATGTGTTGTGAGTTATACAGGGCCTGAAACTATTGGATCAGGGATCAAAGCTGCAATTAAGGAGAAATTCCCAGATATTACCAATGTTGTATTAACTGGCTAGCTTTTTCAGTTTCATATTAGAAGCTGAAAGTTTTGATATTTTGAATATTTTTTTTCTTTTTCAGTGGTAATGCCTGTTTCTTTTAGATAATAGATGGACAAAGTACATGGGGATGGTGATTAAATGTTGTATCTGTATGCAAAGATTCATCCTTTTTTTCATGGTCATATATGTAAAATCTTATACAGGTATTCAACAATTTCATATGGAAATCGAAATTGCTGGTGAAGTAAAAATTATGCATGTTTCTGCTTCGGAAATTTGCAAGCTAATCCAAATCCAGCCTATCGAATTTGTTGAATTTGAGAACTGAGAAGGTTTTGTTAGGGATTCTAAAAATCTTCTTAAGTATCATTTGTTCGGAGCTGGTTAATCGAACCAACATATATGGCATTGTTCCTGGTTGCAGTTGTCTCTCGATTCTGATGAGGGCTCGAGTATTTGAGATTACTTGAAGAGGGGACGAATTCAATAGAGTAGAAGTGTCTTGTTGGGATGGACTTTGTGGGATATATTTATCAAAGAAATGAGAGCATTTGCACTTGACCGGGTTTGAGACTGTGGCCTGAAACATATATATATAGGGCATTTATAGGCAATTATAGCTCAATTGCCCTACGTGTTGTAGTATGCGAGCTCAAAGCCTCAAACCTTGCCAAGCACATATGTTTTCATTTCTTTGGTACGTGGTTGTGTGTCACGTACGAAAGTGCTCTCACTTTGTTGAATTTGTCGGTTCAAGCATTCAGGCTTTTCCTAAGACTAGAAGACAAAATTTTGATTGGAGACAATAACAAGTCATTAAGAGGTTCGTTGTGAGACACTTCAAAAACTTCTCAAAAAAAGTATTCACTCTCCAAAACCAAGTATGAAACATAAATAAACATGGCTACTCAACAGAGAATTGTTAGTTTGTATGAACTCAATTTGGTTGCTCACCATATATTATGGATCTCACGCCTTCAACTTTCACCGAGTCTCATGGCAATGAAACTACAAAGGCATAAAAGGGATTTAACAATATAACTAATAACAATCGTAGCATCAATTTCTATGACAAATTTTGGGATGTTAGCATCCACCATGATCCTAAGAAATATATTTATTCCCTAACTTTTTCATAAATACAATATCAAGATAGAGAGAAAAATGATCATTTAAATATTTAACAGAAATTTTAATTCTAATTTCAAACAAGTGTCAATTACTTTTTTCTTTCGAATTATTTTTTTAAAAAGTGTCATAACTAGAGTATAATTAAAATACAATACAAATATATATTGAAATAATCGTAACTATCAAACTATTACAATACATATGAATTAATAACTAATACAACCCAACTAAACTCGGTAATCTAGACTAACTTCACTAAATCTCACGCATGTATGTTGAGATTTAAAAATCCATATATATAATTACATCACAGATCTTAAACCTTGATACTCAATACCCGAAATCCATTACCAATTGTTTCAATACCTAGTAAAAGAAATCATCATATATGGATTTGTACAAAAATCATATAAAATGGGGATTAGTAGATTTGGGCTATAGAATTGTTAGAAGTCAGGGTCCACAGGGGTAGCCCTCTAGCTGTTGTAAACCCTTTTTTCTAGTTTCTTCTTCTATATTTCCACCACCACCATCCCATCCCTTATTCTCCATTTTCTCTCCCTCTCAAAACCAAAGCTCAAACCCTCAGGCTTCTTCAAGGTAATAAAAAATCACCTCATCTCTTCATCTTCTTTACCTTTTCAATCCAATATTGCTTGTGATTTTCACCAGGTAAGAAGATCTCATAATTAAACAAACCCATATTCATTTTCTTTTGTCAAAAACAGATGCCATGTTATATTACATGTTCCTATGCTTTATTTCAGAGAAAAAACACAGCATATGTTTGGTTAAAAACACACACTTAAGACCCTTGTTTGGGCTGTCGGTAATCCCTGTTTTTTTTAACAAGTATCAACTTTCTGCTATACTGCAGGTTGATTGATTACCAGGTTACAAGCTATCATCATCATCATGATGGACATATTCTTCAATAAACCTAATACCATCATGGTTATTGACAGCATATGCTTCAAAAGAGCAATCTCCACCATGGATGTTGTTGAACAATACTTACCAAGCTTCTTTACAACAATGGCTTGTTGACCTCTCTCTTGGTGCTATCCCACCTGAGCTTATTTTTAACAACCCCCAAAAAAAAAAAACTACCCTTTTTTTATTTCACCATGGTTTTCTCTTCTTGACCTTGTAAGGCCTTTTCTTGACCTTGTAAGACCCCTACCATCACCTACTACACTCATCACCAATACCTTAAACCATTTCTTATCAGAATTTTCCTTGAAAGAACTAAACAATTAGTACCCACTGTTCCCACCTAACTCATCATCTCCTTCCCTGTCTATCCCTCCTGAGCTACCATGTCACAATAAAAAAAACTAGAATATTATATACCTTACAAAAATGGCAATGGCATCATGCAGTCAAAGGAGCTTCATGGGTTTTAGTTTTACTTCCATTTTACTAAAATGATTGTTGGGCTATAAGCAGTCATTTCAGAAAAAAAAACCATTGAATTCTAGTTTGTATTCTTATGTATGTGCCTGCAGGAAAAAAAATATTGAAACTCATGCAGGAGCTGTCAGACTGTTTGACATTTTGTTTATCATTAAATGAGATTTTTTTTTATTTTTCACCATTGAAAGGTCACTGATATTCTTCTTTTTCTTTCTTTCTTTTTCTATCAGATCAATTTTTTTTTTATAAATGGAGGGGCCAATGCCTCGTGATTGTTCTCTGCAAGAATATACAGTGATAAATTATATATGTGTATATTATAACCAAAATGTATAATTGATGATGTTGTTGTGTCGTGTGACCTTTTACCAACACATATGAATTTATTGTTGGTAAAAAAGAAGAGCTAAGTGGGGGTGGGGTGGCATTGGTTTTTAATTTCAACGCGTTTTGTCGCATATACTTTTATGATTGGGGTTTCTCTTTGGTGTACATCAATGACCTTCCCTATTGCATTGTCTGAAATTTCATCTCTTAAATCTGCTAGAAAACAACTATGATAAAAAGAGTAGGCCTACTCATCCGTACCCGGGGGGGGGGGGAATGGAGGAAATAGAATAGGGTACTCATTTATATATATATATATATATAAACCAAGTATATTATCCGTTGATCGAGTGAGATAAAATTCGATATTCAATTCTGGATTCAAAACTTGCTTAACGTTTAAAAATTTGGTTGACTCAACTTCAAGTTTAATTGAGGTATTAGGAATTAGATTAAAAAGAGGTATATTCAGAACCTCATATATATGTATATATATACATATATATATATGTTTCAAGATTGATCGTTTATTTTTTTAACGAATATTTACATTGTTATCGACAATAAATATCTAATTTCGACCAAATATATATATATATAGATACAAATTGTCATGGAATGCCAATGGATATTGTTTGGTGTATATATGCTTAAGTGTGTATTACTTAAGCAATTCAATGGTGAATTCAGGAGTTACCAAATTCAACCTTGCCTCAATTAGCATGCTTTGCTCCATAATGAATGTGTACTTTTTAAAAATTGTCACTTCTAGGTACATTGAATACATCCATTTTGGACAGCCTTAATTTAAACATAATTTAAAAAAAAATATTTTAACATAAAGTATAAAATAATTTTATCTTTGCAATAATTAAACATATAAAACATTTTTAAAATAATTTTATCCTTTTAATAAGTACATATATAATAGTAAAACAGTAATTAGGAGGATAGGATAAGTAATTATTATAATTGCTTTATATTCACAAGAAAATTTTTTTTACCCCGCCCCACATCCACTTTTAAAAAAAACACGGTACTCAAAATGATTTGATTTACAACTCATTGAGCAATTTGAACTTTGTCACCTTAAAGAGCCAATGAGAGTTAAATTTGGGGTTAAAATATTTCATAAGTTCATATATTCTTCTAAAATTTAAAATAAAATCCTCATGCTTTGATTTTCAAGAGTTTATTCCCTCTATTTTTTAGATTTTAAAATTTAGGTTTAACAGTTAATACTGTTAATTTTTTTTGTTAAATTTAACATGTGGACCTGAATTTTAAAATATAATCTTGAAAATAAAAATACATAGATTAAATTTCAAAAATTTAAAAAATATAAAAATTTATAACATGTTTTACCCATCTGTTTTCAACTTGATAATAGGTTGTATGAGAGCCCACTTTTACAGGTACATTTCAAAGGATGATGTAGGGGAAAAGGGGTAATGGGCAATGGGCAAATACAACACCTTCGAAGAAAAAAGAGGAAATCTCTTATAATATTATTATCCCCAAAAGAGATATTGGAATGCCACCACAAATTGTCTCCATGCGTTCATTGCATGGCCTTTGATTTCTTCCCATAATTGGTTGAATTTAGATAAAGATGAATCATTATAGGGCATTGGATACAATGACTTTTGTGAAGTGTGAAGCACATTTCAGCTCATCTTTTCAAAAATAAAGAGAAAAAGCCATTTCAATCTTTTAGGTAACATCCTAACATGGGACACATTTGATTGCCAGATTCTGTCAATATTTATGCTTAGCATATAATCTCTTCACTTTTTTTTCCTATAGTAGTATGGGTTAATTTCATTGGATAATTTGAATATAACAAGATAAAAAAATAGATATTGTCAATAGAATTTAGAAGGATTATTGTTATACGGTCCAATGATACGATCATGTGTGATAAATTTTGATTAATTGTACTTTTGACCCACACAGTCACATTGAGTTACATGGTTTGTTCGCACAATCGTATGACTCCAGTTCCACACGGCATCAACCTTTCACATGGCCAGGGAATACGGCCGTGTGACTGCTGTTTACAAAATTTTCTCATTTTTTTGTATTTGCTTCAAATTGATATCTAATTGATACCGGGTTAATCTAAAGCTTTTGGAAGCTCGACTTAAACCTAAAATTGGTTGTATTGCATGTTATATTCGATCATATTTGACAAATTGATATTGAACTAAAATTTTGAGTTTTGAATTGCATGTAAATATTTTATAATTGTCTATAGCACTCTATTACTCGGATTTGGCGACCGGACCGAGTAAGGGGTATTACATTTAGTGTAACATTGTTAGATTTAAGTTATTTAAGTAGAAAGTATATACATCTTTACAATTTGATTTACATATTTTTAAGTGGCAACTCAAATCTAAAGTAAAAAAATATTTAAAATATTGAAATTGAGTTTGAACTATTTTTAAATGGACTTAATTTTTTTTGTTTAATCTAATTTTTTAAAGTTTGATATTTTTGTCTAGCTGTCATGTAGGGGTGAAGTTAAATTTTTTTTCCTAGGGATCAGGATTGAGTTGTATAATTTTATGAGAATTAAAATGTAATTTTATCATTTTAATAATTTATATTTTTTATAATTTTTAAAAGACTAAATCAACATTTTATCATTTGAAAGTTTAAAATATAAATAAGAAAATTTGAATTTCCCATATTTGGAAGTGGAGCCCCTACCACCGCACCAACTATCTTATAATGACTAAACTTAATCGATACTGATATTTTATAGACTTAATTAAAGCATTTTGAAATTCAAACAATAATCTACCGTAAAATTAACTCAAATTATTATCATTATTTTGCCTGGTGGAGGGAAAAAAGAAAAGTAGAAAATGACACCCTTTCAATCATATTTGCTAAGATGATGAAAAAAAGTGAAAAAAAGTTTGAGTAGGCCCTATTGTCAATGGCCTAACTATTGTTTGCCCTACATATCAGTAAAAGCTTTGGGCAAACAGTGAAACTACCAGATACCATATGAAGTTTCTTTGTGTCAACGACAAAAGCAGACCCCCCATCCGACATTTCACAGTTGACCTACACGTGGGTTTTTCTAGATCTCCATGTTGATTGACCCTATTATACACACATTTTGGGTGGCTGTTCTTTTTTTTTCTCAGACCTGTCGGCCCAAATAATTAATATGGGCTCTTTTGCTTGTCTTACAGGTTGTTATTATCAAAGGGGGCATCCTCATAGCCTTTAATCCTATAAGCATGGCTTTAAAAGTTGATGGTACATTTTTGTTTTGGTCATGGGAGGCCCATAAACATCATCTTCGTCATGTCTGTGTTATATAAAAAAAATCTTTGGACAATACATATAGACTTTTCGTAGGGATCCTTCGTAACTTGTTTAATGAGTAAATCTAAGCATTAACTGCCATATCAAGTCTCAATTACCATGTCTTATTTGAAATGATTGAGGCCTATTATAGTGTCATTCTGCTTAAGCCTATCTTCTTCAATTGATCACATGTTCAATAGGTTTCTTAACCTTTCTTTTAGGTCCGTTCTTCATTCCGTTTCTAATGAGCTTTTGCTCAAAAAAGTGCTTTTTGGCTAAAAGCAATGGAGAACAAACAGCAGTTGAAAAATTTTTTTAGCTTTAAAAAAGCACTTTTGCAGAGATGGAGAAGCAGAAATTTTTTGCTTTTCTCAGCCAAAAGTGCTTTTTGGCTGATATTTTACTATTTTAACCTTGCTGCTTTATCATTCATGTTAGAAGATTTTTTCCCCTTTTCTCTTTTCTAAACTTTACTTTTCTTCTCTGGTTTGTTCCTATTCTCCACCACCGGTGAGTTTTATTCCTTCTCTTCTTTTCTTTCATTTTTGAAATAATTATGAAATGATCACATTTTTTCACATTTTTTTTCAGCCAGTAACCTCGGCATCCTGCTTTTCTTCGTATTTGAGCTTCTCAACATCTCTGCAACCGCTGTTTTTCTTCATATTCGAGATTCTATCCCAGTATTTTTTAGCATATATACACCACTACTAATCATGATTTCAGTGTTTTTAACATATATCCACCCTATATATATATAGCCAAATGGATGAATAAAAGCATATTTAGGCTCATTGTTGTTGCAAACCTAGCTTTGCTTAGTCTCTCAGTTTTAGTTATAGCTATAGAGACACTGTAATGAGTAGTTAAAACCATTGCAATAATCGGATCTGGTTGATTGAACCGGTTCAACTAGAAATCGAAGGCTTGTTCAGTTAGACTTTCGGTCCGGTTTTCATGACATTGGTTCAAACTACTCGTATATCATCCTTGGAGAGAATTTGGGTTATTTTTTATTGTGTTAAATAGCATGAATTATCTTTATGCTCATTGTTGTTCAAGTTTTTATACAATAGTAGTAAGCCTTTCTCTGTCAATATATAGTCATGCAGTTTTGTCCCTTTAATTTAGTTTCTTATATATTAAATCAAAAATTAAGTTTTTTTTTAAATTCATCCGTTTTGATTTTTAAAAATCGACATAATTAATGGCACGGATACTTGATGTTGATGAATAGAGATCAATTTTTAATAGAAATATTAATTTGCTCTTTAATAAGTGAAGAGGTCAAAATACAATTGTGTCAATATCTAATTACAAATATTTAATTATTATATTTAAATATTTAAATATAGTTTATATATTCTAATTAAATTTAATAAATAATTAATATTAATTAATTAGAAATATTTAAAATTAATATTATATATTAAAATATTAAGAATAAGTTATAATAAATTATTTTTTATATTTTTGCTAAAATATCATAATATTAACTAATTTGAACATTATTTAAATACATATTTATTACTTTATAATATCATGTCTAAAATGGACATTTTATTTCTCAAAAATACTTTTTGACAGCAATACCAAACACTTAAATTTTTCAAAAGCACTTCTCAAAAGCACTTTTCTCCAGTACTTTTCCACAGCACTTTTTAAAAGTATTGCCAAACTATCCCTTAGTTCTTTGTCCGTTCTTTCTTATTCTCATATTTTTTTTCTCTGTTATTATATTGATTTGTTTATGAGAATTAAACATGACCACTTGCCCCAAACCCGTCAATAACAACTTGACACATAATACCTTAAGATAGAGGAGGACAAATATATAAAGCCTGGAGCATAAGAAGCAACCCAAGCAACCTACAATCCTCACTTTTCTCCCATTCAATCCTAAGGCTCTCTCTATTCTCCTTCTCATCACCACTCTGATCGTCTTATTCGACGATTCTTTATCTTTATATCAATAGTATAAATATTGAATAAGGAGTTAATGGTAGCATATCTCTTCAATCCTCCTAATAACTTAAATGCAACGCAATAGATTAGTCAAAATGTAGATCTTAATTCTACTGAGTACCACACGCCTGCACTTAAATATGCACACAAAATATACATTTAACAATCCCTACTTGTCATTATCATATATTATTTTAACAACATAGTTATCATTATCATCATAATGCAAATAGAATATAATTAACCATCCAACCTAAAGCTAAAGTGACCCAAAATAATTGTCAAACTTGTAAGTTAATATCTAATACATTGACAACGTATCTTTTTTATTCTACAAGTAATTTTTAAAAATTGTTATGTGTCTTTTTTTTTTAAATATATTCATATTTAGTTAGAGACCAAAATAAATCTAAACATAACATATATATAATGAGACTTAAAACTTAAAATAATATGACAAAAACCGACAAATAATATTCATTCTTAAGACTCGAACTTGAATCATCAAAACTACCATACTTTTTGTTTGTTAATCCACATAACACCTTCATATTTTGATGACATTGTTATTATTTTTTGTATTACAAACATCACAAATGTACCAACTTTGTTGATTGAATTAGCTCTTTCAATTATTGTTTATGGAATATTATTAAGATACGAGTCATCTCATGATTATGGGGCAGGCAAAAATCAAACACACCTACTAATTAAATTGACAGTTAATAAATAAGGCGTGTAGGTCCATTTACCAACCTTTTGCTTTGCTTTGCATGTACTAGCAGTGGAGTGGTTAACATCCAAAACTTTTTATGCCCTTTTTTATTAGTTTCTATTTACTAATAATCTCACCATTGTCATCATCATCCAGAAATGCTGCAAAATCCCCTTAAAAACTGATGAATTAATCAAAATGCTTGTATCAGCTGCTATTTTTTTATTATAAAGATTTTATATCAAACATATATATATATATATATATATTATAAGCAACTAAACCGCAGCTCTCCTTTTCTTCTAAATACCTGTTACATTTAAAAAAAAAAGTTTAAGATCAATTATTGTTAGGGATTTCTATATATATTTATACTATAATTAAGTTGATGTTACAAGTCAATCGAATACTAATTTAGTTAGTAATTATTAAAATCATATTATTTAACAAAGTAAATTATTATATTATAATGAGAGTATTTTTTTTTATATAAAATCAATAAAAACCCAATAATAAGATTTAAACCTTAAATCTTATATAATTTTTTCTATAAATATAGTCTTGGTTGAAAGAATGAACATTTAAGAGTCTTGGGTTCAAATCTTGTCATATGTATGTATTTTTCTACATTTATTAAAAAATAAAAGACATAAGTACCTTTAAAGTAATATTTGTTGCTTTATAAAAATAAATGGGTTTTTGGTAAATTCACAACTAAATTAAAACCTGATCAATGGATGACACTAACTGAATCAAAATCATTAATATAGATATACATGCCATAATTTTATGATACAGTCTAGAACAACCTATAGCTCCTTCCTAACCCATAATAAGAGTAAAATATGCTTCAGCGTATTCGAACTCATATACTCCTGTATTGACAATAATACCCATACTAATCGAACTAAAACTCAATTGGTGGTTAGTTGAGCTTTTTAGATTCTAAGACACAAATCAATAAACTAACATATACTCTTAAGGGATAAATGCATAAATTTTGTATTAGAAAAACAAGATTGAATTATAATTTTTTTTTAAAAAGAGACCATAAAAGATATATTTGTAAATTATATTATATAAATTAGTGATGGATAAGGGGACATGAGATACTAATTATGAGGAGGAAAAGTTCTCATGCATATTTAATAACATTTTTTATATTTTATTTATTTTTCACTTAAAAAAATCCCCAAACCACCTTTTCCTAATCTATGTGCTAAGGGGAGGCTTTATTTCTTTTGCTATAATTATATAGATAATTTATTAATTTTTAAAATTTTTATGAGTGAAATTAATTAGATATGTGATATTTTTTCAATATATTAAAGATTCATGTGATGACTTGATAGTTAAGGGTATTCACTACTCTAGGTGTGGTCTGGAATCGAGTCTCGCTAACCGCATTAATTGTACGGGCTTTACCCTATTATTGTAACTCACCAAAAATTTATCAATATGCTTTAAGTGAAAGTTAATTAAAAGTTGTCACTATTTATACTTTATTGTCATTGATATTTACTTTTGAGCTAAAGATAAATTTATCTTGAATTTTTTCAATTTATTTTAGTTTGATTTGAATTTTCCATTAATATTTTCAGTTTTAATTTAAAATTTAAACAGAATTTTAACATTTAAAACAAGTAAATTAACCAATATAATATTAAAAATTAAAACAATTATTTATAAAAATTAAACTTATATTTTTTCTTTTTAATATTTTTAAATTCCAAGTATTTATTTCATTAAAATAAAAATTCCACCTTATAAATTTATTAAATTTTAATATTTTATAAATTAAGTTATTTTTAATTATTAAAATAATATTTTTTGTTAAACTTTATTTTCAAATCACCAAAACCTATATTAGGTGGTAAAATTCAATCTATAAAATATATTGAAAAAAATACATTTTAATCCTTAATATATCAAAATCAAACTATTTATTAATTGTGTCTTTGATCTATCAAAATTTTAATTACATTGCAATACATAAGAATTAATAATTATATGAACAACAAAGTTGAATGCACATGATGCATATGATAATGTCTCCCTCTTTTGGGGCTCTTCTTCTCTTTTTGTCAAAACTCAAAAATTATAAAAAGAAAAAAAAAACCCTCATAATTATTTGACATAAAAAAATATTTGATTGATAGCATAAGATTCAAGAATTTTCCAAATGTGTTGTATGCTAAGGACCGACCAATATTAAAAAAAATAAAATAAATTAATTGCATGTTTATGATTTTATAATATATAGTACCCATCACTCTAAATAGTGTATTAAAGCTAATAAAATATTTCTATGTTAAAGCTAATAAAATATTTCTATCTCCCTTTTATCAATCACTTTAAAGGGTTCCTACTCTCAATAATGCCACGTGGCGACTGTGGAAGATTATTGGACCCACCTTCTTGTCCCAGACAATTTGAAAGAGTCAAAGGATGACGTGGAATTTTATTTTATTTAATCCATTGTCTGGTTTACAGGTTCTACGTTAGCTGGCTGGCCGGCCTTTCCACCATTGAATTAGGGTTCGTGTTTGAAGGAATGCTACCACAATTTATGGCCTTTCACAATTTGCTGATCATAGCAAGATCTTGAATTTCATAAATGACATTTTTAAGAATGTATGATGATCCATTTCAATTATCCATGTATATATTTGAAAAAAAGTATCGATGATTATTATTGTTTGATTTGCTGGTAGTGTAAAAAATTAATATCGAGTGTAATGATAAAAGAGATTATACTTTTAAAAGAATATTAAAAATAATATTATTAAAAATGATAGTCACAAACTTCCAAAAAATTAACCTAAAAAAATTAAGGTGTAGCTATTTTAACATTCTAATATTACAGGATTCGATTCGAATTTAACTGGTATTTAAACAAAATCGCTATAATAATGATGATTTTAAAATTTGAACTTAATCGAAATATACATATAAATTTTTTAAAATGAGTTAGATATGAGTTGGAATTAGCTATATCTATATCGCTAAATATAGTAAATGTTTTTTGATGAACAAACTATAGGTTGGGGACGAATTTGTTGATGCAATGCCGGCCATACATTAGTGAAGGAACGTTGGGCAAATTTCGCCTTCATTACCCTAATAATGAGAAAAATTAAAGAATATAATGGTGGAATTAGGGCATGGTTGGCCAACATAGACAAATAACTCACAAATATAATTACAGATATGTAGATGCATGGGTCTACTGCCATATAAGCTGTTGGCCCCCCCGAAATCAACACCCAATTTGATTATTAATTTATATCATAATTCATAATGAATGATGAATATTCATGAGCATGTAGCTTTCATTTGATTGACCTCCATCATCCTAATTAAATCATGACAATTACGCCAAACTAGAAATTACAATGAGTTGGTATCCTCTCCTGACTAGTGGGCTAATCGTATTATCATCATGAAAATGAGCGATTTTTGTTTCACTAATTTGGTTGGATTCATATGTTTTTTTTTTAATTATTTCTGATAAATCAATTCGATTTTATGGATTTTGAATATTCTTTTGGTAATTTTATTAAAAAAGTATTTTTTTAAAAAATATATAATTTTTCATTATTTTAAATATAAAATATTTTATTATCTCATTAAAAATACTTACAAAATTAAATAAAAATAAAATTTAATTTAATAGAATAATCATGATTTGGATTGGATTAGATTTCGATTTCTTAAATTTTTATCTCAATTACAGATGTTAAATAATTACGTTATATATATAAATATATTTATTTAATCCTATATATCATATACTAGTAGATAATATTTTTTTAACAATATTTAGAATCTTTAATAAAATTTGAAAGAGTTTGATAGATTTTGAAAATTTTACCTAGAATTTTTAGGTAAGAAATTTTAAAATATATAAAATTCTCATAAAAATAAATAATATTAAAATAAACATACATAAATATTATTTAATTATTGTAAGGATAAATATTATTTATCTTAATATATTAGTTGATGTGGACAATGGATAATTATTATTTTAATAATTTTAAATAAATCAAATTTAAAATTTAAGTAAAATTTAAAATTGTTATTATTAGTTTTTTTAAAAAATCAATATAATTTATTTTGAATTTTTATTATTTCATTAAATTAAAAAACATTATAAATATTTATTATTTAATTTAAATTTAAATTTAAGATAACTAGATATATAATTTTTTAATTTTTAAAAATTAAAAAAAATCTATATTTTAATGCAGCTCATAACATATTTTATTTTTTGTAACTTTCTAAAATATTCAACTTTGATTTCATTATAAATTACGGTAATGTGTTTTTTATAATATAATATTTAAAAATATTATACTGGTCTTAGAATACATTATTTTATAATATTTTTTTGAAAATGAACTTTTTTCAAAAAAAATTATATTTAATATATACAACTAATACGTATAATTATATGGGAATTATATTATATATTGCAAGGCCTGAGGCCCGAGGTGATATGAAAGCTTAATTTTTGACGCTTGACAAACTTATTATGATGACACGTGACACTTGTGTTATTGACCTTTTTTTTTTTTATTTTAAAAACACAATACATTAGTTGAATAATATCAATAGTTTATAAATTTAAATATTTAAAATACTTAAATTACACATTCTATTATGTACGGATTTTATAAAATTGATAAAGTTTCAACAATTAAAAACATCATATTAATAGATCAAAATTTAATTTTATAAAACTATTAAATATTTAAAATTTTTAAATAATATTATTTCAAAGACATAAATTATTTATAAATTTAAACTAATTAATTTTATTATTATTTAAAATTAAGTACGTTTAGATATCGCTAACAAAAATTGTGATTTAAGTATAAAATTAAAATCATGTAAAAAAATATAAAATTAAAACCAAATCTTAGTTAACACATATCTTCATCATTAAACGATTATTTCCTTAAATTAACGGTTATATATAGATTATTTATTTTAATCACAAGCATTGTATTAACTTATTTAAATGAATAAACTTGCTTCTATTTTTTTTGTAAATTAAAATAATAATTTTAAAAATAAATAAATAAATAAAATTTTTGTTCATTTAATTAGAAGTAAAATGAACTTAAGGCAATAAAATAGAGGTTTTGTTATTAACGTTATAAGGTGGGTGTTCAACCTTTCACATTTCATCTCCCTTAATCTTCCACCTTTCACTTTTTTGTAACCCCTTTTCTATTTATGTTTTAGAATATGAAGAATTTAATCTCCTTATATATATAGTGAAGTAGCTACTTGTAAATATGATAAAAAATATAGAATGCAATAGAAATCCTCATATTCTCATATCCATCTTTTATCTATTATTTTTTGTTTATAGTATGTTATCAGCACTGTCGAAACCTTTTTTTTTGAAAAACGAGGATTCGACTTTAGATTTGAAAATGAAAATTTAAACGGGAGTCGCCACCAATCTTTTATATGAGGTGTGATTGGATCACCTCGAAAAGGGGTTGTTTTTAATAAACAATTTGATTTATCAAAACAACGATTTTGGTCCACGAAAATCAGAAAGATAAGTTCGGGAGTCGGTTACGCACGAGGAAGGATTAGCACCCTCGATACGCCCAAAATTGGTACCTAGTGGATTAATTGATGTTTTAATGTCGAATATTTAAAAATTTAGAAGAAACTTAAAATACGATCCCTTTAAAGAGCATTTGAATGTGCCGAAGTGAAAATCGGAGCTCACTTGTCTCAAAGAAATAAGAATGCCGTACCCAGTAAGTTAGAATGCAACATCTCAATCTTTGAAATTAAACTTGCCCTTTTTGCTCAAAAAGGCTCATGTATTTAAACCGAAGAGGGATATTTACTTATTTTGGGTCGAATGAAAAAACCGGAATCCAGTAAGTTAGGGCTCGATTTTTCAAAGTCCCAAAACATAAAATATCGCCTTGATTTTGAATTTCTTATCTCGGGACAATGAATGTTACATTCAGTAAGTTAGAACGCAACACTTCCAGTCTTCGAGAATAAGTTTTATTTGAAAACTCACATGTTTTGATTTTGAAAGCGATACTCGATAGTTCGGATTTAATGAGAAAAATCGGAACCTAGTGAGTTAAGGCTCGATTTCCTCGAAGTTCCCAAACTTGAGTTATATTTTTGAAAGACTTTGAATAAAATTTTTTAATAAAATGGTGTTAAACACGACTTTTATAAATTACAAGCATGAAATTATGAAATACAAAGTAAAGAACTAGTTCATAAACAACATATTACATCAATGAATCAATAACCAAAATGATGCACATATAATAATTATAGCATATCATTTTATGCAAATAATAATATTAACCTCCAAAGACTAAGAATAAATTTAAAAGAAGTATAAGACAAATTAAAATAAGTGAAATTAAAAAAACTTTTAACAAATAATAATCAATGATTATGAAAGAATGTTTAAGGTTATAAGAATTTAAATAATATTTTGAACAAGTAATATATTATATAATAAAAATAAGGTCTTTATAGTAAAGAAATCATATATCTATAGAAAATATGTATGTACATATATAATATAATATTTAAAATATTTATATAGTAAAATACAAAAGTATATGAAAGAATGACAAATACAAAATATAGCATATAAAAATATTTACATATATAAATTTATGTAATATACGAAAATATTTATAATAGTATAAAGTATACACATGAAGTGGCATGAAAATGTATGTAACTATTAGAATGAAAAATACATATATAATATATATAGGCATATAGTGTATACAAAATATAAATTTAAAAGATATAGATGTAATGTACAAAACATATATAATAGTATTGAAAATACATACATAAAATAACATAAAAGAATATATATATAACTATAATATAGGAAAATATATATATATATATGCTCAGTAAGTAGTTAATATATATATATATATATATAAAATATACAATATATATTAGTAATAATAAAAAAAATTTGATACATTAATAAGGTTAATAATAATAATAATAATAATAATAATAATACTAATAATGGCAATAATGAACAAACAACTTAATTTGAAATTAAAAAGGTAAAATAAACATGAAGAGGACTAAATCAAACTCGAAACAAAAATGGTGGGGCAAAATCAGGAATAAATAAGGATAAAAGGACCAAGACGAAGTGCGTGCAACATTGAAAGGGCTAAAGGGGATAATATCCCAAACCTTAATGGTGTGCATCCAAATCGACAAGCTGATAGGCTAAATTGAAAAACATGTAAAATCAGAGGGCCAAATTTCAAAGAAACAAATGATAAATAGGGCCCGATCGAGACACGCATAAAACAAGAAGGATCGATAGCACAAATACCCCATTACTTGGGAATGCGCGGATCCTGGGTCTCACGGATCGGGTTGAAATCGGGTCAAGGCCAAACAACATGATATGGCACCGTTTAAGTCTTTGTTTAGACCATTTCTTTTTCTTTACTTCATTTTCTGCTGAAACAAACAGCAAAGAGGGGTTTAACCCCGTACCCTCTCTGCTAGGGTCCCAAAGTGGCCGCCATGCCCGACCACCGCACCACCACACCACCGCACTATCATTGTATTTGGTGGCCGGTGAAGTGCGAAGTAAAGGGCCTTCCAACCCCGTACAAAGCCCCTTTGAAGGCTAGGCCTGCAACACCCGAAAAAGCGAAGGACGACGGCTCTCGACCCTCTTTCGTACAACTACGACGATGGAGGGTGGCTCTCCAATCGTGCAACGATAGAGACCTCAGGTGAGCCTCCTCCCTCTTCTTTTTATTATTTTGTTTTTTTTAAAATTGATTAAAAAATAAAAAAATAGAATAGAAATAAATAGAATAGAAATAAATAAGGAAAATGTTAAAATCAACCTTTTAAACTTCTATTCTCTATTTGATTTCTGATATTTGTGTACAAGAAATAGGGATTCCCCTTTTACAAATGTTTTAGCTTCTGTTTCTAGCCAAAATCGGTAGGAAAATCTGAACATCCCCCCATTACATTTGTTTTGGATTCGATTTTATAGCCGAATGGTACATCGTTTAGACCCTATTCTTTGCTAGCTGTCTCTGCTTTTTGTTGTTACTGTTCTCTGCTTTGTTTCGCTTTCGTGTTGCTTCTGTCACGTTTGCAGGTCTTCAAGGAGGTGATGGGAGCAGGTGATGGGACTGTGCTAAGTGGCGGTAGGTATAAGGGTGGTGTGCAAGTGGTGGTCGAGGCAAGCCTAAGGAGGCTTAGCATGCAGCGCTGGAGGAGGCTGAAAAGGGGCCAGGGATTAGGGTTTCTGAAACCCTAAATTGGTTAATGGTTTGGGTTAAATTTTTGTTGGGTTCTGATTGGTTTGATTTTGTGCATTAAGTGTTGGGCCGGGGTTATAAATTTGGGCTGATCAAGGTATTGGGTTTTGGGTTGAGGTTTTGTAATTTGGACTGATAAAAGGACTTTATTATTTTGATTTTGGTTTTATTATTTTTGTATTTATTTGCTTAATTGGGCCGGGCAAAATTGCCCTATTACAAGCACGAATGCTTAAATTAATCCAAGATCCTTGCGTTTTTTGTTAGTTTGGATCAAGCTATATCATCAATGACAAACCTTGCAAAACTTGAATTTGTGGCTATTGATATTATTGGATAGAATTATTTATCTTGGATGTTAAATGCTGAAATACACTTAGATGCAAAAGGCCTTGGTGAAACTATTAATGAAGGAAATGAAGCATCTAGTCAAGAAAAGACCAATGATATGATATTTCTTCGCCATCACTTCCATGAGGGAGTAAAGATTGAATATTTGACTGTTAAAAACCTACATATCCTTTGCAATAGTCTAAAAGAAATGTATGACCACCAGAAAACCGTAATACTTTCTAAAGCTCGCTATGATTGCTTGCATTTGAGATTACGAGATTTTAAATATGTGAGTGAATATAACTCGAATATGTTTAGAATCACTTCTCAATTGAAATTATGTGGAGAAAACATAACTGATGAGGAAATGTTAGAAAAAACATACTCCACATTTCACACAAATAATATTGTCCTGCAGACACAATATCATGAAAAAGGTTTTACGAAATATTCTGAGTTAATATATTGATCTCGTGATTGTGATGAAGTAATAAATTGATCGTACCTAAAAACTAACTATTATCACGATAAAAGGCAAGCACACCTATCGAATAGTAGTATAGCTAGTGGCAAGACCGAAATATCGAATCCAAGGAACTAAAAGTACTAGTAATGAGTTTCTTCCTATTATCTAGCCTAAAAATAAAAAGGGAGTTTGGTTATAAACTATTCTAAATTAAACTAAAGACACGACAAAGAGTAAATTGAGAAAATTACTTTGGCAAAACTGATTGATAAGGACAACACTTAAGGAAGAATCCACCTAGACTTCACTTGTTATCTAACTCTGAACTAGATGATTTCTTCATTTGACTTGATCCGTAGAGATCCCTAATTTATGTTAATATCTCCGTCGAGAATAAGAACAACTAATCCTAGGTTGATTAATTGAAATCTCTTTCTAATTAAAACCCCTAGTCTTACATTAACTCGATCTATGCATCCCCATGTTAGATTTGACTTTAATCATGCAGATTTTCAACGTCCTATGTCTAGGATTGCGATCAACTCCGCTTAATTGTGTTGGATCTACTCTTAAACAGGGTGTAACGCCCCCAACTCGAATCCGTCACTGGAATAGAGTTGCGGAGCATTACCGGAGTTACTAATTTATTTATCAGATATTTTATTTCATCTAGCATTCATATTTAGAACCAATTAAAATTAAACATATTGTCCCCTAAACGTACTTATTTTTCTCGACATGTTTTACTTGAATTTTATTACTCGTCTCAATATGCTTAATTTTCTTGTATCATCGTATAAAAAATAATCACATATTTACATGTCAAGATGAATATCATTCTCTTGCCATATCTTCATAAACTTAAATCAAGTAATTCATTATATCAAGATTTCATGTATTTAAAAATACAATTCAAGCTACACTAATTTACCTCGTTGCTTGTTTATGTTTATAATTTCACTAATCCGATATCTTTTCTTTTCCACGTTCAAGTCTCGTATTTTAGTTGCACGGATCTTTATAAATAAATTTAATCATCATTTTCATTCATTTCATATTCTAATACATTTAATTAATGCTCTAGGCAAAATTTCCATTTTACCCTTAAAACTTTTAATTAATTACAATTTCATCCTTGATTTCAGAAAAATAAAATTATTGTCATTTAATCTTTTTTTTACAACCATTATTCTTATACATATTGATAACAGCCCATGAATTTTATGAAATATCAGAATTTTTCCATAATTTCAACACTTTTCAATTTAATCCCTAAAACATGTTTTCGCATGATCTTGATTTAAATTATTATTTTCATTCAATTTTGTAATTTAAATAATAAAATAATCCATTTCATTAAATTTGATCATTTTTGACATTTTTACAAAATTACCCATAAAGTTGAACTTTTATTCAATTTAGTCCCTGAGCCTAAAACATGCAAATTAGCCATGCTAGTTAAATATTCATACATATTTTCATCCTCCTCCACTCCATTCCACATCCTTAACTTATATAACATGCTTATAAGTAACATTATCAAAACTTTCACTATTTACTTATATATATTTTCAAAACTGTCCATTTGAGTCATAGTCACTTAATTATTTATATCTTGAGCTACAGAACTCCAAATTAAGATCTGCTAATTTTTCCTGAAACTAGACTCACATATCAGCTTACCATAAAATTTTTAGAATTTTTGATTTAGCCAATTATTACAGTTTATTCATTAAAATCTCCCTTATTTTACTATTCGACAGTTCTAACAACTCTTTAGTAAAATTTAATTATCTCTTTGTACAGAATTCAAATGATGTTCTAGTTTATTTATATTGAAAATAGACTCATTCAGGAATCTAAACATATAAATTATGTCTCAAAATTATTTTTATACAATTTTTAATTATTTTCCCAATTTAGAACAGAGGATCCCTAAATTATTCTGAACCAGTCTCACAAAAATATAAATATCTCAAAATACAGAATTCCTTTACTTTCTATGTTTCTTTTATATGAAAATAGACTCAATAAGCTTTAATTTCATCTCTTATTAATCCTATAATTCGATTTCTACCATTTTTGGTGATTTTTCAAATTTAAGCTTATGTTGCTGCCCAAAACTATTTCTTATAGTTTATTTTGCAATTAAATCCTAACTAAGTTTACTTACTTTTACAACTCAATTCATACTTCATTTCTACTTAATCTCTTCCCATATTTAACTTAACCATCCAATGTTCATATTAGAACTCAAATTTAAAACTTCTTCCAATTCAAACCCTACTATATAAAACTTATGGCCTCTTTTACAATTTAATCCTCTTTTTCATTCTAACTTAAAATTCTATCAATTAAACCCCTATTTCATCTTCTTGCTCAACATGAACTACTATTAGAAATCTATGAACTATCAAAATATCAACTTAATCTTAACAAGACTTTGTTTTAAAGCTTTTAAAACATCAAAATTAAAAGAAAAGGGCTTAATTGACTTACCTATTAAACATCCAAGCTAGAGCTGTACATGGGCCGGGCGGCCTGGCCCGGCCTGTAGGCCAGCCCGAAATGTGGGAGGGTTTGGGCAAAAATATAGGCCCGAAAATGGGCTTGGATAAAAAATTAAGGCCCGTTTAAAAAATGGGCCGGGCTTGGGTAAGAAATTTTTGGCCCGAGCCTGGCCCAGCCCGGCCCGGCCCGAATTCACTAAAGGACAAAAAAATTTATTTTTTTAAATATTATTTTCTTATTGTTTTTCTCCCTATTTTGCTACCATTTTACTATTATGTTGCTATTATTTTGTTGTTATTGTTTAGATATTGTATAAAACTTATTTTATTGTTAATTTTGTTATTATTTTAAAGACATTTGTTAATTTTGTTATTATTTTAGAGGCATTTGCTTGTTAAGTTACATCTATTTTAGTGTTATTTAAGTCTACATATTTTTTAAAATTTATTTTCAATTTGTTGAAAAATATTTATTTTAATTTTTTAGTATTTTTAATGTATTATATATATTTAAAATTTATATAAAATAATATAAAAAATTAATACAGGCGGGCCGGGCCGGGCCCGGGTTTTATCATTTTTATATGGGCTGGGCTTGGACAAAATTTTAGGCCCATTTTTTAAGCCCGGCCCAGCCCGAGCCCAATGAACGGGCCTAAATTATTAGTTGGACCCGGCCCGAACCTGGCCCGGCCCGGCCCATGTACACCTCCAATCCAAGCTTTAAATCCTCAATTTCTCTTTTTTTCTTTTTCCTTCTCTTTTTCTTCCCTTCTTTCTCGTTTGCTATTCTGTTTCTTTTCCCCCCTTCTCCCTTTTGTTTTTCTTTCCACACACATATATATATACTAAATAAAATAATAAAATAATAATAAATATCTTATTAAATATTAATAAAATAATATTTTTCTAATAAAATAATTATAAAATATCATCAACATCATAATTACTTTCTAGATTTCTCTCTCTTCTAATTGACCATTTTTCCCTTTAAGATCTTTTAAAATTCCATCCCTGAGTCATCATTTAATTGGGTAGAATTGCAATTTAGTCCCTCAAAATTCTTCACCTATTCAATTTGGTCCTAATTCATCCATTTTCCTTAGTTTCTAGATTATTCCACCCCTAAAATATTTGCACTATTGGTCCTTCAACTTTTCATATTTACACTTTAACCCCTTAAATTTTGAGTATTTACTCTTGAGCAACAAAACTTTTCTCATTTTTACAATTTAGTCCTTTCTTGAATTAATATGTCATAATATACTTCCCAATGAAAACTCAAATTTCCTCTTCTTGTCACTTTATTTCCTTATTTTATTATATCAAGGATAATATCTTACTGTAGAAATTTTCGGGGTGTTACAAAGGGACTTTTGCTCTACTGCCTAAGCACATTCGACTTAAATTAATATCCCGGAAATATCAATTCAAGAATTAAAAACACAATTAAAAATAAGTCAAATATTTATCATATAACAAGATTTGTCTTAGATTTCATCCCCAATGAAGGGAGATCTTCTGTCTTGATGTAGACCCTGGCTTCTGAGATGGATCAATTGGCTTTCCTTCGAGTAATTCCCTGCCTTTAGATCTGCGTCTTGGTGGGAAGACTGTACACCCTTGTAGTTGCCTCCTAGGGTCTTTATATAGAGTTTGGAATGTCTTTCTTAGCCCCTAAGTAGCATTTTCCTTGTGAAATTGAACTTTATCACGAAAGGGACACTCACATGTGTCACGCCTGTGTGAATCGAGTCTAGGCTGTGCTCGAGCCTGTTAATGTGGCACGGCCGTGTGGGTTGCCCGTGTGCTAAACTCCAGGCCGTGTTGATTTCACACATTGGCCCATTTTCTCCGTTTTCGGCCCGTTTCTTATTCTTTTCACTCTCC
Source organism: Gossypium stocksii (assembly GCA_020496765.1). Taxonomy (NCBI): domain Eukaryota; kingdom Viridiplantae; phylum Streptophyta; class Magnoliopsida; order Malvales; family Malvaceae; genus Gossypium; species Gossypium stocksii. Next base: position 87,769,324 of record CM035627.1, on the reverse strand, counting down.
TAAGCTCACCTTAGTATAAAACATGAAATTAAAGGTTTAGGAGCATCAAATTCCACAAATCAAGGAATAATTCATCCATAAATGTGCTAAATGTGGGATAAAAATATGTATAATTTACGGTTTATCAAATACCCCCACACTTAAGCCTTTGCTTGTCCTCAAGCAAAATCTCAACTTACAATTAAAAATCATTCTTCTCAACTTATAATCCTTATCAATAATGTTTCAAACTAATCCACAAGTAATCGTACATTGAGAATTCAACCAAAAAAAAATCAAAGTCTCAAACAATATAAGTTGAGAATTTTATCATAGAAACATAGGTTTCTTCCCTTCTTCTAGTTAATTACCTTGAATTCAAAATCAACAAGAGTTGACATACTCAGTAAAGATTCACTCTATCCACTCGAAATGTTTAGGGTTTAGAAATTAAGCACTCATTAGTCAACATGAAAAGTTATTACCATAAGCTTGCAGGAAAATCAAACTCCACCACTATGTATTGACATGATACATTGATCAAAAAGTCTTTCAAGAGTTGTAATGTGGCCTTGGTTAGGGGTATGGTCACAAGCTGAAAAAGAGGGTTAAAATCGAGATTGAATTGAAAACCATCTAACTAGAAAAATCTCTATCACTGAAGCATATTCCTAGAGTAAAGCCTTTTTCTTTTGGATAATATCGTTTGAGAACAGAAGCTCAAAAAAAATTACATGGAAATATGCAAAATATTGAATTACAATTGAAATATACATATGTGTTTTTTTTAAGAACAAATCGAATATTTATAAACTTTACAAGTTGAAAAGGAGAACAAAGCTAGATAATTATTCAACTCAAATCTCGACAGAAATAGGGATCAAAATAATTGAAGAGAATTCAACAAAAAATGGGTTATAGGTTAATATTGAAGGTAAGTCAATGAATGGTTTGTTAGGCTCAATGGGGTTCACTAGGGATTAATTTTGAAGGTAAACTTTTATAGAGTAAGTGGGTTAAAACCTAGGTGCCTTTATCATTTAGGTATATCAAATCAATGATGTAGTCTCGACATGTATAATCGAAGCAAGTTCTAGAATAACAGATCAACATTGACTCACTCAAAGCAACAATAAAAGTGAGCACGAAAGGATGTATGCTTAAAAGGCTCAAAAATCTCACTAGAATTATGGATTTTGATGTCAATCCTGCGAATTTCAAATTTCAAGATAACACTTAAAATTGAGGAAAACAACCTAGAAAAATTTAAATTCTCAAAAATTTCAACTTATTATGCTTTATTATCTAATGTCTTAAAGTTTGAATAATCAAAGCATAAATACCTATAATGTCTTAAAGTTTGAATAATCAAAGCATAAATACCTATGTCTTAATTTTCAACATATCAATAAAAATCATAAATCAATCAGAATTTATTTTATTTGTTAATGCCAAGATTCAGGGATTTGAGAACAATGCAAAAAGTTAGTAGCAAAAATTTCAGGGGTTCAAGGATAATGCAAAGAATGAAAGTGAACTTCCCCTCACACTTAAGATGTACATTGCCCTCAATGTACAAAGATAAAGTTAGTGAAAATAAAAGCATAAAATCATAAGATAGGGAGAAAAGTGAAACTCTATGAATACTGAATGAATTTGTTGAGTAGTGACAGCTGAATTAGAGAAAGGACTACTTGAAGTTCATGATTCTGGGTGACTGAAGAGAATAAGCACAACTGTGTGTAAAATTCAAATATTACTCGATAAAAATTGAAGTGCAAAATAAAAGCAAAAAATGGAAAAATATAAAGTAAAGAAAATGAAAATTAAAATTAAGTAATAAGGATCTGGCCCCACGGTCGTGGCGCACGCCCGTGTGCCCTTGGGTTGGCCCGTGTGTTTCGTAGACTATTGATGTAACCACGTTTGGTCGGCACGGGCATGTCTTACGCCCGTGTTGATTTCTCAGTTTCACCCACGACATATTAGCACGGGCGTGTTGGGACACACGACCATATAACACGATCGTGTCTTTTGGTGTATGCTTCTCCTATGGCCATGTCTAGGCTCACACGCCCGTGTATGAATTGACAGGTTTGGCCACGGCAGTATCGTACGGCCGTGGCGATTTGTCGGACCCCGTATTTTGGGGAAACTTTGGCTTTATTTTTACACGGTCATGGCACACGGCCGTGTTTCTAACCATGGGGTGTCCACAGCCTTGGGCACGCCAGTGAGCATGGCCGTGTGGCTTAAAAAACTTGCATTCAGGAGGTTAGTTGGTGAATTAGAGTTTGAGAACTTAGATAAAAGAATTTTACTACGTTAGTGCTCGAGTTGCCTCCCGAGAAGCGCTTGTTTATAGTCTAAGCTCGACTTCATTCAAGCTTGCACGGTCATGGTGGTTTAAGGAGTTCGAACTACTCTCTCTTGCTATTAGTCTCACTATCAAAATAAGGTTTAAATCGAGTATAATTTACCTTAAAAGTGCAAAATGTCTTATGTGTTATCTCGACTGTACCATAGGAGAAAATTTTCATTATCGTGAAAGGAGGGGTATCACCTGTATGAACTTTTGAATTCGAAATTCGATGATTTTCCTCCTCTAAATATACCTTATCCCCTACCTTAAATTGATTCGTTTTTACTTTAGGGTTTTCATGGTGATGCTTTGGTTCGATATGGCATATTTTGGGTTTCTCTTGTCGATAGTTCAGCCACTCGTCCAATTCTTCAATCTGTAGCATTCGTTTTTCATGGGTGACCCCCTTGGATAGACTCGTCTGTTGTTTGATCGTATTTATGTGAAGAGTATCTTGTAAAGAAGGTTGGCCGGTGAGATCGTTTTTATTATCAGGACTCGTAATAATCTTTATCGTCAACAGTCTTATTAGAGTTATAGGCCTGCAAAGTAATTTTGTCATCACCTACGCGAAGTGTGAGCTCACCTATGCCTACATCAATTATGGTTCTAGCAGTTACTAAAAAGGGTCGTCCTAGAATTAGGAGTACATTGCTATCCGTACATTGCTATCTTCATCTATGTCTAGAATAACAAAGTCGACTGTGAATATAAATTTATCAATTTTGACAAGCACATCTTCGATTATACCCCTAGGAAATCTAATGGTTTTATCAGCCAATTTGATACTTATCTTAGTTTATTTAGGTTTCCCAAGACCCAGTTGTTTAAACAATTTATAAGGCATTACATCAATACTTGCTCCTAAATTAGCTAAAGCATTTTTAACATCTAAACTACCAAGTAAATAAGGAATTATAAAACTCCTTGAATCTTTTAGTTTGTTGGGTAGTTTATTCTGCAAAATGGTTGAGCATACTGCATTCAGTTCCACATGAGATGACTCATCTAGCTTCCGTTTGTTTGTAAGAATCTCTCTTAAAAACTTAACAGCGTTTGGCATCTGCGATAGAGCTTCAATAAACAATAAGTTAATATGTAATTTCTTTAAGAGTTTAAGGAATTTACCGAATTGCTTATCTATGCGGTCTTTCCTTATCGCGTTAGGATATGGGACACGAGGCTTATATTCTTTGACAACTGGTTCTTTGTGACTTACCTCGTCCTTACCTCTACTTACCACAGTATCTTTACTTAGCTCTGCTATGGTTTTGGCCAACCCTTCTTTATTAATTGTGTCGATGGCGTGGAGTTGCTCCTTAGGGTTAGTCACGGTGTTGCTTGGTAAACCACCTTATGGTCTTTTAGAGATTAGCTTAGCGAGCTAGCCTATTTGAGTCTCGAGTCATTGGATGGATGCTTGCTGGTTCTTAAGTGCCGTCTCAGTGTTTTGGAAACGGGTTTCTGACACGGAGATAAAATTCGTGAGCATCTCCTTAAGGTTCGGCTTTTTCTCTTGTTGGTACGGTGGTTGTTGAAATCTCGGAGGGGGTGATGGTCTCTGATTTCCTTGTCCTCCCCATGAAAAATTGGGTGATTCCTCCAACCTGTATTGTAAATGTTATTATAAAGTTTATTTTGAGATCTAGGAATATTACCCATATAATTGCTTGCTCGTTTTCCATGCCATATCCATAGGTGGGGTACTTAGAATTGCTCATGTCACACTGCATCACTGGGTGTACCTGCGTAGAACCAACTAAATCTCAATCTTTTTATTTAAGAGTTCTACCTGATTAGAAAGCATGGTGACCGCATCAACATTAAAAACCCCTGCAGCTTTTTGTGGCTTTATTCTCACTACTTGCCACTGATAGTTGTTTAGTGACATCTCCTCTATAAACTCGTAAACTACTTCTGGTGTTTTGTTATTGATTGTTCCACCGGCGGCTGCATCAATCATTTATCTCGTTGAAGGGTTCAAACCATTGTGAAAAGTTTGAACTTGTAACCATAGGGGTAACCCATGGTGAGGGCACCTTCTCAATAAATCTTTGCATCTCTCCCAAGCATCGTAAAGTGTTTCTAAATCCATCTGCACAAAAGAAGATATATCATTCCTTAATTTTGCTGTTTTAGCCGACGGAAAATATTTAAGTAAAAATTTTTCGGTTATTTGTTCCCATGTAGTGATAGACACTCGTGGTAAAGAATTTAACCACTGTTTACCTTTATTTCTCAAAGAAAATAGGAATAGCCGAAGACGAATGGCATCATTAAAAACATCATTTATTTTAAATGTGTCGCATAATTCCAAAAAGTTGGCTAAATGAGCATTAGGATCTTCATCCTGCAAACCATTAAACTGAACAAACTGTTGTATCATCTGAATAGTGTTAGGTTTCAGTTCAAAATTATTTGCAACAATAGTAGGCCTAATAATACTAGATTCAGTACCAGCCAAATTAGGTTTAGCATAATCATACATAATAAGAGGAACATGATTTTACTCGACAGGATTTGCGGCTACTACAAGAGGTAGTGATTATCTTCACCACCCTTAAAGGGAATAATTGATCTTTTAATTTTATTATTATAGTTTTAAACAATAAATTTTATGCAAGTTTGTTATGTTATTAACAACATGGTTATTCTATTATGTTTCAAACTATTTATAAAAATTTTATATATATTAAAAATCTGTATGACATGTATTTATTTTCTTTGAATAATATGAATATCTCTCAAATTCAATTAGCGATAAATGGTGAAGACTTATGCTTAGCAGACAATGCAACTACTCGTACAATACTTAAGAATAAAAAATATTTTTCTCATTTGACAAGGCAAAAAGCTAGTGTGAGTACTATATCTGGTAGTACCAAAATCATAGAAGGCTCCGGAAGAGCAAATATATTGTTACTTAAAGGAACTAAGTTTCAAATTAATGATGCGTTATACTCTCTTAAGTCTCAAAGAAATTTGTTGAGTTTTAAAGATATTCACCATAATGGATATCATATTGAGACAATAAGTGAAGGGAATGATGGATATCTTCAAATTACAAGTATAATCCAAAGAAATAAAAATATTTTGAAGAAATTGTTCGCACTCTCCTCTAGTTTGTACTACATGAGAATAAGTACAATTGAAGCACATGCTATAATAAATTAGAAGTTTATTGATGACTTTATTATTTGACATGACTAGTTAGGTCATCCCAGTTCAATTATGATGTGAAAAATTATTGACAATTCATGTGGACATTCATTGAAGAGCCAGCAGATTCTTCAAGCTAATAATTTTTCATATGATGTTTATTCTTAAGGTAAATTAATCATTTGACCATCAGCAGTCAAAATAAATTATGAATCTATCACTTTTCTAGAACAGATATAATGAGATATATGTGGACCAATACACCTTCCGTGTGGACCATTTAGAAATTTTATGGTTTTACTTGATGCTTCGACTAGATGGTCGCATGTATCCTTATTATAAACTCGCAACCTGACATTTGCAACGTTACTTGCTTAGTTGATCAAATTACGAGTACATTTTCCAGATTTCTCTATCAATATAATTCATCTTGACAATACTGGTGAATTTACTTCCAAGCTTTCAATGATTTTTGTATGTCTATTGGAATAAATGTTGAACATCCTGTAGCATATGCTCATACACAAAATGGTCTTGCTGAATCATTAATCAAACATCTTCAATTGATTGTAAGACATTATTTATGAAGGCAAAACTTCCAAATTTTGCTTGGGGACATGCTATACTACATGCAGCATCATTAATTCGAGTCAGACCAATAAGTTATCATAAGTTCTCCTCGTTACAAATGGTTTTTAGTCAAGAGCCAAATATTTCCCATCTGAGAATTTTTGGATGTGCTATATATGTTCTAATTGCTCTAAGATGGGTCCTCAAATGAGGTTAGTAATATATGTTGAATATGAATTTCCATCAATAATTAAATATCTCGAGCCATCAATGGAGAATTTATTTATAACTCGATTTGCTAATTGTCATTTTAATGAGTCAGTTTTTCCAACATTAGGGGTAAAAAATAAACAGCTGAAAAAAATAGATTGAAATGAATTATCATTGTCTCATCTTGGTAATCTAACACAATAATGTGAACTGGTTCATTTACAAGGTTTAGCAGATCAATAGAAAGACACATTTACTGATCCAAAAATAGTGACAAAATCACATATACCAACTGTAAATGCTCCAATCAAAATTGATGTCCCTTAAGGACAAACTCTAGTTGCTAGTGAGTCTAAAGAGTGGTACACTAGTCGATTCCAGAGATAAGAATCCTCGAAAAAGAAAAGGAGCAAAAATAGATGATGGTCAGATCAAGGAAGTAATGACTTTAACAGGATCTCCAGAAGAGATTTTAGACATGACTGAAGTTTAAGAAAAATCTCAAGTACTTGGTAATGAAGAGATCTCAATAATTTATGTCATGTCATGAATTAAGTGGAACCAAAATCAATCGACATCGATGACATATTTGTTTAAAATGTAACATTAAAGATTTTGAATGACAATGTGGATCATGAACTAATGTCAATTGAAGAATGTAGACAAAGAGATAATTGGCCAAAATGGAAAAAGCAATTGAGGTAGAGTTAAAATCTTTTGCGAAGAGATATGTATTTAGACATGTAGTTCGTACACTTGAAGGTGTAAAATTTATGGGATATAAATGGGTTTTTGTGTGAAAGAGAAATTAAAAAAGAGAAATTGTGAGATATAAAGTGCGTTTGGTTGCACAAGGATTTTCACAAAGACCTGATATTGATTATGAAGAGACATACTCTCCTATGGTGGATGCAACTACTTTTAGGTTCTTGATTAGTCTAGCAATAAGAGAAGGTCTTGATTTACGCGTAATGGATGTAGTTACAACCTATTTATATGGCCCACTTGATAATAACATTTACATGAAACTCCTAGAAGGTTTTAAATAGCCAGAATTCATGTTCTCGAGGATATTACTCAATCAAATTAAATAGATCCCTTTTATGAATTGAAATAATTTGGGCTCATGTGGTATAATCACCTTAGTGAGTACTTATTGAGGAAAGACTAAAATAATGATCTCATTTCCCCATGCAATTTTTATAAAGAGGTTTGGATCAGGATTTGTTATAACTGCTGTGTATGTTGATGATTTAAATATCATTAGGGCCCTTGAAGAGATTTTAGTGACAATGGAGTGCTTAAAGAAAGAATTTGACATGAAAGACCTTGGAAAGACAAGATTTTGTCTAGGGTTACAAATTGAGCATCTAAAGAATGTAATCCTTGTACATCAAACAATATATATAGAAAAAATACTAAGAAGATTTTACATTCATAACGCACATCCGTTCAGGACCGCAATGGTTGTTAGGTTACTTGATGTAAATAAAGACCATTTTCATCATTGGGAAAATGATAAAGATTTTCTTGGTCTTGAAGTACCATATTTAAGTGCTATTGGTACATTGATGTATCTTGCTAGTCATACATGACTTGATATATCATTTGCTGTCAACTTATTAGTAAGGTTTAGCTCTTGTCCAACCCAAAGATATTGGAATGGGGTTAAACATATTTTCCATTATCTTCAAGTACAAGAGATATGAGTTTATTTTTCTCTAACCTACCCAAAACAGAATTGGTTGGTTTTGCAGATGCAGGGTACTTATTTGATCCTTACAATGCTCAATCACAAATTGGTTATGTTTTCACATATGGTGGTACTACAATTTCTTAGCGTTCTATGAAACAAACAATTGCTACTACTTTTTCTAATCATGCTGATATTTTAGCAATTCATAAGGCTAGTCGTGAATGTGTGTCGCTAAGGTCTGTAATTCATCACATACGAAAAGATTGTAGTTTATGCTCTGCAAAAGAAACAGTCTTAGATGAAGATAATACAACTTGCATTGCACAACTTAAGGAAAGATATATTAAAGGTGATAAAATAAAACATATATCACTGAAATTTTTCTTCACTCACGATATACAAAAGAATGGAGATATAAATGTTCAACAGATTCGTTCAAGTGAGAATTTGGCAGATCTTTTTACTATGGCGCTCCTTACTGCTACATTTGAAAGGTTAATTTTTAACATTGGATTGCGTCGTTTCAAAGATCTTAAGTGATGCTTACTTGAGGGGGAGTAAATTCGCACTACATTTTCTTTTAAGGTTGTGACATACTCTATATCAAAAGATTTTGTACTCTTTTTTCCTTCACTAGGTTTTTGTCTCATAGGGTTTTTTCTAGTAAGGGTTTTTAATGAGGCATATCCTTTATACAATGATCATTCAAGGGGGAGTGTTATGAATGCTATTAAGTGGATGTTCAACCATTCACCTTTCATCTCTCTTAACCTTCCACATTTCATCTTCTTTAACCTTTAATCTTTAACCTTTCATCTTCTTGTAAACCCTTTCCTATTTATTTATTAGAATATGAAGAGTCTAATCTCCCTATATATATATAGAAAAGTATGCTACTTGTAAATATGATGAAAAATATAGAATACAATAGAAATCCTCATATCCATATTTTATCTATTATTTTTGTTTATAATAGGTTTATAGCATAGAAAAGAAAAGTAGTTAAATTATATATGTGAATTATTATTTTTCAAACTTAAATATCAATAAAAAATATTTAACTTTCATATTTAAGTTTTTAAAATTTTTTTTAATAATTGAATTTTTTATCCATCATTCTTTAAGAAAGAAAAATCTAATATAAAGTAAAAAAAATTTGAGAACTACATTATTAATTATGGATTTATATTTGATGTATTGAATTTAAAAACTTAAAAAAAATATTTTTTTGAACATTAATCTTATTATAGGTTCTTATTCACTTTCTAACCATTAAATAGGAGGATAATGCATTTCAATGCACTTGAATCCACATCCTTCTGTACTAACAACGATATCGATACCAATCGAATTAAAACTCAATCAGCAAAAAAAAATATTAAAAAAGATAAAAGATGATTGATTAAATACATATCTAACTATATATCTAGAAGAAAGTGAATGATTGAAATTTTCATTAAATTCTAACATGTCACGTTTAAGTAAAAATCAAATAAATAAATTTGAGAGCGCATATTTGTCGTTCACAATTTGAAGTATTATTTACCAACCCCCCCCCCCCCCCCCAAATAAATTAAATATCATATAATTAAACCTATAGTCGAGCAGTCAATTATTAGAGCAAAGAATGAAAATTTTAGGCTTAAAGAAGTAAGTATCCTAAATATGGTTTAAAACTGGTTTTTAAGCCTCTGTCATTTTCATTACCAAAAAAGGCTATTAGTTCCATCTGTTTTTTTTTTTTTTTTAATTGTCATGGTTGGTGAGATTGAGAATAAGAGATGATGACATGATCCACCAATACAAAAAATTCCTTCCCCCATTGGTCCTTTTTTTAAGATAAGTGTTTACAGACCAGATATGGCAATGGCTGTCATGCCTACACATGTCCAAAACTGGACGTGGCTGTATCTCAATGCAACTCAAACATTGTTTGGTCAAATGATTGTGACATAAAACCAATTAAATTTTGTAGACTCAATTTAAATTAGTGGACGGAAAGATAGAATTAAATGGAGGAAAAGATGTTGGTATTGTGTAATAAGTTTCCTAGGTTTACCTAATTTTAATTAGGTCAATGTAACATAGCATACCAGCATTTGGTGTTTTATGGACAAAATTAATGAAAGGAAGTGACTTTAAATATAAGATAAATGAATATATTTGATTCAAGTGTATACATAAATTTTATGTATATAGTCAACTATATCACTATTTAAGTCTCCTCCGATTTAGACCCTAAACAACGTCTTCGTATGAATTTAGTATATTTGGTCGGTCCAATGTTGTGTTTTCTTTCTTTAATCTAGCTAAATAAGGGAAATTTTTGGTCATTGGTGGGATGAAGCTTGAATAGGTCAAGCCGGCAATCCCCCAAGCGTAAAGAGTAGGCAGCTTTCTTGTAATCACCCCAAGTAAATGGCTTGTAAAGGCTAGGGTTTTCGGGTGAGACCAGCTCACGGAGGGGGCCGATTGTCGCATTAACCGGCGGTGCGGCGAAGTACATGATCGACATCCTCGAATTCCTCGACGATGAGTTCGCTAATGCTCTATGTCTCACGCTCGTAAATCTACCATTTGTTAGAACCTGTAACGCATCACCAATGATGACATAGAATTGAGTAGGGTCAGGTGGGACAGGGACCCAAAACCCATCATGCAAACAGATTTCAAGCCCCGCAACATCGTTGGATCGTAGTATGGTGAGGATCTGAGGGTCAGAATGTTCTCCGAAACCAATCCGATTATCATCGTCTTTGTATGAACACGGCTTTCGGTTCTTTACTGTAGGATAATGATTGAACCTTAAGACTGAGTCACTTTGGGTGTCTGTGATTAACCTACTGAACACGTACTTGTCTGGGAACCAAAGTCCTTCCGCCATTAGCTCAAGGATCTCGCTTGCTAATTCCCTCACTGATTCTACATAATCGTTTGCAGCGCAACTGTTATATAAAACAAGAAATCAATGAGACTATAGCTAGTTATAATTGAACTCTTCCATGCATGCATGAAGTTAATGGTATTGAAAAAAAGAAAAAGAAAACAATTACAAGCTGAGATTAATGTTGGAAATAAAATTTAACTCAGATGTTGAGGGGAGTTGAGTTTCAAATCCTCAACGGTGATAGGTTGATTTTAACCTAAATTTTTAGCTCTATGAGAAGCTCCCAAAGAAATTCATGAAATTTATCTAGAGCACTTAGGGTTCATTAAGAAAATATTTTATCATTTTGATCTTGACGGGGTTCGAACCCAAATCTTTAAGGAGTCTTAAAGGGTAATAACACTATCATTTGATAAGGTAAACCCTAAGCACTCCTTATAAACTCTACTAAAAGTCAAAATACAAAATCCCAAGGAACATAAACACTTTGAGTACTTCTACTATTTGAAATTTGAATCGACTGCTTAAAAAATAATATTTTAAATTCTTCTCTCAATAAAAAAATCGACTCACCCTCAACATCATTGGATCATGCTAATTCTTTCCCCTTTAAGTTCATGGGGGAAAACGGGATAGGGGCCGTTTAAAGGGTAGGGGCCATAAGGTATGATAAAGAAGCATTGCATGGCATGTTGAAGATAAATTATTGACAATACATAAGCAGTAAAAGGCTCCCCCTAGATGGTTTCTAATTACCTCTAAATTTATTTTGAGTTATATTTGTTATGATTGGCAGCATATTTCGTATTTTGTGAATGAAAAATTTTTTCTTTTAAATATTTAATTTACTCGACTTTAAATTTTTTATTAATAATAATTAATTTTTTTTAACAAAGATGATATTTTTTTTTAATAATAAAAGGGAAGGTGTCCCTTTCTAGGATACCAAAGCATTAATTATAAACAATCTTCTGCAAAAACAATAAATTCTCATTTCTAGTTCAAAGCTAGTGCTGTACATTTTTCATTTAGATTTTGCTATATTAAATATATAATTCTCATTTATTAGTATTAAACGAAATAATAAAATAAAGCAAAAGCTAACCCTAAACCCCGCTATCATGTATCACACTAAAGAAACAAAAAACCAGACACCTTGTCTGTCTCTAAACCACTACCATTAATAGCTTTTATAATGTGAATAATCATAATCATATACATACCTGAAGTTTTGAGGGTTATTAGAGATAGATTTGGATCTTTCAACAATGGAGAAAGGGTTGGTATGAAGAAGAAGGTACTCAAGTTCACCCTTATCACCATTCAGACCGATGTTCTTTAAACCATAACCAAATGGAGTTGCAGGCCCTGCACGTTGCTTGTCACCTGCTTCCTTGTCAAAGAAACGAACCCCTTCGTCTTCAAGTCTCGATATTGTATCACTAGGTACGCCATGGTTGATGACCTTGAAGAAACCATAGTCTTCACAAGCTTTGACGATTAGCTCCGATACGGTGGACCTATCGAGGGAAAGATCAACGACGGGAATCCCTACTGCTTTGGTTTTTTTGGTTCTCATTGAAGTTGCCGATGACAGCACAACCATTTGTGTGTTTCTTTTTTACCTAAAAATGAAAATTTTAATGAAGTAGTCTAAGCTTCGACGACCCTAGGAGAGTTAGAAGAGGTGTAATCATGGCTCATGAGTTTGCCCTACTATTTATACTTGCAAAGATAAAAGAAAGAGAAAAGGCTATGATATTTTTTATAATAACTAAAAAGATTGGTTATAAAATTGTATCGTTAATTTAGGAAGACGTGTTCTTTCAACCCAAGGAAATAGTTTAAAAAGAAAAAGAAAAGGTATAATGTAAATAAGGTTTAATTTCAGATTTAGTCTTTAAACTATACAAATTTTTATTTAAGTATCTAAAGTTTTTCTTTGACAAAAATGGAACTTAAACTACCAATCTCGTCCATTTTTTTTTCCCAAAAAGGATACTACGTCACGTGCAAAGGCGATACCGGCAGGACTAGCAAGGACCAAACTCCCCTTAAAATGAGATTTTTCACTTTTGACCTTTTAAAATTTATAAAATTTTAAGTTAGTACATGGTAAAATTATATTTTGGCCATCCAAAATTGATAAAATTTTGATTTAAGTTATTAAAATGGTAAAATTATATTTTAGTTCTAATAAAATTATACAATTTAATTTGGCCCTTTAGAAAAATTTTGTAGCTTCATCTCCGGTCATGTGTCATGTTCTTAATCGATTGATATCATGTTTTAAGATAAAATGAGATGAAATTAATAATTTAAATGTAATTTTTAACAAAAAAAATGTTTAAGTACCTAAGTGAGAAAATTAATATAATTTGATGGCTAATTTTACATTTAATCCTATATAAATAAATGATGGGTGGGAAATTTTGAGATATATAAAATAATAATGAAGGGTAAGAAAGTTGATTTAGTGCACGTGTAGGAGGGTGCGCGTAGCGAAAACTAGGGAAGAGTGGGGTCGGAAGCTGGAAGGTAAGGAGGGGCTTATGGGAAAAAACATTAGGTTGGGGGGCCAACCCTGCCTGCTAGCGGCTGTTTGTCCCCTCTAATTCCTTTTTTTCCCCTTTTTTTAAACCCTTTTCAAAAGTTCTTCGATTTCAAGTGGGGAAGGTAAAAGAATTCGGATTCGACTGGTTTTGACTCAATTCGGGTTGTTAAGATTTACTCTTTTCTTTTTTTCTTTTTAAATTGGGTTTTAAGTAGATCGGATAAATTTAGTTCAAATTAAATATTTACTCTAACATAATTATACCCATAAGATAATAAATATTATCATTAAAAATAATTAAAAATTATTCTTTATTTTAATAAAAATATAAAATATAAAAATTGTTGCATATTGTTAATTGAGTCTTAACTCAATTAGTATGGACATTGTTGTCAATGTAAGAGAATGTGGATTTGAGTATGTTGAAATACATTATCCTTCTATTATATGGGTTGAAGAGCAACTTTGAGAAGTTCTAGGTATTGTCTAACAAAAAGAATAGATATTTTGATTTTCAAATTAAATTTGAGACAAATAAAATAAGAGTTAAAATTTTCGATTGTCACCTCTAATTTTTAACTTTATTACTTTAACCCTATAATTTTTTTTCGTATAAATATTCATCTTAATTTTGTTGGTATAATATACTCACATATTAGATTATCCATTTTAATTTGATAATATTAAAATTAATTATATTATTTATCGTATATTTTGAATTCAAATTATTCTAATTAAATACTTAAAAGTATAAGTATCGCATTAATAATATGTTTTTATTAATTTAATATGAGCTTGAGTATTAAAGTAGCAACTCAAATTTAACAGGAAACATATTTAAATAAATTGATTGTTGATCTCTTTGAATTTGCCTTGTTATTATAAGATTGTCAAAATATTGCATCTCAATTTCAATATTTATTACGGGACTAGAATTTTAGTTTGGTAAATTGCGTAGTCTTAAGTGATTCTATTGCTTCAAATCCATTTAAGTCAGCTTTACTCTCGAAAATGAAAATTCATAAAAGAAATTCTTTAGGGTACCAAAATAAAATGGAAGCAAACTCAGAAGACAAAGAAGCTTGAATCGAATAGAAAAACCATAAGAAAGCAACGCACACAAGATGTTTGAGTAAATGCTTTTTAATATACTCACTAACTACAAATGGGATGATTACAAATGAAGGAAAGACCTCTCTTTCAAATCTAACAGTACCATTTAAATTACACTGACGGCCAAAATTAAAACTTATCTACAATATAAGAGTTTTAGGAGATTCAAATTTTATACAATCATATCCCTTGAGATTTACAATATTCACCATAGTAATTTTAGTTTTACTAGAATATTTCATTGAGCCACTAAAACTTTAAGTAAATAAGTTTCTTCGTATGTTTTACAAATCAATCTAATTCAAATAGATTAAATGATCCCATTTAATTAATTAACTTTCATAGAACGTTTTATATACATTCGTCATGTACTTAAATCTATCGAATTTTTTTTATAAGTGGGCAACCTTCTTTTGTTTTTAATGTTGATGAGATGTGACTTCGCTATTTGATGGTTTTTTGAAGATTTTTTTAATTCTTTAATATTATAGTGTGATTTCATGTATGTATCTTCATAGCCCTTGTATCTCAATATTTTAATGTTCTGTTCTTAGGTTTCAACGTAATTATATTGCCATACCATCCTTCCATTGCCACTTTGTTATTTTGTTATGAGTTTTAAGCAATTCATTACAAGTATACACATTAAACTAATAAATTTTAGCTCAGTCGACATTGATATTATTGTTAGTGTAAGAAGATATAAATTTGAATGTGTTGCAGCACATTACTCTCCTATTTAAAAGTTGATATCTAAATTTTATATAAAAAAAATCTTAAATATACATGCATTTATTATTTTTTTTTGAAATATAGTTAAATTTCATTATGTATATTTGTTAAATATTTCTGATTTGTTTTCAAATAAGGTAGCATTTCAATATAAAAAAAATTAACGAGATTGTTACCAAAATTATTGAAAGATGGCCTCGTTGATTGTTTTTATTGATGGAATGCCCTTTGTAAACTCGAGTAAATAAAAATGTCTTTTTATCATAAATAAAAGTATCAAATTCGACAAAATTTCAAGTTTTAATTTAATTCACTTCAGTAAATAAATTCGTATTCATTTTAATTTTAAAGGATCACAATAAAAATACATAGAATTTAGTTTATCATTTAGAGTTTTAAGATAAAATATGTTCCATTTGGAATTTAGTTTTCTTATTTTTACAATATTTAAAAAAGAGAAAAAGGTAACTCTAAGTTCCTTTTGTACTCAACCAAATTTAAGTTTATCATTTAAGGTTTTAAGGTAAAATTTAGGTTTTAAAATTTATAAAAAAATTAAATTAATTTCAGGATATTTTAATAATAAAATAATTAAATTTAAAGTAAAAGAAAAACCATCTTAAATAATGAATAAAAAAAACCTTCATCATTTAAAATAAAAAAGATATTTAATTTAGTAAAGTTTAAACCATTGCATTCGTACCTCGGAGAGATAATTAGCAATTGAAAACACCCTTTTAAGTGCTTTAAAATCATTTCATATATTTATCTCTAAAAAGATACTTTTCGTATAATTCTATATCTCTTCCCAGTTAAGATATATCATTTCTTTTAATTTGTAATACATTTATATTCATTAAGCTGATTGAATATTAGTTCATTTGGTATTGATGTTGTTGTTAATACAGAAGGACGTGAGTTCAAGTGCATTCAAACGAATTATCTTTTTCTTTAAGGGTTGGGAAGGGGTTATGGGTAATTTTAAGCATTGCATTAAAAAACAAAAATTAAGAATCGTGATGCTATACTTATACAAGAAGGAGTAAAAAATATATATACACATCATTAGTGAATAATCTAATTAAAGTATTTGATAGAATAATTTAAAATTTTGAATAACTTTATGTTGATGACATACTAATCAGCATCGAACATCTACCATTGAAAAAAAAAAAAAAGAAAATTTCTCCTTTTGCATAATTTTCAGTGAAGAAAATTTAATGGTTTTTTTTTATATATATTATGTGTTACACATCAATGTATAACAAACTTTTTGATTCTTGAAAATCTTAAAAACATTGTTTTTAGGATAATTAATGATGTTGTTTGCTTATTTAAAGCATTTGCTTAAATAGTAAAACATGGCTTAAAAAGGTTGAACTTGGGTTGCAAATTTTCAAATTTGTATTTCTATTTATTTATTTAAAAGATTATGTACATGTTGATTAGTAATAAATAAATAAATATATTTTAGATATAAAATATTAAAATATAAATGTCAATAGAATTAAACAAACTTGTTAGTATAAAAAAAATTTATGATTCCTACTTTCACAACAAAAAATACATTGATTATCAATCATTTATCCCTTTAAAACATATTTAAATTGTGTTACCCTCATTCTTACATAAATTACGATAATAAAATAATAAATATATAATAACTGGACAATAAATGATTAAACGAATATTAAATGATTTATTAAACGAATTTAATTAATCTAAATAAAATTAACCTTAAAATCTTATTCATGTGCATTTCTTCCTAATAAAAAACACAGAAAGGAATTCAAGTTTGTACGTGTTGAGTGCGTAATGTGTCATTTCTTTCAATGAAGAATTTGTTAGCTTCTTTCTATAAAACCCCTAGTGGGCTTTAATTAGGCATTGGCCAAAGGTTGTGGAGGGGCTATCAGAAATGAGTACAAGATTCACACCCCACAAATTAATTCAATTCATTCATATCATCATTTTTTTAAATTTCCACACTTTGTTCAACTCTAATTACGTGATATATTCTAAATAGAAGTGAACTTGAGTTAAAAGATTTTTCAATTCTACCTTGGCCCCACATATTTTACCGTTTTCAAGCAATAGAAAGATATATAAAAGAAATTTTATATTGATGTTTATATATTTTATAATTAAATTTAAATTAAAGATTTTAATTTTTTTTAAATAGTAAAATAGGCCAATTGAGTGGATTAAACCGAGCTTGAATTTAGAAAATTTTACAAAATTCAACCTCAATCTTGTTTAGTCCATGAATTTCTTTTTTTAACAACAGGATAGTGTTTTTTTTAAAATGGATATGAAACAATTCCGATAACTGTTTGCCTTTGATTTCACCCTGATCTTTTGGAATTATTGAGATTATATATATTGAAATTATTAGCAATAAATAATAAATAAAGATGGCGATGTAGAATAATTATGAATGTATTTAATAATCATGAAAGTAATAGTGTCACGGAGTTAGAATATCCGTCCTAATACGTTTACAAATTTTAATATCCCAACAAAGCGAAATAGAGGGTGAAGACAAAACATACCAACAATGAAGCCGGTCCTGCTTTAAATTCACTGCCTATGGTCTCATTTGTTAAACAAAAAATAAAAGTGGCTAAAATTCTTACGGACAAAGTATAATTTGTATACGGTCATCGCAAGTCTTGTTACACACTATAAAGACATGCCAAGATTGATCCAATCTCCTGGTTTTATTCAGCTTTTTACATGATCTTCACCCTTTTGAAGTTCTTTCATGTAAACATTATTACAACAATAACATACACAATAAATATAAATGAACTGTTTCGTAGAAATATTTAGAGATCCATCTAGATTTAGAACCTCAGTTGATCCTTCATGAAAAAAAACCTAGGTTGGTATTAAATATATGCTTCTTGTCATCAAGGATTGATGAGCCAAGTGTCTCCTTCAACATAGTAAGTTCCTAAAAATGGCTCAGCTTCTTCATCTGTCAGAATTCGTGCCCATGGCACTCTTCCCGTTAAGTTGGCTCCAGGTCCACTGCACTTGTATTCTCCATAATAAACCCTACTGCAACCACAACCGCAAGCACAAAAATTTCAGCATTGTCACTTTAGTATGTATATTATTATTTGATCATAGCATTTGTCCTCACGCATCACGTTTAGGGTTTCCCCAATCGCTCCACCCTTGGGGACGAACCACTTTGTCCATGAACGTGTAAGAGAAGACAACCCTTGAATAATCACCCCATGCTCTACCTAGGTAAACCAGGCCAGTGCCATTGCCTATTACCACGCTATCTTTAAATGAAAAACCACTGGCCATTGACGCACTGGATCGCTTTTGTGCCGTGAGAGAGGCTACTTTCTTGGCTATGGAGTTCAGATGGCAGTTCTGCAATACACACAACAGTAGTTTTACATTAAGGAACATGTATGAACATGGTGGAAGCGTAGCTTATGGACCGACCTCGTAAAGGGACCTGCCGTAGCCGAAAATGAAATCGACGGAGCCTTGGATAAAGCAATTGTTGAAGTAATGGAGACCCTTGTGGTCGTAAAGTGTGTCTTGGTCCCCATAGAAACTGCAGTTGTAAAATGTAGCTTTGGTCCCTGATATTCGTACTGCTACTGCTTGACCCCCTTTGGATCCAATCGTATGTGGGACTGTGTTCTGTATATTATTAAACAACATTTGGTCCAACAATGAAGTTAATCTTTACTAATTTATCTTTCACTTTATAGCTAGTGGCATATACCTCAAACTTGATGTTAATGGCCACAAAATAATTTGCATCCACAGCAACTGTTGCACTTTGAAATGTCTTCAATGGCCTCCCATCTTTACTGGAACTCGACGCCGTGTCGTTCCCGGTTATGGTTGGTGGGTTATTTGCATCACCTTGAAATGTAATGAAGGGCATTGTTCTAGGGATAATGATCTTTTCCCTGCAAAATTTGAACTTTGTCACAACTAGTAAGAACATCTTACATGTATGCATATATGTATATATATGTATGTACCTATAAATGCCTGGTTTGATGACCAAAATGACTCTCCTGGTGTTACGTAAAGAGATGCTGTTAAGTGCTTCATTAATAGTTTTGAAATCGCCACTACCATCTCGACTAACATTGAACATCACCTTGTTCTTCTCCGCAATCACGAGGTTATCGTCAAGAACCGACATAACAAGGGATCGATCCGCCGCCAGCCGTTTACTTCTGTGATTTCGGACATTCCAACCGAGCCATTTCTCGAACTCTGTTTCACTGCCTGGATTACTTGAAGCACTAGTTGTTGACGAATAATTACAGATAACAAGAACCAATACAATGAGTGGGATGTAGGTGTATGAAGATGAAGCCATAACACAATGTGCATGTGATGGGGCTAATCACTCAAAAATCACCAGTAAATATATATATGAGTTAACAGTTATATAAGATTGGGAATGTGTTGTTCAAGCATATAACTTTAATTTTGCCCAAGAAAAGATCAAATTATGGGAGTATATGAATTTGGTAATATTCTTGAACCTAAATCCTATCCTCTTCCATAATGGTGGGGAAGGTGAAGGGTATAGAGAATGCGGGCATAGCTGTAACCCAATACTTCCAATTTATACATTTTTGCTGGGTTTTTTTTTTTTAAATTTATGTTACTCCTGTTGGAGAGATATATATATATATATATATATATATATTAAAATTTTCCATTCTTTAAAATTACATCCCTTTTATTTACATGAATATTGAATTCGAATATTTGAAAGAATTCAAGAAAAATATAAAGTCCTAACAAGATTATAATGTATGAACCATGTGAATTTATGAATAAGGGACATTTGAACTATGGATGGAGTACAGAAACTGGGCCTAGTCTAGTTTAGTGGTGTCCAGGAAAATACCATGATTTTGCAGAGTATGAAGTAACCACCCCATGTTGCAAGTGTTAGGCAAAGGTCAAAAAGACAAAATAACATGCCACTTGTCTCTTCAAGTGTCCCAAATGCATATGTGAATTAACATATGCTCTTACTTCATGTCGTCAGCTCTGTTTTTTTAATTTATTTATTATATATTTATGGTTTGAATTTTCTTTTTTACGATATCGACACTAAAATTTGAGTATGTATTATCAATTTTGATGACGTGTGTTGGGTAGTAATGAACGGTAAATATGTTCATCTCATAATTCTTTGATATGGCTTTGAGTGGGAGATTGGAAAATTTTAGGGAAAATTTCAAATTATTTTATAGATTTTTTTTATTATATCATTCCAACCCAACCTCGAACTTCAAACCTTAAATTTAAATTTTAATCTAAATTCCAAAACAAAGTTTAGGGTTCAGGTTCGAGTTCGAGTTTGAGGTTTAAGATTAAGGTTTAGGGTTCTATGTTTAGAGTTTGAGATTTTTTGTTCAGGGTTTATGGTTTTTGATTTGGGATTCTAGGTTTAAGATTCTGTATTTAGAGTTTATGATTTTTTATTTGGGATTCTAAGTTTAGGATTCGATGTTTATGTTTCAGGGTTCAAGATAAAAAAAACCAAAATTATATGTTAATGATCTGGAAAAATAATTAAAATTTTATTAAATAATTAAAAAAAGATCATAAATGATGTGGTAGGAAGAATTTATAAAATAATAAATTCAGTAATGTAGTTAACTCGCAGTAAAACAGCTTTAGTATTATTTCATTGTTCCCAATTTAACTAAATTGTCATTATTTAAAATTCCTAACTAAATTTGATGTTCCTCAATCAAGTAATATTTACTCAATTGAAAATTAAGATTAAATTACTAGAAAAACTCCTAAGTTGGCTTTTTTACCTAAATAATATAAAAAATTAATTATGAAAAAAGTATAGAAAATAAATTAATTATGAAAATAGATATTTGTTACAGTGTTTAACAGTGCCGCCTGACACATTGGCAGCATTAAACATAAATGTGATGACTTAAAATATCTAGGGACCTAATATATAAATTTTCTGTTTTGATTGGTTTTAAAGGTGTTGCCTTTGTGGAACCAAACTTTAATTAGGTAAATTGCTTTATAAGCCTCTTGTTTATTATTTTTTATTACCCTTTAACACCAAAAATAGAGAGGTCTTTTATCAATTAGTCCAAAAAGTTTTTTTAACCAAAAAGTATTTTTGTAAAAAAGTCGATTCCAACTGTAAATAAATTTTATTTATTTTCCGAAAAGTACTTTTTTTGTTCAAATTATGTCCGACATAGTAGTTAATGGTATTCATAGTAGTTTCCTTTCGCTCACATTATATTTGGAAATTATAAATTTAACTAATAATTATAATTTATACAAAATAAGATTTTTCTAAAGCTTTTATAATTATAATTTTATACCGTGTCCGTAAATCAAATTGATAATAAAATTATAATTTTTTCGAAAAATAAATAAAATTTATTTTCAGTTGGAATTAGCTTTTTTATAAAAATACTTTTTGGTAGAAAAAACTTTTTAGATTAATTGGTAAGAGACTTCTTTATTTTTGGTGTTAAAGGGGAATAAATGAAAATAATAAACAAGGGGGTTTATGAAGCAATTTACCCTATTTAAAGTTTGGCACCATCAAACTGTCAGGCGGCATCCTTAAAACCTTTTTTTTCAGCTGCCAATCAAAACAAAAAATTTACATTTCCTTGAATATTTTAGGTCATCACATTTCACTTTGGTGCCACCTAACACATATCTATGTTCGTAATTAATATATTTCTTATACCTTTTTCGTAATTAATAATTATTTTTATATTATTGGGTAAAAAAGCCCCTAAAAATATTTATAAAAAATTCAATTGAGCTTATGATCAAAAAGCACAATCAATTGGGTTGTTAATCAAAAGTTGGCAATCAATAAAACCCCTATAAAAATCAACATTCAGTGCTTGGCACCCCGTACAAGCCTAATCACCTAAATCCTGAAGTTACCAAACATTATTTCTCAAACCCTTTACTCAACACTCCATACAAGTCCGATCACCTACATCCTTAAGCCACTAAACACTAAATTCATTGTCTCTCAAACTCCTTAGGTACCCCATTACAACTCCAATGACTATCACACTTTAATCCCCCATTTCCTTATTACCAAAATCAAATCCGAACCTTCGTAACGACAAAATTTATTTATATTTTTTTTATAAATTATTTACCATTTTAATAATTTTAATATAATTTCTATGAAGTTTTATAGTTTATATCTATAACACCCCTTAACCCCAAACCGTTGTCGGAACAGGGTTATGAGGCATTACTAAATATATCTATCAATTTACGAACAATTCATAAATAAATAACAAACATATTAAAATTAAATCATAAAGTCCCTTTAATGGACCCTTGAGGCCTAAATTATATAATAGAAAAGGAATGGGACTTGTTCGAGTACTTCAAAATTTTTCCATAATTTTTTTTACTCAATATATCCCCTTTATAAACATCTAACCTCACCTGCAAATTTTCAAACAGCAACCAATACCAATTCCAGTATTTCAACCAACATATTTATATAATTATACATACCTAAATCATATCTATATCATTATCTGAGTAATTTAATCAATTAGCATCACAACATTAACTTAAATTTCAACTAATAATTTTTATTCATTTCCTAGATCAAGTTTAATGCATACATACTAATTCAACGTTATTTACACATAAACTTTTAAAATCTTTACATGACCAAGTACATGCCAATTTAACAAAAAAGTAAGATTACTTTACCAAAGTTGTGTCGAGGTTAGGATTGATCAGGATGCTAAACCGGGACCTTTATATTCTATTAACCTGCGCACGGAAACAATCGTACATTGAGTATTTTATACTCAATGGTATTACCAAAACTCAAACTATATAATTCAAATAATTTAAATTGTATTAATCATAAACATTATAAATCATAGAGATTAATTTCCATTTAATATCTTATAACAATTATATCATTTTATCAATAATATTACATTTTTAACAATCTGTTCTTCCATTATTCATAAACTTTAATTACATATTATCATATCACATATATCACAATAATCCATAATTCAACTTTTACCTCTTTCTTATACTTCTAATCATTCAAATAATCAAATTCATTCAATTTACTCATTAATTTATTCACCCTATTAACATAATTTGGACTTTGACAGATACACGGACTCCAACCAAACACACCGGTAATATCCAACCAAAACACACCAGAATAATCATGTAATCCTCCAAAACACACCATAATCATATAATCCTCCCAAATACACTAGAATAATATAATCCACCCAAAACACACCAATATAGCACATAGTGCCTCTTTAGATAATTCTGAAGGATATAACAACAATATCTCCAACTTCCTTCTCAAATCCTATGGCATGCCAATTATATCCAACTCAGCCTGAATAGTTAATAAGGAATTCAATTTCTCATTTCAATTTCACTTTCATGCCAAATTCACTTTCAACTCAATATACAATTCAATTTCAACATATTTTAATAACCATATAACTCAATTTCTTACAATTTAAATTCATACAATTTAATAACATACTTACCTTATGATTTACTTACCAACCTTATAATTCATATGTAACATTAAATAAATAGTAGTTTGAGTTATAGTAATACAAACCGTAAATTTCCTCGAGTTACTCCTCGATTATCTTTTTCTTCCCCTTTTGCATTGACGTCTCAGGTTCTTTATTAACTACGAAAATTAAAATAATTTACACAATTAATTACAGCACTAATTTACAATAAATAATTAAATTTCTATTCAATTTCTACCTTATTTCTAATTTAATCCTAACTAAGCTTACTTACTTTCTTAATTCAATTCATACTTTATTTCTATTCAAATTTTGATCAAACTCAAATTTAACTATTAAATTTTCAGCATAAATCCCTAATTTCGAATTTTTCTCAATTTAGTCCCTACAACGCAAAACTTATAGTTACTTTTACAATTTAATCCCTTTATCAATTCTAACTTGAAATTCATTCAATTAAATCCCTAATTCCAGAGGCGAATTTGGGGGGGGGGGCAGGCAGTGGCCCCGGCCCCCCCAAAATTATAAAAAAAATATTTATTGTTTTAGTCCTTTAGGATTTTAAAACTTTGGCCTCCCCTTAAATTGTTGTTTGGCCCCCCTTTCCAACTTTGAATATTAAATTTTCTTTTTCTTTTTTGTTTTATTTTATCCAGATAATATATTTTAACTTTTTAACTTTAAATATTTATATAATATATTATTGTAATAAATGTTAATATAACATTAAATATAATATTGATATATTTCTAACTTTCTTTTTTTAGATGATAGTTTTTAATATAATATTAAATGTGAATTTAGGTTAAAATTTAATTTGTTAACTAGTGAAAAAGAAGTCTCTTTTCCTATTGCTATTAACAACTATTTTCATCAACGTCTGTCCTTCAAACGCGACTTCACGTTCATCTTCTAAGGTTTTTCTTTTCAGCTTTTTGCAATTTTACAATTGTTTTTATTATGTTTTAAATTTTATAGTTATTAATTTTTTTATCTTTTAAAATATTGTAGTTATGAAGTCGAAAACAATTGATTCATTTTTTAAAAAGAAAAGTACAGAGACTACACAATCACCTTCAAAAGCTTCACAAATTGAGACACAATCACCTTCAGAAGCTTCACAAATTGAGGTACCACATTCATCATCTGTTCCTTTAAACTCTGATGCTCGTCCTTCTAAAATTCCTAGAGTGGAAGATGAGGCACTTGATTTGTCTAACTTAGAACGTGAACCTGGGTTACGTAAGCAAATATATGAGTATCCGGTTAATATGCGTGATGAAATTCGAAGAGCTTATATTAAGGCTGGACCATATCAACCTATTCTTTTAGAATATCCTGCTTCCAATTCAAAAAAGCATCCTCGTTATTTTCAACCATCATGGTTTAAAAAATTTCCCTGGTTAGAATATTCACCTTCTAAAGATGCAGTATTTTGTTTGCCTTGTTTTCTTTTTAATAGCAATCCAAGTAGTCGTTTTGGATCAACTACATTTACTCATAATGGCTTTAGAAACTGGAAAAAGGTACACGATGGATGCAATTGTGCTTTTTTGGCACATATGGGAAAAGATCCGAATTCACTCCATATCAATGCACAATGAGCTTATGTAGATTTAATGAATCAAGCTCAACATATTGAAGTATCACTTGATAGACAAACTACACAGCAAATTTCAGCTAATCGTCTGCGTCTGAAAACTAGTATAGATGTTGTTCGATGGTTGTCATTTCAAGGCTGTGCTTTTAGAGGTCATGATGAAAGCTCGGGATCAAAAAATCGTGGGAACTTTCTTGAATTGTTATCACTATTAGCATCGTATGATGAGAAAGTTGAAGATGTTTTGAAAAGTGCTCCACAAAATGCTAGTTATACTTCTTCAACAATTCAAAAAGAGATATTGCAAATTTATGCTAGTAGAGTTCGTAATGTAATTCGTGAAGAAATTGGTGACAGAAAGTTTAGCATTATTGTGGATGAAGCGAGAGACGAGTCAAAAAAAGAGCAAATGGCAATTATTTTGAGATTTGTTGATGAACAAGGACAGGTAAAAGAACGATTTTTTGATATAGTCCATGTTAAAGATACTGCATCATTGACTTTGAAGAATGTGATTTTTAATGTTCTCTTGCAACATAGTTTTGACATACAAAATATCCGAGGTCAAGGCTACGATGGTGCAAGCAATATGCGTGGGGAATTTAACGGCTTGCAAGCTTTGATTTTGAATGATTATCGATATGCTTATTATGTTCACTGTTTTGCTCATCGTCTTCAGTTAGCATTGGTTGCAGCAGCTAGAGAAGTGGTTGAAGTGCATCAATTCTTTAAAGACTTATCTGATATTGTTAATATTGCTTCGGCTTCCTCCAAACGACATGATGAATTACAAAAAGCCCAAGCAACTGAAATAACTCGTTTGGTATCCATCAATGAGTTAGCAACTGGAACAGGAATGAATCAGATTGGCACTTTACAACGTCCTGGTGAGACTAGATGGAGTTCTCATTTAAATTCAGTTACTAGTTTACTGAAGACGTATAATGCTACTAGTACAGTTCTTGAAAATCTAAAAAATACTGCTTCTAACTATTCTCAACGAGGAGATGCTCATAACGCATATAATAGATTGAGATCTTTTGAGTTTATTTTTATTTTGCATATAATGAAGGAAGTTTTAGGGATTACTGATAACCTTTGTCAAGCTCTGCAACGTCGTTCTCAAGATATATTAAATGCCATGAGTTTAGTTTTGACAACGAAAGATTTAATTCAAAAGTTGAGAGATGATGGATGGAATGAATTGTTGAAAAATGTGATATCTTTTTGTGAAACTTGGGAGTTGGATTTTCCAGATATGAATGCTCAATACGTCGTGGGTCATAGTCGCAACAAGAAGGAAGATGTTACAGTGGAGCATCATTATCGAGTAGATATATTTTTTGCTACAATAGATACTCAGTTGCAAGAATTGAAAAGCAGGTTTAACGAAAATGTTGTCGAGCTTCTCACTCTTACTACAGCTTTAGATCCCAAGGAGTTTTTCAAGTTATTTGATATTGATAAAATTTGCATTCTTGTAAACAAGTTCTATCCAGAAGATTTTTCTCAACAAGAGAAAGAACGTCTCCCATATGAGTTGAAGCATTATGAACTTGATGTATGTACGCATCCTGATTTGAGAAAAATATCAACACTTTCTGAACTTTGCAGAAGCTTAGTTGAAAGTGGAAAGTCAGTCATGTACCCACTCGTTGATAGACTGATTCGTCTTATATTGACTCTTCCAGTTTCAACAGCATCCTCAGAACGTGCTTTTTCTGCTATGAAGATTGTGAAGACTCGACTTCGTAGCAAGATGGAAGATGATTTTTTAAGAAGTTCTTTGGTTGTGTACATTGAGAAAGAAATTGCAGAAAAATTTGATGTAAACGAAATAATTGATGATTTTAATAAGGTCAAGAATCGAAGAGTGCAATTCAAATAAATTTTAAGATTTATTTCTAGTTTATTTTTATTTATTAAATTATTTTTATTTTTAAATTTATTATTTTTATTATCTCGGCCCCCCTCTTGAAATTTCCTGGCTTCGCCCCTGCCTAATTCATCTTTTTGTTCAACATAAACTATACTTAAAAACTAATGAACTTCCAAATTATCAACTTAATTCTATCAAAATCTTGTTTTAAGACTTCTAAAACATCAAAATTAAGTAAAAAAAGACTTAATTTACTTACCTTTTAAAACCTAAAACTTCAAATCCTTAGTTTCTCCTTTTATTTTCTTTCTTTCTTTTCTTTCCTCTGTTTCGAATGCCTCTGTTTCTTTCTTCTTTGTTCTACTTTTGCTTTTATTTGTTTTTAGTTTATTTACTTTATGTTATAATAATATAATATATAATAATTATTTAATAACAAATATCTTTTAACTTAAATTATAAGTAATTTTATATTTATTTTACATTTGTACTAATAATTTTATTACAATTGTCATTATTTAATTTGTTTATCAAACAAAAATCTTATAATTTAATTATTTAATTAATAAATATATTTTAACTTAATAAATAATAAATATCTATTTACTAAATAATACATGTATTACAATTGTATTATACATATTATTACACATATTATTACACATGTATTTTAACTCCACTCTACATTTTTCATAATTCAATTTATTTGATAATAGTAATAGTTATTATTATTATTATAATCAATAATTTAGAATAATAATTTAATAAATATCTATCTAATAATTAAATATAAGTATTACAAATGTATATATTTTTATTAATACATTTGTATTAAATCATTCCCTTACACTTGTCTTTATTTTATTTATTTAATAAAGATAATTTAATAATTTAATATAAACCATAATAATTAAAAATATAAAAATCTAATAAAAATCTTAGATTTTTAATACCTATTTGCCGCCTCATTTCTCACAAATGGCTTAATTTCCATTTTAGTCCTTTTTACTTTCTATTGATCTCTAATTCAACTTTTGCCCCTTATTCAATTTAATCTTTTTTCCTAATTACTCTTAATTAGACTAAATTGACCTAATTAAAGTCTAATTAAACACACAAATAGACTCACAAATATTTCTAATAATTATTTAAGAACCCATTTCACTAAAACGGAGGCCCGATAATGTACTTTTCTGATACCCATGAATTTTGGGTCATTACAATATCTATTTAAAATTTCAATAATTTATAAGTTTTTATAGTATTCATATAATATTATATAATTTTCATATATATTAATATTTTTTAATATTTTTATAATTTTCTAAATCAAATTAAATATTTTATTTTGGAATAATTTTTTATAATTTTATAGTTTTTTAAAATCTAATTGATTAATAAGGCGTAATTTTCCATTTTAAATTTTCTTGTTCTTTAAAAAGAACGTAAAAATACTGAAAATGAATCCGAAACTCATTTTACTTTGGAACTTCGAGATCAAGTGAAGCCCATTCTAGCCCATTTAGCATTTTTAGGGGCAGATTAATGGCCTATAGCTTGAATTTCTTTTTAGTTTTTTTTTTTTATATAATATTAGGAGTAGGGATGGGGATGAGATCATACGATTTAAACTCGTGTCAAATAAGTGTCTGACAAAAATTTTAACCACTGTTTTATATAAGTGAAGACTTCTTTTTAATTCGTATAAACATTTTGAGAGAAATTTTGATTAATTAGGAATAGTAAAATTCAAATATGCTCTGTAAATTTCATATTGATATGTTCAAAATTTCGATTATTAAGAGTTTTTCTTTCGGTCATGGTTCTTTATTTTTAGATCAGGTTGCTGTCTGGCCTCATTCTTTCCCATCCCTTCCTCACTCACTTCTCCTTTTTTACTTTTTTTTTTTTTTTTGCCTTTCCTTTTCTTTCCATCCGTCACCTTCTCCCACCTCCATTGTCGTGTCCTCACCTTTCACCAACCGCCCTCCTGTTTTTTTTTTTTTTTTTTGGCATGGCAGGGATGTGCTGCTCTAAATAATAATTTTCTTGAAACTTTGACCCTCGACTCCTCCTTAGAAGGCTTTTTTGGGTCAATGAGGACTCGTTTTTTTTCGAGTCATTCACGACTTAGCATTCTCAAGTTCATAGTAACTCAATTTTTCGAATTTGAATTGACTCCCTTTTTTTCTACATTTGATTTGAAGATTTAATGTTTTATGAGGTTTTACAAGTTTTTTTAAGGGATAAAATTGTCAATGTGAGATTCAATGCACCAATCCGTACTTTATTTTGGTGGTTGAGTGTCCAATTATGTGACTTTATACACGTGACTTTCACATTCTTATTACTGTTATTTTTTAGAGTTTAATTTTTTTTATAATTTGACTTTCAGTCAAACGTTCATATTTATTTTTATATTTATTTCTTTGGACTTAATTTCTAATGTATTGTAATATTTATAATTTTTTATTGTAATGATTTACATATGAATGAAATTTCTATTCGAAAAAAACAAGAAAATCATATTAGGTCCTGAATATGACTAGCTAGGAAAATGTCATTTAATTGGTTAATATGTCATGTCAGCAGTCTGTTAGTCGCTTAACAAAATTTTTAACAACAGTGACCAATTCGAACAATTATCTTAATTAAGGTAATTATATTGACAAAAAGTATTGTAAAGTGACCAAAATAGGAACAATACTATTTTAAGGTGACTTTCGATGTAGTTCACTCAAATTTGTTACTGATCTCATATTCTATGTAAGTTATGAATTTAATTTCGTAATTTGATTTCATCAATTTTAGTTATTATACTTTTTGAATAAGTCTGTTTTAGTTTCTTTAATTTTCCAATTTAGAAGTTTCAGTCCAACCCAAACAGTAATAGTTAAATCCGTTTGGTTAAATTTTATTTTTATTCTTGCGCTATGTGTAATGTTGTAGATGTAATCCATGTTCTCCAACCAGATCATGCTTAGTCCTAAAATTTTTGAATATCTCTTTACTCATTTGTCAACCATTAAGTATATTTTTTATGAGTCATATATGAAAATAATAAGTTGATATGATATAACGCATGCGATAATATATTTGTTGAATCAAATTTTGGAAATAGCAAAATATAATGAATTTAACCATTATTGCTTGATTAGGACTGAAATTTTAAAAATTAAAATCCTGAAGTCGTCATTAAGAGGGTTTTACCTAAACGTTACTTTAGCTCGAATAATAGGGATGTTTAAACGGTTAACCAAACAAGACTAGTATTAATCGAATTAACTAAAATTTTTAATCCTTTAACAGATAATCGAACCGGAATTTTTTAAAAAAAAACTTAACTGAACCGAAATATTTCGGTTAATTCGGTCGGTTAACCAAATTAACTAAAATTTATATTTTTTTTTGTTAAAACAAGTATAAAATATAAAAAAATAAATTGATAATATTCGTTTGACCGAATTATTCGAATTAATCGAATTAGTTAGCCTAATTATTTATTAAATTCGGTTAATTCTGTTAATTATCCGATTTTGAACTAAATTAACCGTTAATTGAAATTCTAAAAAACCTTTAATCGATCTCCGACTGAACTAGATC
The DNA here is from genome assembly GCA_020496765.1 of Gossypium stocksii. Taxonomy (NCBI): domain Eukaryota; kingdom Viridiplantae; phylum Streptophyta; class Magnoliopsida; order Malvales; family Malvaceae; genus Gossypium; species Gossypium stocksii. The sequence goes on along the minus strand of CM035627.1, from coordinate 87,738,416 downwards.
GATTAACTGAATTAGATCAATTCAGTCGATTAATTCAATTCTAACCGAAGTTTTAACACTCTTAAAAAGTAATCTACTTACAAAAATTGAGTAAATTAATGGAATGGGAATTTAACCAAAACTAAACTGTTGTAATGATAAAGTAGAGAATATTATTATTTGTCGTGATGATGCCAGACATTTTCTTTTTTGATTGTTGAGTGAAATATTTACAATCCAAAAAGTTGTGAATTTCCATAAGAAAAAGAGTCCATTAGAGAACCGAATCTCCAAAAGTAACCCTTTCATTTTTTTACTTTGGTTTATTCATATATATGATTAGTCTGATTAGATCACATTATCCTCATCATCATAAAGCTGCTGTTGTAAGAACCAAATATTCTCTTCACACCACTCACTCTCCATCCAGTAATCTCCACCACCAAGCCAACCATTGCCATTGCTCTGCTCATCTATACCCCATGTCTCTGCTACAGTTGAACCGTATGTGACTTGGGTTTCCGACGAAGACTCAGGTAGGAGACTCTGGTCGACCTGGACCGACTCAGTTTCGTTTCCATAGGTGAGTTGACCAGAGGGTGACTCGTGTTTAGCACGGCTGATCTGTTCTATTAAACGAGGGATATACTCGTAACGCAAGGCGTCCCTGAATTTGGGGCTGTTAACGTCGCATTCAAGCTTCTTTGCCTGTTTCTGGACTTTGGTTCTCCAGTAGTTCTTTATTTCATTGTCTGTCCTTCCAGGCAAGTGTTCGGCAATCTTCGACCACCTTAAACAGGGTTCCATGCTCAAAGTTAGACAAATTCACAAAAACCCCACCATATATATATATATATATATATGTTTATTGAATTCACAAATAATAATAATAATAAACCTGTTGCCCCAAATAGAATGGAGTTGAATAATCAATAATTGTTCTTCAAGGGTGATGCTGCCTCGTCTAACAGCAGGTCTCAAGTAATTCAGCCATCTCAATCTGCAACTTTTCCCAGTTCTTCTTAACCCTGTAACATAGTTACAATTATACGAGTAAGAAAACTCCAAAAAGATTCATAAATAAATGGCGGGAGAAACTATGAAAAACCTGAGAAACGAGCGACGGAATTCCAGTGACCTTCACCGTGAAGAGTGACATAAGCCTTGAGCATGGAGTCTTCTTCTTCAGTCCACTGACCTTTCCTTACGTCCATCTCTTCTTCAATTTGATGACCACTTTCAGATATGGAGAAGAAACCTCTCTCGTAAACTTCCATTGATTTTGGGAGAAGAAAGGGTTGGAATCTACGAGACAAAGAGACAGAAAGAGGGTTTTATTGTTATTTATATTTTTGGAGGGGGATTTTGATTCGTGTTGTTGTGGACAATGAAGCTGAGCTTATGGTGATATTAGATAAGTGGAGGTTATATATAGAGTGCAGGGGTGGGGTGTAACGATGGATATAAGTAAGATTTTGAGTGTTAATATCGTGAATGAAAAAGTAATTACCGAAAATATTTAATTAAAATTTAATGTGATTATTGGATACCAGATTATTATATCTAAATGTCATATGTACATACATGAAAAAAAAAAAGTAAAAATAGGATATAAACACTTAATAAGAAGCTCGATTTGTCTTAAATAAAATTTCAATTTTTAATATTGTGAAGAAGGAAAACAGTGTAGGAAGAGTTTTATCTATATTTAAAAAATTTATCGGAATCAACACTAAATTTAATTGAAATTAAATGTGATTATCAAATATCCAACCATCATAATAAAATGTTATTATTAATGGTGAGTTTAGATGGATAGTGGGTGCGGTGCGTTTGACTTATTTTTTGTCTCACGCTATAATATTACTATAATATTTAATTTCACAATCAATACTATTTTTATATTAACCGTAAATAAATCGTCTATCTAAACCTACCCTAAAATGATAATTAAAGTAAATAATGAAGTGATTTAGTTAAAGGCATAAAATTGATATTTTATTGAACCCATGTGGTGCATGTTTGCGGTTGGACTTTTCTATACCTATCCCACACGCAAAATTGTACAAAACATTTTAATATACAGTAATTAATAAAAATATAAACAATATTCTTATTCTAGTCAGACTATAGAAACTTTAACAAAAAAGAAATACTCATTTTTAATGTATAATAAAATAAGTAAACCCTTTAATCTATAATCTGTAATATATAATATATAAAGGTATAAGTTTGGAAAAATTTTCATTATATTATTAAATTTATATTAAAAATAATTATAATATTTAATTTAGAATTATTATTAAAAAATTTGAAATAAAATTAAAGTTGTGATAATTATACATTTAAAAATAATTATAATTAAAATTATTAATTAAAACATTATGCTAATTTTAAAATAGAATTATGATTTGAAATAAAAAGATGTACTAAGTTTATTGGTGTGAAATAGAGTTATTATTTGAATATAATTTTAAGGTAGTATAAAAGAGGAGTGTTATGTTAAATAACACTGTTTCAAAGTGACTGATAAAAGTGATAGGTTGTTAGAAATTGTGATATACGCCACTCTTCTTACCATGTGTCTTTTATGAGTTAAAATACAAGTGTTATTTGTTAATGTACCATCTTACTTTTAGTATTTTTATTTCTATATAATTTAAAGTAAAATATAATAAAATATTACTATTTTAAAATAATTATATTAAAATATAATAAAATAAAAATATTATAATATTTAATTTTATATCAATATTGAAACAATAAAAATAAAAAGTACTGCTACTAAAACAATATATTAATATTGTTACTTTCTAAAAAATAAAATATATAATTTTATATCAATGTTAATATATAAATCTAAATTAATATTTATATTCTTTATAATTAAATCTCAATAAAAATATTTTTAAAAATCTTTTAATTTAAATTTGGACGAGATCAGGTTGACCTGAAAACAAAAAATGATGGGTTGGACTAACCTGATGAGATGGGTCACCCAACTCATAACTAGTTGCGCTTGTAATATGTGATTGTTGGATAAAGATAAAATTAAAACAAAAATAATTGATATTTAAAACCTAGAAATAGGTAAAACCTGTCATCCAACTTTAAGCAAAAACCCCAAGTGAGCATAAAGATCTTATCTTGAACCTTATTAACAAATTTTTGGCTTCGCACTTGGATATAAGTATTATACAAGTTTAATGTGTAATATATATTTATAGCGTGAAATGTGTTTTGGTATCTGTATTTTTAAAATGATCGTAAATGTTTATGTACATTAGAAAAATAGTTAGTAATTTGGTATTTTTGTAAAAGTTGGAAAAAATGTTAATTTTATAGTATGAACTTAATTGAATGACGTGTGTATTAAGGGTGTATTTGATAAATTATTGAAAAATTTCATTTTATTGAACATTTAATTTTTTAATTGTGTTTGATAATCATATTTATTAATTTTTTACTTCAAATTTTCAATAAAAAAGTGTGGATTATGATAAGTAAGTAGATCATTTTAACTTTTATTCAAAACCATTCAAAATAAAAAAAATATATTATATTAATAAGATTAAAATTATAAAATAATGAATTTACAAAAATCAAGATTTACTCCTATTAAACAAAATAATTATATTTTGTTTTTAATTTTTATTACTATATCAAATGGTTTTATAATATAAATTCAATGCTTACAAAATTTAGTATTTAATTTTTTAGCATTTAATTTTGCAGTTTATTAAATATGTACAAAATTCAGTATTTAATTTTTTAGCACTTAATTTTTCAGTTTATTAAACACGTCCTAAGTTAAAATTTTAACGTGAATTTTTAAGTGACATAGCAATATTTCAATGCAAGGTTAAAATTTGCTTTTAAGTCCCTATACTCTTTGCATATTTGTAATTTAGTTTTCATGCTTTTATTCTATGTACTTTTCATATTTCAAAATTTAGATTTAATTGTTAATTTTGATTAAATTCTTCTATTAAATTTAGCAGTGTGATATTTTGAAATTAAAAAAAAAAACCTCACTTGATAAACATGTAACAAAAAATGGTGTTTGTAATGAACTTGAATTTAATAAAAAAATTTTACCAGTGTTGACAATTGGACTTAAATTTTTAAATAAAAAATTGAAGGAATAAATTTTTTAAAATAAAAATAGGATAATTAAATTCCAAATGCACGAAAAGTAAAAGAATTAAGAGCATATTTTTACCTAAATGCAATAGCTTGGGTTTTTTAAGCTATAATAGATCCATTGAACATGTCATGTTGTGTTTTTAACTAATGTCACACTATCTAATTAAATCCAACAAATAGAACTAACAAGATTTTCTTTTATTAGAAAGATAACAATTTTACTTGTTTTTATTAGATACAAAAATTTTTAGGCCCATTTTAAAAGTATAAAACCACTTAGCATTATCATTCAGGAAAAGCTTTCATCTCATTATGTTATTTGGATATCACCCTAACTCGAATGAGATATCCTCGTCTCATGATTTTATTTGAATATTACCTTTGTGTCAAATCCATTCACTCAATATAATCCTATTTTATCTCATTGTCACCATTGTCTTCTTAATGATTAATATGATCACTGTCAACAAATGATTGTGATAAATTGCTCGTTTGAGAACAAACAACCCGTGGCCATGTTCTATATTTATCAATTCACATAATGCCAATGAAAGGATATCATTAACTCTTTAATTGAGATATGAATCCCATGTTGCTAGAAAAGCCATGTCATATACAAGTTATGTATCTAACATACTCGCTATGGGCTCGATCATCTTTAGATATCAAAGCACATGAGTTGCATATGCATGGTCAGTGACTAACTTAGGATTTAGGTAAATCACATCATGAACGTCACAAGTGAATTAATTCACAAATGGATTCAGAATTAATTTATCTTGGGTCCAGTCCAATGTATCATTCTACTAATGAATACATCTATGTCTCTAACCGTGGAGTCAACTGCTCCGATAGCCAAGACTTGCCTTTCCCCAACTGGAATTGTAGACGGCATAATAATCCTTCTTAGTATTTGAATCAAATGCTCACTTAGATTCTTTTAAAGGATTATGGACTTATTTAGATTATCTACTGAAGTAAGTTATCTTTCTCGCAATGTAAATGTCATCACTTATCTTTAGTTTGAACTTAGACCATCAATGAGCTAATATCTGCTTGTCACAATTTCGCTATACATTCAAAATATAAAAGATAGAAATACAAAATACATAATAGTGAAATGTGAAATTAACTTTATTTATTTATTCATCGTTCAAATAAATAGAAAACAATTACATGTTTATTAAAATATGGGCACATTTCCCAACACTAACTGCTGCTCGAACATGAGGTGAAACAAGAGAAGAAGTCAAAGTTCCTAACAAGTGAGATAGGTGTGGATTTTGACTTGTATATACCCTTTTTCAGTGATGAAGTGAAATTAAAAGTGGAGAAAGATTGAAGCAATTTTTATTTTTTGCAAATGGTGTGATGAAAAAAGGGAAAAAATGTTTCTTAGCTTACAATATTGACTTCATTTAAGAAAAATCTCATTTTGGTTAGAATGCCTAAACAAGAAAAATCAAAAACCTATAAACTAAGGCGATTGGATGGTTTATGAAATGCAAGCTAAAAAACTATTATTAGCTAGAAACGAACTAAATTCTATTTTCATTTAATTTATAAATAATTTTAATTATCATGATATAAAAATAAATATTTTATATTTAAAATAGAGAAAATAAATTTAAATTTTTATATAAAAAACTATTTTTCAAAAAAAATATCCAAGAAAAGTTATTGATTAGATTTTTACTGACTTAAAAAATGATTGTTTTTAAAATATATTTGAAAAAGACTTTAAAACTTTGCAAAAACAAAAATTGAAAGTTATAAAACAAAACTCATTTTGTTGAAATAAATCTAAAAATTGAAAACAAAAAATTGATATGCAAAAATCGAGAATTGAACTAAACCATATTGAATTATGATGGAGAGTTCAAAAAATTTAAAAAACTTGATTGAACTGAATCAATATTATAGCACCTCTCGCTTGACTCGATCACCGAGTCTAAGTTACGGGGTGCTACAGTTGATATCTGAGCATTCACTAACAAGTACTTTGTAAATAAACCAACTAAAACATTTAATATTGTCAGAAACTCATTTAAATTTGAGTCTTAAGCGAGCTTACGAAAGCTTTTATATTGACCCGAGTATGAAGTAGGACCAAATTGTAAGCTTTCAAAATTTCTGAACAGGTATCAATACCCCCAATAGGTATTGATACCATTTTTACATCAATGTTTGAAGAAAATTGAGTAAAAATCACAAGTATCGATACATGTCATAAGGTATCGATACTCTATGTAAAGTATCAGTACCTTATAATTGTATCAATACTGTTTTGAGGTTCAAAGTTTCAAGAAATGGTGAAAATTTCTAAGTATCGATACTTTCCATCGAGGTATTGATACCTCAAGACAAAAATGGTAAATTTGGTACTTAGAACATTCTTCAATTCAAACCAAAACAAGCCTTATACAACTAACGCATAATCATCAACTTCCCTACATAAAAACATACCAAAAATGCATACCAAACATAGCATAACACCATTACCAATTCAATACATCACAATTAGTACCAAATCAATCCAGTTCAACTTATACCATTCATACACTTATCCATTTATTACCATCATTTAACGTAACATTTCATACTCAACATGACATTTATGTACCATTCAAACTCATCATCTTACCATACCAATTCACATTCATGTTTATCATTCATATACCATATGTATAACTTAATACATCACCAAACACATTCACATATAACATGTATAACCATTAACTAAGGTTCAACCAAACTAATAACTTAAAGATTACACATATTTTAACACCTATGTACATGCCACATAATCGAGTCCAAAACAAATAAAAGGCTACCGAGGCAATAACGGGATAGTGCGAACTTTGAGGTGATCCAATCGACAAGTTCCACAAGTTAGAAATCTACAAGGAAAAAGGGAAACAAAAGGTAAGCATTTTAAGTGCTTAGTAAGTTCATAATAATATTGACTTAACTTACCTTGACATCACAACAATTTAAACAATTGTAATACATTGGTATCTAATATGACATCCTTTGACATCTTTATTCTTTTATGTACAATTCCATAATACACCCAAAGGTTAGTTCACTTGCATAACTATATCATGATAATCAAATAAAAAATTCATGTAATAGGCCCAATCTGCCCGGGCCCATACTACAACCAAAAACCAAAAATTAAATACAATAGCCCAAATGGGCTCGCATGTAAAAAACCTAATAAACCTAAACCCAATACATAACTCAAATTGCCCAAAACTTTAAACTTAAATACAGCCCAAAGTAATAAAAATTATTAGCCCGAATAGCCCAAAGGGTTAACCAAATCAGAAACCCTACGGCGCCGCAACCTTCAGCCTTCACAACCGCGCCCCTATCGCTGCTGTACATACCTGCAAAAAGGAAATTAACAGCAAATAAAGATCTTGTATTTATTATTTTTGATTTATTTTCGGTTATAAAAACCAAATGGAATCAATGTAAAAAAGACTTACAAACACAATACAAAAACAATAAAAATAGAGCAGAGATTCGAATACAAATTTGATAGGTGATCTATTTTTTCTTTTTTATTTCTGTTTTTATTTTTGAAAATAAAATAATAAATAAAAAGCTTACCTACCTTTTGGCATTGCGCCTCCATCGGAGGTTTCCTCCTCCTACGAAAGCCATGAGAACCCTTTAGGGTTTCGTTCGGGCTTCGTCCAACAGAAAACAAGAAGGCCAAAAGGCCTTTTATTTCTTTTTTATTTTATTGTACGTTTTTAGTTCAAAAAATACCCAAATCAGGTTAAGGTTTAGAAAAGAATTTTTAATAAAAAAAAGAGAAAATTTTGAAACATTTTGCCTCCGGCACGGCGGAGCTGCGACAAAGCTACGGTAAAGCCACCGCGTGAGCCCGCCTGCATCCTGGCCGAAATCTGGGTTCATCCCAGGGAAAAGTAGAGAAAAAAGAAGTGTTTTGAGGTTTTTTTTAAAAAACTTTTCGGCAGAAATGAAATTTTTGTAAAAAAAATTAGTTTTTATAATAAGAATAAAACAACACCGTTTCGTGAGGTTCATTTAATACTAAAACGACGTCGTTTTAAGGCGAAGATCCACGTATTGACCCGACCTGGGGAGGATTCGCACGTTTTCTGAGGAAGGGCTAGTTGCGCTTTTAGCCCTTCCGCCTTTTTTAGCTGTCTGGTTTAGTCCCTTTGCTACTTTTTCTTATCTTTATAAATTTGGCCCGATATTTTTATTTCGTTTTAATTTAGTCCTTAGACAAATTTTGATTTTTAAGTGCCAAACGACGCCGTTTCGAAGGACAGGGGATATTTCTTCCCTTGGTCCTTTCTTGTTTTCGTGCGTTACATTCCAGCCCTTTGGTTACCTTATTATTTTATTTTAAATTTTTCCTTTTAATTTTAGTGTAATCTCAATTAGACCTTTTTGTTTTGGCTGTTTTATATATTATTTAATTTAATGTTCTTATTATAATCCTATGTTCCTTCTATGCTTATTTATTTATTATTACTATATTTGTTATATTTATTATTATGATTATTTTTGTTGCTACGACTATTACTGTTTTTATTATTATTAAATTGATTTATTTAACATTCGTTATTTATTCATTTATTTAATTACTTATCATTATATATATATGTATTTTATTTTCACCTTTTGTTGCAAATTCGTATTTTATTTTATTTATTTCAAGTTTTTACAAAGGATTTATTTCAAATTGCTTATTTTATTATTTATGCGTTACTTATTTTAAATAGTTTTGTTATGATTAAGTGTCTTTTTCTTTTCTATATTATTATCTTAAACTATCTTATATATTATTCATTTTATATTGTTTTATATAATGTTTATTTTTTTTAAATTGTTTTATTTTATATCATTTTAAATTATTTCAAATATTATCTATTCTAAGTTTATATATATATATATATATATATTGTTCATTTTAAACTTGCATATATTATTTATTTTAAATTTCGTCATATATCATCTATTTTTTTTTGAATCATTTTGGTACTTTATTGATTTTTAGATTCTCTTCTCACATTATTACTTTGAACTTATTTATTATCATTTTTAATTTGTTTTACATTCTATTTCAATTCGCTTTGTACTTTAAAGTTGTTATATATGTCTTTTAATTCATTTGTCTTTGATTATTGATGTTAGCTTCTTAGATGATGTGTATTATGAGATGATGTGTATTATGAGATTATTGCCATTATATGTTCAATAAACTATTTATCGTATTTTCATATTGCTGTTATTCATCAATGTTTTTATTATACATCATTCTAATATTGCATCAATTTTCCCAAAATTCAAAAAGGAAACTTTTAAAAATAAAGGCAATATTCCGTGTTTAGGAAACTCGAGAGATCGTGCCCTAACTTATTGGGTTTCGATTTTTCTCTTTTAACCCAAATAATCGAATATTCTTTTAAAATTTAAATGCATGATTTTTGAAAATCAAAAGTCAAGCTTAGTTTCGAGGGTTTAAAATATCGTGTCCTAACGTACTGGATGTGATATTTTATTACTTCGGGACAAGAGGGTCTTAACATCCATTTCGATTTATTCAAGCATTTTTTAACTAAAAAGGATCGTATTTTAAAATATTTTCAAAATTTTGACATTAAGACATTAATTAATCAATTAGGTACCAATTTTGGGCGTTACGAGGGTACTAATCCTTCATCGTGCGTAACTGATTCCTGAACCTATTTTCTCGAATTTCGTAGGCCAAAATCATTATTTTAATAAATCAAAATGTTTTATTAAAATGATCAATCTCAAGGTGACCCGATCACACCTCAAAAAAGATTGGTGGCGACTCCATTTTCGTTTTTAAGTCGACCCCGTTTTCAAAAATAAAAATGGTTTTGACAATACATATACATATATATACAATCATTCCATCTTATATCAAATAATATGTAAGCTATGCTAAATTTGCAAATATAACAATTCATTCCAAATCCAATCATTTCAATCCTTTCATTTTCATTTAAATATTGTTTCATTTCTATTTTTGCTCGGAGAACACTAGTAAATTAAACTCGGATACATGATATTGATTTACTCAAATATGCTGACATATTCAGGCTGCTCACACAAGCTTCAGATCAGGGACACATCTATAAGCTTTATTGGGTGTTGCTCACACAAGTTTCAGAGAATCCATAACATGTGTTGGATCTCAAAGAATAATTGCTAATTTTAATGTTATATGAATGTATAATGAACTATGAAATCAAATTGCCTATTGAATATATGTTGAGTTTCATATTGTATAATTATATTTATGAAATAATGAATTGAAATGCCTATTGGTTCCATGTTCAATTTGATTACCGAGTTCCGTTTGAACCGTAGAAAGTCGTAGGATACAAGTGACATGTCACTAGGGGTACAAGTTGGTTGAGCTCTTGCATTTGTTACGGACTCACTACAGCTCATGGGCTTACATGTTCAGCCTTCGGGCTTACATGTTCAGCCTTCGGGCTTACCGTTCAGCCTTCGAGCTTACATGTTCAGCCTTTGGGCTTACATGTTTAGCCTTAGGGCTTACCGTTACTGGCTCAGGAGGAGCATACCGTGTGTAGCGACGAAAATTTTTTAGCTTAGGCCGCTAATTGTGGCGATTTAAAATCTTGGAAACCGAATTTTGGTTTTATTAAAGTAAAGGAGTCGCCACCGATCCTTTTTTCTGGGTGTGATCGGACACCTAATAAAACCTCTTTCTGGCAGAAAAATTCGTTTTTGCGTGAAAGGAAGGCTCAGTTTAGGTCTACGTTGAAATTCAGAGAGAAATAGGGTTCGGGAGTCGGTTACGCGCGGGGAAGGTATTAGCACCCCCGCGACGCCCAAAATTGGTATCTTTCAAATATGCGTTGTCTTAATTTAAAAAAAAATACGAGTTCAATTTAAAATTTAGTTGTGATCCAATCAAAATACGAGCATTTAAGGTTTTTTCTTTGAAAAGGATATCCCGATTTTAACACGAGCCATTCGTGATTCACCCAACATAGCGATGAAATCACCGGCTTAATGTTAGAATCGGTATATTGCCTTGTTTATTGAACATGAAAAGGTTGACTAATATCGATGAAGAAATCGAAATATGAATTAACATGCTAAATTAGAAGTAAATAATGACAAAATGTAAGAACGAACGAGATGAATATATATTAAACATATAATAATGCATGCGTAATAATAATGATTATAATGATGTATATAGTGCGACGATAATAATAATGCAAATATAAAATGGTAAACGTAAATATAACATATAATTCTAGGTTTTAGAAAAGTATAATAATAGTATTAAAAATATATGCATAATATAATATAATATAAGAAACGTATAAACCAAATATTAGGAATAAATACGAAATATATTATTTAATAGCGTACATAATATAAAAGGAATATTAAAACATATTTGATATATACATATTAGATACAAAAACAACTATTAATATACTAACATTTACGTATAATATTAATATTAAAGATACATATATGATACAATATAAAAATATAAGAAAATATTAAAAATATACATGAAATACATAAAATACGATATCATAAAATAATATACAAAGAAATATAAGTAGAGAATAACAATAATAATAGTAAGTAGTGAGAGCAATAAATATAATAAACATATTAACATATATAAAGGGGATACGTAATATATACGGTAAAATATTAAAAATAAACAAGAGGGTAAAAATAAAAATAATATATTACTAACAGTACACACATATATAATAATACATGCAATAATAATAAATAATACAAGAAAATAAAATAATAACAATATTAGCAAAGAGATAATAAATAGCAATTATAAAAATAATAATAGTAATAATAATAATAACAATAATAATAATAATAATAATGATAATAATAAAACTTAAATATATAAAAAAAAGGGCAAAAGGATGAAATTAGAAGCAGAATTAAAAGTTCGGGCTAGATTTTAAAATAAAACAATCGAAAAAGGACCTATTTAAACACGGGTTAGACCAAGGAGGTCCAAAAATGCAATTTTCCAAACTATTTAAGACAGACAGCAGCTTAAGGGACCAGATTGAAAAGCGGGATAAAAACTAGGGCCGAATTGCAAGAAATTAAAACTTGATTTCAAAACCCCTAAAAAGCGGAAGGACTGGGGTTGAAATAACCCCAGTGACGTCATAGCACGCGGACCCTGAGGCGGTTCGGGTCGGATCTCGGGTCGGCCTCTTGAAACGGTACCGTTTTGAGGGCTGAGTATAGCCCCCAAAACGGTGCCGTTTTGGAGGGCTATATAAGGCCCTTTGAAGTGAAAAAAAAATCATTTGGAGAGGGAAAAGAAAAAAAAGAAGAGAGAGGGGAGAGAGGGAGGGACCGGAGCGATTCCCGATCACCGGACCGGTCACCGTCTGGTCGCCGGCCGGTCACCGGACTGCCGTCGAGCCGCCGTTTGTCGCCGTTCTGGCCACCGTTCCGGTGGCCGGAAAAAGGTAATGTTTTTTTATTTTTTTATATTATTTTTTTATATTTATTGTTTTAAATATATATGTAAAAATAGGTTTTAAAATGAAAAGATCACCTCTATGCCGATTCTGTTTTCCGACGTCGGACTGGGGGGAATCCCTTCGCTGGATGTTGCTATTTTTGTGTTTGCTGTTTAGTGTCTGAATGTGAATTATTTTTTGATGTTTAAATTGCTCTACTGTTTTTTATTTCAAAGAAAAAAAACGACCCTTTTACATGCAATCGAATCGGCTTATATAGCCTAGTAAATTTACAAGTTGTTTTTCTTTTCCTTGCTTTCTGTCTTTTCTGTTTTAATACTTGCAGGTGAAGGGCGGTGGCCAAGGGCGGTGGATGGGATTGCTGGTCAGATGGCAGAGGGCAGGTGCTGAGTCAGGGGCTGCAGGGCCAGTGGGACTTAGGCGGCACGAGTGGGAAAAGAATAGGGCTAGGGTTTTGTGTGTCTTGGGCTACCCAGGTTTGGGCTTAGGTAATTGGGCAAATGTATTTGGGTCACGGGTTTGAAACGGGTTGGGTTAGTTTGTAATGGGTTAGGGGTTATTTGGTTTGGGCTACTGTTTGTATGGGTTTTGTAACGGGTTTGGGGTTAAAATGAACTGGACTTATTCATTTTGGTTTCTGTTTTGTGTTTATTTTTTGTTTATTTGTTTGGTTTGCAAAATTGGGCTACAACAGCTGCCCCTCTTTGCTCATTGTCGTGCAACGGGAATAGAGCAAAGACATGAAGAAAGGCCAATTTTGCCTAGTCTTGCCAACTCCTGACTTGCTCTGGGGCTTCTTTTCTTAAGTAACCCTATTCCAACCCATCGCCTCTCGTAGCTTTAGGTTCCATCCATCGCGACTTCTGAGATTTGCCTTGTAGCCTCAATCTATCTTCTCTTCGTCGTGATCTGTCTTCTGCAACTTTAGAGATGAGATCTTGACATCCTCAAATTGTTCTGCTACAACTTTAAGAAGATGAAATTTGTGACTTCAATCTGCGCCTCAGCGACTTCACTGGGGATGGAAGGTCTACATCTTTGATTAGCTCCCTTGTAACTTCAAAGAGGCACAACTTGTATCTTCAATTGGCTCTCTTGCAACTTTATCCTTTATTGAGACGAAATCAAAAATTGCTCGACCTGCGCATTCTCGTAATATGGGTTAATTTTGAAACGTAAATTGCAAGTACCTCAGTGTGCAAACTGAGGCTCAACTCACTTCTCACGATATGAGTTGACTGTTTAAAGAATAGAGTTTAAAAATATCTGGACCTGAGGTCCGAGGCTTAACTCACCCCTCGCGATATGAGTTAACCTTTGAGAGACAGAAATTAAGACAGAAATTGAAAAGCTCAACTCATCTCTCCCAATATGAGCTGATTTTTGAACAGCAGAAATTTTAAAAACGCAGATTAAAAGCTCAACTCATCTCTCGCAATATGAGTTGATTTTGAAACATGAGTTGAAAGAGCTCAACTCACTTCTCGCAATATGAGTTGATTGGAAACATAAGTTAAAAACTGAAATTAAAAGGAATCAACTCACTTCTCGCAATATGAGTTGATTTTGGAGCACAAATTAAAACTGAAACTAAAAGAGCTTAACTCACTTCTCGCAATATGAGTTGATCTTGAAAAATGAACTGAAAACTGAAACTAAAGGAGCTCAACTCACCTCTCGCAATATGAGTTGACCTTAAAACATAAATTAAAAAGAACTAAAAAGAGTTCAACTCACCTCTCGTAATATGAGTTGATCTAAAACTGAAATTAAAAAGGACTAAAAGGAACTCAACTCACCTCTCGCAATATGAGTTGATTTTGAGAAACAGAAATTAAAAGTATCTCAACGTGTCTCGAGGCTCAGCTCACCTCTCGTAATATGAGCTAATTTTTGAAAACATAAATTAAAGACAGATGTTGAAAACATCTTGTCGTGACTTGAGATTTGACTCACCTCTCGCAATATGAGTCAATAACAGAAATTAAAAGTACCTCAACGTGTCTTGAGGCTCAGCTCACCTCTCGCAATATGAACTGATTTTTGAAAACATAAATTAAAGACAGATGTTGAAAACATCTTGTCGTGACTTGAGATTTGACTCACCTCTCGCAATATGAGTCAATAACAGAAATTAAAAGTGCCTCAACGTGTCTTGAGGCTCAGCTCACTTCTCGCAATATGAGCTGATCTTAAAAGTACCTCAACGTGTCTTGAGGCTCAACTCACCTCTCGCAATATGAGTTGATTTTCGAAAACATGAATTAAAATCACCCAAAATTTCTCACATGGTGGAATTCAAGTGTCTTCTTCTTTAATTTGGATACAATTGTCATCGCAACCCCTTGTTCTGCTGAAATATCTGTATATGTTATGCATAATGTTATCATGATATGCACCTATTTGCCTTAAATGCATTCATGCCTATATGAACATGTTATGTGCCTTGCATTTGTTTGTCATGATCTCTTTTCATCACGACTCTTGTAGTGATCTGATCTCATTATTTCTTGACCCTTTCCTTTAAACTTCGTACTCGTTTCCCAATTCCACGAGTAGCCTTTGTTTCTTGGATAGCACTTTTTTGCCCCATCTGAGCTTTCGTTCTTGCTTCCGAGCTCTTGTTTTGCTTATCATGATGATCTGCTTTCATTGCTTGGATTCTTAAGTTTCTCTTCAGGCTTTATATCCATTTTTCAAGCTTTACAAGTAAACTGCATTTCTCAGAAATCACTTGTTTGGTATATGCTGAACTTTTGTTCCTGCTTTGAGACTCTTGCGTCTATCGAGTTTTCTATCCGAGTAATACTCAACATTTCTTTTGTTCAGAGCATGTCATTCTACTATTTATCGCTCAAATAAACAACATAATGAGATGCATGCAAATGGTCAGGCAGGTACAATAAAGAGACTTCATATTCATTTCGAAGGTAACAAACAAAGAAAGTTCACCAAAGATAAAAGTGTCATAAAAGGAAGGAAACATATATAGTGGATACAAATGTTCTAGATATTCAACGCATGAACTCTGCCTCGTTTCTCAATCAGAAATATTTCTGAGCAGGATTTCTTGTGTAGAAGATCTCAAGCGTTCAGAAATACTTCATACTATAGCCTTGTCACTTGGCCCACTGTTCAAATTGTTTTTGCTCCTTGGACCCATATTTGCTTCATTAGGACGCCCTTTCGAGTTTTCATCCTAATATTTTATGTTTAACCAAGGCGCCCTTTTCGGGTTTTCACCTTGATCTCTTTCTCCTTCTTTCTTTCTTTCTTTCTTTCTTTTTTTTTTTTTAAGTGTAATATTTCTTCACAACATCGGAGTTTACTGGATTTGGTAACTCCTTCCCATCCATTTCTGTGAGAATCAAAGCCCCACCAGAGAATGCCTTTTTTACGACGTAAGGTCCTTCCCAATTAGGTACCCACTTCCCTCGCAAATCTTTCTGTATTGGGAGGATCTTTCTCAACACGAGTTCTCCTTCATGGAATTTTCTTGGCCGTATCTTCTTGTTATGGGCCGCAATCATTCTCTTTTGGTACATCTGTCCATGACAGATTGCTTTCAAACGTTTTTCTTCAATAAGATTCATCTGATCATATCGAGCTTGAACCCATTCTGCCTCCTCGAGTTTCGATTCCATTAAGACTCGTAGGGACGGTATCTCAACTTCAATAGGTAGCACAGCTTCCATCCCATAGACTAGAGAGAAAGGAGTTGCCCCTGTAGATGTCCGTACAGATGTGCGATATGCATACAGAGCGAATAGCAGCCTTTCGTGCCAGTCCTTGTAGGTCTCTGTCATTTTGCCGATAATCTTCTTTATGTTCTTATTAGCCGCTTCAACAGCTCCGTTCATCTTTGGTCGATAGGGCGAGGAATTATGATGCTTTATTCGAAATTGCTTGCACACTTCTGTCATCATTTTATTGTTCAAATTCAAGGCGTTATCTGAGATGATTCTTTCAGGCAAACCATATCGACAAATGATTTCCTTTTTCAAGAATCTACAGACAGTGGTCTTTGTCAAATTAGCAAATGAGGCAGCTTCTATCCATTTCGTGAAATAATCTATAACCACAAAAATGAATCGGTGCCCATTAGAAGCTTTGGGAGAAATCGGCCCTATAACGTCCATGCCCCACATTGAAAAGGGCCATGGAGACGTCATAACATGAAGGGGCGAAGGAGCTACATGAATTTTGTCGCCATAAATTTGACATTTGTGGCACTTTCTTGCGTAGCTAATGCAATCTCTTTCCATCGTCGACCAGTAATACCCGAGTCTCATGATTTTCCTGGCCATAGTGAAACCGTTGGAATGGGTCCCACATATTCCTTCATGAACTTCTTCAAATATTTTCTTGGTTTCAGTAGTGTCTACACATCTCAGAAGCACCTGATCTTTACCTCTCTTGTACAAGGTGTCCCCATCAGGAACAAATCCCACTGACATTCTTCTGATTGTTCTTTTGTCATTCTCGTTTGCCTGTTCAGGATACGTTTGATTCTTGACGTACTCTAAGATATCATGGTACCAAGATCATCCATCGGCCTCTTTCTCAATGCTATAACAATGTGCAGGGACCTCGTATATGCTCATCCTGAGGGGCATTATTTCTGCTTCTCTATTTGTTTTGAACATGGAAGCCAAAGTGGCCAAGGCATCAGCCAGTTGGTTATCTTCTCGTGGGAAGTAATTAAAAGTTATTTCTTTAAAATCTTTGGTCAATTCAGCCACCAGATAGCTGTACTTAATCAACTTTGGATCTCTCACTTCCCAATCTCCACGGATTTGGTAGATCACCAAGGCTGAATCCCCGTATACCTCTAGGATCTCGATATTTCATTCAATGGCTGCCCGAAGTCCCATGATACAAGCCTCATATTCTGCTATGTTGTTGGTGCAGAAGAAATTGAGTCTAGCAGTGAAAGGGTAATGATCTCCTTCCGGTGATATTAAGACTGCTCCAATTCCATGCCCCAGGGCATTCGATGCACCATCAAAGCTCATCTTCCAGGGCGTCCCTTTTGATGACTCACACTCTTTTTCTGTGATGCACATTAAGTCTTCATCCGGGAAATTAAATTTCAGGGGCTCATATTCTTCTGTTGTTCGAGCCGCCAAGAAATCAGCTATTGCACTCCCTTTCACCGATTTTCGGTTCACATAGACGATATCGTATTCTGATAACAGGATTTGCCATCGTGCCATTCTCCCCGAGAGTGCGGGTGATTCCATCATATACTTTATCGGATCCAGCTTTGAGATTAACCATGTCGTGTGATACAACATGTATTGCCTGAGCCTCCGAGCTGCCCAAACCAAAGCACAACAGAATTTTTCGATTGACGAATACTTTGCCTCGTATTCTGTGAACTTTTTACTGAGGTAGTATATCGCCTTTTCCTTCTTTCCCGACTCGTCATGTTGCCCCAGTACGCAACCCATTGAGTTTTCGAACACAGTTAGATACAAAATTAAAGGCCTCCCTAGAGTCGGTGGCACTAGCACAGGGGGGCTAGACAAATATTGTTTTATTTTGTCAAAGGCCTCCTGGTATTCTTTGTCCCATTCTCCAGGGTTGTGCTTTCGAAGGAGTCGGAAGATGGGGTCACACTGATTGGTGAGTTGAGAAATGAATCGGGCAATGTAGTTTAGCCTTCCCAGAAATCCTCTGACCTCTTTCTGTGTGCGCGGAGGTGGTAATTCTTGAATGACTTTTATCTTTTCCGGATCCACCTCGATGCCTCTTTCACTGACGATGAAGCCTAGCAACTTTCCCGAGGTAACCCCGAATGTACATTTAACTGGATTAAGCCTCAGCTAAAACTTTCTCAGTCTTTCGAATAACTTTTTGAGGTTCACAATATGTTCTTCTTCTCCTCGGGATTTAGCAATCATGTCGTCAACATAGACTTCTATCTCTTTATGCATCATATCGTGAAATAATGTCACCATGGCCCTCTGATATGTGGCTCCAGCGTTCTTTAGTCCGAACGGCATCACCTTGTAGCAGAATGTTCCCCATATCGTTATAAAGGTGGTTTTCTCCATATCCTCGGGAGCCATTTTGATTTGGTTATACCCCGAGAATCCATCCATGAAAGAAAATAATGAATGCTTCGCCGTATTGTCCACCAACGTGTCGATATGTGGTAAGGGAAAATTATCCTTAGGACTTGCTCGGTTCAAGTCACGATAATCCACGCACATCCGCACTTTACCATCCTTCTTTGGCACTGGAACAATATTAGCCACCCACTCTGGATATTTGGAGGCTTGTAAGAAGCCCGCATCAAATTGCCTTTTGACTTCTTCCTTTATCTTCAATAACATTTCAGGCCTCATTCGTCTTAATTTTTGTTGAATGGGTTTGCACTCTGGTCTCAGTGGGAGCTTATGGACTGTTATATCCTCATCCAATCCCGGCATGTCCTGATATGACCATGCGAACACATCTTTGTACTCATGGAGCAAAGCGATCAAATTATGTCTGGTGTCCTCTGAGATAGAGGTTCCAATCTTCACTTCTTGCTTATTTTCATCAGTCTCCAGGTTTACCGTCTTAACAGATTCTTGATGAGGTAAAATCTGTTTGTCCTCTTGTTCCACCAACCTTAGCAAGTCAGGAGACGAGACATAGTCTTCGGTATTTTCCTCATCCTCGAATTCTCCTAAACAAACAGTCCTCTCAAAATCGATTTCAAGATTGGTAACGGGCTCGTTCATGTCATTGGTATCTGAAACCCTGAAAATTGAATAGAAAAAGGAAAACTATAGAGGGACATCCAAGTATTGGCAACAACAAACAAAATGTTATGGCATGGTGTGAGGTAAGTGTAAGGACAGGTCATGAAATGAAAGAATAATTATGGAGTAATGTAAATGCAAAAAGTTATGACAAAATGCCTCTTCATTAATATTCATTTAATAGATAAAGAGTAGACGACAGCTCTTACAAAAGGATCCCATTATATTTAGGGACACAAAAAGTGAATATCGGACATTACTCTGAGGAAGACTTGTAAACCACAAGAACGTCTTCAGCGATCCAATTGTTCAACATGTAACCCGGAGGACAAGGGCGTATCCTCGAAACATTTTTACTTATATCAGCTTCTTCATCAATGACATTTATACAAATGTTCTGGAAAGCCTTCTCAATGAGTAGCAGTGGGCTGTGCACATTTTCTTGCCCTGGATATATGATCCCAGCGGATGTGAATGTCCTTGACAGATGGGGGTACTCGATGGGTTCCCATTCCGGTTCTCGTCCTAGATTCCTCGCAACCCTTCTTTCTTGCTCCTTCTTCCACTGTTTCTTCAAGTGATGTGCATTCAGTCGGAATCCTAGACCAAATCGTGCCTTATGAGGTACTGGTTTTAAGGCCCTAACTATCCCTTGATGATGCCTTCCCAAATCATTCCTTGCTCGGGCCCCTCTCCCTACCGTCAACTTGATTCCCATTTTAGTATTCTTTGACAGCCTAGGCACGGGAATTCTATTTCCTTCAGCCACAAATGTGGCATTGACGAACTTAAAAGATCGAAAGGAACATTCCACAGTATCTTTGTTTGCTTCGAGGTAAGGTGTGTCTGTAGAAATAGACGCGATAATATCCTCTTCACCTTCGACAGTGACCAAACAGCCATCCATGATAAACTTTATTTTCTGATGAAGGGATGATGGAACTGCCCCAGCCGAATGGATCCATGGCCTCCCCAAAAGGCAATTATATGAAGGGGTTATGTCCATAACTTGGAATTCGACGTCATAGATATAAGGACCCACTTCTAGAGGGATCTCAATTTTTCCTATAACTTCTCATCTCGTTCCATCAAATGCCCGTACCGTGGAATGACAAGGCCTCAAGTAGGACAAATCCATCGGGATTCTGGAAAGTGTGGCGAGAGGCATAACATTAAGTGCTGACCCATTATCAATAAGCACGTTTGGTATTATATAACCCTTGCAGCGGGTTGTTATGTGCAGCGCCTTCACGGAGCCTCTACCGTTCGGTGGTATTTCATCATCACTAAAGGAGATAAAATTATCTGCGTTCAAGTTATTGACCCACCTATCAAGCTTTTCGACCGATATATTGTTCGCTACATAGGCTTGATTCAATACCTTCAATAAGGCATTTCGATGCGGCTCCGAGTTCAATAACAGGGATAATACCGAAATACGTGCAGGTTGTTTACTTAATTGTTCGACCACGTTGTACTCACTGTGTTTAATGAATTTCAAGAATTCCTGTGCTTCTTCTTCGTTCACAGGCCTTTTAGTCTCTTGCCGTTCAGGTGGACTTTCCAATTCAGCCTCAGCCTCGAACATGGGTGCCTTCCCCTTTTGTTTAGAATCATTATTCCTTTTTGCTGGTTCAACTTCTTTGGAATAGCATCTTCCACTCCGGGTAAAGTGACCAACTTCCCCGACATCTTCGGCCATGCCTTGGGATTTTTCACTTTCAGGAGTGACGATATTCACATCATACTTCCAAGGTATTGCCTTACTATCCTTGTACGGAAAAGGTGATGGCACCTCAATTACCATTTTTGCTTTTACCGGTTCTCTCCTCGCATCATAATAAATTATCAGTGGTCGTTCAGCCGTGTAAGGGAGATCTGATGATTGACCATCGGAGGCACATATTTCTCCTTCATTGGCCTCTCTTCTTCTGTTGAAGATTTCAATCTCTTTGTTGTTCATCATGTCTTGGAGTAGTTCTTTAAATTACTCACAAGACTGGATATTATGTCCTTTGACTTCATGGAAGTCACAAAAATTTTGACTGTTCGTATTTCTTTTCTCGGTTACCCCTTTAGGATGACAGAGTAATCCTTTTTCAAGCAGCACCTCCCAGATTTTCTGCAAAGGTGAGCTTATTTCTGAAACAACTCTTCTGGTTTGCAATTCACTTATCTCCTCCACTGCGCTAACATTTCTTTCAGTATGATTTGGGAACGGGTTCCCGGTTGCACTACCAGTACCGTCGAAGCGCAAAACACCCGCATCGATTAGTCCTTGGACTCTTCGTTTAAAGGCAATGCAGTTTTCCGTAGAGTGCCCCTGGTTCCCCGCGTGGTATACACAGCTAGCATTTGGGTCGTACCACTTTGGGTACGGGGGCTTCAACGGTGCCATGTAATGAGGAGATATCAGTTGTTTCTCCAAAAGCTTGGGGTACAGTTCCCCATAAGATACAGGAATAGGAGTGAATTGGGTCTCTCGGGGTTAGGCCTCGCTGGCCTTGGTTCGTTTCTGGGCTGGGCTTGGGCGGAGCCGGCATTTTGAGGAAACGTGGCGGCTGGCCTCGGGTTGTTGGTTGAATAGACAGGGTAAGAAGGATAGGGTAGTGGTGTTTGGTAGTAGGGGGTTTGTGGATGATAGAAATTTGGTGGTGGATAATTCCAAGGTCAGAATTGATCAGAATATGGACCAGGAGTATAACGGTTTCCTGTTCCCACCATGTGAGTTTCCGGTTCCTTCTTTCTCATGGGTACTGCCTTCCTTGAACTTTCCTGTAACACCCTACACCCCTGTCCGTCGCCGGAATAGGGTATAAGGTATCACAAATCTAAATACAGTCTACCGCGGTTCATAGTTACATACTAGACATAGATTTATTTAGTTCAAAACGCGAATGTATAGCACTTGTAATTTAGTTCGGACGGTACGTCATATCTCATTAAAAGAGTTTCGTAAACATATCATGCTAGTATAATTTTTACCATGTGGCTACTAACAACTTGGCCGAATTAAACCTTTCATTGATCGAACTCCCTATTAGCAACTCTTCACATATGGGGTACTAACTAAATAGCATGCCACAACATTAAACCATACAAGTATCATCCACACATATATTCAACACAAAGACTAAGCAAGCCATTTTCGTATGGCTAGAATAGTTACAACTCAAAATGTAGTTTGAATCAACAAAAGGAGATTAGCCTATACATGCCATTGACCCAAAATAACCATCAAAAGTACCAAAATAACAGCGATAGTGTAGGTGATTAAGGCTTCAATCCTCGAGTTCGTAGCTTCCAAAAAGAGATCTATAAAACAGAGGAAACAAGGGAAACGGAGTAAGCATTACAATGCTTAGTAAGTTTTAAGCAAAGACATTAAATAGATTATCAAATTATAGCATAATTGATCATATCTTTGTTTCCCTCTCCTTTTTTTGGGTATGTCACCCTTTTTCCAAACATAGACATTTACATCACATACGAAAATGGATAGCTTCCACTCATAGTAAGTTCACATAACATATACATGTCACAAGAAGTCACATAACATTTCACATAGGCCAAATTGTACTTTGATCATTTTAATAATCTCATTTCAAGTACACATATGAAATCACATAATGACTTTAGTATTCGGTCCAAAATCCATCTTGTATATAAGCCAAGGGTACATACCTGTATAGTTTAACACTTTCAGCGCAATTCATTAGCGATCGTTACCTTGAAGACCATTAGTCTTAGGCTTTATTCTCATCATCATCGAGGTCTTTAGCTCGGGTAAACTCTATACATAACCATCGGGTCTATAGCCCGGACATAATCTCTGCATATAGCCTTCGGGTCTTAACCCGGACATCATCTCTGCATATAGCCTTCGGGTCTTAACCCGGACATAATCTCCACATATAGTCAGCGGGACTTAAATCCCGGATTCGCATCACAAATTCTCATATATATATATATATATATATCCGCATGTAGTCAAGTTTCACATAGCAAGATTTCACTTACAATTCAATCAATTCATATGCATACAAACATATAACATGCTTTTCGACTTTATATCGTAACTGTACATATAATTTAAAATTCATACACGTATACTTTTCTTTCCTAGACTTTCGGCCAAATGATCAAACATGAATAAGGTGTCTTTCTCAATGGGACATCGTCCGAATATCAGCATGTATGGCATGGCATTTTAACTTAATTACCAATTTCGATTACTCAAAACTTACCTTGAACTTTCACGAGAAATTACGTGTTGGCTATTCGACCACTTTAGCCTTCCCTTTATCCGAACTCGTCCCTCTATGCTCTTGAGCTAAATAAAACATTTACTTCTATTAATCCTTATTCAAGCACCTCAATGAATCATTTTCACTCATAGACAATTCATACATGCATATTCTTCTCATTGCAAACACTCATGCACATTGGAGCATTTCACATACATATCATAAATCACAGCAAGCTGATTTTCTGAGCAGCATTCAATAATTTACTCATAACTGGAGCTACGAAACTCCAAATGAAGTGCCGTTAATTTTGTATGAAAATAGACTCATTTATCTTCCATCCATAAAATTTTCATAATTTTTGGTTTGGCCAATCAATACCATAATTTTCTCAAAGTTTCCCTATTTTACTGTTTGAGTAAACTGACCACTCTATACTACGAACTGAATTTCTCCTTGTACAGAATTCCAAATATGGCCTCACCTATTCCATTCGAAACTAGACTCATTAAGGAGTCTAAGCATATAAATTTTGTCTCATAACAATTTTTATACAATTTATAGTGATTTTCCAAAAACAGAGCAGGGGACTTCAAAGTCAATCTGACACTGTCTCACTCTACTCTAAAAATCTATTTATCGAGAATTCTTTTGCTTGCAAGGTTTCTTTTATAAGAAACTAGACTCGCTAAGCTTCAATTACACAATTTATTCAGCCTCTAATTCAACTTGCACAATTTATGGTGATTTTTCCAAAACACGTTACTGCTGCTGTACCAAGCAGAATTTTATACCAAATTCACTCTTTAGTGTTCTCATGCACATACTTAAAACATATCATTTCCTAAGGTACCATTTAGAGTAGTCATTGACCTTAAATTATAAGTAATTCATATTTATTCCATCCACAATCAAATTTCTCCATACAACACAAACCAAACCACTTATCAATTTAACACCCAAAACATCCAAAAGCAACATCAAAGGCACATTCGTTACTATCCACTAGTACTCATGAGTCACAAAAATCATTTTAATACTAATACATTGTCTTTTAATTTCTAGAATATGATCTATCCCTCTTTACACAACACCAACTACCAAAGAATTAGCACACTTACTACCCCATTCATTCAAATTTCACATTCAACTAATACAAAATCATATATGAATAATTTAATTATAGGATCCCAAAATTAAACAAAATTCCATACTTTACCACATTAACCGAATGCAATTTGCTCAAGATAGTCACTCATAACAAAATTTTTCAACCTTTAAACAAAATTTCCCCCATTTAGAAACGGCAATTAGGGGTAGAAAGCTAAAATATTCAAACCAATTCAATCTATCCATGATTCCTCATAAAGAAATATCCATCTAGCTCAATAACATTCAAAGTCCATTATTTAACACTAACACAAAAGAAAACACAATTTCTCTACCCCTTACTCATATGGCCGAATATTGAGAGTGGTATAAACTCAAAAACTTTCACAAGAATTAAGTTTGGAGCTTGGTTTCCATCTCAAAATCACAACATTCAAAGAAGAAAATTCATGAATCTTACCTAAATTTTCAGCTTCCCTTAGTCAATTGCCCCAAGCTCAAGAATTTCAATTTCCTTCCTCAACTCACGACAAAGAGAAGAAGAAAGGAACTAGCTTTGGTTTTTCCTCCCATTTCATAATAATAGTAATATTATAATCCCATTATAACTTAAAACAAATATTAAGTTTATTTATTAGGCTAAAATACAACACACAAAATGCCAAATTAGCCATCATTGCCGTCCACTAGAGTAAAATTGGGCAATTTGACATGCAACTCCTTTTTTTCTCATGCATGCATTAATAGGTCATCATACATTTGTCTAGCACATTTTCAAAGTTCACTACTAAGTCCCTTTTAGTGAAATTAAATTTTATAACTCCAAATTGACACACCAAACATGTCACGCATGAATTAACACATATTATAAGCATCAAAATGGATATTAAATATATTTTATGCCTCGGTTTTGTGGTCCCGAAACCACATTCCGACTAGGGTCGTTTTAAGGCTGTCACATTTCCCCTTCCATTCTTCCACTTTTAACCGCATTTTCTATAAGTTCACCGGATATGACAATATCCGCAAAGTCCTTTGTGGCGCTTCCCACTAATTTATCATAAAACGGCGCTTTCAGGGTATTGATAAAAAGGACTGCTATCTCGGTCTTGGTTAGTGGAGGTTCCACCTGAGCCGAGATGTCCCTCCATCTCTGCGCGTATTGTCTGAAAGTTTCCGATGGCTTTTTCTCCATCATTTGTAGTGTCATGCGGTCGGGTACCATATCGGAGACGTGTTTGTACTGCTCGTAAAATGCCGCGGCTAGATCCTTCCAGGTTCAGATCTTTTCTCTACTGAGTTGGTTGTACCAGCGGAGAGCTGATCCGGTCAAACTGTCCTGAAAACAGTGTATAAGCAGCTTGTCTTCATTGACATAGCCAGTCATTTTTCGGCAGAACATAACGAGATGTGCCTTCGGGCATCTCGAGCCATCATACTTTTCAAAATCCGGTGCTTTGAATTTTGGAGGCAGGACCAAGTCCGGTACCAGACTAAGTTCTTTAGCGTTTAGTGCCGAGAAGACTTCAGTGCCTTCTATCGCTTTAAGTCTTTCTTCCAGACTTCTATATTTTTCTTGGGCTTCATGATCCTCAATCCTTAACCTAGCGATTTCTGTCGGATCGTCTAGGTCTGGGACAGGTGGATCCATCGGAGCAGTTCCTGGGTTTGCCACAAATACTCCCTGTCCTACAGGAGGGGGTGTTACAGGCTGTTGTTCTACGCCTGCGGGTCCTCCTTGTGTGTATCCTCTGTGTGGCACGTGGGGCGGGGTAAACCCCGGAGGATAAGGCGGTTCTTGATCAAGATTCACAACTTCAGGGTTTTGTAGAGGTCCCTTTCCTTTGACTAGGGCCGACATCATCTCCATCATCTTAGTCATTTGATCTTTCTGTTCAATAGATTCTTCCCGAGACCTTATCATCAACTCTCTCGTCTCCTGTTGCGACCTGGCTAACTGTTCCTGTAATTCTTTCTGAATTCTCTCCATCCTTTCAATTCTTTCGTTAAACTCAGCTTCCATTGCCCTAGCTTGTCGACGTGTTCTATACGTATGGTATGATTCCAGGTTTACAACGTCACAACTGCGCATTATATGATTCTACTCTTTAGCGAATGATCATGAGATATGCAATGAATGAATGAATGAATGAATGAATGTTAGTCATGAATGCATATGCAAAATCGGTGTTGATTCCAGACAGCCCCTATTTAGGCATTTCATTGATCAAAAGAGTCTATTTACAAAACGTTTTTCATCATTTGATTCAGTTTTCATACAAACTTCCTCGCTACATTGCCATAATTTTTCACTCGTTCCAAGAATTCTGATATGCTCGATCTCTGTCTAGGCGGGAATTGGCAACTAAGACTCTCGGCTTCATCCGCTATTCGTACTATGTGCATGGCTGCCGCGCGAATCTCGTTGATCAAGTATTTGAGATTCTCATCCTTTTCGCAGAGGGCTCTTTCGTAAGCGCGGGTATCTCTATCATACTGACCCTTCTTTTCTTCCAAAGCTTCCAAGAGAGTATCTAGTTGTTGCTGTCGAGCTTGTAGTGTGTCTTCTAAATCCTGTATCATTTCTTTCAATTCTTGACGCTTAGCTCGACTAGTCATTAGTTCAACAGATGTAGCTTCATACTCAGCAGACTTTTTTCTTAACTCTATTACAGCCCGTGCAGCCTTTCCTTCTTCTTTCTTTGCTTTTCCTTTCCAAAATTCCATCCCATCTTTGACATTACTCAATTCCTCTTTCCATTCCGCTGACGACTTGCCCAGCCCGCTGTTCTTTATAGTGCCTCTCAACTTTTTATTTTCTAGATGAAGATCTCTTAAATCGTTTCTTACGACCTCGGCTTCCTTTTGCACCTTCTCGGCCCTGGATCTTTCAATTTGAACATCGATCTTCAGCTGATAGTTCTCTTCCTGAAGGGCACTAAGATCCCGTAACATCTTGGTCTTTTCGCGTTCGAATTCTTGTCTCGCCGTCTCTAGCGCGGATGGGATTTCTTTCGAGAAAGGATTTTGAAATGCGTGATCTGCCGATGAGACTTGCAAACTACTCATCCGTTGCTTCCTCCATGCATCATAGTCCTGGGTGATAGTATCAGCGTATAAAGCCAACTCCATCAGATAAATTCTTTTCCAAGCCTTTGCAGTGTCTCGGACTTTTTTCATGTAACCTTCACCCGCAAAAGCAAACTCTGACTGTGCTAGACCACTGGTGGCGGGTATAAACTGTCGTGAAGAGAACTGTCGTTGAACCAAAAGAGGGGCATAACCAACTCCTCCCCACAATCCAAGTAGTGGTACCCAATCTTGGTTTCCGACCTTGTATAACAGAAGCGAAGGGCGTATCCACGGCGCTCTCCAAATTATGTCCTCAGCACACAGGTTCTGAAACACTGAGACCCAATGCTGTTCAGTAACCTCCTTCGGCCATTCTTTCTTAAGGTGAGCTTCTAACGGGGAAAATGTCTTCGAAAACATGTGGAACGGTGTGCGTTCTACCTTCCAAAAGTGACTCAAAATCCAAACGTTGAGTAGCTGAGCGCATCCGATGAATCGTCCTTCCCTTCTTTTTCTGCAACTGCTCAAAGATCTAAAGGTCTCTGCTAGGATAGTTGGGGCGGGATTGATACCTTGCTTTAACTTTTCAAAGAAATCCACTACCGCTACTTCTATATGTCCGAGAATCTTTGGAAAGACAACCAAGCCATAGATAGCCAAAGCAAACAAATTTATCCGTTTCAACATGTCAGGATGATTTAAAACCAGGTCTCGTAGGGAAAACCATGGGACATAGCTGATTTCATTCTTCTTCTTTATTTGCTTTTCGACCCATGCATCGGTCATGTCCGTCAGCCTCACTAACTTTTTCTTGAAGGTCATCGGCTTGGGCTCTTTGACATATGTTTTGTAGGTTTGCATATTTTCGACACGCAGCAAAGCAGCATATTCCTCTATCGTAGGGGTCATATCTTCTTGGTTGAATGTGAAACACTGGTAACCTGGATCTCAAAATCTAATCATAGCTTGAATCAATCTTTCGTCTACTTTGACAGCAATCAGATGGGCTATGTCCCCGTACCTTTCGGTGAAAATGCCCCTAGTATCTAAATCCCATTGATTCCAGATCCAAACCAAGTCCTCAATATTGTTTTGACGGACATTCACAGTTACCCGCTCGGGTAGATTGACAATGCATCCTTTTACCAGGCTGTCTCCCTTTTCTTTTTGAGTCCTCAGAGACCAATCCCGAACCACAGTGTTCGTCTCGATCGTTTGTACAATCGACTCTTCCATCTAAAACCCGTTTTTGGCAACTGATCTTTAGTCAACACCGTCTTACTATGATGCCTATGATGCATGATGAGGATTAAAACAAAGACAATCAAACACGGTTAGTGATCAAATATAAGCAAAAATAAATTAAAGCATTTAAGCTACCCGATTCATTCTACCGGATAAATCCCACCCCTTATATACAAAGCGGAAGTACAAAAGGTAAGAGGCGTTTCTCCCGTGTGCCTATTTTGGTATCTACTAAACGGACAGAGGTTCGGCATGGCTCTAGCTGGGTGGCTCGTACAGTTCATTATATGCGGCTTTAGGTTCTACAAAGGTACTCGAATTGTCTGTACTGTCATCTACTAAGATTAGTACAGAACCTCGGTCATAGCCCATCACAGGCTTACGAGATCAATTCGAGGGATTACATTTACTTATGCCTGTGCGGAGGGACAAGTTATCTCACGAAAGCATAAGTCATATGTAACCCGAAAGTATTCACTAGCCTGTGCGGAGGGACGAGTTAACTCACGAAGGCGTAGCGTTTACTTTCACTTAAAAGGGACGGAGCCCGGGTATAGAGCTCATGTTATGCAACGATGCACGTGAACGGTGTGTGGGGAGAAACTCACAAACCTTTCGTTTTATTTAAAAACTAAACTTAGAGAACCGAAGCTTAGAAATTTAGAGCTTCAAAACAAGTAAACAAGAAGTTAGAAAATATTTACAATGAGATGCGAATACATGACTTTTTGTAAAATTTTGAGAATCACGACTAAACATTAATTTGAAAAAGACATTTCGAAAATTTCGACAACGCATTTGATTTGATTCGACTCTCGAAAGCTTGCGTCCCCAGCGGAGTCGCCATCTGTAGCGACGAAAAATTTTTAGCTTAGGCCGCTAATTGTGGCGATTTAAAATCTTGGAAACCGAATTTTGGTTTTATTAAAGCAAAGGAGTCGCCACCGATCCTTTTTTCTAGGTGTGATCGGACACCTAATAAATCCTATTTCTGGCAGAAAAATTCGTTTTTGCGTGAAAGGAAGGCTCAGTTTAGGTCTACGTTGAAATTCAGAGAGAAATAGGGTTCGGGAGTCGGTTACGCGCGGGGAAGGTATTAGCACCCCCGCGACGCCCAAAATTGGTATCTTTCAAATATGCGTTGTCTTAATTTTCAAAAAAATACGAGTTCAATTTAAAATTTAGTTGTGATCCGATCAAAATACGAGCATTTAAGGTTTTTTCTTTGAAAAGGATATCCTGATTTTAACACGAGCCATTCGTGATTCACCCAACATAGCGATGAAATCACCGGCTTAATGTTAGAATCGGTATATTGCCTTGTTTATTGAACATGAAAAGGTTGACTAATATCGATGAAGAAATCGAAATATGAATTAACATGCCAAATTAGAAGTAAATAATGAAAAAATGTAAGAACGAACGAGATGAATATATATTAAACATATAATAATGCATGCGTAATAATAATGATTATAATGATGTATATAGTGCGACGATAATAATAATGCAAATATAAAATGGTAAACGTAAATATAACATATAATTCTAGGTTTTAGAAAAGTATAATAATAGTTTTAAAAATATATGCATAATATAATATAAGAAACGTATAAACCAAATATTAGGAATACATACGAAATATATTATTTAATAGTGTACATAATATAAAAGGAATATTAAAACATATTTGATATATACATATTAGATACAAAAACAACTATTAATATACTAACATTTACGTATAATATTAATATTAAAGATACATATATGATACAATATAAAAATATAAGAAAATATTAAAAATATACATGAAATACATAAAATACGATATCATAAAATAATATACAAAGAAATATAAGTAGAGAATAACAATAATAATAGTAAGTAGTGAGAGCAATAAATATAATAAACATATTAACATATATAAAGGGGATACGTAATATATACGGTAAAATATTAAAAATAAATAAGAGGGTAAAAATAAAAATAATATATTACTAACAGTACACACATATATAATAATACATGCAATAATAATAAATAATACAAGAAAATAAAATAATAACAATATTAGCAAAGAGATAATAAATAGCAATTATAAAAATAATAATAGTAATAATAATAATAACAATAATAATAATAATGATAATAATAAAACTTAAATATATAAAAAAAAGGGCAAAAGGATGAAATTAGAAGCAGAATTAAAATTTCGGGCTAGATTTTAAAATAAAACAATCGAAAAAGGACCTATTTAAACACGGGTTAGACCAAGGAGGTCCAAAAATGCAATTTTCCAAACTATTTAAGACAGACAGCAGCTTAAGGGACCAGATTGAAAAGCGGGATAAAAACTAGGGCCGAATTGCAAGAAATTAAAACTTGATTTCAAAACCCCTAAAAAGCGGAAGGACTGGGGTTGAAAATAACCCCAGTGACGTCATAGCACGCGGACCCTGAGGCGGTTCGGGTCGGATCTCGGGTCGGCCTCTTGAAACGGCACCGTTTTGAGGGCTGAGTATAGCCCCCAAAATGGTGCCGTTTTGGAGGGCTATATAAGGCCCTTTGAAGTGAAAAAAAAATCATTTGGAGAGGGAAAAGAAAAAAAAGAAGAGAGAGGGGAGAGAGGGAGGGACCGGAGCGATTCCCGGTCACCGGACCGGTCACCGTCCGGTCGCCGGCCGGTCACCGGACCGCCGTCGGGCCGCCGTTCATCGCCGTTCTGGCCACCGTTCCGGTGGCCGGAAAAAGGTAATGTTTTTTTATTTTTTTATATTATTTTTTTATATTTATTGTTTTAAATATATATGTAAAAATAGGTTTTAAAATGAAAAGATCACCTCTATGCCGATTCTGTTTTTCGACGTCGGACTGGGGGGAATCCCTTCGCTGGATGTTGCTATT
The DNA here is from genome assembly GCA_020496765.1 of Gossypium stocksii. Taxonomy (NCBI): domain Eukaryota; kingdom Viridiplantae; phylum Streptophyta; class Magnoliopsida; order Malvales; family Malvaceae; genus Gossypium; species Gossypium stocksii. The sequence goes on along the minus strand of CM035627.1, from coordinate 87,706,412 downwards.
TTTGTGTTTGCTGTTTAGTGTCTGAATGTGACTGATTTTTTTATGTTTAAATTGCTCTACTGTTTTTTATTTCAAAGAAAAAAAACGACCCTTTTACATGCAATCGAATCGGCTTATATAGCCTAGCAAATTTACAAGTTGTTTTTCTTTTCCTTGCTTTCTGTCTATTCTGTTTTAATGCTTACAGGTGAAGGGCAGTGGCCAAGGGCGGTGGATGGGATTGCTGGTCAGATGGCAGAGGGCAGGTGCTGAGTCAGGGGCTGCAGGGCCAGTGGGACTTAGGCGGCACGAGTGGGAAAAGAATGGGGCTAGGGTTTTGTGTGTCTTGGGCTGCCCGGGTTTGGGCTTTGGTAATTGGGCAAATGTATTTGGGTCACGGGTTTGAAACGGGTTGGGTTAGTTTGTAACGGGTTAGGGGTTATTTGGTTTGGGCTACTGTTTGTATGGGTTTTGTAACGGGTTTGGGGTTAAAATGAACTGGACTTATTCATTTTGGTTTTTGTTTTGTGTTTATTTTTTGTTTATTTGTTTGGTTTGCAAAATTGGGCTACAACACCATGCATGGCTCGAAAGAGCATACATGATGAATTGACGGGTTTATAGGTTTACTTATATATACTGTGTGTATTACCCTAGTATCCCTTGATGTTTTCAAAGGTTCAACGGGTAATATACCGATATGAAAATAAGAAAATACATGTTACGAATATATAAAATGTACATGGTATGCATATATGTTGTATGAATTACATGGACTACATGAACTACATGAATGATATGTTACAAGTCTATGATTACATGGTATATGTTACATGGTTTACAAGGATTATGTGGTACAAGAGTATAAATGCTATATGATGACTTGATAAATAAAGTTTACGAGTTATACGTATGAAATGTGCCATGGATTATATGATCTTATAAATAGAAGATGAAAAGTGATATGTTATAAGTAATGAAATGTACATGAATGATATATGCTTGGTTTTATCCCTTGTATGGATGGATATATGATTGTTTTATATGACTAACATTTGGTTGAATCCTTTGATTAGGCAATATGAGCATATGAGTTGGTTAATATTGCTTAAATTGCTTATATATTCTTGGTAAGTTTGTTTTTTTATTATACGGGCTTACTAAGCTTTTAAAGCTTACTCTATTTATTTTTTCCGTGTTTTATAGATTCGGAAGCTAGCTCAATTCTGGATAAAGTCGGAGATTGCCATCACACTACCCAAACAAGCTTTTGGTACTTTTGGATCTTTGTAAATGTTGTAAATACGACATGTATAGGCTAATTTATAAGTTGATGTTTATGGCTATTTATGTGTTAATGAATGTGGTATGTTTTGGTATTTGTTCAAGCTATGAGATATGGCTTGAAATGGTAATCGTTAGCTTGTTGTGAATGCATTATATGTTATGTCTTTTATATGGTATTTTGGATGAGTGGTACATGCTATATGTGATGTTTGAATATTTTTATTTGTTAGGTTTCAATTGTGATGAAAATGGTAAGTTGAAATAGGTATTGATTTGGCTTATTTGGTACATGTTTGATGATACAATTGATATGAAATTTGGTTGATTATGAATTGGTATAAATATGTTTGTTTTGGCTAAATTGGTTGCTCAATTGGTATATGAAATTGTTGAAAAATAATGCTTGCAGGTACTTGACCAAATGGGGTGTGAAAATGGCTTAAACCAAGCCTATTTTGTGCCACACAATCAGAGCACACGGGCGTGTGTCTCAACTGTTTGACCCTTGTTTTGTTGCTTGTTAAGTAAGTATTGCACACGGGTTGGACACACGGGCGTGTCTGGTACCTGTGTAACCAGGTCAGGTTGCCACACGGCTAAGACACACGGGCGTGTCTTGTGGCCGTGTGCACAAGTCAGTATGTATGCCCTGTTTTCATATGGCCTGGACACATGGGCATGTCTGGCAGCTGTGTGAGGCACACGGCCATGTGACCCTATTCTGAAAATTTTCTCGTATTTGATATGTTATCAAATTAGTCCCTATTGTATGATTGAAGCTTTATATGTCTGTTGTAGGCATGATATGTTTATATATGATTGATATTGCTGAAATGGGTTAATGTTTGAAAAAGTTTAAAGTTTTACTGTTCTGGTCTAAGTTATAAGTCTGGTAATGCCCCTTACCTATTCCGACGATGGTTACGGGATAGGGGTGTTACAATAATATAATAATATACTATATAATTAAGTAGATGTATTAATATATATTTTTAAACTTAAAAAATTTAAGATATTTCCTCATTAAACCGCCTCCATTTTTGGAATAGGCATAATTGCCTTTTTAGTCCCTTTATTTTTTCCTTAATCTATAATTAAGCTTTCACCCCTATTGCAATTTAGTCCTTTTTTCCTAATTACTCCTAATTCAAGCTAATTCACCTAACCAAAACCTAATTAACTACTCAACTAACTTCGTAAATTACGAAAATAGAGACCCAACAACACACTTTCTGATGCCCTTAAATTTTTGGTTGTTACGTAATCAGACCACAAAATCAGAACTTCGCATTCTTACTTTATAAACCCACGCAATAGTTTTACTTACACCGAAACTTGATACTGCAGTAGTGAATTTCCTTGACAGAGTTGGTGAACGGATTAACGAATAGCAATAATTGAAAAATTAAAGGACAATTTCCAGAAAAAGGAAAAGAAAAGAATTAATGAAACTAAAAAAAAATCCTTTACCAAAATTCAAACGAAAAAAAATTGAAAGAGATAGAAAGAGAGAAAATAAAATAAAAATAATGGTAGAAGTGGGTAGCAACTTGAGAGGAAATTGGAGAACTTTTGGGGAAAACTAATTAATTAGTTATTATTATCATTTCTCTTTTATTTTAAAAAAAACAACAATATCCTACTACCTAGATTTTCTGTTTCTCATAACCTATCAGATTATTCAAAGTTTGACATTGACCCAAACTCATCCATATGATCTGAACAATGTATGGGAATAAAAGTATTTCCATTTTCTCACTCGAAGATTCAAACATAAGACCAAAGGGTAAGCTGAAGCCTTACCACTAAACCAACAGACTCATTCTTGCTAACAATTGAGTAAAAATATTATTTATGCTAGATGATTTAAGGATAATGTTAGGACAAAAATAACAAAAAATTTAAAGAGAGAGATTTGAACCCAAGACCGTAGACACACATTCAGAGCACTTAAACATTGAACCAATATAAATCACTTGACAAAATTTTCACAATTTTTAATTCAAAATCAGGACGTGACCACCCCTGGTTTCACTAACTCAATATGTACTAATCCGGTTTTTGGGATGTGACAATATAAACATATTGCGAAATAATATAGTAAGCCTCATATGAACTTACCTGACAAAAATAGAAACAAATAAGACGTCAAGGATTAATCCGTAATTTTTCTTTTTCTACAATTATCCTCTGACTGGTTCAATTCCCGACCTATAAGATAATTCATTTCAATTTATCAATTCCAAACATCTTATAGCAGCCTATTGTAATCATATATTAATTCAATTTCATTTTTCAAAAGTGCCATATATTTTTCAATTTATTCAATTTAATCCCTAAAACCAAAATAGATGTATTCATTGGCAGGATAATACATTGGATTGGAGCCAAGATGAATTAATTCTGAATTTATTTGTGAATTAATTCACTTGTGACATTCATCGTGTGATTTACCTAAATACTGAGTTAGTCACTAACCATGTGTATGTAACTCATGTGCTTTGAAATAAGTAAAGACTTATGCTCAAAAGATGATCGACCGGTAGTTGGTATGTTGGGCATATGACTTGTGTATGACATGGCTTTACTAGAAACAGTAGAATTCATAGCCCAATTAAAGAATTAACGATATCCTCTCATTGGCATTGTGTGGATTAATAAAAATATGAAACATTGCCACAAGTCGCTTGTTCTTGAACGAGTAATTTATCACAATGATTTGTTGACAGTGATCATACTAATCATTAAGAAGACAATGATGACAACGAGAAAAAATAGGATTGTATTGAGTAAACAGATTTAATTCAAAGGAATCAATGATATCTTATGAGGGTAACACACACATGACAAGGTTATTGGACAAAGCAGTTGGATGAATTACTTTCGTAAAGAGTATATAATAAGGTGTTTTCAATCATGGTACTTCTTGTGGACTATCTCCATGATTAAGTAATTGCGAATTATCAAAATGATGCTTTCAGACATAATTGCAATTACTAGATCCTAATTGCATATGTCCAATTGGTCCCTTCGCTAGCTCAATAAAAGTTCGACCAGACTGCATTTGAATTAGAAGAAAATTCTATGACTTTGGAAACAATTTAATTTAAGTCAATTTATTCGATGTGGAATGAAATTGGACGATCATAAGAATTATTCAACGAGAGAATTTGATTAAAGAATTTTCTTGAAAATTTAATTTGGAAAATCTATGTGATTTTTGGGAAAATTAATTTTGATCTAGTTAAATTAAAATAATCAAATTAATTAAAATTAATATGATATTTTTGGAAATTAATTTTGAAGTAAGAAAATTGGCCTAATGGGTAATTAAATTTGAAAATTGGACCCAAAAACTGAGACCAAGACCCAAAAACTGGTTGACCCGGGCTTGGAATGTGAAATCAAGCCGACGTCCAATGGGTAATTGGACTTGTAACAGACCGTTTTCAGTGATATCAGAAACAGTGATTTTGGGACCACAATTCTGACGAGTAAATTATTATTTTATCATTTATTATAATTTTACGGGATATTATCAAGATCGTATTAAAATTTCGTTAAGAAATTTTGAAGTTTAAATTGTTAATTAGGTGAAAAGGACTAAATCGTAAAAAGTGAAAAGTTGAGTTCTATCAGCTAAAGGGGTTAAATGACTTTGAAAATGAAATTTAATGGACTTGAATGATAAATAAACCCTTTAAATGAGATAGTGGATGTGCATGGCAAGGTTTTATTGTAATTATGATAGTTTTTAAAGGTTAAAATGGTAATTGAACAAATAAAACCTAAATTAAACAAAACAAAATTTGCTTCATCTTCATTATTCATCTTTTCCATCGAAATTTGAAGGAAGGATAACCATTGCTAGGGCTTGAAGGTTCAGTTAGCTTAGGTGTATGCATGTAAGTGATCCCAAGCCCTTTTTTCATGATTTGTTTTTTTTTTTTTGATATTGTTGTAGCTTAATTTCACTAGTTCGGGGGTTAATTTGCAAAATTTTTAAAGCTTAAGGGAATTTTCATAAATTTTGTTCGTTATTTTTTTTATTTTGTTTGATAGATTATGAATCTTTGTTGGAAAATAAATAAGTTTTGTTAAGTGATCTTTGATGAAAATGGCAATTGAGGATTAATTTGTTAAAAGTATAAATTCTAGGGTTTTTTTGTGAAATGATAGTAAATATGGATTATTTCAAGGTCCCTTGTATCTATGGTTAACATGAATTTAAGTTAAAATGGTTAAATTACAAGATATGAACTTAAGGACTAAATTGTGAAAAGTTAAATTATTAGGGGCAAATTGGTAATTTTGTATAAATATGAACTGTGGATTAAATGAAATATTAGGAGTACTTGATTGATTGAAATTATCTATTTAGATAAAGATAAACCACGTTCAGACTTAGATCAAAGAAAACATAAAGCTTCGAATTAGCTCGACTCTATTCCTATGCCTCTAGTCATCGAGCTAAGTTCATATGAACTATATTCTGTTTAATGTAGTTTAAATTGGATGCTTATTGTGTTGTTTTAATTTAAATCAAATGATATAAAAATGTATCAAATCTATAACGAATTGACGGATCTTGAGTCTCGGTTGAACCTAAGGAATTCTTAGAAAACAAATGACATGTCATTAAGGATTTCATGTTTCAGGTGCAGGTCTTGAATGTCCTACTGATGGCTAAGGTCCTACATTTGTTTCGAATACTCCACAGCTCGTGTGAGCAGCATCATGTAGCTTACATTCCAACCTACAGCTTGTATGAGCATGCCCATTTCACAGCTCGTGTGAGCAATGATGTAAAGGAAAGGTTACGGTTATATGTAAAGGCCCACTTCATGTAAGCTTTCCTGAGTATCCGATGTAATTTTAAATGGTTCAATGGGAAAGAAAAGGGAACTATATGGTAAGTATGTAAATAGATTGATTCATGATATATGAAAAGGAATTATGATCTAAATGATGTATCTACTTATGGAATTTACATATTTTATGGTTGATATCATTTGTATCGTGGGCAAGTACACTAACTTGTGATGTGGTGATGTTGTATAGGCTTTTACTAAGCTTATGGAATTTGGGATGATTTATATTTAACCTTTGAATTGTTAAAATGACATGGTAAGTTTAGTTTAAGTTTATACAAGGTTACTAAGCACTCGATGCTTACGTATTTTCTTTGCTATGTTTTATAGGTCATCGGAAGCTCGATTTGGTAGGAAGCTTGTCGAAGACTTATACATTATTGAGCAAACAATTTGCTAGTTTTTGATCATTTTGGCCAAGGTTTATAATGACATGTATAGGATGTTGTGTAATAGTGCTTGTTATGTTTAGGTATTGAAAATTATGTTTGGTTGGTGCATTTTAATGTTTACCAAATGTTGTCATTTTTGGTCACTTGTTTGGTTGGTGAATTTTAATGTTTACCAAATGTTGTCATTTTTGGTCACTTGTTAAGGTTTGTAAATAAAGCTTTTATGGTCTGTTTTGAGTGGTTAGAAAATGGTTATATGTGGTATGTTTAGTACTTATTTGGACTAGGTTTGTATGCATGGAATATAGTATAAGGTTGTGTTTAGATAAAAGAATGTTTGGATGAAAATATTGGTGCCTTTGAATGACATATTGGTTAGGTAAATTAGGTTGTTTGAAATGGCATATTTATGCATGTTTGAATAATGCTTAGGTACCTTGAATGTGTGCTGAAATGGATTGAATGTTTATGCATGGTTAGGTTATGAAATGGCTTGATTTTAGGTAAATTTTGGGTCCACATTGTCTGAGACACAGGCGTGTGACTCAGCCGTGTGATACACATGGCCTGGCAACACGGTCGAGTGTTATCTGAGGATTTCAAAGGGTGAAAGTCAGTGAGTTACACGGCCTAACACACAACTTGGCACATAGGCGTGTGGGGCAACTCAGAGAATTACACGGCCTGGCATACGGGCGTATAACACGACCCTGTGACCCTACTCAGAGAGCTACACAGGTGAGGACACGAGCTGGGAGGTTCCACACTGCCTGGGAGGTTCCACACGGCCATGTGTCCTCTATTTCCAATTTATGTATGTTTTTCCTAAACTTTCTATTTTGTTTCAAATTAGTCCCAAATTGCTCCCAAGCTATTTTTAGAGCCTTGAGGGCTCGATTTAGGGACGAAATGTATGAGAATGAATGGTATATTATATATTTAAATTATTGAATGTTATGATGTTTTAAAGTTTCCAGTTGATCGGTAATACTCCGTAACCCTAATCCAGCGACGGATATGGGTTAGGGGTGTTATAGGACTGAATGGGTCGAGTCGTCACTGGCCTGACTGAACCAACTTAGAGTGCCGATGACATTCCGGTGGCCGACAAATGGTCGGTGGCGGTGGGTTTTCGGAGGTTCAACAGTAGAAGAATTAAACTCCTATTGAAACTCTACCAGAAAATTTGATTTCAGATTAACTATTCCAAAAATAATATTATTATAATATATTTAATATTAAATTTAATTTATTACTTATATTAATAGTATTTTATTAATTTAATATTAAAATGATTATTTTAAATGTAATTTAATATTTATCTTGTAAATAAATATTATATTAATTTAATAAGATTTAATATTAAATTTAATCTAATATTTTTATTGATAAATATTATATTAATTTAATATTAAAGTGGTTAAGTTTAAGCATAGTTGAACTCTCTAAACTCTCCATATATAAAAAGAGTATTAGGTCATTACTTTTGATATACTTGAATTCAAGATAAAGTTGTGGATAGAAAATTCTCTGAAGAAATTATTTCAGAAAATTTTTAGAGATATTTTTTATTTACAACTTGGCCTAAAAGTTTAGAGAAATTGTGAAATTACCCCATTGGTAATTTTTGTAAAAAATTTTCTGATTCAAAGCGAGTCCACACTTGACAGATGTGAGCTTAAGGATAGTGGAAAAGATTACTCGGTCGAATAATTCATCCTAGACGAATCGAAAAGGTACAATTTTGACGAGTGTTTATTACTTTATATATCACAACCAAGTTCTAGTTTTGAAAAAAATTTGAAACTTTGTTTTTCCCTAAATTTATTTTCCACTGGGTTTTCCAAACTCGATTTTCCAACACGCTGACCCATTCTAAGTTTGATGGTTACCTGAGAGGAAAACAAACAAAAAGTGAGCTTACAAGTTCAGTGTGTAACACAACCCAAGCACCATATCGGTACACATTAATTTACAGATATGTTTTCAAATACAAAATCAGATGTACTTTCATAATCAAATGTAGATGCATAATCAGATACATTTTCAAATGCATAATTAGATCCTAACCCTTTCCGCTACAAACTATCTTTGTTCATCCATACACACCAAATAGGGTATTAAATACCTATTCACCCTCACACACCTATAAGTGAGCGTATGTCACTTTTCAGAATAGTGCAACTAAGCTGCCATATATAATATGCGGTAAATCGCCAGAAATAGATAGATGTGGCTGAGCCACCAGCACAAATATATGTGGTTTTAAACCACCATATATGACAAATTATTAAACTGCCATCACTTCCTTCTTCAAACATATTCCCACTCCAATGCTTATGCAAATACTAACATATAACATATGCTCATATTTTATGCATGCTCCTCATATATGACATGCTACCAAAATTGTCAGAGTACAAATCATATATAAATTTCACATACTATACCCACATTACATACAGTAGCATACTGTCAGATGTTCATGATTTCAAGTCCTATTTATACAATATGGACCCTACGGAGTGGCTAAATACGAATCACACTATAATATGGGCATAAGCAAAATTTTTAGAAAATGAACCCACATGCCCGTGTAGCCCACACGATCCAATTAACCTAGATTGTGCAGCCCACATGGTTTGGTACACGGCCGTGTGGCATCGATAGTCCCCTTTTCAGTATTGCACTGTTCACTGTTTTTTTGGGATGTTCGTTACACACCTGATCTGTTTCTGAAGCAAACACCATGACGAGAATTCTAGTACCTAAACTGACATTTTAGAACGTAAGAATTATTAACGATAACTAAAATTTCGAGTCCCTAACTCGGTCACAAACACCAAGAACCCAGTCCTAACACCAAGATTTTTATCTTAAACGACAAATCAAACACTTACCCTTACACAAGCAACAGTTCTGAACCGCAATTGAAATGCTAGAAGAGTTGATGTTTCACAAACTTCACTTAGAAAAACCCCAATGTAACAAAAATAGACACACTCACTACGATGACAGAATCGCAGTACAAAACATCTACTAACATGAACTAATGAAAATAAAAAAATAGACACACTTACTATGGAAGGAAGAAACCCAACGACACTTACACAATTACGAACTTGATAAATTCAGTCCAATAAGCATAAAATAGGAAGAAAAATGATTTAAGCTCTGAGAAAGGTCGAATTTGCAAAAGAAAAGAGTAAAATATGATGTTTTCTTGTTAAGGTACGAACTATCAAAGAAGGGGAAAAACAGAATAGGGAAACAATAGAATGAAAAAAAATTGGGAAAGTGGGGAAATGGACGTGAGAAAAAATGGGAGAAGAATGTGGGGGAAAATATTTTAATATTTTTAATTTATTATTTATTAAAAAAATCATAACCAAACTAATTTTCTGACAACTTATTAGCTTATCCAGAGTTTGAGTTAAACTCAATCTCTAATACATGGGCGGCATAACGTGGGAATAAAAATATTTCTGCTTTGCACGCACAAGAATTTAAACACATGACCTCTAAATAAGTTAAAGCCTTACCATTGAACCAACAAGCTCATTCTTGTTGTCATTTGTGCGGAAATAAACTATAAGCCAGATGCTTGAAGATAAAGGGTGAGACAAAAATAACTAAAACTTTAAAGGAAAGGGTTCGAACCCAAGATCCCTCACACAAAAACACAACACTTAACCATTGAATTAGAATAAATTACTTAACAAATTTTAACAATTCAGAAACACAAATTTTGGGGCGTTACAATTCAAACTCCTCATCTTACCATACTAATCCCATTCATGTTCATCATTCATATACCATATGTATAACTTAATACATCATCAAACATAACCAAACTAATAAGTTAAATATTACATATATTTTGATATCTATGTACATGCCACATAACTGAGTTCAAAATAAATAAATAAAAAACTGTCGAGTCAATAATTGGATAGTGTGAGCTTTAAGGCAATCCGATTGACATGCTCCACAAGTTAGAAATCTACAATGAATAGGGAAACAACGGATAAGCATTTTGAGTGCTTAGTAAGTTCATAATAAAATTTACTTAACTTACCTTGACATTACAACAATCTAAACAATTTTAATACATTGGTATCTCATCCTTATACTTTCATTTACAGTTCCACAATACACCCAAAAAGGTTAGTTCACTTGCATAACTATGTCATGATAATCAAATCAAATGTACATATACATATATATACAATCGTTCCATCATATATCAAATACTATGTAAGCTATGCTAGAGTTGCAAATATAATAATTGATTCTATATCTGGTCTTTTCAATCCTTTCATTTCGGTATAAATAATGTTTCATTTTTGTTATTGCTCAGAGAACCTTAGTAAATTGAACTCGGAGACATGAGATTGATTTGCTCATACGTTGAGATATTTGGGCTACTTACACAAGCTTCAGAGAATTCGCAACATGTTCTGGATCTCAAGCCACCGATAAAAATGATTCGATGCTGCTCACACAAGTTTCAAAGAGTTTGCAACATATGTAGAATCTCAAGTCATCGATAAAGAATGATTCGATCTTGCTCACACAAGCTTCAGAGAATCCGTGATATATGTCGAATCTCAAGCCATCAATCATTAAATCCCTAATCAAGCACCCAATTCATTTTGAACTCAAAGGCGTACAATTCGTATCCAAATCATTACTAAGTTAACACAAGTGCTTTTATCGCGTCCATACCATTTCAATCTATGCAGCCATATACACAATTTTCATATTTCAAATAGCAATCCATATCCATTTTAAACCTTGTAACCTCATCATGCACATATCATCCCATCATATAACAGTTTCGCATCTATTAGATACCACATATTTATTCATATTTATCATATATTTCATATATTTCAATTTAGTCAATTAGATGCCACAACATTATATACATAATAAGTTTAACTAAAAAAAATGTTATAATATGAACATATCACGAATTAATATAGTAAGCCTCATATGAACTTACATGACAAAAACAAGAAACAAATAAGACTTTGAGGATTAATCCATAATTTTTCCTTTTCCGTGATTATCCACTAATTGGTTCGATTCTTGATCTATATGATAATTCATTTCAATTTATCAATTCCAAACATCTTAAAATAGTCTATTGTAGTCATATATTAATTCAATTTCATTTTTCAAAATCTCTCTAAAATTTTACATTTTATTCAATTTAGTCCCTAAAATCGAAATAGCTATATCTTTCAAATTTGAGCTTCAATTTATAATCTGATTTCAATTACATCCTTCTACAGCCCTATTTTATCTATAATTATAGAAATTTAACATCAATTTCAAATTTTACACGCTTTAGTCCCTATGGTCAAAACTAACAATTAAACTTTACATACTAGTCCTTTTACACATCTAAGCTCAAAATATAAAAATATTAATACCAATTTCATCAAGTAGTCACAAATAAAAACTTTTAAAAACTTTAACAGTTTGAAAAATAATATACATGTTAGCTAAACCGAGCTTCCACAATCCCAAAAACATAAAATTTACGAAAAATGAACTTTAAAATCCTTAGTATGCAAGACTATAAAGATTGAAGCTCCAACCTTTGTTTCCTCTCTAAAATTCGGCCAAGAAAATGAACATGGAATAAAGAATGACTATCTTTTTTTTTTCTTTTTAATATACATATGTTTATTCTTTTAATTAATTAAATTTGAATATAATTAACATAAAAAAGCCCCACCCAACCGTCCACTACTTCTAAATGGTCTAATTACTAATTTAAAAATTGATTTAATTACTATAGTAGTCCTTTAACAATTAAAAATCTCTAAGGATTAATTATTACCACTTTTATAATTTAATCATTGTGCCTTAATTAGTACTAATTCAGTAAAATTGCCTACCCAAAATTCATTTCACCTATATAACAACTCTACAAATATTTAATAAAAATATTTACGGGCTTGATTGACGGAAATGAGGTCTCGATACCTCATTTTCGACACCACTGACTTTAAGGGTCATTATGCTTGTACCTTAATTAACTATCCAATTAACAAAATTAAAGGACAAAACTCTAATTAAACTTCATACTTACGGTCTCGAACATCGAAAATAGGGTTCTAGAACCACTGTAACGCCCCCAACCCGAATCCATCACCGGAATAGGGTTACGGAACATTACCGAAATTACTAATTTATTTATCAGATATTTTATTATTTAGCATTCATATTTAGGACCAATTAAAATCAAACATATTGTCCCTAAACGTACTTATTTTTCTCAACATGTTTACTTGAATTTTATTACTCGTCTCAGCATGCTTAGTTTTTTTCTTGTATCGTCGTATAAAAAAAATAATCACCTATTTACATGTCAAGATAAATATCATTTTCTTGCCATTTTGTCATAAACTTAAATCAAGTAATTCATTATATCAAGATTTCGTGTATTTAAAAATACAATTCAAGCTACACTAATTTACCTCGTTGCTTGTTTATATTTATAATTTCACTAATCCGATATCTTCTTTTTTTTTTTCCACGTTTAAGTCTCGTATTTTAGTTGCATGGATCTTTATAAATAAATTTAATCATCATTTTCATTAACTTCATATTTTAATACATTTAATTATTGCTCTAGGCAAAATTTCCATTTTACCCTTAAAACTTTTAATTAATTACAATTTCATCCTTGATTTCAGAAAAATAAAATTATTGTCATTTAATCCTTGTTTACAACCATTATTCTTATACATATTGATAAGAGCCCATGAATTTTATGAAATATCAGAATTTTTTTTCATAATTTCAACACTTTTCAATTTAATCCCTAAAACATGGTTTCGTCTGATCTTGATCTAAATTAATATTTTCATTCAATTTTGTAATTTAAGTAATAAAATAATCCATTACATGCAATTTGATCATTTTTGACATTTTTACAAAATCACCCATAAAGTTCTACTTTTATTCAATTTAGTCCCTGAGCCTAAAACATGTAAATTAGCCATGCTAGTTGAATATTCATACATATTTTCCTCCTCCTCCACTCCATTCCACATCCTTAATTTAAATAACATGCTTATAAGTAACATTATCAAAACTTTCACTATTTACTTATATGTATTTTCAAAACTGTCTATTTGAGTCATAGTCACTAGATTATTTATATCTTGAGCTACAGAACTCCAAATTAAGATCCGTAAATTTTATTTGAAACTAGACTCATGTATCTTCTTACCATAAAATTTTTAGAATTTTTGGTTTATCCAATTATTACAGTTTATTCATTAAAATCTCCCTTATTTTACTGTTTGACAGTTCTGGCCACTCTTCGGTAAAATTTAATTATCTCTTTGTACAGAATTCAAATTATGTTATCGTTTATTTATATTTAAAATATACTCATTCAGGAATCTAACCATATAAATTATGTCTCAAAATTATTTTTATACAATTTTTAATGATTTTCCCAAGTCAGAACAGAGGATCCCGAAATTATTCTGAACCAGTCTCACAAAAATATAAATATCTCAAAATACAGAATTCCTTTACTTTCTATGTTTCTTTTATATGAAAATAGACTCAATAAGCTTTAATTTCATATCTTATTCATCCTCCAATTCGGTTTATACAATTTTTGGTGATTTTTCAAAAATTAAGCTTATGTTGCTGCCCAAAACTGTTTCTTATAGTTTATTTTGCAATTAAATCCTAACTAAGTTTACTTACTTTTACAACTCAATTCATGCTTCATTTCTACTTAATCTCTTCCCATATTTAACTTAACCATCCCATGTTCATATTAGAACTCAAATTTAAAACTTCTTCCAATTCAATCCCTACTATATAAAACTTATGGCCTCTTTTACAATTTAATCCTCTTTTTCATTCTAACTTAAAATTCTATCACATAAACCCCTATTTCATCTTCTTGCTCAGCATGAACTACTCTTAGAAATCTATGAACTATCAAAATATCAACTTAATCTTAACAAGACTTTGTTTTAAAGCTTTTAAAACATCAAATTTAAAGCAAAGGGCTTAATTGACTTACCTATTAAACATCCAAGCTTTAAATCCTCAATTTCTCTTTTTTCTTTTTCCTTCTCTTTTCTTCCCTTCTTTTCCCGTTTGCTATTCTGTTTCTTTTCCCCTTCTCCTCCTTTTTTTCTTTTCACACACACACACATATATATTCTAAATAAAATAATAAAATAATAATAAATATCTTATTAAATATTAATAAAATAATATTTTTCTAATAAAATCATTAGAAAATATCATCAACATCATAATTACTTTCTAGATTTCTCTCTCTTCCAGTTGACCATTTTGCCCTTCGTGATCTTTTAAAATTCCATCCTTGAGTCATCACTTAATTGGGTAGAATTGCAATTTAGTCCCTCAAAATTCTTCACCTATTCAATTTAGTCCTAATTCATCCATTTTCCTTAGTTTCTAGATTATTCCACCCCTAAAATATTTGCACTATTGGTCCTTCAACTTTCCATATTTACACTTTAACCCCTTAATTTTGAGTATTTACTCTTGAGCAACAAAACTTTTCTCATTTTGACAATTTAGTCCTTTCTTGAATTAATATGTCATAATATACTTCCCAATGACATAACTCAAATTTCCTCTTCTTGTCACTTTATTTCCTTATTTTACTATATCAAGGATAATATCTTATTGTAGAAATTTTCGAGGTGTTACAACCACCATTTCTGACACCACCGAAAAACAGACTGTTATAGATATCACCCTTAGATAAGATTAAAACATTTATAAAATTAACCCTCAAAGTCAATCCAATTGTTATTGCAGCTAAATTGTCATCTGTTTTTCATAGTCAGCACCATCTTTAGATAAAGTAAAAGGAAATAAATATTAATTGTTGACCTAAATCAGTCGATAATTACAAGAAACAAGGTATGAGCAGAAATGACAACGAAAATGGGCACATTTGCTGGTACTATGAAAAACAAAACAAAAAAATAGGGGACAACAAATTGATTACATAGTTCGGTTTTCCTACATCTTCGGAGTCTAGCTAAGTGAGATGAATCAACTATATTTGAAACGAATACAACCAATGAACCTTATTCTAACACATCCCAGTGAAGAATCCTCACTCTTTTATCTTAAGGACTAAACCTCTCACCACTAGATTCTCTTCATGAGAATTTAGTTTGTAAAACAAGCAACAAAATGTTTTATAGTCTCAAATGCACTCACAGATCAACGTTCTTCTATGAACTGATAAGTGCATTGTACTTAGTTCTAACTTGCACAACCCTCTAATATAAGAGTTTAAGACTTGCTAAGATAAAAATAAATTACAATCAAGATCCCACCAAAATAGCCTCATAAAAAGGCTTTAGAAATATCCTTATGGAGTTCGGAAAAAAACAAACATCTTCAATATAAGTCTTCAAACCAGTACTGATTCAATTTCCATATTGTATGGGATTCGACTACTTGATTCGTTCGAACCCAATCTTCAAAGATTTGTTACTCCATAAGATGGATATTCAAATATGGGTCAACACACGTCCACAAAATCATTTAAGTCATATCCAAATAAGACAAGTTAAAATGATTGTTGATGTGCTAGTGGAAGTGGCTACTTCTATTGATACATCGATTCACAAGGTAATATTTACTCCATCTTAATTTGCCCAAATCTAATCAAATCAATTATCGTTAATACAAGGATACAAAAGACCGTAAAATCAACTCATATCTTCATGGATTGCACATATCAATATATAATTAATTATCCTTAATGTAAGGATACAAAAGAGCATAAAGTCAACTAATATATTCATGGATTGCATATCTTAATACATATGATAAGTGGACCATATATGAATCATTGAAAAATAATCTTACTTGATTCAATCTCTTCTTCAATGATATACACAAAATTAATTGCACATAATCTTCAAAAAGATGAGCAGTAATAATAGAAATAGTCATTTTCATTGACATATAGAGAACCACTTTCAAAAATTTGATTTAACATCAGCAATTTTATTTATTCTCTTAATTTTTTATTCACAGAACTTGTAAATTCCCTTAAACTTTTCAATTCTTCCTACATCAAGTTTTCAAGTTGTTCTTTTCACTCAAATGTCAAGTTTTTTGGTTGTTGTGATTCGACATCTTACGACACAAATCACCAGTATTTCAATAGGGGTCTAACTTTCATTTACTTAACCCCTCAAAAGCATTATTAACACACCAGTGAGAGTGCAGTGTATTAGGGACCTGTTCACAATAACATTCATGAATTCTCCTAATTTTAATATCAGATTATTCAAATTAAAGCAAAAGCTCATTTCTCTTTTCTCTTTGTTTTTTTTGGTCTTTTCTTCAAACTTTCAACAATTCATAGTCAAATTAACGATTCTTAATTTATTCTTAAAGCAAATTTAGTCAAATTAACGATTCTTAATTTATTCTTAAAGCAAATTCTTAATATCTTACCCCCATTAAGGGGACTAAACTCTCAGTTTTATAAGGTAGAAAAGAAAAAACTATCACAAATTCCTCACCATGTTTATATATTTTGTCAATTTGATTTTGATTCTAAAAGGTCATCTAAAAAATTATAAAAATTTTAAAAACATAAATTTGTTTTAAAAAATATAAAAAGAACTTTAACTTCAACTATGTGGAAATTAATTTAATTTTTTAAATAAATTATTTAATATGGAAATTGGAGTAAGGAATTTTTTTTACCAGAGAGTGAAAATATTCCATAAGCACATGGCAACAGTAAGGACTCAAAAGCAAAGAACATCCGCTGTACCAACTTTTAATGCGGTGGTAAAAGGTCCCCATGAAGTTGAAATTTATTTAATAATTTGAATGCTTTGGTGACTTTTCCATTTTCACTTAAGGAGCTAGGTGTTGTACTTTTTTCAAGTATTATATTCAACTACTTTTAAGGGGTGATTTCAAAGTAGAATCATGGACAAATCTTGGCCATTAAATTTTTTTAAAAAAAAAATTAAGATTAGGGTTTTAGATTTTAAGATATTAAAAAAATTTAGGTTTAAAATTTATGAATTATGGGTCTAGCCTTTAAATTTTAGGGTTTAAATGGAAAACAATAAAATGATAATGTAACCCTATCTATGATGAATACATATTAATATTAATGTCTTTGGTTGAATCCATGAGTAGAATAAATAAAAAGCAGCCACTCAACCTGGTGACAGATGAATTTGTGAATAATGGTCAAAAGAAGTCAAAGGTAAAAAGATTAAAATAAAAGAGGCTTGATCATCAAGTTGTTTTCTTAACATGGAGTACAAGTGTACCAACATAGCATATTTTAGATTTTAGTTATTTAGAACAGAATGTTCGTCAAACTTGTTTTTCAGCTTAAAGTACACAAAGGTTCAATCTTATCCCAACCTAAATTTACCTTTCTTATATTGCTATAAGTTATTAAAGTCGACGTCGTCATGTCATCCCATCATCCTACAAGTTGAATGTAATTTTATGTATTATGTTGCACAAATTCTACAACTAATCTGTGAGTCTTTCGTTGTATTGATAAAGATTTGAAGTACTGAATTTTTTAAAGTTAAAATGTTGGAGTTTTACTTTGTAAAATATTATGTATGTGATAAAGAGTGATAACAGTTCGGTTCGATTAGTTTTTTAAATTTTTTTTAATTGTCCATTATAATCAATTTTTTCATATTACTTTTGGTTTTGAATTTTTAGACTTGTTTTAACAATTAGAGCTTTGTTTTATGGCTTTTGAATATTATTTGATAAATTTTTAATGTATTTTTCATAAATATTTTTTAAAGATCAATAAATTTTCAAGAACTTTTAAATTATTTTTACTATTTTAAATATAAAAAATAGAATTCGGTTCAGTTCGGGCCACTTTTCGATTTTTCTTGCTTAGGCCTAGTGTCTGAGCTAGTTAGCTGGTTAATTAATTAGAGTTCGATTAAGTTATTCAATTAAATGTTTATAATGATGATGGGGAGAAAATATTTGATGTACCGTCAGTGCATGAGTTTTATGCAACATAAATGAATAATAACATAACATATCATCATTATTGAGTAAAATAAAAAATAGTGTCTTATTGAATACTAATAATTTTATTTAAACATAATTACATATCAATTAATTATAACTATTATAGATAAATATTAATAAATCTCGATTTAGCATTTAGGATCTTGAGTTTATAATTTAAAATTTTAGTATTTATATATAATCAATTAATGTTTAAATAAAATTATTATTTATTTATAAGTTCTTTATAATTTTTTTATTTAATAATAAATCATTATGTTATTAATCATGTATGGTACATGGGATTAATGTACCAACAATGCATAAAAAAATTCTAATAATTTCTTTTGAGAAACAAATTCTATTAATTAATTCTTATGGAAATTGATAATATAGCTAATAAGTTATAATTTCAAAAAATATATAAAAATTTCTCCTTGTTTCTTTCCTCAGTTTCTCCTACTTCTTTTGGAGGGGCTAATTTGCTTTTATTCTATGTTAGACGCAAAAATTTCAAGAACGGTGAATTTGTATTTAAAAAATTGATACATTTTGAAGACAATGTATAACTTTTGCCACTCTATCTTTTTGTTAAATCCCCTTAATGTTTTCTACCCAAAACATAATCTTAATTGTTTCGAATTTTCTATTTTTGGAATGAAAATATTTACGAAATCCCCATGGATTGGATCAAACCTTATTCTATAGTAATTACATGAGATTACTCTTTCTTATTCTTAAGCAGGTCCCCGAGAGGGATTAATTGATCCATGATTTATGTTACAACTTTCATTTTCTTTTTGTTTGTTTCGAGAAATATATCGATCGATTCTGATTCTTTCTTTTTCCATTGATTTCTTTGCAGATCAAGATGTATGGATCCATGAATCTATATATGTGTCTATATTGATCTTGTTCCTAGATTAACGAAAATGTGCAAAAGCTCTAATTGCCTTTGCCATTCTATTAGTCTCTTCCTTTTTACGTATGGCATCGCCACTTCTTTTGGCATCATCCACTAATTTAGAACTTAATTTGAAAGCCATATTTTGACCTAGATGTTTTCAGGGTGCCCCTAACAACCAATGAATGGTAAGTGATTTTCCCTGTGTCTACCCAAATACCTTAAGTGCACTATTTACAACAAAGAGAAGATAAGCAAACAATAATTCAACCTCTAGTAGTCATGTGTTTGCAAGTTGAAGATCTAAATACAAAGAAATATGAAAGATGAAAGATTTTACAATGAGCTTCCAAAAATATGTACAAGAGAAAAAGAAGAATTGAATAATTTTCTTTAGAAAACATTTTTCTTGGTTGTTTCTTTATTACATCTTGATGTGTCTTTGAGTTGTATTTATAACAAGTTATGAGTTTCTGGGCGTTTATAGCCATTGGGGGGGGTGAAATAGAGCCTTTGAAAACATTAAATCTGAGTTAGAAAAGTGCCATGCAACTAAGGTCTTGAGACTAACCAAGGGGGTCTTAATACCTCTCATAAAAGTAGTCATGTATAGTCGTTATAAGGCTAACTGTCAAGACTTACAAGCCAAGTCTCAAGACTTGTAAGACTTGCAAGTTAAGTCTCGATGCTTGGCTCTTTAGAATTGGTTTAAGGCTACTAACTTGCTAGTCTCATTTCTTGCAATGTTGGGTATTGAGACTTGGATGTCAAAATGTATTTAAAACATTTTAAACATCTTAGAACACTTTGGTATTGACTCAAAAATAATTGGTTAAGCATTAAACACATTTGAGACATGTTTTTGAGTATTGGCAAGTCTTTGAAATGTTTTGAAAATGTTTGATCATTAAATGACTTAGTTAATCAAATTTTATCTTAAAAGTCGTTATATCAAAAGTTTGAGAGATCAAAGCTAACATCTTAAGTGAAACCACAAACAAGAGGCAAATCTATCAAATATTGTGAAATAAATGTCGAATTTTTTTGGTCAAGATCACTCTTTTTTTTTTCAATTTCTTACCCCAAGTTTAAGTAATTTTTTTCCTATTAAAAAATATTAAGTTTTTAATTTTTTTGTAAATAAATATAAAAAAATTACTATTAAATTATAATTTTTATTAGACCAAATTTATAAAAAAATAAATAGTTCAAAATCCATTTCATATGAGTACTAATAGGAATATTAGGCATTGCATGGCTTAATTTATTATTATTTTAATATAATGATATTTTTATAAGGAAACTAGATGTATAAATAATTTACTATGATCTAGAACTAGTGGATAAGGCGATTCTCCAATGGTCACTACTATGCTCTTCAACAACATACCACCATCATTGAACAGACATTGGCATTTTATAATGGTATTCTTAGGCACTCCCTTGTATATGGACAATGTTACCAATTTCTAAGCTACACCTGTCTTCAACTAAAGTTTGTGTTGATATTGAAATCATCATATTAATGATACATTGTTGCCTCTAAGACTAGTTAATCCTAGATTCATTTACTTTTCATTAGTGAACTTTCTACTTTCTTGAATTACCACTAATTGATTGGCTCAAACCTTGATGGTTATGTAGTTTTTATGGTTGATTTCTTGATATTGTGAGTATGGAGTTGTTCACCGGTATTTTTGGGACTTTTTTTTTGTTTATCGGAGCATGTTGTGGTTTGATTTGGTTTATGTCCATGCTATTGGTTCAATCATTATTAAAAATTTCTCTAAATTGCTAAATATGAGTTGTGGACATGATTTGATGGTTTATTTATGCTATTAATACTTGAGTAGCATTTTAGGCTTGTGTAAGTACCTTAGAGAAATATCTTTACAAGTCTCGATGTGTTTTTCTAGAACCTCTACAATTATGGCAAGAAGTACTAATATTTCTAGCCTTGTATTGGTACTCTACGAGATTTATTTTGGTACTTATGTCCCAACGTACTAGTACAACGTCGATAATGAATTTTTTGCTACTTCAAAAGTCGAGGGTATCAAAACAAGGGCTTAGGGTATCGATACCCTAGGAAAAATTTTGGTACCACAATTTTGAAGTATCGATACTTCTAACTTGAGAGCTTATTGTCTTATTTGTATCAGTACCCTCGACTCTGGTATTAGTACTTGGGTCACAAGGTCACTTTTTAGGGCTTCTAACAACATTTATAAGGTCTGTTTTAACTCAAAAGATGTTGATTAATGTCCCAATAGCTTGTAACGCTTCATTTTCAAGTTGGATCATCAGACTGACTATGTAGTGTTACACTTATCTCAAACCTTCTTAGCACTTTGACATTGGGGCACTCTGTTATACCTATTCAGCCCTAATGAACAAAAGGTAGTGTGCATGACCTTGGCATTGAGTTGAACCTTCTTTTTTTCATATTCTTCCCACTCATCTTTATTATCGAGCACCTTCAAGTCTCCATTTGAGATGATCTTCCATATATGGTAGTGATTGGTTTGAATGAATAACATCATCGTTGTCTTCCAATATGAATAGCACTCTCTATTGAAATAAGGAAG
This sequence comes from Gossypium stocksii, assembly GCA_020496765.1. NCBI lineage: Eukaryota > Viridiplantae > Streptophyta > Magnoliopsida > Malvales > Malvaceae > Gossypium > Gossypium stocksii. The sequence goes on along the minus strand of CM035627.1, from coordinate 87,684,325 downwards.
TCTAACAACGGATTAACCCTCTCCCAACTAGTTGAACTGAAATCTTGTGTCATTTTCAAACTTAGTATTTTCTCCTTGAATCGCCTCTCTTGGTGGTGAAGCCTTTGTTGGAAAACTAGCTCTGATATCAATTGTTAAGCTTGAAAATACTAAGAGGGGGTGAATTGATATTCTGAAAATTTCTACAAAACAATTCTAAAATAAAAAGAACAAGAGAGAATAGCTTGGGCACTTCGATTTATAGTGGTTTTGGCCCAATTTCTTACCTTAACTTTCCACCACTAAAGATTTCCTAGTTTACTAAATTTGAATTTATACCTTTCAAGGAAAAAAGTATAGCCTTTACAATGTCTATCTTTTAAAAAAAATCTAAGATAAAATATTTCATCTAGTTTTTGTGGCTAAACTAAAACTCTCTAATTTTTGTGGCTCAACTAGAAACCCTTTATAATCCACTTAAGATTTTACACCTCAAAAACTTTAAAGGTTACTCTTTACAACAAGAGAAGATGAGTAAAGTAACAATGAACCTCAATTAGATGTGTGTTCACAAATTTTTTTCGCTTGATCAAAATCAACAGCAATCAAAGCTGAAGAAAGCATAACAAATAGCGGGAACAAAATGAGCCCTATTAATAAACAAAACCTGAAACACAGCCACAACACAGCAAACAAACCCCCTACAACCAAAAAACCCCATCCTATAAGCGGACCACAAAACAGAAAAAACCTGCACAAAACACCCTATACAACCACAAAACAGCTAGCAATTACACCTGCAAATACATCTACAAACACCCTAGAGCAACACACTAAGATCACCACCATGCCTTGAACATGCCCTGCCTTTTCAAACCAGCAACCACCAGCGCACATGCCATCACATTACCGTGTTTATCCACTTTCGAAAAGGAAGCATTCCCAATCCTAGGCAACCTAAAATCAACTTCCTTAAAGGAAGAGAATAGTGACTACGGTCTCATACCTTTGTTCACAACCCAGCTAAACACTTCCGTGGAACCAACCTCGATAATTAAAGAACATCTACCCTTCCACCCCATCTCTAGAAACAAATCCAAATCTAAGCTAATCACCCCCACCTCCACAGCATATGAATCTTTTGCTGCATACAGGCCAGAAAACACTGCCCTAGCCACCCTTTCGAAATTTCTTAACACCCCCCACATCCTGCTTCACACTCAATCTCTACAGCACACACATTAAATTTAACCCAACCAAAACACGGAGGGCACCAAAACCTACCACTCAACCAGGATTTCTTGACATCACTCCAACTTCTAACAGGACAGACCCACTAAGTTCTCTCATCCACTTTCAATTCATCATGCACCGATTTGACCCACATCAATACCTGAATTTTAGAAACAAAAACCAAATTGGACATTTTAAGCCATCTTCTTTCAAACACCAGCTCATTTCTTGCTAACACACCGTCCAGCAAGTCGCAACCACCGAGATAATCCATAAACTCCTAACAACACCTGGAAACGAGACATTATAACAAAAAGAGAAAAAATCAGAGAAACCATCAAATGATCTCCATTTCACCTCCCACTATTCCAAAATTTTTTCTAAAAACCCACAATGAAATTGCAATGGTAGAAAAGGTGCACCAAAGTCTCCGGTTCTCTATAGCACCAAGGACACCCATTCCCTACTTGACAAAACTTCACGCCTCTTCTGCTGAGAAACTCCTAGGAATACGATCGATTGATACCAACTGTAGAAACCATTTTTAATTTGAAAAAACAGAGATCGACTTTTAAAAACGAAAATAGAGTCACCACCAATCTTTTTTTCGAGGTATGATCGGGTCACCTTGAAATTTATCATTTTAATAAAAAATATTTTGATTTATTAAAATAATGATTTTGGTCTACGAAATTCGAGAAAACGGGTTCGGGAGTCAGTTACGCACGAGGAAGGGTTAGCACCCTCATAACGCCCAAAAATTGGTACCTAATTGATTATTAAATGTCCTAGTGTCAAAGATTTGAAAAGGTTTTAAAGTTTGATCCTTTTGATTTTTTTTAAAAAACTTATAACTTTTTTAAAAGACATTCAATTATTTGGATAAAAGAAAATGATCGAATCTCAGTAAGTTAGAGCACGACCTTTCAAATTTCCCAAACGTCAAATATCTTTCGTTTTAGAAATCCCTATATCGAAATATCAAAATATCACATCCAGTAAGTTAGGACGCAACATCTTAAATTCTCAATGATAGTTTTTATTTGAAAATCACACGTTTTAACTTGAAAAGGGTATTTAATCATTTAGACTTAATGAGAAAAATCGAAGCCTAGTAAGTTAGGGCACGATTCTTTCAAAATTCCCAAATGTCAAATATTGCCTTAATTTAAAAAAAATTTGGATAAAAAGTGGCAATTAAATGGGATATATTTTAAAACAATGATTCGAATAAAATGTTGCGCTAATGCATAATAAAAACATAAACATAATTTTTTTAAAAATATTACATAAAAAATTAATATTTAACGCTAATATAGGCAATTAAAAAGAAAGAATCAAAGTAAAATAGCAAATAACATGAATAAAGACAATGATAATGCTAAAAAAATATTAAGAATAACCATAATAATAATGGAATCTAAATTTTAAAACAATGAACAAATAAATAAAAAAAAGGCATAATAGAGAGGGGCATTTAAAAAGATCAAATATGAAATAAAAAATACAAGATAAATAATATATGAAAAATTTTGAATAAAATAATAAAACAATTTTAATAAAACGAGCAATATGGCAAAGTTTGATATTAAATATAAAATGGTTTAAAGTAATAATATATATAATAAATGAGGTAATATATGATGATCTATAATAAAATAATTTATTGTAAATAATAATGAATAAAAAAATAAATAAAGTAATTTTTTCGAAAAGAATATGCATATATAAATATCAAAATAAATAAATATCTAACAAATTTAAAAAAAATAGAAAAACAATAGAATAGGGATTAATAAAAAAAAAGTTTTAAAAAAACGTTTAAGTCAACCTAACTCTCATAATATGAGGATTCAATAAAATTCCTCCACCAAAATCTAACCGGAATGAAAGCAACTGAAAAGAAACGAAGATGAATGAAGAATAAAATAAGAACAAACCACAGAAAATAAGAACGCAAGAGGGAGAGAAATTTGAGTGAATGCTCTCAAGAATTCTTATTGCTTCCCCAAAACTCAAGTGATTTACAATGAAGGGAGAGACCTCTATCTATAGTTGAGCCTTCCCAAATCCAACGGTACAAATCAATTACATCAACGGTTAAGATTAAAGGGTATCTACAAATTAAATCTCTAAGATTACAAAATCATATCTTCTAAGATTGCATATCATATCTAAGATTGCATATCATATCTAAAATTGCATATCCTTGAAGATTATATTTCCATATGAGTCAAGCTTGTAGATGGACCTTAAATCTTTTCAAGTAATGGACCATTCCGATCGGGCCAAATTATATATTTGTAATTTTGGACTGGACTTGGACTTTGCTTTATTTTTTTGGGGTTTATTATTTTTTGTGTGGGCCCGGGCTAAATTGGCCTATTACACCAACGACAAGAAATTTTTCACTTTAGGAGGCACCTTTAACTTCCAGATTTTATCAAAGTCAAACCTACTGTCCACCACATTAACACTGATCAGCAGTTCTGTTAATTTTCACACCGAGAACACCCCTTTATTATTATGAATCCAAATTAACTGATCCTCTTCCTCAGGAAGCAAAACCATATAGCTAACGACTTCCTTTAAACGAGAGACCATAATAATCTCCCTTTCCAATAACAAATGAGAAAATAAATCAGCCCAATTATCCTCGTGAAACCCGTTCAACATCAAAAAATCTTTAACCGTTTCACTCTTATTTAAGGATAAGCGAAACAGCCTTGGAAATTTCACCCTCAGAGGCCTATCATCGCACCAAATATACTCCTAGAAGATTATTGACTTACCATTCCCCACCAACCAACGAAAAGACTCATTCCCTACCCATTTTGCCACTTTCGAATCTTTTGCATTCTCCACAATACCCCTCTAAACCACCAACACGTTTTTTAAATTATTCGATCTAAAATGCCACTATTGCATAGGGGTACCATACTTTGCAGCAATAATTTTCCTCCACATCATTTCTCTATCCATCATAAAACGCCAGCACCATTTGGCCATGAGAGACTTATTTTTAACCCTGAGATCCACCACACCGGTGCCCTCTTTATCTTTAAGGCTACAAATCTGTTTCCACTTAACCTTCACCATCTTCTTCCGACCACCTTCACATCCCCACAAAGAATTCCGTCTAATTTTGTCAATCTTGTTAATCATTGCAACAGGCACTTGAAATATTGACATAAAATAAATAGACAAAGAGGATAACATAGAATTGATGAGTACAACTCTACCAGCCTAAGAGAGAGACCTATATTTCCATCCCGATAGTTTCCTCTCTACTCTTTCTACAACTCCATTCCAAGAAGAAACTTTTCTAGGATCTGCACCAAAAGGAATGCCCAAATAATTGAAAGGCAATTCCCCAATCTTACATTTACAAACAGCTGCCATTTTGAACAGAAACTCCTCTTCTATACCAAAACCCATTAAGTAAGACTTTCGAAAATTAATGCTTAAGCCAAAAAAGATTTCAAAACAGCAAAGGATATACTTCGACTTCCTTACCACAGCTTCATCCGCCCTTAAAAAAAATAGTATCATCCACAAACTGAAGATGAGAAACGAACTGACCAAGAAAAACGTCTTTAATCCCCTCAATGACCCCCAATTCTTCCGCTTTCACTAACATTTAATATAAAACTTCCATCACCAGAATGAATAAAAAAAAAAGGAGATAATGGATCCCCTTGCTGGAGACCTCTAAACATTCTAAACTCATTTGTAACTGCTCCATTAATTAGCACTTCAGCCTTCGCTGTTGACACACACTCCACCATCCAACCCGTCCAACGCTCGCCGAAACCCATCTTCAACAAAACCAACTCCAAAAAATCCTACCTTACACAATGATATGCTTTAGCAAAATCTAGCTTAAAAAGCAAATATCCCTCCGAACCAACCATATTCTTAACCGAATGTATCAACTAATTTGCGACCAAAATGCCATAAAAAATTTGTCTACCCCGAATAAAGTCACATTGTGTATCACTGACCACATCCCCAATTACAGCTCGTAATTTTCTCGATAAAAACTTAGCAACAATTTTATACAGCGGGCTCACCAAATTGATTGGTCTGAGTTCAGAAATATCCTGCGGATTGTCATTCTTGGGAATTAATGCAATGAAAGACGAGTTAATACTTTTCTCCAATTTTCTGGTATTGAAAAACTTTGCTATCATCACAAACAAATCATCTTTAACAACCTCCCAACATTTTCTAAAAAAGTAAAAATTAAAACCATCCAGGCCCAGGGCTTTGTTTTCATCGCAGCTCCAAACTGCCTCATTGATTTCCTCTAATGAAAAAGGTTTCTCCAAATTCATAACATAAACATCCCTCAACCTCTTAAAGTTTAACTCCAAATCCATAATCCATCTCCTCGAGGGATAGCTAAAATGATTTTTAAAAAACTTGAACATCCTCTCCTTCAAAACCTTAGGTTCAATAAACCACGAATTACCAATTTTCATCCCAAACACTATTTTCCTTTTCGCTTTAAACTTTACTACTCTATGAAAAAAAGCAGTGTTGGAATCACCCTCTTTCAGCCAAATCATTCTCGATTTCTACCCCCAAATCGACTCGTTAAATCTAATTAACTCACCTATTTCAAGATTCAAAATTTTCAATTCCTCCAACTCCATCTCAAAAAGTTCTCTAACATTACTACTACCATCCAAAAACTTAATTCTACCTTTAATCTCTTTAATTCTTCTCCCCAATGTCTATATGTCTTCCCCATTCCATTTTTTAAGAACACTTTTAAGCTTCTTCAATTTCACCGAAACCCAACCATTCGAGTTTGACATCTCACTCCATTTTTTACTAATAATACTCATACACTCCTTATTTTGAACCCATGCATTAAAAAACTTAAAATATGTTGGACCCTAATCCATTGAACCATAAGATAACAAAATCGAGATTTGATCAGAAACTGATCGATTTAACCCTGCTGTTGAATGTCCTCAAACTTTCATACCAATCCTCATCCACCAAGAACCTATCCAGTCTACTTTTATTATTCTCCAAGTGAAACCATGTGAATTTTTTCTCCAACAAAGGCAAATCCACCAATTTGCATTTCTCTATGAATCTCTCAAAATCCTTTGACCCACTTAATAAACCCACACAATTACTTCTTTCACTCCTATTCATGATCACGTTAAAATCACCACCCACAATCTAGTAATTACTAAATTGTTTCCAAACCTCTAAAATTTCCTGCTAAAAAATTTTCTGCTCTCTCAACAAATTTGGGGTATAAACGTTAATCAAAACCCCTTCCCACCCTCCAGAACACCAAATCCCTTCCACCACAATAAAATGATCAACACAAAAATCCTTTTCCAGCAGGAAACACGATTTATCCCATATTGTAATTAGGCCTCCCAAACAACCCACTGCAGCAGAAAATCGAAATTTAAAATTATCATCACCCCAAATTCTTCCAATTGAATCCCCTGTCACTTCCGCTAGCTTAGTTTCCTATAAAAAACACACATTCACCTTGTGTAGTTTAACTAGTCGATTAACCGCTGCTACTTTAACATCTTAGCCCAGACCCCTAATGTTCCACGATACAATTTTCATAATACCCAGTTAAATACCAAAAACTCAATTCTTCAGTTTAGAAAAATGCACTTGATTATACAATTTTATTTGATGATACTATACCTCATTTATTCCTGCTCTTTAAGCCTCGTAATCTCTTCAAGAACATCTCTTTCATCTCTCCTCACCCTAAGCCCCATTTTCTTACCAACTTCCCAAGTCTGGAAAGCCTCCCTTAGAATTACCTTTATCCTGTTATTGATATCTGAATTAGACAAAGAAAGATTGACTACTTTATCTTCACTCATTCGCTCGGCACAGTTCTTGTCCTTTCTTCTACTCTGATCCCTTCTTTGAATTTCTTTGGATGATATGCCCCATCCTGAATAACTCGCATGGACTTGATTATTTTGTTAAAAAGTTATTTCTTTCTCCTGCTTCTTATTGTGTTTAGGAATTCCTTTTCAATCTCCTGACCTAAGCACCGATCCATTATTTCTGGAATTTCAGTACTAATATTATTATTTGGGGGAATTTGATTTGCGATCGAAAAATTTCCCCTCTTAAAATATACCCTTCCATTCTGGATGGACCCAAACCTTCCTCAAAATCTGCCGGCCCATTATGACCCCCACTTTGGCCCAAAACCAAGGCCAGACCCATATTGGCAACATCCTCACAGGCCCGATCTGAACCAATGTTAAACCTTCTAACACCCAAATCATCTTCATCTAAAATTCCCATGCTAACAGCACCAATATTCCCTTCATTTAATACCCCCAACATCTCTTGACAACCTTTTCCCACGCTTTCAGTTTCGATGACATTTTCCTTTATAATTTTCGTCAACATATTACGGATACCACTCGGCACTTTCTCCAATTTTGATTCTGACACGCTTTCATCGACCATCACCCGGTTATTAACCTCATTCGAAAAAATATTTTTATGATCCTTAGACCATCCTAACTCCCTTACACTTACCATGAATCTAACATTGGCCACCTCTAAAATACCAACTCATCAATCTTTTTAACTTGTGAGATTGAAATCAACATGTCAACTTTCTCGAAGTTGTATGCTCCTGACAAGTTTTCACCCATCGCCACCACATTGCCCCACTTTCCAGCTATCCTTTTGAACATTTCATAGTTCCAGTATTGCATCGGTACTCCAAAAATTTCAATCTATGTAATCCTCTCAAGAAACATCAACCTTTCTGACCAGGGTTTAATGTTTATGAAGAACTCCTTCAAATACGACCACTCTTTTTGTTTCAAAATATCCATCAGTTCTTCGTCCTGGATCTCAATAAGAAAATAATTCCCTTGAATTCTCTTCACGCAAATTTTGCCAAGGCCCATACTCGTAACTGTATCAGCTAAACTCTTCACTTCACAGAAAGAAACAACTTTCCCCACTAGACATTTCTGTAATTTCTATAGCTACTCATCCTCTACATGACCTTGAACCATTTTAACTACTTTCGTACCCCCTAAACTCGAATCATCACCTAATCTTCTTTCGAGCGTGTTCGGTTTTTACCCTTCTTCCAATTGCTCATCGGCTTCCTTTCCACTACTCACATCTTCCAAACCTTTCTGATTAGATTCTTCCATAAACGATGGTTTACGTTGCTTAATAACCCTTCTCTATATTGTCCTCCTACCTTTAAACCTTGCTACCTTCACCCATATTCTATTCCCAAGGACCACAAAGTCGTTCAATCTTGATATCGCCTTATGAGCATCTGGATAATTAGAGAATCTCATGAATCCACATCTCTTGCCCCCTTTGCTCTTTTTTCTTTGGAATGAAAGCATCTACCACCTTTCCGTGATAGCTGAAGAGTGACCATAACCCTTTCTAGTGCATGTACGCCGGAATATTGAACACAAACACTGTGATCGGAAAACCTCCTGAAGTCATTTTCAAGTATTGTGTAAGGCGTCACCCGTGTGTCGCAAATTGAAGATCGAAATATAAAGATATGAGAGAAAGAAAAGATTTGACAATAAGCTCTTAATGGATATGTATAAGAGAAAATAAAAAAAAATGAAGGACTAGAAGTTTTTTTCCTAATTTGGATGTTTGGATATTAGTCTCTTAAGCCTTGAAGTGTTCTTGATGAGTATTTATATCAAGGAAGTGATTTATAGTTGTTTATAGTCTTGTTGGGGATATTTTGGAGCTATATAGAGTATTAATTCAAGAATTAATTGCAGTTGTAAAACATGTTTCGATACATTATTACTGGGTATCAACGTCTGTATTTAAAAATATGATTGTTAGTCTTACATGTATTGGAATTTGAGGACATGTTTCGATACCTCATGGATTGGTTTCGATACCTTATAGCTTATGTACCAGAACCTTGCTTGCAATTTGCATTCTAAGGCTACTGACTTCATATGTTCTGGTACACTTAAGATAAGTATCAAAATTGATATTAAACTTGCATAGAATCTTTTTTAAATATTTAAAAACACTTTGGCATTAACTCAAAAATATTTAGATAAGTTATAACACTTTTGAAACAACTTTTTTTAAGTGTTTTGCAAGCCTTTGAAATGCTTTGAAAATATTTGATCACCAAATGACTTAATTAATAAAATTGATCTTAAATGTTTGATCACCAATGCATTCTTTGTTGTAGGGGTTATGAAAATAGGACTCATCTTCTTCTTTTTTAGTGTAATTTTTCTAAGAAAGTTTGGTGTGAAGTAGTGATTACTTGGTATGCTTATATTTACTTGATTTGGAGCTGGGAGAAGAATAGAAGGCAGTTTTTATTGACTAGGGTATTATAGAGCAATTGCACTGTATACAGGGGTGAAGGCAGAAAAAATTTTTGGAGGCCTAAATGAAATTTTAATTTTTAATAGTCTATATCTTTATAATTTTCAAAGGATTAAATTAATTTTTTATAATTTTAGGGGGCTAAAGTACAATTTTAACTTTATTAATTTAAATTTTTAAAAAATTTAAAAGACCTAAATAAAAATTTTCTATTTTAAGGGGATCGAGACCCCTGCCAATGGCTCTGATTGTATAGTGTATGAAGCCCAAAATGCCCGGGCCCAAACCATAAAAACAAAAAACAAGCAAAGGGCCCAATATTTTTAAAATCCAAATTACATAAAATAAACCAAATTTAACAGTCCATTTTACATCAATTAAAACCAAACCCAATACAAATACCCAAGCAAACTAAAAACCCTAGCCCAAATCCTAGCCCATTAAACCTAAACTTTTCAGCCAACAAACCCTAGCTTCCCAAACTAAGCTGCTGCACACCTAGGTCAGCCACCCATGTTCGCCTCAGCGTGCACCACGCTCAAGACCCGACTCAGTCACCTACCTCTATTAACCTCAGACTCCTAGCACCTGCAAACAAGACAGAAGCAAAGACAAGAAGCATGCCAACAACAGTGACAACACAGACAAAAGCAATGAACAGTAGCAAAATAATTGAAAATATTGTATTGTTTGGCTATAAAGCCATCAAAAAACCGAATGTAAGGGGGAAGAAAATCTAAAATAAAAAATCAGATTCAATCAATATTTGTAAGCAAAAACAACCAAAATAGTGATAATAGCCAATAGATCGGAAAAATAAAGGTCTTGAAGTGCAAAAGGTATACCTTGCTTCTTTGATTTTTCTTCTCCCTTCGAAACTGTTCATATACACACATAAAGTTTTTTTATTTTTATTTTTACATATATTTGTCTTATATAACTCGAAACTAAAAAAAAAAAGTGAAAAAAATACCTTTTTTTTAAACTCCGGCCACCGTGCGACGACGGATAGGGCGGAGCGACTTGCTGGAGGGGCCTGACCTGAGCCAGAGCTCGTGGGCGAGGGGAGAGGGAGAGAGCCCCTTGTTTTTTTTTTTTTTAGAATAGGTATAAAATGAATTTTTTTTTTTGTGAAATTTGGGGTATTTAAAGGAGACCTAAACGGCGCCGTTTCGGCCTTGGAATCCAGGGCACAAAACGGCATCGTTTTGCCCTGGATCGGGTCGACCCGACCCTACCCACTCAGGATCCGCGTGTTTTTGCTCTTGGGGGTTAATTGTGCGTGCGGTCCTTCCACTTTTTCTATATTTTGCAATCGAATTCTTTTATTTCTTTCAATTTTGTCCCATAATTTTTTGCGCTTTTCAATCTGATCCCTCTCATTGCGCTGCGTTTTGGGAAAGTGGATAATTGCCGTTTAGATCCTCCCAGGTTACACGCGCATTCTATTTCGGTCCTTTCCTCTCTATTTCTTTTTAAAATCGCCCCAAATATTTGCTTTTGTTTCGATTTCAGTCCCTTTCAGGTTTAGTTCGACTTTTTTATATTGTTTTTACTATTTTTAATATTATTATATTTATTATTATTAGTTTTTGCCATAAATATTATTAATACTTATATTTTTTTATCTATGTGTATTCTTTTTTATTTAATGTTATTTTTAAATATTATTATACTTATATGTATATATCATGTTTTTTAATACTATTTTTTAATACTATATTATGAATATATTTCCACATACATTATGTACATACTTTTAATATTATATTATTTATATATATACATTTTATTTTTATATATTATCTTAGGTATATATATATTTTTGATATTATATTCTTATATATATTTTTTGTATATACTTTTAATATCATATTATTTATATATTTTTATTATCTCATGTATATATTTTTAATAACTCTATTATGTATGTTTTTTAACATTATATTATGTACATATTTTCAATACCATGCTACATATGTATTTCATATACTATTATTATGTATATATTTTAATATGATTATGTATATATATGTAGTGTTATTAGTTATTTTTAACATTAAATTTTCATTATCTTATTTACTATTACTATGTATTTTATGCACGTTCACTATTATTACTCCATATTTAGTAGTATTTCTATCATTATGATGCTTAATATTACATGTATTTTATTGTTTTATAATTATTATTTTTATTATTTGCCTCGCATATCCTTAACTTTACTTCTTATCGTTTACCTGTCTCGAATTTAATTTTGTTTTAGATCGTACTTCATTTCAACATCATCATTCGTTTTCTTTACTTTATTTTTATTTTGGAAATATTTTTTTGTGTTTTTAATTGATTTTAATAAATAAGACAACGTACCGATTCAACACTAAGTCGTCGATTTCATCGCTATGTTGGGTGAATCGTATCGGCTAGTGTTGAAACCGGGCGTCCTTCTAAAGAAACAAAAACTTGAAATTTCTCGTGTTTCAATCGGATCATGATTAAATATCAAATTGAACTCGTATTTTTGAAAATTAAGACAACATGTGTTTAATAAGATACCAATTTTGGGCGTCACGAGGGTGCTAATACATTCCTCGTGCGTAACTAACTCCTGAGCCCTATTTTTTCTCTGAATTTTGATGTAGACCTAAATTCAGCCTTCTTTTTATTCGAAAATAAATTTTTCTGTTAAAAAGAGGATTTATTAGGTGTCCGATCACACCTAGGAAAAAAGATCGGTGGCGACTCCCTTCTTTAGTAAAATCGAAGTTCAGTTTTCAAATTTTCAATAAATCACCTAATTAGCGACCAAGCTAAAATTTTTACGTCGCAACATATAGGATATAAGCTGATCTGTTTTTCTTTTACAAATTGATCTTTGTAGTAGACCTATGCTTGTTTTGTATATTGAACATATAGATGTAGATTATACACGGCTCCAACGTCTAAATATCACAAATATTTTTTTTTGAAAAAACTGACAAATAAAAATTAAAATGATATTAAAAATACTTTAATTTATTATATTAAATATATAATAAATAAAATTATAAAAAAACATGATTATTTATTTTAATGATTATTTATTTTAAGGAAATTTAAAGGACTAGTTTATCCTTAAAATATATTAATATTATATTAAATATTATGGAGAGTTTAGATGGGCAGTGAGCTGTAGTGTGGTGTATTTAGCTTAGTTTTTGTTTCATGCTACAGTATTATTATAATATCTAATTTTAGCGCCACCGCCGTTTTTACACTAACTACAAATAAGCACATCGTTCATCAAAACCGATCCTCATAGCTCATCCAAACCCGGAAATGTTACTAAGAAATTTAACTGGCAAATAATAACCTAATTTTATAAACGAGCCATGTAACGCTCTGAATTTTGGACCTTGATGAATTGGGCTTTAGCCTTTGGGTCTCATAAATTTTTTTTTTTAGTAAGTAAGAAAATGACAAATGACATGTTGACTTTTAAATAAATGGAAATAAAATAGAACACAAACAAGGCTGTGGTGTAGTGGATAAGTGATGCCACTTAGGGTGCAGGGAGGTGGCGTCAGTGGCAAGCAAGAGGATCCTAGGTTCGAGTGTTGGCTTGGTATTTTTAGGAATTTTATTTTTGTCTTCTAGATGGTTAGTAGTGGCATTGGATGTGAACTCTAAAGGAAGTGTTCATAAGAGAAAATTAAGGAAGGGATAAAGGAGTTTATCTTAGAGAAGATTTAGGATGAGATTGGGGAGTTATCAAGGAGAAAAGTTAGGAACTGAGAAGGGTGAAGAGTTAGTGCCGTTTTGGGAAGTGGGGAGTGTATAAATTCGGCTTAGGAGGGTAAATGAGTGCCTTTTTTGGGTCTTTTAGGGGGTATTACGAATTTTCACTATGGTTTTCGGCATTTGGAGAGTTTTGCAAATAGGTCAGTCCTTCTTTTCTGTACCGAATATCCTGTAGTTACCCTCATACAAGCACATTTGATCTTTTTCTTTTCTTATTGTTACATTTTCCAATCCCTCTAAAGTCGAATAATTCCACCCTCCTTTTTGCCGAAATTCTTATTGTGCCGTCATTACCCCTTCAAACCTTGACCAAACCGATTTTTGGTTTCAATCTTGTTCTCTTGGGTTCTCTTTAGTTGAATCTTCCGTAAGCAATCTTGTACGTGAGATTGAAGGCCAAATCCCGATGAGAAAAAGGGACGTTAGTGGTAAGAAGATGGCGAAAGTGACAACGGGATTTGAACACGTAACCACTATTCTCAAGTTTAAGCGACGTAAGGTGTCAGCAGTTCGGGACTTTCCACCTGGATGAGGAAGAGGGCTACAACAGACCACGGATTAAATAGGCAAATCGCAGTAGATCAAGGCAAGTGTAGTTTGTCCTTCAGTAAGTAAGCCTAGTGGTTTTATTTTGAATTAATGGGTAGTGACTAATGAAGCGCGATGTTTGAATATAGGTTCTGACGATTATGAATATTTGGTACTCTTCATAATAAGGTGTGTACTTCTACCCTATGATTCGATAGTTTGATAAAGCCGAAAGTGTGTACACACATTACATACACATAGATCGGCAAATCCCAAAATGCCGAAAAGTCGAAATGCCGACAAGCCAAAAGTTTGGCTACGGTAGTCGTGTGAGTGCACGAACATTCGTACGAGGGTAACCGATACGATAACAGAGACCCCATGAGCGATCTCATGGACTTGGGTCACGTTTTGGCCAACTGGGCCAGAATGGGCCAAATGGGCCCAACGGGCTCGTGGGCCCAAATAAGTAAAAGTTGATAATATGGTAATATGTGATGAGCTGATTAATTTTGCTGAATGGCTTGGAATAGATTCGGGCCTAATGGGCCATATAAGTATGATTGAGCCTAATGGGCCGCATAAATGTGATTGTGCCTGATGGGCCATATGAATGTATAAAGCCTGTAGACTTGCTAGGGTTTTATAATGGACTTTTAAGTAGTTTCTAATAAATCCTTAAGCATAAAACTTAATTAATTTATCAAATTCGTCTGTGGACAAGCTATAAGGTTAGAGTGTGGCAATGGGCATATGCATGTCTAGGATTGGATCTAGGGAGAGCTTAGTACTTAAGCGGTCTTAATGACCCACCTCCTCTTCTCTAGAATCCTACCTGGTGCATAGTGTCTGTTCACTTTAGCCAACGAAGACTTGTTGACGGGCCAAAGTTCGTAATTAAGACCCATATTTAGTAAATTACTGAAATACCCCTACAGCGTAGAATTACGAAAATACCCCTGTCGAGTAGAATCACTAAAATGCCCCTATAGTGTAAAATTACCAAAATACCCTCGATTAGTAAAATTACCAAAATACCCCTACGTGTTAAATGTAGGATTTATGTACACTACATGTATGTTTTCTGCATTCATATGATATTCTGTTTAGGTTGCATATGGGTTGGGAATTATGGAACGGAGGAAGTATATGAGGATCGCATGGTTGCTTGACGACCGTGGATCCACCGATGGCTTTTTAAGCCCAATATTTGATTAGCAGTTTTGCTACAACGTTCGGTAGTACCGCAACTGGGCTACCATTGTTGTGTAGCAGATGGGTGGGTCGATTTAGATATCCCCACAGCTGTGTTTCGGTTGGACGGAGATGTTGTGTAGCGGATAGATTATTTGGGGAGGGTTTTCACAACATTGCATGCGTGATATTATTATGTTCCTATAATATGGGCTTAGACCCAACCGAGACCACTATGGGCTAAGGCTCAAAGGCCACTGTTATGTGATAAGGGCTTAGGCCCAGTTGAATGTTTGTATGCTATTCGTTTGATGAGGGTCGTACACACTGAGTTTTTATAAACTCACCCCCTCCTTTTACATTTTTTTTAGGTGATCCTCAGTAGGCGGTTCGACGGATGGAGGGACTCGGAGGTGGCCACTTAGCAAGAAGTTTTTGATTTAGTCTTTTATTTAATTCCTAGTATTTTAAATGATTTTTATTCGGATTGTAATAAGGTCTTCTCTCTAGTTCTTATTCCATTATTATTGCTGTGCTTTGTATTTTTGAAATTGAACCTGGATTTATTTCTTTTAAACATATTTCAAGTGTTTTTTTTAAATAATTGTTGTTTTAAAATCAAGTTTCCGCAGTTAAAAGGAGAATTTTTTTTATTATAAAGTAACAAAGAAATAGTTTTTGAATACACCTCATTTTGAAAACAAATACAAATCAGATTTTACTCAAATTTCTTTTAGAAGGATTTTCAATGAAAACAAGATTTTTGCAAAAATATTTCAATGTGACACGCCGGATTCGGGCCTAACTTTTAGGCCAGATTCGGAGTGTTACAAGCCATATAGGATTTTCCACCATTTTCAGACGTAACAAATAGAAAGAAGACCAGGGAAACAATACTGATTATTAAAACAGTGCAGTATTGTCATGTCCTTTAGTAGGAAATAAAGATTCTATGCTCCTCTTTACTTTTTGCCTGTAAATTCCAAAGAAAAATGAAACATAACAAAAGGAAACGGAAATGGAAAGGAGATTCGATAGTTGACCTAAAAACACAAGTTGCAAATAATACACAGGCGCGACAAAAGCGACAGACATTATCAAAGTGTCACTCTCAGTTTACTACTTTGAAATAACCTTAGTTTATGTCTTGTTAAACTTCCAAGTCTTATGGGGGCACGTGGTCGGCTACACAGTGTCAAAGTTCTCTCCACCTTTCGATCAATGAACCAGCAGTTGACGTTTGACAAAAAATTACTGAAGTGGAGAATGGGATGCTAATGTTGTTCCCTTCATATTCGTTGCCGTAAAGACAAGTGAGATATTGAAAATCTTTAATGCCTTAGTTTTCTAGGGTCTGTTTGTTGCTGCCTTGAACACGAAATCATTGAACAATATGCCATTATAATTTGTATTGTATTGTCACGATTAATAAGACAAGTGACATAGACTAAGTCAACGATTATGTTATGTTATGTTATGCATGTTGTAAAGATGGTGACAATGTCGAGAAGAACATATAAAACAAAAAATAATGGTTTTGTGTCTCTCAACCGTGAAGAAAACATCAAATGAGAATAATAGTGTAGATTTTTGTTTAGTCTTAAGTCTAGTTTTGAGGCATCTTTATAGTAGAGAGGTCCATGCGTTGAAAAGAGATCTCTTTCTGTCCCAAACAAATAAAATTTTAGGGTTAATTCCATCCAAAATTTCTAAACTTTCGTCGAGATTTTCAACAATTGTAGTTAAGTCCTGTGTTAAATGTTGTTGTGAATATGAAAGTAAATAGTAATTAAAAAATATAGAAAGAATTGCAAATACATATGTATTTATTGCATATAGACAATTTGAAGTTTAAGAGTCTTTCATATGCTTAACCATTAGTTTAGGCGATAAATGCAACTTGAAACGGATAGAAGTGTCGAAAAATTTTAGAGATCTATTTCTTTTTTCTTTTCTTTTTTTTTTAATATGTTATATCCAAGTTGTTTATACTGTAAATATAAACGTATTTATAATTTGGTCAACGTGTTTTAAATATGATTCACATCATATCTGAAATGATATTTAACATCTAAATTGACAGCTAATCGATAGAAAATTTTATTGATATGAAACTGATATTTCAAGAGCTATATTATATTTATATTTACATAATTTAGTAAATAACCCAACAATAACATACAATAATTTGATTTACCACAATTTTTTCACTTGATTTCTTTGTTGAAAATTGTCCCAATTTTGTCAAGTACGTGAAAAAATAGTTAAAAAAAATATTGTTATTGATTAATTAATAATAATTAAAAAAAAAAAAAACCTTATCTGGTATTCCTTTTGGCATGCATGGTAAAGTCGACGAAGGCTTATATAATAAATTTTGGTCTCCACTTTCTTTGGCCAGTACATTATATTAAAATCCAGTTATTGAATAAACCATTTGATTAATAATGTAAAAGCAAAAGTCGCTAGAATTACCGGGAATGCGTTTTCCGACGGTATGGTACGTGATTAGGGGAAAAATTGAATTTTGGGGTTTAATCCATATTTGGGTCGATGTACACATTTTGAAGTTGAACTTTAGGGTATTTTAAATGGGATATTCATTCTGTGAAGTAAATGTTATAAATGGGCCACAATCAATCTTGTAATCTAGATGTGGTCAAAGCCTTTATTGATAATGGATTAGAGGATTTAGGTATCACAGTGCTTAGGAGGGTCTAGCAAATTTTAAAATTTAAAGGATAATAGTGAATTAGGTATATATACCTAAAGAAGACAATACAACTGCGAATAGTTTGCTAAGCTGGATTTAGCAAGAAAATCAAGCTTTTATGTCTCGGATGATGTTCCTAATGAAATTAATTTTTCAAATAAAATTACATTTGAAAACTATAAATGAATTTTAAAGTATATACATTAAAAAACAAAGAACTTATCTAATTAGCTACATCACCCCTTGAACCCTACTATCTAATTTCTTATTAAATTATATTATTAATTAATAATTTTATCAAAAAAATTAACGGTGAAAGATTGAAAAGACCAAGTCCTAGAACCACAAATTGGACTATTTTTCCTAGTCAAAATAGAAGCTTCTTGCACAATAATTCTATCTCAAACTTCTCTTTTTTATATAGTAAAACATTAAATATAATGATCCCTTAAATTCCTTAAGTGGGAAAGAAAAAGGCACTAATAGATTCAATTAAAGAAGGCATTCTAGAAGATGTATGCTATAAAATATAGAATTATCATTAAGGGATGATAAGGAAAGAATCGGGTTCAGTAAATCATAAAAAAAAAAGTAAACTACTAAAATAGTTAATTTTGTTTTGTTTGAGTTATATTTTAATTATTTATATTTAAAATATTAAGTTTTAGTCACTTACGTTATCGTGTTGTAACATTTGAGTCACTAAGCGTTAATTGTCGTTAACGGTGTAACGGTAAACTTACGTGACACGTTAAATCATAATTTCAAAAGAAAATTTTAAGTTAAATTATACAATTGGCCCCTATATTTTTTTGTTTTGAGGACTTTAATATTTTTTTTTTTACATTAAAAGAGATGGAAATGGAGGAAAATAGAGGGAGAAGCATAAGAGAATGAAAAATAAAGAAAAAAAAAGTTAAAAGAACATAAAAGAAAAAAATAAATTGCTCAAAACGAAAAAAGATATGGGGATCAATTGTATAATTTAATCTAAAATTTTCGCTTGAAATGATGATTTAACGTGCCGCATCAGCTTATTGTTACACCGTTAATGGAAATTAACGACTTAGTGACTGAAACATGACATTTCAAACATAAGTGACTAAAATGTAACTTAAGAAAAACAAAAGTGACTATTTTAATAGTTTACCGAAAAAGAAAAAAATCATAAGGCATTTATCTATTTGAGGGATAATTAAAAAATATAATGCGTATATCAATTTTTAATTTTATTTGTGAAAATAAAGAAAATTTAATTGGTTTATTCTACGTAAATCATGTGTGTATAGATCAATTTTGGTATAAGATAAATATATTATAATTATTAGTCCGATCGTATTTGATAATAATTAATTTTAAATTATAATTATTTAAATATAATATTTATAATTACAAGTATGATTATACGTGTAACTTAAAAAAAAACCTCGCTTATATTAATTGAAAACCATATTATTTTTAACATATGATTATAATAAAATATAACGTAAATTGTTATTATTTGTAATTATATAAAAATCAACTTGGAACTGAAAAAAAAAAAAGAATGGGGGATTGTGGCCTCGTAGCCCATTAGGTCAAATTTTTATAAGGACACCAAATAGATTGAAAGGCCTTGACAGGCCATTACAAGGATGAGTTTAGTGGGTTGTCTATATTTTATAAAAAATAAAGGTAAAATACAGAAATGATCACTAAAGTATTATCCTTTAATTTTTTATTTTAATTATTAAATTAAAATTTTTGGTCACTGAGTATTAACATACATTTGAAATTTGATTGAAATATTGACGTGAATTTTTTAATAGTTTAATAATAAATTTAGCCTCTAATATTTATAATTTTTTTTGTTTTAGTTCAAATTCTAAAAAAACTTAATAAATTTAGTCTTTAATAATTACAAAATAAAAAAATATATAGACTGTGAGAGAATTGAAATAAATGAAAACATTTGTAAAAAAAAATTATATGAAAGAAAAATTAAAAAAAATTTATATGAAAGTCCTCCATCGTAGCACCATTGTCAACACAAGATGGTTGATGAGGTCAATTTTCCAGTTTTTTCATTTATTTTACTTAGAAATTTTATGAGGAAGTTCTTTAATTTAGAAGTATTATTAATGTATGAAATTTCATAATTTGCAAAAATGGAACTTTTTTATTTGTTAGGTGAAGCCGAACTAAGATTTATATAATCTTGGAGTTCATTACTGGTGGTAATTATTTGATAAAATAGTAGGTATTGTAAATTAAAATCGATTTTTTTTTATTATAGGTTCTGATTATATATATTTTCTTTTTGACACAATGATTAGAACTATCCATAACCCCTCCCCGACTCATAAATAGGAGGATAATGCGCTTCAACACACTCGAACTCACATCCTCTTGCATTAATAATAATGTTTATGACAATTGAGTTAAGACGCAATTGACAAAATCAATTCCATTTTAACTGTAAGGTTTTTTTTTTATTTCAGGATGACCTTAGTGAATAAATTCTATAATTTTTAAAACATAAAAAAATCTCTCTACAATAATTATATAATTTATTCCCTTTTTGTCTTTTTTTTTTTACAAATCTTTTCTTTTATTTCAATTGTCTCTTTGTTATTAAAGGCATTCTATCAAAATTTTGTTGGAAAAAATCTACTTTGAAAACGATTTTATTGTACAGTGAAAAAACAAAAATTTGATAATGGAGTCGGTAAGTAATATTTATAGCAATAAACTTTTCTTGACAAGTACTTGTGCTTTGTCCAAGATAAATCATTGACGTTCCCAACTTTCAAACGAACGGTTTTCTCCGTTATTCTCATACCACAAATCTTTTCGAGTGTGTGCTCAAACAATTACGAATAGAACGCAGAACTAGAAATAATTTTTTTACTTTCAGTGAATTTGTATATTTTTAATCCTACTAGTGTCATCTATTTCTTGGGAGAGATAAATGAACTCTAGTTGAATTAGTAGAATACAAATAATACTTATTTAATAGAAAAACCAATTCCCTAATTGAATTAAGAGAAAGGGGCGGCTAACCCTAATTAAATACACTAGGATTGTCGCCCCTCATACATATTATGAAGGGTTTTGGGTCTCTCCTGTATCGAGTCTAATTATACGTGCTTCTTGAATTTTTAACCCAACACTTTATAATTTAATCCAACGTGATGCATTTCTTTTATTTCCAAAAATAAATATTATTAAATTAATAAATTATCCAATTAAATAATTTTTTCAACTCAATTCTAATTCTGCTAAAATAATGACAACTTTACTGTAAAAGAATTTATGAGAAAATATATTTAATTTCTACATTCAATGGATTCTCAATGAACAAGTAATTTAATTCAATTTTCAAACTTTAATTATTTGCTTAAATAATAATTCTAAAAACTTAAATTAATTCTCAAGTCATTTCAATACTTAGTAAGGAACCACATTTATTTTCGAATGTAACACATTTCTTTAACTTTATCATTTCTATCTATTTTTGTTCATTTGATTTTAAATGCAATTTATTTTTTATTTTAACAAGCTAATGGAGGGACTCATTAGACATATGTGATTAGGGCTCAAATGATTTATAATTAAGTTCCAGTTTTTCGCCTATTAATTATAAACTTGGCTTTTTTACCTAAATAGTACAAAAAATAAAATTAATTACTGAAATGGTATGCCTGTAACACCCCCTTAACCCCGAACCATTGCCGGAACAGGGTTACGGAGCATTACCGGAATCACTGGACAATTTACAATTAATACACAATTATTAACAACATAATATAAATTATCCTTATAGTCCCATGTAAAGATCTTCGAGATCCAAAAATACGAGTTAAAAGTATTCGGGACTAATTCGAATACTCAGGAAATTTTACGAACATTTTAAAATTTTTCTCAAATACTGGGCTCACACGCCCGTGTAGATTTAGGGACACGCCCGTGTGACCCCATGACATGCCCATGTTGATGAACCGTGTAGTTCAACACACCCGTGGTGGTTTGGGACATGCCCGTGTCCTTTACCCATGGAGCATTCTGATTTTTCACACACGGCCAATCCACACACCCGTGTGCCAGGCCGTGTGGACTCAATTATGAGTCTTAGACACTAAATTAACCTTCCTGCACATTTTAACCCAAAATCAATGTACAATTTATGTAGCAACCAATATATTTACATATATAAACATATCTAACCATTTTTAAACAATTTATTTATCTATTTGTTCATTAATCATACATACACTAATTAAATTCATAAAAATAAACTTTAGTTAATTCCATTTCATACTTATATTTAATATGTCATATTAGTTTACAAATAATAATTTAAATCATCATTTCACAACCATAATTACAAGACTCATTTACTCAACCTATTCATTACCTAGGTACATGCCACCATTACTAACGCTAAAATACATTATTAACAATACTCTGAAGTTGGGGTTGATCTGGATGCTGGACCAAACACTGTATTCATTTAACCTGCGCACAGAAACAACCGTACGCTGAGTATAGATATACTCAATGGTATTACCATAATTCAAATCTATTACATTAATCGATAATTTCTATACAATCAAATTCTGCTTAAAATTTTTTAGAATTTATCCTATACTTCAAACTAGCTAGATCAATACTAACCATAAGCAATATTTCAAATCTTGTATTTAATTGTATTCATATCTTACTTCATTAACTCAATTTCTTTAGATTTTTCACATTTTATTCTAATAATTCATTTCATCTTATAGACAATTCATGTAATTTATCACTTTATTCAATATCATTTCTATATCAACTTGTAACCACTAATATCATATATCAGAAATTCAATCTTAATCAAATTGTGAACCTTAGGTTCGTATTCTCAAATCCCATATCAATTCACAATTTCACTTTCTCATTCACTTTCTCATTTCTTCCATAGTTCAATTAATCATATTTAATAGATAAGTTTTATTAATAATCATATAGCAATTGAGTTTCTCATACATTTCTACTAAAATTATCTTAACAATAATATCATACTTTAACTGTGTATTAATTTTATCTATATGTCATAACATCAATTCATAATTTAACTCATACATTATTTCTCACACTTTTCAATAGTGCCAAAACAATTAATCTCATTTTCAAATTTTCATTTCAATTGTTTACCCTATTAACAAGGCTCGGACTCTGACAGATACGTGGATTCCACCCAAACACACCGGAATATCCAACCCAAATACACCAAAATAATGAAATTCTCCGTAACACACCAGTATAATATAGCCTCCCAAACACACCAGTATATCATATCCTCCCAAACACACCAGTAAGGCATGATATGCCTCTTCGGATAAACCGAAGCATATAATAACAGAATCATCTCCTCGGCCGAGCTACAAATCTCCTCATCACATCACAAATCCAATGGCATGCCATTTGTATCAAATCTAGTCCGACAAGTTAATAGGGTACCGAAATCACATATCCATATCATTTTCACCTTCGATTGATCAGAATCATTCGGATTCAAGTTCAAATTCACATATTCACATTATTTACTTCCAAGTCACATTACAACTCAATCACATTCAATTCAATTTGATTCAATTCAAAGGCATTTCAAATCACAATTCCTCATGTATTCAATTCAATACATTTTCCACTTTCCAATCAATATTTTATCAAATGCTTATATATGTTCATACTTCATTTCAATATTATTCAATTTATAATTATTAGTGTTCACCTTCAAATCAATTACTCAATCCAATATATATAATTCAATACCACATTAATTATTCTAATTCAAACCATACTACCAGAAATTTCCATTTAATTTACATACAATTTATTCTTTTACTTACCTCAATTTGCTTATTATATACATATCAATTTGAAAGTTAACAAATAATCAAATTTGAATTATAGTAATACTAACCTGGATTTCTCGTTTTTACTCCTCAATTGTTTTTCTCTTTTCCTTCCTTGCTCGATGTCTCGAATTCTTTGTTTACTACGAAAATAATAATAATTTGCATTATTAATTACAGCATTAAAATTTAAATAATTAAACTTTTATTCAATTCCTATTCTTCCTCTTTATTCTACTTTCTTTTTACACCATCCTATTATATATTCTTTTAAAGCTGTCTACCCGCACAACAGTCACTAAATTATTTATACTTGGAGCTACGAAACTCCAATTCAAGTTCCGTTAATTTTCCCTGAAACTAGACTTATGTAACTTTCTACCATAAAATTTCCAGAATTTTTAGTTTTTCCAATTAATACAGTTTATTCCTCAAAGTTACCCCTGATTCACTGTCTGACAGTTCCGACGCTACTGTACTAAAATTCAATTATCTCATAGCTCAGGACTCGGATAATGTTCTCGTCTATTTCTCTTGAAACTAGACTCACTGAGAATTCTGAAAATATAAATTACAACTCATAAATATTTTTGTACAATTTTTAATGATTTTATAAAGTTAAAACAGAGTATCTCGAAATCTTCCTGAACCAGTCTTACAAAAATTTAAATATCTCAATTTATAGACTTCCTTTGCTTGTTCTGTTTGTTTTATCTGAAAATAGACTCATTAAGCTTTAATTCTATATCTCATTCAACTTCTAATTCAATTTCTACTATTTTTGGTGATTTTTCAAAGTTAAACTATTACTGCTGTCTCAAAACTGTTTTCTTATAGCTTGTTTTGCACATAATTTCCAACTAAGTTTAATTACTTTTACAACTCAATTCATACTTCAATTCTACTTAGTCTCTTTTCATATTTAACTTAACTACCCAATATTCATATTAGAACTCAAATCTAAAACTTATTCCAATTCAATCCCTACTACATAAAATTTATGGCATCTTTTACAATTTAATCCTCTCTTTCATTCTCATTTCAAATTCTATCAATTAAACCCCTATTCCAACATTTTGTTCAACACATACTATGTTCACAAACCTTAAAAATTCAAATATCTTCACTTAAATTCATCAAAACTTTGTTCTAAAGCTTATGAAACATCAAAATTAAGAGGGAAGGGCCTAATTGACTTACCTATTGAAGCTTTAAGCATCAAAACCATAGTTTTTCCTTTTTCTTTTTCTTTCTCTTTTTCTCCCTTCCTTTCCCGTTTGCTCTCTGCTTCTCTTTTTCTTTCTTTTGTTTGTTTGTTTTCTTTGTTTTGTTTTTATATATATATATTTATAACTTAATAAATATCTATTATTTACAAACATTTGTATACATTTTATTATTACACATGTCACAACCTTTACCATACATTTGTCATAATTTAATATATTTATTACATAAAAATCTCATAATATAATTATTTAATTAATAAATATCATTTACTTAATAATAAATATCTTTTATTCTAAATTTAAGTAAATATACAATTATATTCCAAGTGTCCAAATACATATATTACACTTGTATAATTTTATCATCATACATTTGTCAATATTCAATTTATTTTTCATAAAATCTCATAAAATAATTATTTATTACAAAATATCTCATACTTAAATTTTAAATAAATAATTTTAATACAAATGTATACATTCACATTATCACACATGTACCACTTTGTCACCATACACTTGTCTTTATTTTATTTTATTTCATATTAATGTAATAATATTTTAATAGAAAACCATAATAATAATAATAATAATTCATAAAATCTAAACAAAACCTTAGATTTTCTTAGTTTGCCGCTTCCACTATTGCCAAATGGCATATTTGCTATTTTGGCCCCTTTATAATTTATATCAATCTACAATTAGGCTTTTACCTCTTATTCAATTTAGTCCTTTTTCCTAATTGCCTTGATCGAGCTAAATTTACTTAATTAAAACCTAATTAAACACATCACTAACTTTATAAATATTTTTAATAAATATTTACGAGTCCGTTTATTGAAAACGGAGATCCGATAACTTATTTTCCGATATCCATACTTTTGAGGTCGTTACAATGCCCTTGAGATTATTTACCAAAATGGTATGTTTGCTACAATGTTTTGCTGGTGCCGCCTGACAAATTGGCGACACTAGACTCAAAATGTAATTATCTAAAGTATTCAATGACCTAATATGTAAATTTTTCATTTAGAGTGGTTGTTGGAAAAAAAAAAGGTGAAATGCAGCAGCCTGACAATGTGGCAACACTAAACTTTAAATATAGCTAATTGCCTTGTAAACCCTCCTTACTTATTATTTTCTTTTTATTCCCCTTCAACTCACTACATTGTGTTTAAACAAGCCCTTAACCTATTTTTGTAGTTAAATAAGCCATTAACTTATGATTTTTACTCATAAAAACCCTTTGTTTTAATATTAAAGTAAATATATTTTACCCATATTAAAGGGCTTTTTAGTATATTAGCCCTGCTAGATTGTATGTTGTTGAACCTGGCACCTGCATTGCAGAAATTGTTTGATTATTTTCAATGCGTAAGAATCAATGAAAACATAGATGGAAGCCTAACATACTAAAAAGCCTTTAAACTATTATACTTTGTTTAAACAAGCTTTTATACTATTTTTGTAGTTAAATAGGCCCTCAAACTATGATTTTTACCTATGAAAGTCCTTAATTTTAATATTAAAGTAAAACTATTTAAATATATATATAAACTAATTCGCATTTTATGCTTATGTGAATTTGATAAGAATAGTTTATTAAATAAAAATAAAATTTTAAAATTTCTTGAGAGTGATTATATACATGACATTCTTAAATACTCTTTTGAAAATTTTAATTACTTTTTTAGATTTTATGTTGATGTTAAAGTGTATATAATTTTTATTGCATCAATAAGAAATTAAGATAAGAGCTTGAAATTCAAAATATATTTACTTTAATATTAAAATAAAGGACTTTTATGAGTAAAAATCATAGGTTAGGAGCTTATTTAACTATAAAAATAGGTTAAAGGCTTGTTTAAATACAATGTAGTCAGTTGAAGGGGAATAAAAGGAAAATAATAAATAAAGAGGGTTTACAAGGCAATTAGCTACATTTAAGGTTTGGTGACGCCACACTGTCAGGCAGCACCCTTTCACTTATTTTTTAGCAGCCACTCAAAATGAAAAATTTTCATATCAAGTCCTTGAATATTTTATATCATCACATTTCAGTCCAGTGTCGCCAATTTGTCAAGCGACACCAACAAAACACTGTAGCAAACATACCATTTTGGTAAATAATCTCATGGGCATGCCATTTCAATTATGAATTTTATTTGTTTTATTATTTAGATAAAAAAACATATAAACTCATTTAGTCACGAAGTCATTCCACTATAGTGTCGTGACTAAGCTCTTTCCAATTACATACCATTTCGAAAGCTACTCGATCAGTGCTTGTCCAATCACTTTGTCATAAGTGTGTTACTCTTATAGGATATCTTTGATCTCTTTTGGATAAATTCATTCTCCCAATATGATCATATTTTATCTCATAGTAACTATTACATCTTTCTTCATGAAAAGTCAATTATTATCAAATAGTAATTAAGTCATTTATCACAAAGACAAATGACCTATAGCCACGTTTACTTTTCATCTATCATGTAATGTCAATGAGAGGATATCATTTACCCATTTCTTGGGCTATGAATTCCACTATTATGAATGATGCTACATACTACAGAAGTCATATACCAAACACACTAACTTTTGTTCCTTATTTATTTGAACTCAGGATTTTACTTATATAAAAGTATACGAGTCATGCATACATAGTCCATCATCCACTCAGGATTGAGGTATGTCACACTATGAATGTCACAAGTGAATAAATTCATAAACGGATTCAAAATCTATTCTACTTAGGTCATGTTCCATGTACTGATAGTTCAGTCAGTCACATTTATATTTCTATTGTAACACCTCTAACCCTTATCTTTCGCCGGAACAGGGTTACGGAGCATTATCGGAGTTTTCAAATCAAACGGACATAAATTTCAAGCTTTCCAAATCATATCAATAAGCACATTATAACCAAATCAAAATATACATATTGTCCCATATATGGAGCCTCGAGGCCTATAATACACGTTAGAAATAAATGGGACCAAACCGAAAACTCAGAGAATTTTTTGCAAAATTTCAAAAATTTCATCCAAGTGCAGGTACACATGCCCGTGTGGTCAGGCCGTGTGAAATTACCTGAACATTTTGTTTTGAATTTTTTTAAGATGCAGGGGACACACAGCCAAGTCACACGCCCCTATACTAGGCCGTATGTCACACATGGCTGAGACACACGCCCGTGTCTTTGCCCGTGTGGAGGAAATTAGGTCATTTTATAACCAATTTCCCCACCCATCCTTGGTATCAACCTAAATACAGTTATATACACATTCACAAACCACAATAAAACTTTCAATTCAAACCAAAATCAAGTTGTTATACCTATATTATCATCGTATATACCCAAATATCCTAACTTACCAAATTAACCATATTCATCTATATGCATATTTTACTAATTTACTAGTTCAAATCATGCCTTAATATACCTATTAATTAGCCATCATCTAACCAATCCAATCATACCTCATGCATGATTAATCCATAATTCATATAGGTTGATTTAGAAATATAGTTAAAGTATAACTCTTAATATTTACACAAACAAATTTTACTTAAACCATTATAGCCCTGTACATGCCATGTAAACCTAAGTACATGTTACAAAAACTACCAGAGTGAGTTGGATAGTGTGGCTTGATGTGTCGATCTGATCTCCTGACCTCACGTTAATCTACAAGAACATTAAACAAAACAAGTAAGCTTAATGAAGCTTAGTAAGTTCGAATGGTTAAATATAAATCTTACCGAACTTGATATAATAAATTAAATAGTAAATTAATCATTCAATCTCCTTGTCAAACACAACATAAATCGATAAACCTATTTCCTTCAATTCAATGCCATCAATAATCAATAAAACTTTCTATTTCATTCATATAAGTCTTTTACCGAATCTTAATGAGTTGGAGAATGGCTTATGGATATGAGTACATTGTATTCAAAATCTCGAAGGCTACACTGAAGCACATAAGTGCTAAACGAAAACCTATAAGGGTTGAATGGAAGCTCACAAAAGCTGAACGGAAACCCATAAGGGTTTAAACAAAAGCTCATGAGAGCTAAACGGAAAGTAAACACGAAAGTTTGCAACAAATGCTGAACTTTGATTTACTTGGGTAATTTGCCATCAATTCATCCTTTGTAACAAAACAAGTGTACTCAATCCCGTGTTCGACTCGTTTTGAACATTTAATTCAATTTCATAATTTAAAAATAATTTTAGTTTCAACAATAGACATGAATAAATACATAATAACATTCATCAAATTAATAAATAAACATTAAATTTTAACCATACAAACTTAACTGGGTTAAATTATAAGATTTGCAGTAGTTCATGGACTATTCTGCTATTTTCTCTTTTTCACGTTTGTCTACGGGCTCTTAATCTAAAATGTAAAGTTATTCATTCATTAGCATATATTTCAGTTTCTATTCACTTCACAAGTAATACCATTTAATTTTCAAAATTAGACAATTACCCCAACTTTCACAGTTTTTACAATTTAGTCCTTCCCCAATTAATCTATCAAATGAGCTAATTTTTTTATCTCAATTAACAATTTATCTAAATATTCTAGGCTATCATACAGCCCTTGATAGACATAATTTAATACTAAACCCTAATATTGATCTTTTTCACAATTTGGTCCTAAAATCAATTTCTATCAAAATCACTTGATAAAATCATCATTCAAGAAAATTAAAGCTCTAAATCCATGTTAATTTATCACAAAAATCCAGAACTCATCAATGGTAACTTTTAAAATTAACCATAAAATCAAAAACTAATGAAATAGATAGTTGGACATAATTGTAAAAGTCCTAAAAACATAAAATTTTCAAGAAAAAGGCAAGAATTGAACTTACTTGAAGTAAACATATGGAAACCAGAAAAAATAACTCTCCTATGGCCTTTTTTTGGATAGAAAATTGGAGAAGAATTGCCTAGAACCCTTTTAATTTCTAATTTGTATGTCTAATTTTAATTTATTTACAATTTTGCCCTGAAATATCATCATTTTAATATTATTTTTGTGCTTATGCCGCCTCATGCCTTACATTTAGGCATATTTACTCCTTAAGTCCTCCCTTGTTTAATAATTAAGCTATTTAATCACTTATTTCGCATAATTAGCAGTTTTCACCTTTTTCAATTTAGTCCTTTTTTATTAATTAACTATCAAAATGTTAAAATTTTCTAACTAAAATTTAATACTACCTTAATGATACTCCGAAAATATTTATAAAAATATGTACGGCTTAGTTTATAAACTGGGGTCTCGATACCTCGTTTTCTAAACCATTATTAAACACAAATTACTAATTCAAAAATCTTCCTAAAACCATATTTGACTCATAAATAATAAATAATAAAATTTTTGAACTCACTCGTCGGATTTAGTGGTCTCGAACCACTGTTCCCGACACCACTAAAAATTAAGCTGTTACATCTATCTTTTGGGAGTCATCTGCTCTGATGCTCAAGACAAAGCATCTCCCCAATTAGACTTGATAGATGACATATTAGTCTTTCAATTGGTTTTTTCATTTCCAATTAGACTAAAGACATGTTTAGGTTCATCTACTAATATAAGTTGTCTTTCCGTATTACAATCCGACCACGTAATACCGCTTAGTACTAATTAAACATTAGATAATCAATGAGCTAATACTTGGTTCCATTTTGCTTTGTGTGCAATAACCACTGAGGCCAATATACAAAGGGTATTTATGTAATTAATGAATAATTTTATTAAACCAATCTGTTCGAAAAAAATACAATTATACAAACAAATATACGACACTTAGGGTATTAGATCCAACAAATTTGTCATTTTGTAAATTTTTAAAAGAATTACAAAATTTTTAAAAATATTTTTTTTATTTTGTTAAATATTGAGAGCTAAATTTATTGAATTTATTAGAATTTGAACTAAATGACAAATTTTGTAAACATTGAGGGCTAAATTTGTTGATTTATTTTATATTTAAGATTAAATTGATAGAATGTGTAAATATTAGAGGGCTAAACTTGTTATTAGACCAATAAAAAAGCCCACATTCAGTTTCTTCAAATTTCATTAATGTTTGGTGACAAAAAAAATTTTAATTTTAAATAGTTTAGTGATAAAAATAGAAAAATATTTAAAAGTTCGATGATCAAAATAAAACGCTGGCAATACTTTAGCGACCGTTTTTGTACTTCACCCAAAATAAATATATAATATCATTTGTAAATATTAAAAATTATGTTTATTATTTTTAGAATTTTAATGAAAATATATATAATTATTAAATAGTAAATTACAAATACTATAATTTATTTTTAAAAGTTAAAAATATGGATAAGTCTTACAATATAAATGAATTTAGACCAAATTTGATGATCATATTTCAAATCACATGTAATTATAATAAGCTTAAATTATGCCATCAATCCTTATACTATGCATAAGTTGCGAATTTAGTGTTTATAGTCTAATTTGAACGGTTTTAATCTTTATATTTTTTGAATTTTAATTATGTTTTTTTAATACAAGATTGAATTATGGAATTAGTTTATTATGCCTAAGTATAAAAATTAGGGTCGATTGAATCATAACTCAATTATCATCGACATTGTTGCCAATGTAGGAGGACGTGAGTTCGAGTACGCTGAAGTATATTATCCTCTTATTTAAGGGTTGGAGAGGGCTATGGGTAGTTTTAGACATTATATATATATATATATATATATATATATAAAAGAACAGATATGATAAGAACATATAATGAGATTAACGTTAAAAAATATATAAAAATAGAGTAAATTACACTCAAGGTCACTAAACTATTAGTAGATTTATGTTTTGGTCACTCAACTTCAAAAAAATTATAAAATGATCATTGAACTATTCGAATGTTTTTATTCAAGTCACTAGGTTGTTAAGTTTTTTTTTTAAAGTCCAACTAACGTGCTCCAAGCGATAATTCGATGATTGGTAAGGTGGTTCATTCCCTATCAGCAAGTAGAAGAATATACATTAGATCTAAGTCGATTTGACGGCCAGTGTTGGAGATTGGAGAAGAAAATTGTTTGGATTTTGAACTGGTGGCATTCAAAGTTGTTTTATAAAAAAATTAACCATAGAAGAGAATGGGCAAAGAGAGCTTTTGATTGGTTCAAGCAGTGCAAACATGGAAGATCATACAACAACGATTTTAATAACCCAGTGACTTAAATGAAAACTTTTAAATCGTCCAGTGATCATTTTGTAACTTTTTGAAGTTAAGTGAATAAAACATAAATTTATTAATAATTTAGTGACCTTAAGTATAGTAAACCCTAAAAATTAAATCCGAAAATTAGCAGAATTTTAAATTATACATAACAACACACTCCATCCATTTAAAATCATTAACAAACTAGCTAAAAATAAACACCTTCTAACGTCTACCATTCCAACAATTAAACATATGTGTGCCTCGCCGGAACCTTCTCTGCACGAATACTTCCGCCGTCCGATCATCTTGAAAGACACGTGTACGGCCAACACCCGCAATCGGAACTCGATGAACACCCCCCCTTCATTACAGTGTTCTATATAAACACCTCGTACCATTCGTAAAAACTCAAGGAAAGATTTAACGAAGAAATCAAAGCAGAAACTGCTTCCTTCCTCTTGAATATTAGCCTTATCTTTATCTTTCTCCCCATCCAACGCTTTACTTCGCAAGTTTTCAAACAAGAAAAGCAACAATTTCAATGGCTCCTGAACTTGTTGTTGTAAGGCGTAGTAGCATTAGGCAAAGGGTTGAGGAAAGTCAAATCCCCATTGGTGGTCTGGGGAGCATAGGCTGATTCTTGAGAACCAGGGTTGTATATCAACCCGTTTACCCGCCGGTGAATCAGACCCAGTTCGCCATGGCTTATTACGTCATTAACTATTCCAAGCTCCGTCTATAGCTCATATTAGGTGAAAATTATCTCTTTCGTCCTCTCAATTTTCATATTAAGTAAATTAGTCCAAATCGAAGCAACTTAATCATGTTAATTTCGAAAGTGAAAATTTAAAGATAATTAATCACAACAATAAATTTTTTTATCAAATTTATAAGATTTTAATTAGTATAGTAATGAATTTAAATTTTAAATTTTACATATTATTGTCCATTTATATATTTTTACGTAGATTCTTTTTGAATTATTTAGATCTTATTAAAAATATTACCCCTAATTTTATTTAGAATCAAGAAGAAATTGTTTGCATTAATGGTGGCTTAGGAGTCCTTTCCCCAACCCAAATTTTTTATTTTTTAAATTTCATTTCTCTTTAGAAATTTTTTGAAGGCTCCTCAAAATTTTTCGAAGATTTTAATTAAGTTTTTATAAAATTTTTAGAAATTCTCATTAATTTTAAATTAAAAAAATTAATTTGACTCCCAATTTAAAAAAAAAAAACTCATGAAGCTGTTAAAATTTTTGAAAATTTTAATTAGGTCCCCAAACTTAGTCTCAAGATCTGTTGCTGATTATATCAATTAAAAATTATGTAAAATTGACAAAAAAAAATTAATTGACATGCTTAACTGTTTTTAGCTGCTCATTTTTGAAATTGACAAAGATTAAATTATTCTGATTTTTTAAGACCGAACCAATTTGCTTAATATCTAAATATAGAAGTATCAGAGAAATGTTTTTACCTTTTTTACGATTTTTTAAAGGGATTAAATTATAAATTTACCTTTTTTTTGTTGCAGTTCGTCGATTATAGTAAAATGCTATACCTGGACGGCGACATACAATTATATGACAACATAGATCACTTATTTGATTTGCCAAACGGGCATTTCTGCGCAGTAATGGACTGTTTTTGAGAGAACAAACAAGGAGCCACACCCCACAATACAAACTCGATTACTGTCAACAATGTCTCGACAATATCAAATGACCTGACGAGATAGGTCAACAACCCCCTTCCCTATAGTTCAACGCCGGCATGTTCATCTTCGAACCCAACCTCACCACCAATAAAAAACCAAGTAATAGTGAAGGGGAGGCGGAACCGGAGAATTTGCAACCGTTGTTAATGGCGGTAGAATTCTCAGAAGTTGGCCAAGTTAAAGACGTGACGGCACCATCAGCCGCTTAGAAAAACCTTGGATAGCTCTCTTTTTAGAACAATAAATAAAAAAGTACAAAGAGAGGGTTAAAAGAAAAAAAAAAGCAACTTCTTATAGATGTTGTAAAAAAAATACAGTAAAAAAAGGGAGAATACCCCCCCCCCTTTTTTTTTTCAAGGAATGAAAGCTTCTAAGTTTTACCGGAACGGTTGTTACACACAAAAAATTTACCAAAATTTGTAACTTATACAAAAAATTTTAACCCTATATCAATAATAAATAAAATATGCTTTTTTTAGCACATGGTAAAATTATCCATTTTGGTGTTAATTTCTTTTTGCTGTTTATGGCTGGTGATAGAAACCATGGAACAATTTATTGTTGGGTCTCCAACTCGAATATGATTAGTTTCAGTTGGGATGAAGTTAAAAAAAAATTTGGGAGGTCGGAGTTAAGTTTTATATTTTTATGACAGTTAAGATATAATTTCATCGTTTTAATAATTTATATTTTTATATTTTTATACAATTAAATTAAAATTTTATCATTTTTTGGAAGGTAAAGCATAATTTTACTATATATAAAATTTTAAAGAATTAAAAGTTAAAATTTTCATTTTATGAAGCTAGACCCTTGTCGACCTTTGATACCATCCTTGAAAATCATTAAACAGACAAGTGCACTTGATTTGAAAAAAAATTAATTGGGGATGATATATGTTGGGGATAAACCCGATTAAGCAACGAACAAATACAATATTGATTGAAAAACACAAATATTTTACATGGAAAAACCCCTCTGAAGAGGATAAAAAACGACGGGTAAAGATAATTTCACTATAACGGCAAAAACGAAAAGTACAAATATGGAAATAAAACTAAACCCCGAAACTCGAAAATAAGAACCCTTCAAAATGTAAACACAAAATTCCCGGAAAATCAATAAAAGCTAATACCTAAGTGTGTAATGGATTAATCTTTCTAGGGTTATAAAAGCCTTTATTTATAGGTTAAATTCGTAGGTTAAATAATCTTTAAAATAATCTACACTAATCAGAGTTTGACTGAAATAAATATTCAGAGTTTAACTAGGAGAAGAAAACCAAGAAAATTGCATGACACATCACCATGTCGCGACGTCCCCTATCGTGTCGTCGCGACGTCCCCTATCGTGTCGTCGCAACGTCGTTTCTACTTCTCCCCTATTTTCATCGTCACGATGTTGCTCTTTGTTTGTGCCTAAATTTGATCGAAATGTGAGGCATACTCCACAAATCTCCACATTGACTCATATTTCCATAATACCTTCTTTCAAAACCCGTCATGGGCCTATCTCGAACTATGTAGGATATTAACTGAATCGAATATGTGCTTGAACTTTGAAGCTGGAAGACTTCTAGTCTTCGACTTGCGCACTACCAAATCAAAACTGATTGGTTCTGATTGCTACGAACGTAGTGCCCTATTTTTCAAAACCTGCACCCAAAAGGGAACCTCTCTTATTTGAAACTATCATACTTTTGCCCTCCTATGACCAAGTTGCCTCTGCTTCAAATGAGTCGACTTTGACTCCTTAACAGACGAAGGATGTCCTGTTTCACCAATCACCATTGATCCTTCCTGAACATAAAGATTGTCAATCCTTTTACCTTTAATCAAAATGAGATCCCCACAAGATATATTAATGTTGTTTGACTCGATGTTAATTCTTCAACCCTTCGAGTCTAAATTTCCCAAGGAGATAAGATTTTTCTGTAAATCAGGTGCATACTTGATGTCTGACGGTTTCCTGATTATTCCATTGTGCATCCTTATCTGAACAGTACCCATACCAATTACCTTACTAAATGAACCATTCCTAATACACACAACTCCACCTTCAATTGAACTGTATATGGAAAACCAGTCCTTATTGGGACACATATGGAAAGAACACCTCGAATCTAGGATCCACTTGGATGTAAGCTCGAAGCTTGCATTTTTTGACACCAACAAGAAATCATCACCCTTGTCATCATCCAAATTAGCACCAGCTAAATCTTCCTCGTGACAATCTACATTAACGTGACCTAACTTCTTACAATAACGAATCTTTTGTCTTGCTTCCTTGATACTACCAAAATCGAGGCTTGCCTATTTGACTTGTTATCCAGACCAAACTCATTGGCGTTGTCTTTACTTAATAAATGACCCTTCACATCCTTAAACGAGAGTTTATCTCTGCCATAAATCACGGTCTCGCTGAAAGACTTGTATGAATGGGGTAAAGAGTAAAATAATAACATGGTCTAATCTTCATTTTTAATCTGAACCTCAACATTCACCAAAGATGAGACCTATGCTAATAACATTCACCATCAACACTTACACAAACACATCAAGATTCAACGCGATTGTTGCTAGCATAATTGTTATTGGTATAGTTGTGTTTGCCATAATCGTGGCCACAAATTTTGTTGATTCATTTATTAAAAACGTTACGGGTATCTCTACCATTTCCTCATTGCCAATCCACTACCTATAAAACACAAAAAAAAAATTATTGTAATTTTAATTTGAGAAAGAAAACATATGATTCCTAAACACACTAGAACTTGAGCTAAAAGATGACCTTTCATAGTCGAGATCGTGAACCCTTATATATTTATCATAGTCAAAGTAATCGTCCAAAATAGGTACATACATTCCTTTGCCATCTTAAGTAAGACTTATGATAAAAATCGTATACATCTTTCTAAAAGCTCTCACATTTATCACAATAAACTTCAACAACATTAGCAAAACCTACATACACACAAATAAAATATTAGGAGATTTTATATTTTACCTTCAACAATAAAGCTAACGCGGGATCTCGTAACAACAAAAACATTCTCTTCCAATACCATAACATTACCATATCCTTCTCTAAGGACCCTCTTTTCTTTTTTCCTCCACTCCCTTACTCTTATCACTCTTATATTCTCAATAGCAAATAGGAAAATGACCATAGCTTACAATAATGTCATTATCTATTTGAACTTAAGCTTTTACTTATATCAAAGTACACTAGTCACGCATACATTGTCTGTCATCCACTCAGGATTTAGGTATGTCATACTATGAATGTCACAAGTGAATATATATATAAATAGATTAAGGATTTATGCTTCTTGGGACTCATCCGATGTACAATCTGTAAAACCCCTAACCCATAACCGCTTCCAGAATAGGGTTTTGAGGTATTACTAGAATTCTGTATAATATTTATAGATAAATCGGATCAAACACTATTCATCTTTCGAGATTAATTATAACGTCCCTTGAATGGACTCTCGAGGCCCAAAATATGCATTAGAATTGATTCGGGGTTAAATCGGGATCTTAGGAAATTTTTTGCAAAATTTTAAAATTTTCTCACTTATAAGAGTTACACGCCCGTGTCCCTAACTGGTGGAA
Source organism: Gossypium stocksii (assembly GCA_020496765.1). Taxonomy (NCBI): domain Eukaryota; kingdom Viridiplantae; phylum Streptophyta; class Magnoliopsida; order Malvales; family Malvaceae; genus Gossypium; species Gossypium stocksii. The sequence continues at coordinate 87,646,860 of CM035627.1, read as the reverse complement.
CTCTCTAACTTGCAACCCATGAAGAAGTTCGAATTACACGGCCAAGGTACACGCCCGTGTTACTAGGTTGGGTGCTTAAATTAATTTTCGAAAATAGATGCAGGTTTTACATGGCCAAGAGACATGCCCATGTTCTGGGTCATGTATCTTACACGGCTGAGACACACGCCCGTGTATCAACCCATGTACTTAATTTTGGGCATTCTGTTTCTCAATTTTAGCATGTAGGGGGACACACGGCCAGGCTACACACCCATATTCAAGACCATGTGTCACACACGGCCTAGACACACACCCGTGTGTTTACTTGTGTGGACAAAATAAGGCTATTTCCCAAGCCTTATTTCTCACCTTTTTTTTTTATCCAAAACCTGCACCACATTATACTAATAAGAACCAACCAATTCTAGCATTTAATTTTAACCAAATTTTATCATTCAATGTATCATATTTTCACTTATTCACTTCTTCTAAATCTTACCTCATTTAATACACATGCTTAATCTACCAACCCAAACCTTATCAATAAACATGAAAAACCATAATTTACTTTATAATCATACTAAAATCATGTTATTACTAGCCATCTCAATGGCTAAGTTACATTCATTCATTTCAACATCAAAATAGGTCTTAATAGCTTATACATGCCATTATACCAAAATAAAGTATTTTTGTATACCAAAATGAGCCGGTAGATAGTGTGATGATACTCCGACCTATCTCCAACCTTCTCGAGCTTCCAAGCACTATAAAATAAAGAAAAAAAACCTAGTAAGTACTTAATGCTTAGTAAGTTCATGTAACAAGAAATTAACTTACCATGTATTTTCATGAATATTAATTACATACATAAACATCCGTACAAAGAATATTAACCTATCACACAACTTGAACAATTTAAGTTAGTCAAATAATTTCACATAATCTTATTAACATGGATGAGCTCATCATGTCATGATTTCTATCCTCTTATAATTTCCACATTTCATATTCATTTCAAGAGAAATTTACTTAAGATCCATTTTCCATTTCCAAGTCTTTACCCGTTGAATTTATCGAAATATCGATGGATATTTTCATATAGTACACTTAAAGTGTACGAAACTCTCGAGCCACCTTTTCAAGTTATTCGGGCAAATTATATACTTCGATGCTCACGAAGAGCTATGGTAGTTCCACAACTTATGCAGAATTACTACCAATCTCTTTAATACCTTGATGCTTACACAAAGCTACGGTAGTCCACAACATATGCGACTACCAATTATTATACCTGTAGAACTTTACCTCGTAATGCTTGAGAGGCTTATCAGGATTACTCTTCTGAGCTAAATCCTGTCTGCAACATATGCAGAATCACTTTTACACTAATCCATCGAATTTCCTTCACTCAATCAGGACTTCTCCCTTTTCTCAAGCAATATCAACCATTTCATCATATTTATACATTGAACATTCAATTTAACATTCATATCACATATCATGCTTATCAAGCATTTCAAGATTTAATATTAAGTTGCACAAACTTACCTCGGTACTTGTTCGTTTATAAAATCTACTAATCTGGTACTTTTTCTTTTCCTCGATCCAATTCCGCGTTCGGTCTTTCCGGGTCTATATAAATGAATTTAATTATCAATTTATCACACTTCATATTCATTTGAACTCAATTTACACTCTAGGAAAAATTACTATTTTGCCCTTAAACTTTTCATTAATTCTAATTTCGTCCCTAGGCTCGATAAATGAAATTCTTACAATTCACTCCTCTTTTCAAGCCTAGCCAATTTTTATATACATCATTTACAGCACTTATGTTTCACAAAAATCAAAATTTTTTCTTGAATATCACAAGTTTACGATTTAGTCCCTATACATATTTTCACCAAAATTCACTTTGTAAAAGTTGTTTATCTACTAACAACCTTTTATTTTCTACATAATTTTCAATTTTTAGCATGTTCATCCATGGCACAAATTTTATACTTTGATAACTTTTTAAATAAATCCTCAATTTAGATAGATTTCACTATCCTGATTTCAAAAATATAAAAATTACTAAAAACGAGATATGGAAACTTATAACGTCCTAAATTTTCCTTAATTCTGACTTTTGTGAATTTATGGCATGAAAATTTTTTGAATGTGTTTCTAGAATTAATTTGACACAAATATTTGTCTACTTTAGTGGATATGTACTCTGGGTGCGTTGGGGAGGTCCCAAGTTCAAGTCAGGACTTGGGTTAAATTTTGGGTTTTATTTTAAATAAAGCCTTACTTTTGTTCAGCAGGCTTATAGTTAAATGTGGGTAAAATTATGTCAGAATGGACCTGCTGGTCTGGTGGATAAGTGGTGTGTTAAAGTGGTAGAGGTCCTAGGTTCGAGTCTGAACTGAGGCAATATTTTTTCTGCTCTTACCGTGTGGGTGTTTGAGTTGGACTAGATTACTTACAGTGGAGTGAATCAAGGGAATAGGGAGTTACCTAAATTTTTTACACACTCCCTCTCTATCGAAATCCTTTGTAAATCTTCCTCTCCACCTTTCTATTTTCCTTTTTCCTTTTTACTCTTGCCGAAAATTCACCCCCATCCTACTGTCGTTTTCCCTTGTTTATTTCCTTTTTGGTTTCTACTCGATTCTTAATCAGGACGAGTTTCATTGATTTCGTGTTTTGCACGCATTGGGTAAGTTTTCATTGTGACAATCCTAGCATTTCCTGGTTCTGTGATTAAGAGAAGTTTTATTTCTGTTTAGGAGTCGATTGTGAGACTAGAATCAACGTTTCGTCAAGTTAATTCGAATTGTTGAGCGTTCTGGTAGTTGTAAGTTGATTTTTTATTTCGGGATTAAGTGTTAAGACTCGTTTTTAGGTTTCTAAAAGTGGAATATCCTGATTATTAGGTATTGGTGATCTCGGGGTTGCGAAAACATCTAAAACAAACAAGGTGTGTACTCCGATTGCATAGAAAACGAGTTTCAAGGAAAGTCAAAAAGCTTGCTGTCGATGCCACATAGTCGTGTGGACTGCCCATGTGGAGGCCGTATGGTGAGACACGACCGTGTGATCGATGAGCCAGGCCGTGCGCATGCAATACGGCCACGACAAACACAGCCGTGTGAGGGTGGCAAGGCCGTGTACGAGACACGAGCTCAGCCAAATTGGGCTGTGTTAGCCACACGGGCATATAGGATTTTGGGCTAGGCCATTTGATCCACACGGCGAAGGCCAATTTAGGCCATATGGGCCACACGGGCAGGCCACATAGGCGTGTGAGCCCATTTTTCTGAAATGTTCTAAAAGGTTGCACGGGTCACCAAAGTCGACTGTGACTTATGGTAGGGTCGATATGGATATCTTAGACCTCTTTTCTGTGATCTGATATTATGATGCATGGTTTAAGCATGTGTACTGTACTATTCTGGATCTTGATATATGATTGTTTATCTGCATTATAGCATGCCATTTATTTATGTTGCATTGTATTGGGGGGATTGTTGATGAAGTGAAGGAAGATTCTGAAAGGCTTTTAAACTTGTTATTTGGCAGCTACGCTGCATATTTATGTTATGTGCCGTTTTACAGTACCTTATGGTGTGTAGGGTTGGATGGGTTGATTTTATCTCCATACTTGGTGTGTAGGGTGGGTGGGTCGATTTTATCCCTACATGGTGTATAGGGTCAGACGGAGATGGTGTGCAGGGTTAGTGGGCATGATATTTGATTACCTGATCTATTATGAATGTGATATCTGTAAGGGCTAAGGCCCGTTTGTATCTAATTCTATACTGAGTGGGCTAAGGTCCACACTGATTCTGTAAAGGGCTCAGGCCTGATTTATGACTGTATTCTAATATCTGTTTATTGCATGCTGTACTGTGGGGATGTACACATTGAGTTTGCAAAATCTCACCCCTTTATTTGTTTGCCTGTTAGGTAATCCCTAGCAATAGATGGATCGATGCAACAAAGGGCTCGACGGTGACCGCTGCCATACTTATTGCGGTATAAAACTTTAAAACCTTTACTGTTTTATTTATTATTTTAGAACTATTTTTGTAATATGGACTTGGACTTTTGATTTAATTTGGGAACTTTAAATCGCTATCAATGATTTATAAATTGCAACTCAACAAATGTGTTTTCCTAAAATTTTAATTAAAAGTTTCCGTATGTATAAATGTTTTCAAAAGCTTCCGCGAAAGAGATAAATGTTTTTAAGTGAAACAAACAGTATACATTTTCCCGGATTGAGTAAAGATAATAATCTGGAACGATTTTATGGACAATACATTTTCCAAAAACACTCTCATGTGACATCACCAGATTCGACCATAATGTCTAGGCTAGGTTTAGGGTGTAACATTTAGTGGTATTAGAGCCAGGTTGTAAAACTTGGCTGTGGATTTGGGTTTAAAATGGTTTTTAAGATTGGATTTAAAGAAATGATTTGCAAATGACTTGAAAATGTTTTTGATATTAAGTAAGTGGTACATCGAGTCTTCAGCGTCAATCCTGTAAGTTTTTAAATCTTTGATATGTACTAATTGAAAGCATGCTTAGTTATTCTAAAATTTTGTGTAGCTTATCTGAAAACACTATTTGTATGTTATGAGATTACTATAGATAGTATACTTTACTAAAACTATAAATTGATTTGCATAAAACTGTTAATACAGATAATTTTCGATATCTACAATGAGCACTACAGGTACTCGTGGACGGGGTACTAGAGGCAAAAGTAGAGGCTGTAAAGGGGCTCGAGCTGAGTTTTTCGCTTCTGATATGATTCCAAATGTGGACATTAGCGAGACGCCGGTGTCACCTGTTACGGATACTGGGTTAGCGTCATATGATTGTGCGGCTGGGGACGACGCACTTTCCCAAGCCATGTTACAGATTTTAGAGAGGGTCGCTGGGCCCAATACGGGATTTGGGGGCCATGGGTCGGTTATAGAACGACTCCAGTCTAATGGAGCTGAGTTATTTAGGGGCATCGCTAAAGTTGCTCCTAATGTGGTCGAGTACTGGATGGAGGCCACGGAGAGAATAATGGACAACTTGGATTTCACTGATGAGCAGAAGCTCAAGGGGGCTGTGTCATTGCTTCGCGACGAGGTATATCAATGGTGGCTCACGGTTAATGAGGGCTCTCAGCCCGATCGTCTATCGTGGGATTTGTTTAAGACGGCTTTCCAGAGAAAGTATGTGGGAGCCAGCTATACTGATGCGAGGTGACGTGAGTTCCTAAATCTCACTTAGGGGGATCGTTCTGTGGCCGAGTATGAGGCTGAATTTTTTAGATTGAGTCGTTATGCGAGAGGAATGGTGGTAACTGAGTATGGGTGCTGTGTCCGATTTAAGGATGGTCTCCGAGATAATCTGTAAGTTCTGATAGCTCCTCAGAAGGTGCGAGATTTCTCTATACTAGTGGAAAAGGTAAAGATTGTCAAGGAGGTAAAGTGCACAGAGCACCAAAACCGAGAGAAGAAGAAGGCTAAAAGGGATTCTGAGCCTTCGAACACTGGGATGAGGCCTGAGAAAAAGGCCAGGACTGATGGGCTCGTGAGAGTTGGGTCTACTGTTGTACCTGCTGGGATTGCTCTTTATGGACATTATGGTAGATACCATCTGGGCGAGTGTTGGAGAGCCACTAGGACTTGTTTAGATGTGGGTCGACTGAGCATCATGTTAAGGATTATCCGTTGAGGACTAATCAGATGCAAACTCCAGTTAATGAGACTGCACAACTGCCAAGGGTAGTTCAGTAGCCACCTAGGGGCCAAGGACAGGCTAGGGGTGGTAATGGCATGAGCTGAGGGCAAAGAGCACTGGGCAGAGGTGCTGGACCAATTGTGGTGGGGCAGCCAGCACTGGTGTATGCTGCACGTTGCCGTGAGGATAGGGATGTTCCAGATGTCATCACAGATACGTTTCTAATTTTTAATATATCTTACCTTGCAATGATAGACATAGGCTCTACACACTCTTACGTAGTTAGCACTGTGTCTGAGACTTTGGGGATTCCGTATGAGAGTACTTCTAGTGAGATATCAGTGGTGAGTCCATTGGGGCAGTCTATTAGAGTTAGTAAACTATTCAAAGATGTATTGTTGGAGGTCCAAGGGACTGTATTTCTAGCTGATTTGATGAAGCTTCCGTTTGGGGAGTTCGACTTAATTCTGGGCATGGACTGGTTGGTGAAACCTTGAGTGAGTCTGGATTATGCTGAAAAGAAGGTTATTTTGAGAACCGAAGAGGATATTGAGATAGTCGTGATTGGGAAATGACAGAATTATTTGACTAATGTGATATCTGCATTGGTGGCAGAAAAGTTGGTAAGAAAGGGATGTGAGGCATTCTTGGCCTACATCAGTATTTTGGATTCTGTAGACTCTATGGTGAAAGACATCTGAACTGTGAGGGATTTTTCAGATGTTTTCCCAGAGGAACTATCGGGTTTACCTCCAAGCCAAGAGGTAGAGTTTGGGATCAAGTTGATTCATGATACAGCTTCGGTGTCTATCTCCCCTTATCAAATGGCACCAAAAGAGCTTACTGAGCTTAAAGCCCAGATACGGGAGTTGTTAGATCGTGGGTTTATTCTTCCCAGTGTGTCTCTATGGGGAGCACCTATGCTGTTCATAAAGAAAAAATAACGGTACGATGAAGATGTGTATCGACTACCGTCATTTGAATAAGTTGACGATTAAGAATAAATACCCACTTCCAAGGATAGATAATCTATTCGACCAGTTCAGAGGTTCTTCAGTGTTCTCCAAGATTAATCTGCGATCGTGTTACCATTAGTTGAGGGTAAAACAGGCCGATGTGCATAAGACGGTATTTAGTACTCGTTATGGACATTACGAGTTGATTACGAGTTCCTAGTTATGCCCTTTAGGTTGACTAATGCACCAGCAGCATTTATGGACTTGATGAATCGAGTATTCCAGCCTTACTTAGATTAGTTTGTGGTGGTGTTTATCGATGACATTCTGGTATATTCTAAGTCTGAGTACGAGCATGATAAGCATCTCAGAGTTGTACTACAGACTCTTTGAGAGAAATAGTTGTATGCGAAGTTCTCTAAATGTGAGTTTTGGCTTCGAGAGGTTACCTTCTTGGGGCATGTGGTGTCTACGAAGGGGATTCATGTGGATCCTCGCAAGATTAAGGCTGTGTTGGATTGGAAACAACCAAAGAATGTGTCTAAGATTCATAGCTTTCTGGGGCTGGCAGGGTATTATCGTTATTTTGTGGAAGAGTTATCTTTGATCGCAGCTCCATTGACAAAGCTTTTACGTAAGGAAGTTCCTTTCGTTTGGACTAACACACAGCAGGAGAGCTTTGAGAAGCTCAAGACGGTTTTGACTCAAGCTCCAGTTCTTATACAGCCTGAGCTTGGAAAGGACTTCGTGGTTTACAGTGATGCGTCACACGTGGGTTTGGGTTATGTTCTAATGTAAGATAGTAAAGTGGTTGCTTATGCATCTCAACAGCTCAAGACTCATGAGGTTAATTATTCGACGCACGACTTGGAGTTAGTTGCAATGGTTTTTGCTCTAAAAATTTAGAGGCATTATCTATACGGTGAAAAGTGTACTATCTACACTAATCACAAGAGCCTCAAGTATCTCCTCACTTAAAAGGAGTTAAATCTTAGGCAGCGTCGATAGGTTGAACTGCTTAAGGATTATGACTGTAGTATCGAGTACCATCTTGGTAAGACCAATATGGTGGCCGATGCGTTGAGCCGTAGGGCTGTGACTGATTTGAGAGCGTTGTTCACTCAACTAAGTCTATTCGACGATGGGAGTTTGTTGGCGGAACTTAAAGTGAAATCGACATGGATTAATCAGATCAGAGATAAACAAAAGGGGGATAAGCCTCTTGAGTTGTGGTTCCGTTGAGTTGACACTGGGACTACTTTAAATTTTGGGTTTAATGATGATAGGGTTTTGTACTTCCGAGGCCAGATTTGTGTATCGAATGATGAGGACTTAAGACCGTCGATTCTAAGGGAAGCCCATAGTAGCCCTTATGCTATGCATCCTGGTGGGAATAAAATGTACAGAGATCTTCAAGAGTTGTATTGGTGGCTAATGTTGAAGCATGAGGTTATCGATTTTGTGGCTCGCTGTCTGACTTATCAGTAGGTTAAGGCTGAGCATCAGTTACCTTTAGGTTTATTACAGCCAGTAAAAATACCGATGTGGAAATAGAAGTGAGTGACGATAGACTTCGTTAATGGGTTGCCTCTAACACCCACTAAGAAGGATTCTGTATGGGTCATTATGGATCAATTGACCAAGTCAGCTCACTTTATTCCTATTAGGACAAATTTCTCCCTACAGAAACTAGCTAAGCTCTACATCTCAGAGATAGTGAGGCTACATGAGGTTCCTGTATTGATCATCTCTAATAGAGATTCTCGAGTTACATCTCGATTCTGTCAGAAGCTTTATGAGGCTCTGGGTTTGAGGCTTGACTTCAGTACCGTTTTTCATCCTCAGACAAACGGTCAGTTGAAGAGGGTGATTCAGATACTGGAGGACATGCTGAGGAGTTGTGTGATAGATTTTCGAGGCAGTTGGGAGGAGTATTTGCCTTTAACAGAGTCCACTAGGTACCAATTTTCGAGGCAATTTTCGAGGCAGTTTTCGAATGTTCGATATTAAGGCATTAATTAGTCAACTAGGTACCAATTTTGGGCGTATCGAGAGTGCTAATCCTTCCTCGTACGTAACCGACTCTCGAACCCGTTTTCTTAATTTTCGTAGACCCAAATCACTGTTTCAATAAATCAAACTGATTATTAAAAACAACCACTTTCCGAGGTGACCCAATCACACCTCAGCAAAAAGGATTGGTGGCGACTCCCATCATTTCATTTTCAAAAACAAAGTCGATTTCCTGTTTTTTCAAGAAATGGTTTCGACAGCTTGGCGACTCTGCTGGGGATTTAAAAAGAGAGTCAAGCCACGAGTTGATTAATTTTTGTCTTTTTATCGAAAATTTAAAATTTGGTTTTAAGACACGATCCTTTCATTGCATTTCGTCTATTTTGCATTGCAATCTTCATTATTTTTATTCGTATTTCCTTGCTTACTTTAATCCTTTTGTATATTCGCATCATATTGCATGACCGCTGGGTCACACCTTTTAAGTGGGAGCAAGAAGCTACTCCTTCGTGAGGTTTTCACCTCCGTGCAGGATAGTGAACCGCTTCTGGAATACATCCGTACCTATGTGCATCGTGAGATTTTCATCTCCGTGCAGCCATAGGGAATGTATTCCCCTGAACTGAACTTAATCCATATGAGCCTATAATGAGTGAGGATTAAGGAATCTGCTGGTTCAGGAACCCTTACTGTAGAACCTAAAACCACATATAGTGAACCTTAAGAGATCGCCCTAGGTAGAACTATGTGGACCCATAGTGATTACCCATACAGGTGCTTGTTTATTATTCTCTTTGAAATTATATCTCTTATGCATGGCATTAACCTTCATTTTTGTGTTATCATCGCATACCATAACGCATTTAAAAGGTATCGATTCATGTTCGATTTCTAATTTAGAGAGTTTTGTTATGGAAAATGGGATCCTTGATAAAGTGAGAAACAATGTGACTGTCCGTAAACGGTCAAAGGAAACACAACTAGCAAAAAGAGATTGCCTAGTTGAAGGATATACATCAGAATTATGGGGTTACACTTGCATCAATGCGGCACAAAATAATCTTTGGAAGTTAAAGGCAATATGGGATCAATAGAGTAACGTAGCCAAGCAGTGGTTCTACGACAACTGTGGAGACTTGCAGTATTTGCTTGACATGAAGATGATTGAACAATTTAAAGTAAGCATGGGGAGTACTGACGGATACTTCTACCATTACAGCATTTCCTTTTCATATGAGGATGGTTACCTTGTGGATGGTAAGGGTGTTGGAAGGAAAGTGATTGACAGAGTGCATGAGGCCTACAAAAATGAGTTGGTTGGAAAGAATTTTTCCTAGGATGGTGAAAGAAGCTTATTTACTATAAGACCGCTACCAAACAACAAGCTTGAGTCTATCGTGGCATTTTAGGATGGTGCACCTATAGAAATGCAAACCCTGATGGCCTGGACAGCCCAAATAGGCGTGGAAGAAAGAGATTAAAGAAGATCGTATCATTCAAAGCCCTTTAAGATAGAGATTACCTATGCTGCAAAGATACCCATGCGAGCATTTCAAAATGTTCTGTGTGGACAGGAATCTGAAGACTCTCAAGAAGTACTGAAAGTGTGGGATATCTTTTTAGAGGCAGTATGCTGCGAAATAGGGATGCTTACTTGTTCAAATCTTTTCCAAAGATAATCAAGATAATTTTACCAACATTGGAGAATGTGTCCTTGGCTGTAGGGATTACCTCACGGGTGAAGATATAGCTTAAATTGAGCATATTAAACACCAATGTGAGCTACAATCTAATCTTGATCAAGAGTTTGCTTTGTTGTTAAGACTTTGAACGTTAGGGCGGTAGCCCGTTGTGTGTAAAGGATTTGGTTTTCTAAATAAAGTTTTCTAAAAGAAACTGAATCGAGATCAATGCCTTTTTGCATTCATGCATTTGTATTACATTACATTGCATCATTATATAAAAAGAGGTGTTGATTCATATTCGATTGCTAAATAGGGGAGTCTATCATAAGGGGACGAATTTCTTGATAAAGTGGATTATAATGCGGTCGTCCTGATATGTTCCAAGTAAGCACAACAAAAAAGGTCGATAGTTCGCGGAGGAATACAAAACTTTGCCCGAGAATTCAAGCCAACAAGGAGTGTTCGAGAGCCATTACGTCAGAAGAACTAAGGAGCATCACGAGGATAAGAGAACCATGGGTCACAATTAAATAAAAAGGAGTTAGTGGAGGCATCTATTGAAAGCTCGCAGGATTCGACCATAACATCCAGATATGAAGAAAGGAGCGGTGTCTTCACTTGGATTCTAAGGGCAAAACCGCATATGTAATTCGTTTTATGTAAAGAAATCTATTTTTTAGAAAAGTTCTCCTAATGGAACTGAATATAAGGTCGACGCCTCTCTTTCTTGCATTTATTTGCATTTCATGCATTGGCATTGCATCATTTGCATTACATTATTTACATTGTATCATTTGCATCAGATTTTTACAAAACGACCCTAATTAGATAAAATTATTTCAGTTAACCTAAAAGCCATGGAGCGAAGGTTAGAGAGAATAGAGCACAGGAAAATACAGATGCAAGAGTAATTATCCAGAATTCAATAGGATATGCAGAGCCAAATGTTAGGTCTCCAAAGAAATATGATTAGCCAGCTAAGACAGATATTAGCCGAAGGGCTCGAAAAGAGGAAAGACCTAGTGGACAACAGTAAGGATGATAATGAAGACATCGTTTATTCCCCAAGTTTCACTCCAGTAAGCGTCCAGACTCAATCAGATGAGCGTCCGTGAGGGGTACCCGTTACTACCAAACCCCAACAGCACCAGGCCGGTATGTCAGCACCAGGTAGGTATGTCAGCACCAGCAAACTCTTCAGTAGGCTCAAGTCCTCATCTGGGAGGCAATCCAGCCAACCTTACTGTCACTGGAGAAACAAAAAAGGCCAGTATGGAGTGCCGAAACAGTGCGAAGCTTTTAAGCGAGAGAGGAGCTCCCGAGATAATACTTCGAGGGCAATAAAGGGAAAGGAAAGTAAGGTGAAACCGATTACCATAGGCCAGCCAAGAATGACAACTACCAGCCATCAGGTTCCTCAAAAGTGAGAATCCAATCCAAGACCGAGTACTAAAAAGCTCTCATTTACGCCAATCCCAGTGTCGTATAAGGAGCTATATCGAAGTTTATTTGATGCACACGTGGTGTCCCTATTTTATATGAAACTGTTGCAGCCCCCATACCCCAAATGGTATGATCCGAACGCTCAATGTGAGTACTATGTAGGAAACACAGGACATTCGATCGAGAACTGCATCGCTTTCAAAAAGATAATCAAAAGATTTATCAAAATTGGAGTTATAAAATTCGATGATCCCTCTGATGAAGAAAATCCATTACCCGACCATTCTATGCAGGGGATGAATATTGTGAGTACTATGATGAATAGGGGCATGGGATCCAAGAGTACCTTAAGTTCGAGGCTCTAGAGCAAGACGTGATATTTGGGAATTTAAATGTTAACGACGCATCTATAATAGGGAACTGAGAACTTAAAGGTTTCCAAACCCTTATGTATTGGGAAATATTTTGAACAATGGGACTGTGGAAGAGAATCCTGTGTTTTTAGAGCTAATTTAGAGTAATATTCAGAACACGCTTATTGCTTTAAGCCTAAGGGCAATAAGACCCCTTTTTGTGAAATAGGCTTATGTCCAGAATCTTTATTTCAATGAGAATGCATCTTTTTGAGCAAATATACATTTATTTTCCATTTCATACTATACAACAATTATTCTTAGATTCTTTTATTCTTTTAGTATTCACTCATGACATACTGCATAATTGTTCCTAGATCCTGTTGTTTTTTGGACTCTTTTTCAAATGTTCTTTTACTCGTTCTTCATAATCATGCCATATAAATAATCATTCTTAGATTCATTTATTCTTTGAGATCTTTCTTTGTACCTACAAAAGGTCTCCAGATATCAACAACATGAGCGATGTTGTTACCAACCCAGAGTCCCATTTTGAGTAAAATGTGTGTCTAGAGGGATCTCAAGACTTCCAAGAGGACAGAGATTGTACCTATCTTTCGACTTGTCAAGGATGGCAGAACGAGATGAAAGATGAATCCCACATTACAAAGGGTCAGTGGATATCATGAGCGAACAAAGATCGAAGCCTAGCTCACTACCAAAAAGGCGAGACATCATCAAGTTATCTCAAAAAAAATTCAAACATGTCTTCGCACAACCATATCAAGACATGCCTAGGCTACCGAGACATGGGCATACCGAAATCTTAAAAGAGGTCCACAAAGGTATTAAAAGGACGTATGTTGATGGTTTTACAATAGCCAGGCTGATCATGAGGCTAAGATATTGCTGGTCCACCATGGAAGAAGACTATATCAGTGTGTCGTAAAGGTCAAATTGAGGAAGTCAAAATTTATGGGGGCACGGATGTTACGGGGCCAGCTTCACCGACTTCATCTTGATGATGGTCAATTACTTCACCAAGAGGGTAAGGTCGCTTCACATGCCAAAGTTACAAGGTAAACAGTCATCAAATTCAAATTTGAGTCCATATCTAAATCCAGATCCTGATTCGAATCCAGGTCCAAATCCAAATCTAAATTCAAATCTAGATCCTGATTCAAATTTAGATCCTGATCCAAATCCAAATCCGAGTTCAAGTCCAAATTTGAAATTCAAAATTCAAATTCGAATTCAAATCTAAAAAAAAAGTGCTAGAAAAGAACATGTCTAAACTGCACAAGGTTGAAAGTTTACAGTCTATTCAAAGATCAGACACTATATCAATGCAGCAAAGACAACCAAGAGCCATCCAAAAATTTTTTTAGAAAGATGACTGAGACTTGTAAGGGTTGGCATGGACAAGCTACCATTTACCCTCCATACTCGTAAAATGTTGGCCAAAGACCTTTGCCGGGGCAACACATCTCTCATTGATCTTGCCCATGGAAGTCAAGATTCTTTTTTCTGAGTTTATCAGAGCCAGGGCAACATATTGGTCTTGCCTAGTGAAGTTAAGATTCTTTCTTCTGAGTTTTACCAGAGCCGGGACAACATATTGATCTTGCCCACGAAAGTTAAGATTCTTTCTTCCGAGTTTTGCCAGGACCGAAGCTGAATGAGATAGAATGGGTCCAATCTTAATATGATCAATCAAATTTGAGGAGAAGTTAATTCGTCATAGTACGATGATGTGGGTTGATACAAAGAGGTTCATCTTAGAGAATTTCAAAAGGGTGACCTTATATTGAAGAAGATCTGTCATGTACGAAAAGACTTCGAAGGAAAATACCAAATTAAGAGAGATCTTACACAATGAAGAGGGCTTGTTTTGGAAGCACTAATCAAGATAAATGAAAATGACATGCCCGAGAAGTCAGTCAAGAGTTGTTTCAAAAAAGAAAAGGCCAAGGTGAAGACCCGCAAAGGGCGACTTGAGACATTCTAAAAGAGTTTAAAAAAAAAGAGAGAGTGAAAAAAGAAAAATCAAGAAAGAAAAAAATAAAAATCAATCAAAAGGAAGAAGGAAAAAGGAGAGGCCAAGGCAAAAACCCGCAAAGGGCACTTTGAGTCCAAAGGCGATTTGAGTTGAAAACCTGAAAAGGGCGGCTCAAATTTTGATCAAAAGTGGGGCACACAGTAGTCTTGCCATGCCTAAATTAGCAAGGAAGAAGTCTGCTATGTCTTGGGGCATCGACGAAGTACTCCGAATCCCCTAGACACATGTTGAGCTTGAAATGGTCACTAAGAAGTTTGTACAGAGAAGCTTAGGTTACGATATCTGGGGCACCTAGTTTTCATCTTTCTTCTTATTGCGTTTGTTATCTTCGATTCATGTCGGGCTACGCTTCCGATCAATTCTTTCTTATTGATTAATTTATTCGTGTCGAGCTATGCTCCCAATAAATTCTTTCTTGATTGCATTTGTCATCCTTGATTAGCATACTTGTTTCAAGCTATGTTCATTCTGGTCCATCGTTATGATCTTTTTCAGGCATTTTGTATTGAAATAATGATTAGTGGACTAATAACACTCTCATAAAAGGAGTTTTGCGTATTACCTTGAAAGTTTCTAAATAGTACAGGAACCTAAAACAGGACCATTGTTTAGGACTTTCCACGTTAAGGGTTGGAAATATTTAAGTCCAAATTGAAATCATCCCTTCAGATGTTCAGTCAAAGATATTTGCTGGACAAAAAGAGACAAGATATTGGGCCGGTGATGCAATCCCGATGAAAAATGAGTATCGGGATTATTCTCAAAAAGATATCCTGTTTCTACGCGAGTATCGGACATACACATCTGGTCAGGTCACCTAGAGCATGATCAGTTGATGAAACAAGTCCTTATACCCTTGATTTGTTGTGGGATAGATGGAAGTGGATATGGATTCTATAGCCACGAATTGCAATGGTATGGTTTAAAGATGGTACAAACCTGATGTCCCCAAATTACAGTGAAATGAACCCTGAAGTTACGGTGGTAAGCTAGTTGAGCAAAATGCGATTATTTTGGACAAAATACCAGCTGAGTAGAAGGGCAGCGTACTACGTCGGTGATAGAGCCTCAATGAGCAACGAGTGATGACGCTCTAATTAGGATCACTCTCATAACATTTTACATTCATACAAATGTCATTCATAATACATTTAGGAGTATTTGATTCATTCCGATCACAGTATCCTAATCATTTTGCACAGGCATGATCACATTCTACAAGACAGGTCCCCTAGAAGACGGGTGACAATATTGATAAATTCACAGATCTAACATCCTTGAGATTGCAAGGAGCAGATCGAAGATAGAAGATTTGACCTACCTGAAGATGCAGGGGCAGATCGAAAGATCTGACATCCTTGAGATTGCAAGGAGCAGATTAAAGATAGAAGATTTGGCCATCCTTGAGATTACAAGGAGCAAATCAAAGATAGAAGATTTGGCCTACCTGAAGATGCAGGGGCAGATCGAAGAATCTGACATCCTTGAGTTTGCTAGAAGCAGATTGAAGATAGAAGATTTGGCCATACTTGAGATTGCAAGGAGCAGATCGAAGATAGAAGATTTGGCCTACCTGAAGATGCAGGGGCAAATCGAAGGATCTGACATCCTTGAGATTGCAAGGAGCAGATTAAAGATAGAAAATTTGGCCTACCTGAAGATGCAGGGGCAGATCGAAGGATCTGACATCCTTGAGATTGCAAGGTGCAGATTAAAGATAGAAGATTTGGCCTACCTGAAGATACAGGGGCAGATCGAAGGATCTGACATCCTTGAGATTGCAATGAGCAGATTGAAGATAGAAGATTTGGCCTACTTGAAGATGCAGGAACAGATCGAAGGATCTGACATCCTTGAGATTGCAAAAAGCAGATTGAAGATAGAAGATTTGGCCTACCTGAAGATGCAGGAGTAGATCGAAGGATCTGACATCCTTAAGATTGCAATGAGCAGATTAAAGATAGAAGATTTGGCCTACATGAAGATGCAGGGGCAGATCGAAGGATCTGACATCCTTGAGATTGCAAGGAGCAGATTAAAGATAGAAGATTTGGCCTACCTGAAGATGCAGGGGCAGATCAAAGGATCTCACATCCTTGAGATTGCAATGAGCAGATTGAAGATAGAAGATTTGGCCTACCTGAAGATGCAGGAGCAGATCGAAGGATCTGACATCCTTGAGATTGCAAGGAGCAGATTGAAGATAAAAGATTTAGCCTACCTGAAGATACAGGAGCAGATTGAAGGATCTGACATCCTTGAGATTGCAATGAGCAGATTAAAGATAGAAGATTTGGCCTACCTGAAGATGCAGGGGCAGATCGAAGGATCTGACATCCTTGAGATTACAAGGAGCAGATTAAAGATAGAAGATTTGGCCTACCTGAAGATGCAGGGGCAGATCGAAGGATCTGACATCCTTGAGATTACAAGGAGTAGATTGAAGATAGAAGATTTGGCCTACCTGAAGATGCAGGAGCAGATCGAAGGATCTGACATCCTTGAGATTGCAAGGAGCAGATTGAAGATAGAAGATTTGGCCTACCTGAAGATGCAGGGGCAGATCGAAGGATCTGACATCCTTGAGATTGCAAGGAGCAGATTGAAGATAGAAGATTTGGCTTACCTGAAGATGCAAGAGCAGATCGAAGGATCTGACATCCTTGAGATTGCAATGAGCAAATTGAAGATAGAAGATTTGGCCTACCTGAAGATGCAGGGGCAGATCGAAGGATCTGACATCCTTGAGATTGCAAGGAGCAGATTAAAGATAGAAGATTTGGCTTACCTGAAGATGCAGGAGCAGATCGAAGGATCTGACATCCTTGAGATTGCAAGGAGCATATTAAAGATAGAAGATTTGACCTACCTAAAGATGCAGGGGCAGATCGAAGATAAGTCTAACATCCTTGAGATTGCAAAGAGCAGATTGAAGATAGAAGATTTGGCCTACTTGAAGATGCAGGGGCAGATCGAAGAGTCTGACATCCTTGAGGTTGCGAGGAGCAGATTGAAGTTAGAAGATTTGACCATCCTGAAGATGCAGGGGCAGATCAAAGATAAGCCTGACATCCTTGAGATTGTAAAGAGCAGATCGAAGATAGAAGATTTGGCTTTTCTGAAGATGCAGGGGCAGATCGAAGATTCGAGTCTAGTGAAACAGACTAAAGCCACAAGTCCTATACCTCTGAAGATGCAATGGAATGGAATGAGGCTAATTGAAGAGAAGAAGTGCCAAAAAATCAAGATTCGGCAGGGCCGGGCAAAATTGGCCCTTTAAAGTCTTTGCTCTATTCTCATTACACGACAATGAGCAAAGACGGGCAGCTGGTATAGGGCAATTCTGCCCGGCCCATTAAGCAAAATGAATACAAAAATAAACCCAAAAAAAATATAAAACTAACAGTCCATCAGTCCAATACAGATTTTACAACCCAAAATTAAACACCCAAATCAGCCAACCCACAAACCTGGAGCCCATTACATATTAAAACCCAATACAAGCCAAGACCCAACATCAGCCAAACACCCTAACCCATTTTTAATACCCAAATTTTAAAACCCAATTACAGTAGCCCGATTACCCTTTGGCCCAAATGTAAACCACCAAGCCCATAACCAAAGAGTTTTCGGCAGAAGCTAGAAACCCTAGGGTTTCTAGCGCCGCTGCCTCTATGCCATCCCACGTGAAGTGTCAGCGCTGCCCGTCACCTCCACCCACTCCCATCACCTCTGGAGACCTACAAATAGCGCGAAAAGAGGACAAAAGCAGGGACAAGACAGCAAACAGTAGCATAGAAGTATTGTATCAATTTGGCTATAAAGCCATACCACAAACAATGTAATCAGGGGGGATTTTTAGATTTTCCTACCAATTTTGGCTAGAAACAGAAGCTAAAACATTTGTAAAAAGGGAATCCCCATTTCTTGTACACAAATATCAGAAATCAAACAGAGAATAGAAGTTTAAAAGGTTGATTTTAACCTTTTCCTTGATTCGATTTTCTTATTTATTTCTATTTTATTTATTATTTTTTTATCATTTTTAATCAATTTTTAAAACAAAATGAATCAAAAGAAAAGGGAGGAAAAGTGCTCACCGGATCCGTCGCCAGAAGTTCCTCTGTCGTGGTCGGCCTTAGGGGGTAGGAATGAGACCTTCCTCTCGATTCATTCGGGTTTGGAAAGGTTTGACCATCAGGGATGTTCGAAAACGAGCCGACAGGCTCGATCTTTACACCCAGGCCACTACTCATAACGGTGGTATGGCGCGACGGGCCTCCGGCAGACCACCAACGGCGGCAATAAAGGGTTCAAAGCCCTAGTCGAAAGGATGGAAAAGGGAGGAAGGAGGCTGTGATTTAGAGAAGAAAGAGTGTGCTGCAACTTTAAAATTTTTAGGGTTAAAATAAAAAAAAGGGTTTTTTAACATAGAAAGAAACGGTGCGTTTGGCTCAGGGGTGGCCCGCGCATATTCCCTTAAAAGGGATATTTTCGCGAGTGGTCCTCCCCTTTCACAGCTCCGTTAGATTAAGTCCCATTCCTCTTTTTTTTTCTATTTCTTAAATTCGCCTATTTATTTTCATTTTATTTTCGATTTGGTCCGTGGTTTTTTTTTGAATTGAAACGCAGCACACTGCGAGTAGGGATATTATCCCATTTGGTCCCTGTCCTTCCTTAGCGCACTCGATTTGGTCCTTTCCCATTTTATTTATCTCAGATTTGCCTCCAAACTTCTGCTTTAGGCTTAATCTAGTCCCTTTTAGTTATTCTTGCTATTTTATTATTGATTAATTTTATATTTATTATATCATTACTAATACGTTTTCTTTTTATGCTTATTACTTATGATTATTATTACTATGTTATTAATATATTATTATCACTATTATGTTTACTTTTATTAGTATTAATCTTATTTTGTATTATTATTATTTCAAGGTTTTTATATTATAGTTAATAATTATTTTAATATTATTTTTAATATTATATTTTACTATATTTGGTTATTACGTTTATTATTATTATTCTATTACTGTTGTTGTTTTCATCATCTTTATTATATTTCATCATTTTTATATTTTATTCTTTTATTGCTATTATAATTAGTATATTTTTATATTATATTATATTTTCTTTTTATTATTACTTTAATGTATTATTATTATTCTTTTAATGTTTTTATTAATTTTTATATTCGATTTAATAAGTCATTTTGATCTTCTTTCAAGATTATATTATTTTTATTATTTCATTTGACTATTATGTATACTTTTTGACTATTTCCTATTATTATGTACTCTATTTTTTTAATAATATAGTATATTATACGTTGGCGTATATTATATGTTGGCTTTTACTATCAACGGTTTATTAGCAATATTAGTACAATAATGTTACTATTATATTTTACTATTATATTATATTACTACTCCAATTATTATTAGTAATATGACTATTTTCATTTTTATTCTCATTATTACTACTTTTTACTATTATTATTTTAAACTTTTTATTTGTATTTATATGATCATTATTAATATATTATTATTCATTGCTTCTTATTATTATTTACTGTTTTCGACATATTAATGTTATTATTTTATGTTCTATTTAATCTTTACTGTGTACATATCAATTCTTTACTTATTATTTTAGTTACTTTCTATCCTTATGCTTTCGTTCATGGCTGTTGTTTATGTCATTGTTTTCTTTATTACCTCATGCATGTTAAATTCTTTTGTAAAAGCAAAATTTCGTGTTTGGAAATCCGAGGGAATCGTGCTCTAACTTACTGAGTCTCGATTTTTCTCATCTTGTTCAAATAATGGAATATCATTTTAAAATCGCAATACGAGTTTTGAAATAAAAACTTATTCACGGAGACTCAAGATGTCGTGTTCTAACTTACTGAATATGACGTCTTGTCTCGAGATAAGATCTTTTGTAAATAAAAGCAATATTCGGTGTTTGGAAATATGTCAAATCGTACCCTAACTTATTGGGTTTCGATTCTCCGTGTTTAAACTAAATAACCGAACATCATTTTGATCTTTAAAAAGGCACACTCGTTCTCAAAGGTTCTAAATGTCATATCCTAACTTACTGGACTTGACTTTTTTTTATTTCGAGACGAGAATGGTTTTTAAACATTCTTTTCAGTTTATTCAAATTGTTTTTAACAAAAAGGGATCATTTTAAAATTCATCCAAGTTTTCGAATGTTCGATATTAAGGTATTAATTAGTCAACTAGGTACCAATTTTGGGTGTATCAAGAGTGCTAATCCTTCCTCGTACGTAACCGACTCCCGAACCCGTTTTCTTAATTTTCGTAGACCCAAATCACTGTTTCAATAAATCAAACTGATTATTAAAAATAACCACTTTCCGAGGTGACCCAATCACACCTCAGCAAAAAGGATTGGTGGCGACTCCCATCATTTCATTTTCAAAAACAAAGTCGATTTCCCCTTTTTTCAAGAAATGGTTTCGACACTATTGATTTCACGTTTTGTACGCATTGGGTAAGTTGTCGTTGTGACAATCTTAGCGTTTCCTGGTTCTGTGATTAAGACAAGTTTTATTTCTGTTTAGGAGTCGATCGTGAGATTGGAATCAACGTTTCATCGAGTTGATTTGAAGTGGTGAGCGCTTTGGTAGTGGTAAGTTGATTTTTCGTTTCAGGATTACGTGTTAAAACTCGTTTTTGGGTTTCTAAAAGTGAAATATTCTGATTATTAGGTATTGGTGATCTCGGGGTTGCGAAAGCGTCGAAAATGAACTAGGTGTGTACTCCGATTGCACAGAAAATGGGTTTCGACGAAAGCCAGAAAGCTTCTTATCGACACCACACGGGCATGTAGACTGCTCGTATGGAGGCCGTGTGGCGAGAAATAGCCGTGTGATTGACGAGCCAGGCCATTCGCATGCGACACGGGCAGGACAAAGACAGCTGTGTGAGGCTGGCGGGTCTGTGTGCGAGACACAGGCTCAGCCAAATTGGGCCATGTGGGTCCACATGGGTGAACCACACAGGAATGTGGGATTTTGGGTCAGGCCATGTAGATCACACGGCCAAGGCCAATTTAGGCCGTGTGGGCCACACGCCCAGGCCACATGGACGTGTGAGCCTATTTTTCTGAAATGTTCTGCAAGGTTGCACGGGTCGCCCAAGTCAACTGTGACTTCTAGTAGGGTCGGTATGGATATCTTACGCCTCTTTTCTGTGATTTGATATTATCATGCATGGTTTAAGCATGTGTACTGTACTTTTCTGGATCTTGATATATGATTGTTTACCATTTATTTATGTTGCATTGCATTGGGGGGATTGTTGATGAAGTGAAGGAATATTCTGAAAGGCTTTTAAGCCTGTTATCTAGCAGCTACACTACATATTTCTGTTATGTGCCGTTTTACGGTACCTTATGGTGTATAGGGTTGGATGGGTTGATTTTATCCCTATACTTAACGTGTAGGGCTGGGTGGGTAGATTTTATCCCCACATGGTGTGTAGGGTTGGACGGAGATGGTGCAGGGTTTGTGGGCATGATATCTGATTATTTGATCTGTTATGTATGCAATACCTGTAAGGGCTAAGGCCCGTTTGTATCTGATTCTGTACTAAGTTGGCTAAGGCCCACACTGATTCTGTAAAGGGCTCAGGCCTGATTTATGTCTATATTTTGATATTTGTTTATTGCATGTTGTACTGTGGAGATGTACACACTGAGTTTGTAAAAACTCACCCCTTTATTTGTTTGTCTGTCAGGTAATCCCCAACAGTAGATGGATCGGTGCAGCAGAGGGCTCGACGGTGACCACTGCCATACTTATTGCGGCTTAAGACTTTAAAACCTTTACTATTTTATTTATTATTTTGGAATTATTTTTGTAATATGGACTTGGACTTTTGATTTAATTTGGGAACTTTAAATCGCTATCAATGATTTATAAGTTGCGACACAACAAATACGTTTTCCTAAAACTTAATTAAAGGTTTTCGTATGCATGAATGTTTTCAAAAGCTTCCGCAAAAGAGATAAATGTTTTTAAGCAAAACAAACAATATACGTTTTCTCAGACTGAGTAAAGATAATAATCTTGAATGATTTTATAAACAATACGTTTTGTAAAAACACTCCCACATGACATCACCAGATTCGGCCATAATGTCTAGGCCGGGTTTGGGGTGTTACAAAACTTACCCAATTAAGCTTAGTTAGTTTTCTCCCTCTCTCCTAGGGTTTCCATCAAATTTGAGGAATAAGATGATATAATATGATGATATTTTCATGTTAACTAAATTATCATCTTTTAATTTTCTATAATTCCAATTTAGTCCTTTTCTTTTTCTCAATTTCCATGGATGATTCATCCATAAATATCCACTAAATTTTAATTAATGGTCTAATTACCATATCAGGACCTCAAGTTTTGAATTCTATAGCTATTTAATCCTTCTAGCTTCTAGAATTCAACTTTCACATTTTATGCAATTTGGTCCTTTCTCTAATTAATCACTTAATCGATAAAATTTTCTTATCAATATTTTCATATGACTTTCCTATCATCATATAGACCATACCATAATATTAAAATAATTATTCTCTTTTAACTTGAATTTTTGGATTCGAAACCACTGTTCCGATTTCACTGAAATTTGGTTGTTATAACTCTCCCCTTTAAGGATTTTCGTCTTTGAAAATCTATCCAGTAAAGAGGTTCGGATATTATTTTCTCATTGCCTCCTCCTATTTCCAGGTAGCCTCTTCAATTTTGTGTCATTGCCAAAGAACTTTCACTAGATCTATCTTTTTGTTTCTTAATTCTTTTGTCTCTCGTGCCAAGATCTTAATCGGTTCTTCACTGCAAGTCATGTCGAGCTGAATCTCAACTTCTATCGGGGAAATAACATGTAAAGGATCCAATCGATACTGCCGTAGCATTGACACATGAAAAATATTGTGAATTTTATCAAGCTCTGGCCGTAATGCTAACCGATAAGCTGTAACGACCCAAATTCCACGGGCACCGAAAAAGTGAGTTTAGGGCCTTCGTCTTAGGAAAAACGAGTCGTAGGGCCTCTATCTTAGTAAATCAAGTTAGTAAATAATTATTAGAAATATTTGAGTGTTTAGTTGTGTGTTTAATTAAGCTTTGAATAGGAGAATTTAGTTTAATTAGAAATAATTAATAGAAAGGACTAAACTAAATAGAGTATAAAAGTTTAATTATGGAATATAAAAATATTAAGGGATTAAATTAGTTATTAAACCAAATTAGTGATATGTGTAAGATAGAGAATAAATACATGTGCTTTTACATTATTGTTACAAATGTATAACATGTATGTATTTACTTATTTATTAAGTAATAGATAATTAATTATTTATTATTATTATTATTATTATTATTATTATTATTATAAATTATGTAATATTATGTTTTATTTATTTATTTGTAATGGTGACAAGTGTATGGTGATGGATAATACATGTGTATATGTGTGTATAATACATGTGTATTATTTTTATTTGTTATTAATTAGATATTTTATTATTAATTATTAATTATTAATTTAGTAAATGAATGAAATAACTAAAGAAATAAAAGAAAGAAAAAAAAAAGATAGGAAAAGTTACAGAGAAACAAATGAAAGTGGGAAAGAAAAGAAAGAAAGAAAAAAGAAAGGAAAAATTAGGGTTTGAAAGCTTGGAAGTTAAATTGCTAAGTCAATTAAGTCCCTTTCTTTGTGATTTTGATGTTTTTGAAGCCTTAGAGTAAAGTACTCTTGAATTTATGTGGAAATATTAAAAGTTAATAGATATTTGAGTAGGGTTTATGTTGAGCAAATGATGAAATTAAGGATTAAATTGATAAAATTATTGATTAGAATTAATTAGAGGACTAATTTGTAAACTAGGTTATAAGTTTTAAGTTTTAGGGGCTAAATTGAAAGAAATTCGAAACTATGGAAAAATGATGAAAATTTAATAGTTGTATTGAAGTTTTGATACAAATTGAATAAGGAAATGATGTGAATTGTTAAAAGGAAGAAGATGAATGTGTTTAGGACAAATGTGGTATTATGGTAAAAGTTGTATGGAAAGTTATTATTTTGTATAAAATATATGTGTTATTAATTAATTATAATTATGCTAATTTTCTAGCAAACAAGAAAACTGAGACGACAAATACGAAGGGAAAGGAAAAAGTGATAGAGGAATAGCTGGAGAAAATATCGGTTTGTATTATCATAATTCATGTTATTTATTGTTATATGTTTAATTTTATTATATGTATATGTATGGAATTGAAATTGAGACAACTGGTGATATGTGATTTGAATGTGATTGGATATGATTGATGAATATGTGTATATATATATATGTGTGTGTGAGGAATTGTTATGTGAATTATATTTATATCAAGGTGAAAATGTATGACTATATAAATTGGAAACAATTTATGTTTGAAATGAGAAAGATGTGAGAAATGTGACCAAAGTGTTAATTGATAAATGAATTTTGAAGTGAAAGTTAAATTACTATGTGATTTTGATACCCTATTAACTAGTCGGGCTTAGTGGATATAGTTGGCATGCCATAAGGTTCATGAATTGTTCATATTTGATAAGTAAATTAGATGGTGAAAGGAAACAAATGTTCTTGAATTTTTTGAAATCTCAATAATGATACATTGAATCAATTATTTGAATTATGTTGGCTTGGTATAAAATCATATGTATGATTTGTTAATTATCTATGTATGTTATGACTTTGTGTTGTTGACATAAAATGAATTATGATAATACCACTGAGTATTTCCAATACTCAGCGTACGGTTGTTTTGCATGCGCATGTTAGGTAGAGTTAAAGTCCGGCTCAGTATTCAAATCAATCCCGGCTTCAGCTCAAATTTTGGTGATGTATCTATCTTTTGGAAAGGTGGCATGTCCTAGGCTTAATGCTTATCACTTGTAAATGTTTAATATTTTGAATGTAAATATGGTTTATAAACCTTAAGAAGTTTTTGGAATGAATGAATGAGTTTTTGTTAAGTTTTGAAAATGAAATAAATGGTATTTGATGAAGATTTATAAGTTAATGATTTAGGCATGAATTGGGTATGTTTAGGGGGTGAAAGTAGCTTAAAAATGGTGAAAAATTATGTTTTCACACGGCCAAGACACATGGGCGTGTGCCCAGGCCGTGTGGTAAAGTCAGTGTTATCCACGGGCTGGCCACATGGGCATGTCTCAGGCCACACGGGCATGTCCCAGACCACACGGGCATGTGCCCCTGTCTTCAAAGAAAAATTTTCAAAGTTCCCGGTTTAATCCCAAATCATTTTCTAAACCTATTTTGGGTCCCGTAGGCCTATATTAAGAACTATTTGATGGAAATTAGATGGTTTTAGATTGAAACTCAAATTTATGTCTCATTTTTATTCGTCTGCTAGTGTATAAGTCCGGTAATGCCTTGTAACCTTATTCCGGTGACGGTTTGGGGTTAGAGGGTGTTACATAAGCAACATGTCTAATTCTTTTAATGATTTCATATGGTCGGATGAACCGTGGACTCAATTTGCCTTTACGACCGAACCAAAAGACTTTCTTCCAGGGTGAAACTTCCAAGAATACCTTGTCGCCAACCTGAAATTTAATCTCTTTTCGTTTAAGATCGGCATAGGACTTTTGTCAATCTAAAGCTGCTTTCAAGCTATCTCGAACCACTTTTACTTTCTCTTCAGTTTCTCGAATTAAGTCAACTCCATGTATCTTTTTCTCACCGATCTTTGTCTAATACAACAGTGTTCTATATTTTTGGCCATACAAAGCTTCATGCGGTGCCATTTTAATGCTAGACTGATAACTATTATTATAAGCAAATTCTGTCAACGGTAGATACCTTTCCCAATTTCCCTTAAACTCTAGCACACAACATCGAAGCATATTTTCTAGTACTTGAATTACACGTTCAGACTGGCCATCCGTTTGAGGATGAAATGCAGTACTAAAATACAACTGTGTTCCCAGTGCTTCTTGCAATTTGTCCAAGAAACGAGATGTAAATCGGGGGTCTCTATCTGAGATAACGGAGATTGGCACTCTATGTAACTTGACAATCTGAGATACATACAACTCAGCCAATTTCTTTAAAGGAAAATCCATACGTACCGGAATAAAATGTGTCGACTTTGTCAATTGATCGACGATTACACAAATAGCATCTTTTTTCTTCATAGATAAGGGTAATCCTGATACAGAGTCCATCGTGATCCTTTCCCATTTCCATTCCAGTATCTCAATTGGTTGTAATAATCCTAAAGCTACCTGATGTTCAACTTTGACTTGCTGACATACCAAACATCTCGATGCAAACTCAGAAATGTCACGTTTCATTCCTAGCCACCAATACATCTTTCTCAGATCATTGAACATTTTATTACTTCTCGGATGTACAGACATAGTACCATTGTGAGCTTCATGTAAAATCTTTTATACAAGCTCTAAATTCTTCGGTACACATACTCTATCTCTAAATAACAGAAAACTGTCAAACCTAATCAAAAACTCTAAATCAGTACCCGATTCATATTGTACTCGTTTAGCTTGTAACTGATCATCATTTTTCTGAGCTTCACAGATCCGCTGTAGAAAGGTAGGTTTAGCTCTCAACTCAGCCATGATTGAGCCATCATTAGATAATGTCAACCGGGTATTCATAGCTCGCAAAGTGAACAGTGATTTTTTGCTCAAAGCCTCTACAACTATATTAGCCTTACCCGGATGATAGTCAATAACTAGATCATAATCCTTTAACAATTCGAGCCACTTGCACTGTCTGAAGTTCATATATTTTTGTGTCATCAAATACTTTAAACTTTTGTGATCAGTATAGATATGACATTTTTCACCATACAAGTAATGTCGCCACATTTTCAGTGCAAACACAATAGCTGCCAACTCAAGATCATGTACCGAGTAATTCTTCTCATGTGGTTTCAGCTGTCTTGAAGCGTAGGCTATTACTTTACCTTCTTGCATCAAAACACAGCCTAAACCATTTAACGATGCATCACTATAAATTAGAAGTTCCTTACCCGATTCAGGTTGTACTAATACATATGCTTTCGTCAATAAATCTTTCAATTTGTCAAAACTCTGTTGGCATTCATCAGTCCACTCAAACTTCACATCTTTCTGTAATAGACGAGTCATCGGGGACGCTATCATAGAGAACCCCTGTACAAATCTCCAATAATACCCTACTAATCTTAGAAAACTTCTGATTTCAGATACATTTTTCGGTGGACTCCAATTGACAATAGCTGAAATTTTACTCAGATCTACTCTGATGCCTTCAGCAGATACTATATGTCCAAGAAAACCAACTTCCCGTAACCAAAATTTATATTTACTAAATTTGGCATACAATTGTTTCTCACGTAGAGTTTGCAACACAATTCTCAAATGTTCAGGATGATCATGTTCATCTTGGGAATATACCAGAATATCATCAATAAACACTACTATGAACCTGTCTAAGTACGGTTTGAAAATTCTGTTCATCAGATCCATGAACACTGCAGGTGTATTAGTCAGCCCAAATGGCATCACAAGGAACTCATAGTTCCCATACATGCTTTCAGAAGTTATTTTTGGTACACCAGACTCTTTTACCTGTAATTGATAATAACCCGAACAGAGATCAATCTTTGAAAACACAGTGGCACCCTTCAGCTAATCAAATAAGTCATCAATTCGAGGCAACAAATATTTATTCTTTATTATAACTTTATTGAACTACCAGTAGTCGATATACAATCTCAATGATCCATCTTTCTTTTTCACAAACAGAACCGGCACACCCCAAGGTGAATGACTAGGCCGAGCAAAGCCCCTATTAGTAAGTTCTTACAACTGTACTTTCAACTCTTTTAATTCAGTACGAATCATTCTGTAAAGTGATATAGATATCAGAGTAGTTCTCGGAACACGATCTATAGAAAATTCCACTTCTCTTTCCAATGGTAACCAAGGTAACTCCTCTGGAAACACATCAGAGAATTCACATACAACCAACACTAACTGAATCTTTGACTCAGATACCTTAGTGTCCAACATATATACAAGATAAGCATCACACCCTTTTCTAATATACCTCTGTGCTGACATAGCTGAAACACATTAGACAATTCCTCTATCTTATCATATTCAACATGAAGCAATTCACCATTCTGGTATTTTAATGCAATGTATTTCTGTTTACAATTCCCATTGCATCATGTTGGGTTAGCCAATCCATTCACAAAATCACATCAAATTCATCGAAAGGTAATAACATCAAGTTAGCCAGAAAACAATAACCTTTTTCCATCAGTGGACAATGTTACAAATTTTATCCACTATAACATACTGGCCTAAGGGATTTGAGACTTTAACCTCAAATTCAGTGAATTCTGTAACACCTCAAACTTGGCTTAGACGTTATGGCCGAATCTAGCAATGTCACATGAGAGTGTTTTGAAAACCTATTCGAATGTAAAAAATTGTTCAGATTATTATCTTTTACTTAGTCAGAAATCGTGAACGAACTGATTTGCTTAAACTCATATCTTTTACGCGGAAGCTCTTAATTAATTTTTAGAAAAACGATGATTTGTGGCGTGCAGTTTAAAAATCTATAAAAACAGTTCAAAATCCCAAAATTATAAACTAAATAGTCCAAGTCCAAAATTTACATCAAATATTCCCAAAAGTAGTATTAAAAGCAATAAAAGCAGAAACCAGTAAAACTGAAGTAAAAGTGGTAGTGGTCACCATCAAGCCCTCCGCTGCACTGATCCGTCTACTGCTGGGGATTACCTGGCAGATAAAACAAATAAAGGGGTGAGTTTTCGCAAAAGAAGTGTGTACATCCCCACAGTACAATATGCATATAGTCAAATAACAGAATATAGTCATATATCGGGCCTGAACCCTTTACAGAAACGGTGTGGACCTTAGCCCACTCAGAAACAGAATCAGATAAATCCTAAACCCTAAACCCTAAACCCTATTCTGGCGCTCCATGCACTTAACATCCTCGACGATCTTCGCCTTCTCAACTAGAACAGAAAACTCGCACTATCATAATGTCCCTCTAATGGAATCTCGAGGCCTAAAACATGTATAGAATTAATTCAGGACTAAATTGGGATCTCAGGAAATTTTTTGCAAAATTTCAAAATTGTCTCACTTATAGCAGTCACATGCCCGTGTGGTCAGGACGTGTGGATTCACACGCCCGTGTCCCTAACTCGTGTAACTCTCTGACTTACAACCCATGAAGAAATTTGGATTACACGGCCAAGGTACACGCCCGTGTTGCTAGGTCGTATGGTTAAATTAATTTTCAAAAATAGATGTAGGTTTCACACGACCAAGAGACATGCCCATGTTTTGGGCTGTATACCTCACACGACTGAGACACACGCCCGTGTCTCTGCCCGTGTACTTAATTTTGGGTATTCTATTTCTCAATTTTAGGATGCAAGGGACACACGGCCAGGCTACACACACATATTCAAGACTGTGTGGACAAAATAAGGCTATTTCCCAAGCCTTATTCCTCACCATTTTTCATCTAAAACCTGCACAAAACTATACCAATACCAACCAACCAATTCCAGCATTTAATTTCAACCAAATTTTATCATTCAATATATCATATTTTCACTTATTCACTTCTTCTAAATCTTACCTCATTTAACACACATGTTTAATCTACCAACTCAAACCTTATCAATAAACATGAAAAACCATAATTTACTTTATAATCATACCAAAATCAAGTTATTACTAGCCATCCTAATAGCTAAGTTACATTCATCCATTTCAACATCAAAATAGGTCTTAATAGCTTATACATGCCATTATACCAAAATAAAGTATTTTTGTATACCAAAATGAGCTGGTAGATAGTGTGATGATACTCCGACCTATCTCCAACCTTTTCGAGCTTCCGAGCACTATAAAATAGAAAAATAAAACCTAGTAAGCATTTAATGCTTAGTAAGTTCATGTAACAAGAAATTCACTTACCATGTATTTTCATGAATATTAATTACATACAAAAACATCCTTACAAAGAATATTAACCTATCACACAACTTAAACAATTTAAGTTAGTCAAATAATTTCACATAGTCTTATTAACATGGATGAGTTCATCATGTCATGATTTCCATCCTCTTATAATTTCCATATTTCATATTCATTTTCAAGAGAAATTTACTCAAGATCCATTTTCCATTTCCAAGTCTTTGCCCGCTGAATTTATCGAAATATCTATGGATATTCTCATATAGTACAATTAAAGTGTACGAAACTCTCGAGCCACCTTTTCAAGTTATTCGAGTAAATCATATACTTCGATGCTCACGAAGAGCTATGATAATTCCACAACTTATGCAGAATTACTACCAATCTCTTTAATACCTCGATGCTCACACAAAGCTACGGTAGTCCGCAACATATGCAACTACCAGTTGCTATTCTTATACATCGATGCTCACACAAAGCTACGGTAGTCCACAACATATGCTACTACCAATTATTATACTTGTAGAACTTTATCTCGTAATGCTCAAGAGGCTTATCAGGATTACTCTTCCGAGCTAAATCATGTCTGCAACATATGCAGAATCACTTTTACACTAATCCATTGAATTTCCTTCATTCAACCGGGACTTATCCCTTTTCTCAAACAATATCAACCATTTCTTCATATTTATACATTGAACATTCAATTTAGCATTCATATCACATATCATGCTTATCAAGCATTTCAAGATTCAATATTAAGTTACACGAACTTACCTCGATACTTGTTCGTTTATAAAATCTACTAATCCGGTACAATTTTCTTTCCTCGATCCAATTCCGTGTTCGGTCTTTCTGGATCTATATAAATGAATTTAATTATCAATTTATCACACTTCATATCCATTTGGACTCAATTTACACTCTAGGAAAAATTACTATTTTGCCCCTAAACTTTTCATTAATTCTAATTTTGTCTCTAGGCTCGATAAATGAAATTCTTGCAATTCACTCCTTTTTTCAAGCCTAGTTGATTCTCGTATACATCATTTACAGCACTTATGTTTCACAAAAATCAGAATTTTTCCTTAAATTTCACAAGTTTACAATTTAGTCCCTAAATCATGTTTTCACCAAAATTTACTTTGTAAAAGTTGTTTATCTACTAACAACCTTTTATTTTCTACAATAATTTTCAATTTTCAGCATTTTCATCCATCGCACAAATTTTATACTTGGATAACTTTTTAAATAAATCCTCAATTTAGATAGATTTCACCATCCCGATTTCAAAAATATAAAAATGACTAAAAACGGGACTTGAAACTTACCCAATTAAGCTTGATTAGTTTTCTTCCTATCTCCTAGGGTTTCCATCAAACTTGGGGAAGAAGATGATATAATATGATCATATTTTCATGTTAACTAAATTATCATCTTTTAATTTTCAATAATTCCAATTTAGTCATTTTCTTTTTCTCAATTTCCATGGATGATTCATCCATAAATATCCACTAACTTTTAATTAATGGTCTAATTACCATATAAGGACATCAAGTTTTGAATTCTATAGCTATTTAATCCTTCTAGCTTCTAGAATTCAACCTTCACATTTTATACAATTTGGTCCTTTCTCTAATTAATCACTTAATCGATAAAATTTTCCTATCAATATTTTCATATGACTTTCCTATCATCATATAGACCATACCATAATATTAAAATAATTATTCTCTTTTAACTCAGCTTTATGGTTCCGAAACATCTGTTCCGATTTCACTAAAATTGGACCGTTACACAGTAATCCAATCAGTCACATCCATGTCTCTATTTTCTGAGAGTCATCCACTCCAATGCCCAAAACAAAGCATCACCTAATTGGACTTGATAGATAGTATATTAGTCTTTCAATCGGTTTGCTCATTTCCAATTAGACTAAGGACATATTTAGGTTCATCTACTAATATAAGTTATCTTTCCGTATTACGATCCTATCACGTAATACCGTTTAGTATTAGATTAAACATTAGAAAACTAGTGAGCAATAGTTGCTTCTATTTTTCTTTGCATGCAAAAACCACCTAAAGAAAATTATACGAAGTATATTAATGTAATCAATGATTTTTTTATTAACCAATCTATTCGAACAAAAATTACAAGTGTATATAGACGAAAATACTACATTTAGAGCTTCAAATCCAACATCTTAAAACCCCTCCCATGTCAATGGTTTTGTAGCCTTTTGGGCTTCTTCCCTCTACACAATTTTGCTAGAAATTGCATATTATAATAGTACCCTACTTTCAAAGGTAAACCTATATGCTATAGCTCAAATTGTTGACAAGCTAATTTAGAAGCTAATGATAGACATAGTGTGAACCAATAATTAGAGGGAAACATCCACCTTACCATAAAACTGGAGTTGCTTTGCAAACCTATGCCGCACCAAAATATATTCTCCTTAGTAAGATGCATATTACTCTTTATGTTGTCCAACATGACATTCTTACCCTTTCGCATCTTGAAAAAAAAGAACACCTTCAAATATTTGTCACTGGAAAGAGATGGAATATAGACATTTCAAAAAAAAAATTTAGCAGAAGCTCTTTCACACATTTTTTGGGGTCAATGAAGTACTCCACGAAGATCCACCATCATGTTCCCACTAATCGTCTAGGTGCAAAATCATAGAAGTTCAACACTTCAACTAAAAAAGGGTGTGATGGAGATTAAAACTAACTCTAAAATCAAAAAATGGCTTTAAAAATAGCCTACCCCTTATTGTCACTTGGTGTAAATATTACGCTCAACAAATTCTCCCCATTGGTAGTTGAAAACTCAAACTTGTAGTTGTCTAGTTGAAGGCCTCAACATTCCAACATTGCTTCTATCTCTTCTTCAGTTGTCATGTACTTTAAGACGTCGCTACTAACAAAGATATTTATAGACTTTTTCTTCCCCTCCCCTTTCTCTTCTTCTTCCTTGCAGCACCCTTACCCTTTCCAAACACATTTGCTTATATCGACCATGAGGATAATTTGAACAAAACAAAGAAGATGAAGAAAAAAGCAAAACAAAAGTAACGAAGAAATCATATAACACAAACATTGCAAGTAGCCCGAACAAGAAGCATCAAATAGCTTCAAGCCACAAACAAAAAGAAAAAAAAACAAGTAAGTAGTAGTAAAAGAAATCACTAAATTTGTTAAGTAAGTGAAGAATGAGGAGAAAGCCCCTATTTTTAAAAGAAACCTAATGCTCCCCCAGTACTCCGTAGTGCATGTTTTATGCACCATCAGTGCATGCTCCTCCAAAGGCAATAACAACAAGCAATTGTCATATAACCTATAAAGTGTCATGATACTTATGACGTGCACAACCTAAGTAATGGTTAACGCACCCCTCTATAAATCACACAATGCCATTAAGCTAAAACTTACAATCTCCAAAAATCAAATTTAAAAATTTTCAATGTAATATCATCCCTTATTGCGCCACATAAACAAGACACCTCATCAATCCCTTGATCTTAGGTGAGGTCACTTTATAACATTCCTTTCGATTGGGAGAGGGTAATTATTACACATATTTCGCTATGTAAACTACATTGTCAAGTACCATGCCTTGCCAGGACCAAGGCCACACAAGTTTAACCACCCTGACAAAATCGATATCACTTATGATTAACATACCTACAACAACATCACATCAAGCTGTATATCTAACTTAAGGATAAACATACACCAAATGATGACCAACCAATCAAGAGAAGCCACATGGCCTACGAATGTATCCCTTAAGTACCTATCTAAACTCCATGACAAGGGACGATCACAACACAACCAACTTGCTTTAGTCTCCTCAACAACCCCTACCCTTTAAAAGAAAAAGACCAATAAACACACACAAAAGTAGGTGAAAAAAATTAATAATAGTAAATTAAAAAAGTGGTTAAGTAATTGCATATAGTGATTTTTAAATGGAAAAAATATAAATATTTTTTTATATATTTGAAATTTTAAATCATGTAAATAACTTTATTAATATATTATTTTATCTAATATTTTTTTATCTTTTTTCAACTAAGTTGGATTCATAGATAAGTAATCAATATCATACCATGAATAGGGGTGAGTATCCTACCGAGTCGAGTCGAATCGAGTCAAAAAGTTTTGAGTTAGTCGAGTTGACAAATCCTATTTTAGGAACCGAACTCAATTTGATTTTTTTTCAAATCGAAATGAATCGAGTTAAAAAATTTCAAGTCAAGTCAAGTCGAGTTAACAAATTCTATTATTTATACTCAATGTTACATTTCCATAGACCGGTTATTTAACTAGTAGATGAAGTACAAGATTATTTAACTACATAAACAATATAATGGTTTTACCTTTAACTTAATAGGTAAATATTTATCAAAACGACATAGTTTTGCCTTTTAACTTAATGTTTTGACTTTTAACTTTAGAAAAAGTAAACATTTATCAAAACAACGTAGTTTTTCCTTTTCTTATACGGATTTTCAGATAATTCGAATTGTATAATTCATATTCAAGTTAAATCGAAAAACTTGATTTTTTATTCGAGTTGGTCCGAATAACTCAATTAACTCAAACAGCTTAGACTATTTAATTATAAATTTAAATTATTTTCGAATTTTTTAAATTGAATCAAATTTTGCTCACCCCTATCAATAAACATACTGTCTTGGTTCTGATACCGGTACATACTAACACCAGTATGTTTCAATATATAATTTCGAGTTTACCTATATTTTTAAATTTTTTTCATATAAATCATATACATGTAAATGGCCATTTTACCTATAAAGGCCCGTTTCCAACTTTATTTATGGAAACGGGTCATTTTTTTAATTATTTATCGGAAAGGGCCAATTTTAGCAAAACACATCCATGTAGGCGCGTTTTTTTAGGAAATTTCAGCAAAACGCGTCTCTTGGGAGCGATTTTTCCACGTCAACACCAAACGCTCCCATGTGGACACGTTTTGCTGACGTGGCAAATCGCTCCTCCAGGGACGCATTTTAGCCTTTTTTTTCCTAACAACTATTTGATTTTTTGACCATTGGGGGGTCTAACAGTAAAAAAAAAAAACTATAAAACACCCTCCCTCCTTTTTTTCACACATTATTTCTTCAATTTTCTTTCAAATTTCTCTAAAATTTCTCAAAGCTTTTTTTTTAATTTTGGCAAAAAAGCTCTCTTTAATTTTTTTTATGAATTAGTTTTTTTTATAATTTCAAAATTTGATCGTGTTAGCAATGGTAGGAGAATTAATCCATCTCAATAACAAACATATCTCCGTCCAACAAATGAAAATGGTAAGGGTTAATTTTAATTTTTCAATATTATTTAATATTTTTTCATTTATGTAATTTTAATTAATTTTTATTTTATAATTTTTTATAACAGTCTGTAGATCGAGTGTTACAATGTTATATTCATAATATATCTGGTCCTTCATCACCGTTGATAGAGAATTACCTTTGGGAAACGGGTTTTTGGCACGTGGCCACTATAAGCCAGGGTTGCAAGTTGGACCCGAAACTCATCAGCGCGTTGATAGAGAGGTGGGGACCCAAGACGCACACATTCCATCTTTCATGTGGAGAGTGTACCATCACTTTGGAGGACGTACAGTAACAATTGGTATTGCCGATGGATGGGTCCGTACTCACTGGCTCCATTCAATCTGCTGATTAGGGAGCCGTATGCTACAATCTTTTGGGTGCAATTCCGAATAATATTTACGGAGGTCAAATCGAGATAGGCTGGTTACAAGACATATTCCCAGAGCTGGGGAATGATTTGAATAAAGTAGAAAGAATATGATATGCTCGAAAATACATTCTTGAGATGATTGGAGGTTATTTGATGCCGGACTTGTCACGAAACCTCATAAATCTGATGTGGCTGTTGAAACTCTTTGATTTTTTAGCAACTGGAAAACTTAGTTGAGGGTCTGTCGTATTGGAAACATTGCACCGGGAGATGTGCGGGGCGATGCCACTAACTAAAGCCAAAATCAGAGGTTGCCTATCACTACTACAGTCATGGGCTCGGTTTCGCTTTCCATTTTTATATCATCGAGTGAACCACCCATATACATTCTCACTCATTACGAGGTAAAATTTATATTAGATTTTACAATTATTACATAGATTTAAAATATAATTGTATGCTAAAAATTTATTTAATTAGGTGGAACCATTTGGTGAGTTATGTTGGACTACCTACTTCTCTTGAAGATATACGGCTTCTATTAGACCAACGGTCGAAAGCGCAAGTAAGTATTAAATAATATATATACATAAAATAGTCGTTTCATATTTAGTATTTAGTATTTAGTATTATGTATATAACTAATATTTTTGTCATGTTCATATAGTTTCAATGGACACCATACGAGGATCCGAAAATTCCGACAGTAATTCATGATGAATTCTTTCAAAATCTAAACATTTGGCATATGAAGGTTCCATTGGTCAACTATGTTATCGTGGAGATGCACCAGACGGATAGAGTGTTATGGCAATTTAAATTTCAATAACCGATTTCCGTGGTACCTGAGGTGCTCGATGATGAGCACAAAATTAACTTACGATAATTGAATATAACTTGACCGGTATTCTGATTGGAATATATCAAAATGTAAGAAAATCAGTATGATCATATACCTACTCGGTAACTGATCATTATTCTAGATTTAGCATGCGCACCGGATTACATGGCATAGTTTAGGATCCATGGTAAGTCATATTTACTATCAGAAGAGCAAACGCGTTGTCAAATTCATGTCGAAAGGAAACGACGAGGCCCTTTAAATCCAAGGATAAGGGATGACGGCACAGGCCCATCAACAGTATCGACACAATCACCAGGCCCAACGCCTCAACCGACGACACCCACATCACATCCTCTTTAGATTATGCCAAGTACGTATCCTAGCCGTTATATATATCATAACCCTTATATATTTCCTTTTACCAGTCCTATTCCAAGTTGGAATGAATGGCACGGTACATCTTATTTCCCGATAACTCTGATTCAACCGATAATATATAGGCCACTGTCATCGGAGGGATGGCACGAGGTGCCATCAGGGAGCTCTTCTCATTACCAATCCCCATCGTCTTATGGGATTCAAACACCTCTGCCGTGGGTGATGCAAACACCTCCACATTTTTTATTCTATCAAAGTGGGTCATCCTCCCAACACCCGCAACCACAACCTTTGCCGAAGTAACCACAACCCCCGCTGAAAGCTGAACCAAAGAGGAATCCAGCGCGTAACTGTCGACAACCCCCATGTGGCACTGATTCTATAACAGCTTGGTTTATACCCTAGTCGAAAAGTGGTTTCGAGACCACATATCCGAGTCTGATAGTTGTTTTGATATTATTTTCTCTGTCTGTGATACATGAATTAGCATTTGATAAATTTCTACAATTTAATTTGTCTGTCTCTGTGCTTAATTTTGATAAAGGACTGAATTGTATATGTGATAAATTTGCATGTCACAATAGAATATGTGCATTTGGAATGGTTTCCAATGATTGTGGCCTAATGTGGCAATTATGCCATCTAATGATTGAGTGGTCATAAATAACCCTAGTTCATGTGAATTTGCATGGTTTTTAATCATGGGCAATTTTGTAAATGATTTTAATGTTTAATAAACAAAACAAAAGCATGAAATGGGGGGATTTCATCTACCATTGCCGTGAATACCAAAGAAAAAGAAAAGAAAATAGCAAGCTTAGGGTTCGGCCTTTGATTCTTTGATTGAGGTATGAGTTTTGGTCCGTTTTTGATAATTTTTACGTTTCTGTGATTGTTGCTTCGTGTTCTTCAAAACCCATGTCTTAATTTCTATTTTTGATGAAGTCTGTGAATAGTGCCATTGATGATTCTTGAAGCTTTGTGATAGATTTGAGTGTATAAAGATGAGTAAATGTTAATTTAACATGTTTTACCATGAGATTTTGATGAATTTGAGCTATATGAGCTAATTTAGGAAAATGTGATTGTAGGAGGACTAATTTGTGAATAAAATGTGTTATATGGGCTTATATGAGAGCTATGAAAATTCGATTAGGCCAATTTGTAATGAAATTGTGTTTTTTTTATGTTTTGTGAATTTAGGACCAAAGTGTCAAAAATGTGAAATATGTGGGATAAAATGTAAAATGCCCAAATTGTGTGATTTTGGATTGAGTTGAATAAGATAAATAATTGAATGATTGAATTTGAATTGATTTAGATCAAGAACAAAGAAAAACAAATTTAGATTGAGGGAAATCCAAAATCGTCGAATAGTCGACTCACATCCGTTAACTCCGTACGAGGTAAGTAAATATACAAACATGTGTTATATTAACTGTCTGATAATATAACTTGAATTATAAACTACACTGGATGGCCTTGAAAGCCTGATTGAGAAATTAAGAATCGTATCTGGTTGAAAAATGCAAAAACGATATCATGTAAGACCTCGTCTGGGACGAAGGCATTGATTTGAGATAATGTGTAAGACCGTGTCTAGGACACTGGCATCACTTATGTTTCATGTAAGACCCTGTCTGGGACAACGGCATCGACATTGAATAACATTTAAGACTACGTCCGGGACGTCGGCATTGTATAAGGCCTATCTGAACTCTGTATGTTTCTGAATGATTGACGAGAGAGTCGATTAAACGAATAAACGCTTACCTTATGTATCTGATTTAGGTACGTTTATATCGTACTAAAATTTTGAGAATAGAGACTTGTGTTATGTGATCTGTCATATGAGAAATATATGATGAATTGTGGAAATGAAGTATGATGTATGTACGAGAAGTGGATGATGGTTTGTCTCATGAACTAGCTTGGAAGTGGCTAGGTTTATCTGCTTATGTTTGTTACATTATGTGACTTAATAGTTGAATTGTTGTATTTGACTTCCTAAGCTCTTTTTAGCTTACTCTGTTTGTGTTTTCAACTGTTTTACAGATATCGTAACTACGAAGGCTCGAGAAAAGTCGAGGGTCGTCACACACTATCGAACTTGTTTTTGGTACTTTTGGAATTGTAAATATTTGAATTATGGCATGTATAGGCTAGAAGGTCTTTTTGTTAAGCTTTGATATGTGCAAATGCTATGTCATAAGAGATACCTAACAAATGATGTCCTTGTGGTTAGTTATAAGCTTGATTGAAATAGTCATTTTGTAATGTAGAATAGAGTCATTTTGGTATGAGATTTAGAAGTATTTTGTTATGCAAGTATGCTTGTGAAGAATGTTGATGAATTGGTTACCCTATGTTGTAAAAATTGATGCTTGTTTAGTTGACATTGAGGTCCATTTGTGTATGTATATGCTTGTAGGATTTGACCCATCTTGGGGTGGGAAGAATGGCTTAAACCAAGCCTACATTGTGCCACACAGTCTGAGCACACGAGCGTGTGACTCAGCCGTGTAAACCCTGCACCTAAAATATTTGACAATTTGCACGGGCGTGACTGGTAGCCGTGTGGGCATTGACAGTGTTGGCCACGGGCTAGACACACGGACGTGTCTAGTGACCGTGTGGGGTTAGACAGTTTCAACCACGGGCTGAGTGTTTAGGGTGTGTCTTGTAAGGCACGACCGTGCTGGTATACACGGGCTAGGGACACGGCCGTGTGTCCCTAACTTGAAAGTTATCTCTATCTTTTGCATGATTTCAATTTGGTCATTACTGAAAGTATGTATCTTGAAGTAAGACTTCAAAGCATGCTTTGATTGTATGATTAATGAATTATGTTGATGTTTATTAAGTTTAAAATTTTCACTGTTTCGATCTGTATTACAAGTTCGATAATGCCCCTTACCTATTTCGGTGACGGTTACGGTATAGGGTGTTACATTTGATTGGTATTAGAGCTACGGTTTAATCGATTCTAAGACTAACGTAGCGTGTCTAAGTCTAGCTATACATGTCATATATCTGAACTGCGATAGTATGATGAAATCCTGATGATTAAATGTGTTTTTCTTATAGCAATGGATCCCGAAAGAGTTGTAGTTGACGATGTCGAAAGTAATGCGCCTGCTCCTGCTCAAGAGACAGTGCCTGCTGAGTCTGTACCGAATGTTAGTGATCATAGTGGAGAGGCAAAGAGAGCCTTCTTCCACATGATGAGTGAGTGGTTTTCGGAATTCATTCGTACGAATCTGGCTGCTCAGCAACCTCTACCCCCGCAAGCTTCGAATGTGCCAACTGTGAATGAGCCGATTCGAGTTAATAGACCTCTGGTAGATAAAATCCATAAGTTTGGGGCTGAGGAGTTCAGGGCCACAACGGATGATCATGCAGAACTAGCAGAATTTTGGCTTGAGAATACTGTGAGAGTATTTGATGAGTTATCATATACTCCTAATGAGTGTCTGAAATGTGTTTTTTTTTAAGAGACTTCGCATATCACTAGTGGAAGACTTTAATTTCTGTGGTTTCGAGTGAACGGGTTACTTGAGATTTCTTCCAATCCGAATCCCGAAAGAAATACATAAGTCAACGGTTCATTGATCAGAAATAAAAGGAATTTCTAGACTTAAAGCAAGGAAACAAGTCTGTTACTGAATATGAACGGGAATTTGTTCGGCTAAGTCAGTATGCTCGAGAATATGTTGCAACAGAGACTACTATGTGCAAAAGATTCGTAGAAGGCTTAAATGAAGATATAAAGCTTCTGGTTGGTATAATTGATCTAAACGAGGTTGTGGTATTGGTAGAAAAAGCTTGCAAAGCCGAAAAACTGATTAGAGAAAAGAAGAAAGTCAATTTTGATACCAGAGAAGCTCGAAAGAGATCTTCTGGTAAATCAATTCAGACTACATCGAAAAAGTTCCGAGATGATGATGGTAGATCAAAAGTTAATTTGGCACAATCGAATCAGAACCGTGATAGATCGCGATCAAGCTTCAGAAACTCTGCTACTTCTGTTGCCAGTGTGGGTAACGTTCGATCTGATAGACCTGAGTGTAAGCACTGTGGAAAGAGGCATCCGGGAAATTGTAGACTGAATGACAGAGCTTGTTTCTGATATAGATCGTTAGATCACTTTGTGAGAGACTGTCCTGAATCTACCGATCAAGATATGGTACAAAGTGTAAAACCAAGTAATGTTTCGACTCGTGGTAGACCTTTCTGAAACCTGAGTAATGTGAGTGGTGGTCAAAGAACCAATAGAGATACTACTGTTCGATCTGAGGCTCGTGCTCCTGCCAGAGCCTATGCAATCCGAGCTCGTGAGGAAGCTTCATCACCTAATGTGATCACTGGTACTTTTACTCTTTACGATACCTCTGTAATTGCTTTGATTGATCCTGGATCATCCCATTCCTATGTCTGTATGAATTTAGCATATAGTAAGACTTTACCAGTAGAGTCTACAGAATTCGTAGTGAAAGTATCGAACCCCTTAGGTAAAAGTGTCCTAGTTGACAAAGTCTGCAGAAACTGTCCATTAACGATTCGTGATATCTGTTTTCTGGCTGATTTTATGCTTTTGCCATTTGATGATTTCGATGTAATTCTGGAAATGGATTGGTTAACATTGTATGATGCAGTTGTGAATTGTAAACGAAAATGTATAACGATTTAAAACGTTTGTATTGGTGGCCGAGAATGAAAAGAGATACTTTCGACTTCGTTATGAAGTGTTTAATCTGTCAGCAAGTTAAAGCCGAACATCAGGTACCGTCTGGTTCACTACAATCGATCATGATTCCCGAATGGAAATGGGACCGTGTAACTATAGATTTTGTTTTGGGATTGCCTTTGACTCCGAGAAAGAAAGATTCGATCTGGGTAGTGGTTGATAGATTGACCAAGACAGCCCATTTTACTCCGGTACGATCTGACTTCTCAATTGATAAGCTAGCTGAGCTTTACATTTCTGATATCGTAAGATTGCACAGGGTACCTTTGTCGATCGTGTCGGATAGAGATCCGAGGTTCACTTCACGATTCTGGAAAAAGTTGCGAGAAGCTCTGGGTATAAAATTACATTTCAGTACCGCTTTTCATCCGCAAACAGATGGCCAGTCTGAGTGGATCATTCAGATACTCGAAGATATGCTAAGATGTTGTATTCTAGAATTTGAAGGTACGTGGGATCAGTACCTACCTCTAATTGAGTTTGCCTACAACAATAGTTTTCAATCGAGCATTAAAATGGCTCCGTACGAAGCCTTATACGGCAGAAAATATAGAACTCCGTTATATTAGTCTGAGCTTAGCGAAAATAAGATTTACGGTGTTGATCTGATAAAAGAAACTAAACAAAAAGTAAAAGTAATCCTAGATAGTCTGAAAGCTGCTTCTGACCGTCAGAAATCTTATGGGAATTTGAAACGAAAAGATATTGAATTTGAAATCGGCGATAGAGTATTTCTGAAAATATCTCCGTGGAAGAAATTATTCTGATTCGGTAAAAAGGGTAAATTGAGTCCATGGTTCATCGGACCGTATGAGATCATTGAGCGCATAGGGCCAGTCACATACAGATTGAGATTGCCGTCTAAACTAGAAAAGATACACAACGTGTTTCACGTATCTATGCTTCGGCGATACAGATCTGATCCGTCTTACGCGTTAACCCCTTCTGGGATTGAATTACAGTCTGATATGACATATGAAGAGAAACCGATCTGTATTCTTTCTCGTGAGATTAAAGTATTGCGAAACAAAAGAATTTCCTTAGTTAAAGTTTTGTGGCATCGACACGGGGTCGAAGAAGCGACGTGGGAACCCGAAGATGTTATGAGAAATCAATATCCGAATCTGTTTAACGGTAAGATTTTCAGGGATGAAAATCCCTAAAAGGGGAGAGTTGTAACAGCTCGGTTTATACCCTAGTTGGAAAGTGGTTTCAAGACCACATATCCGAGTCTGAAAGTTATCCTGATATTATTTTTTGTGTCTATGATACATGAATTAGCATATGATAAATTTCTATAATTTAATTTGTCTGACTCTGTGCTTAATTTTGATAAAGGACTGAATTATATATGTGATAAATTTGCATGTCACAATAGAATATGTGCATTTGGAATGGTTTCCAATGATTGTGGCCTTATGTGGCAATTATGCCGTCTAATGATTGAGTGGTCATAAATAACCCTAGTTCATGTGAATTTGCATGGTTTTTAATCATGGGCAATTTTGTAAATAATTTTAATGTTTAATATACAAAACAAAAACATGAAATGGGGGGTATTTCATCCACCATTTTCGTGAATACCAAAGACAAAGAAAAGAAAATAGCAAGCTTAGGGTTCGGCCTTTGATTCTTTGATTGAGGTATGAGTTTTGGTCTGTTTTTGATAATTTTTACGTTTCTGCGATTGTTGCTTCGTGTTCTTCAAAACCCATGTCTTAATTTCTATTTTTGATGAAGTCTGTGAATAGTGCCATTGATGATTCTTGAAGCTTTGTGATAGATTTGAGTGTATAAAGATGAGTAAATGTTAATTTAACATGTTTTACCATGAGATTTTGATTTGAGCTATATGAGCTAATTTAGGAAAATGTGATTGTGGGAGGACTAATTTGTGAATAAAATGTGTTATATGGGCTTATATGAGAGCTATGAAAATTCGGTTAGGCCAATTTGTGATGAAATTGTGTTTATTTGATGTTTTGTGAATTTGGGACCAAAGTGTCAAAAATGTGAAATATGTGGGATAAAATGTAAAATGCCCTAATTGTGTGATTTTGGATTGAATTGAATAAGATAAATAATTGAATGATTGAATTTGAATTGATTTAGATCAAGAACAAAGAAAAACGGATTTAAATCGAGGGAAATCCAAAATCGTCGAATAGTCGACTCACATCCGTTAACTCCGTACGAGGTAAGTCAATATACAAACATGTGTTATATTAACTGTCTGATAATATTACTTGAATTATAAACTGCATTGGACGGCCTTGAGAGCCTGATTGAGAAATTAAGAATCATATCTGGTTGAAAAATGTAAAAATGATATCATGTAAGACCTCGTCTGAGACGAAGGCATTGATTTGAGATAATGTGTAAGACCGTGTCTGGGACACTGGCATCACTTATGTTTCATGTAAGACCCTGTTTGGGACAGTGGCATCGACATTGAATAACATGTAAGACCACGTCCGGGACGTCGGCATTGTATAAGGCATATCTAAACTCTGTATGTTTCTGAACGATTAACGAGAGAGTCGGTTAAACGAATAAACGCTTGCCTTATGTGTCTGATTTAGGTACGTTTATATCGTACTAAAATTTTGAGAATAGAGACTTGTGTTATGTGATCTGTCATATGAGAAATATATGATGAATTGTGGAAATGAAGTATGATGTATGTACGAGAAGTGGATGATGGTTTGTCTCATGAACTAGCTTGGAAGTGGCTAGGTTTATCTGCTTATGTTTGTTACATTATGTGACTTAATAGTTGAATTGTTGTATTT
Source organism: Gossypium stocksii (assembly GCA_020496765.1). Taxonomy (NCBI): domain Eukaryota; kingdom Viridiplantae; phylum Streptophyta; class Magnoliopsida; order Malvales; family Malvaceae; genus Gossypium; species Gossypium stocksii. The sequence continues at coordinate 87,602,040 of CM035627.1, read as the reverse complement.
GACTTCCTAAGCTCTTTTTAGCTTACTCTGTTTGTGTTTTCAACTGTTTTACAGATATCGTAACTATGAAGGCTCGAGAAAAGTCGAGGGTCGTCACACACTATCGAACTTGTTTTTGGTACTTTTGGAATTGTAAATATTTGAATTATGGCATATATAGGCTAGAAGGTCTTTTTGTTAAGCTTTGATATGTGCAAATGCTATGTCATAAGAGATACCTAACAAATGATGTCCTTGTGGTTAGTTATAAGCTTGATTGAAATGGTCATTTTGTAATGTAGAATAGAGTCATTTTGGTATGAGATTTGGAAGTATTTTGCTATACAAGTATGCTTGTGAAGGATGTTGATGAATTGGTTACTCTATAGTATAAAAATTGATGCTTGTTTAGTTGACATTGAGGTCCATTTGTGTATGTATATGCTTGTAGGATTTGACCCATCTTGGGTGGCAAGAATGGCTTAAACCAAGCCTACATTATGCCACACGGTCTGAGCATACAGGCGTGTGACTCAGCCGTGTAAACCCTACACCTAAAATATTTTTGACAGTTTGCACACGGCCAAGACACACGGGCGTGTCTGGTAGCTGTGTGGGCATTGACAGTGTTGGCCATTGGCTGGACACACAGGCGTGTCTAGTGACCGTGTGGGGTTAGGCAGTTTCAACCACGGGCTGAGTATTTAGGGCGTGTCTTATAAGGTACGACCGTGTTGGTATACATGGGCTAGGGACACGGCCGTGTGTCCCTAACTTGAAAGTTATCTCTATCTTTTGCATGATTCCAATTTGGTCCTTACTGAAAGTATGTATCTTGAAATGAGACTTCAAAGCATGCTTCGATTGTATGATTAATGAATTATGTTGATGTTTATTAAGTTTAAAATTTTCACTGTTCCGATCTGTATTACAAGTCCGGTAATGCCCCTTACCTATTTCGGTGACGGTTACGAGATAGGGGTGTTACAGATTTCGACTGACACGAACATTGATTTTTTAAATATATTTTTACAAACTATTTTTATATTGTTTCATTTAATAAAATAAAAGTTGTTTTTAATATTTTAATAGTAATTTATTTTTATATTTTTAATAAAATAGAAGTTATTTTGAATAAGGTAAAATTTTTAAAATTTTTATATTTTTAATAAAATAAAAATAATGCAACATAGTTTTATTACAACAACTATCAACTATCAACTATTTCGATTTGGATATGATCGAGTTGTATGACCTAGGTTCCTACACCATCTGCACAACTTTTGTTGGTTTGTTCTTTCCCGGATATCTATATTGTTACGTATTCTACTTGAGTAAGGTCGAATTTTTGGTTTGCAATGCAATTCTCTACCCGATAACAACTTAAACGGAGTAAGCAATACAGATGGCCACTTACGTTTATCTGGGACTGATTGGAATACGTGTCTCCACACATTGTACATGTATTCTATTTTGTACACTTCGTCGACACATCTCATGGGATTCAAACGGAGATTCTGACAAGTCGCAATTGCATGAACGTATGGATAACGAAGTGCATCAAACGTCCCACAATTGCAAGTCCTATTTCTTAGGTGTACACGATATTGCCCGCCCATAATACCTTAGTTCGGTCTGTCAAACTCCGTCACATGAAACCATAGGTTGTCACGATCGTGACATACTGTGTGCATAGTATTTGTCCGCGCCTTTGCGTTGTTAATTTCTTGCAATACCTTCTAGCACCATACATGGCCTCTCTGCATTTGGCCTTTATAACTCACTGCTCGCTTTGGAAATAGTACCGTTAAATGAAAATATGTCTCTCGCACAACCGAGGTTATTGGCAAATGACGTGTTCCTTTTAGAACAGAATTTATACAGTCAGCCAGGTCTGAAGTCATATGACCATATCGTAAGTCACCGTCGTATGCTTGTGTCCACTATTCGAAAGGTATGTTACAGAGGTAGTTTGTGCCTTGTTCGTTAACTGAACGCAAAATCGCCAACATCTCATAAAAATGATCCTTATTGATCCCGTACCCTACTAATATAAGTTGATAGCAAAAATTGCATACCACTCTTTCATTCAGAATAAATTGAATATTACAAATAAAATTAAATTAATAGAGATTAAATACCCATGTTGGTCACTTACCGTCGTTCAGTGATAGACTAATATTACCCATAGTAGTTGGACGCAACGTGCTTTAGACAATACTGATGGTGTGTGCAATCCCATAGGCTTCCCTGTCACTCAATTGCGGCTAGTATTTCATTGCCCAACCCGATATAATACAGATATCAAGCTAGGGGTAGACATGCCTCCTTAACCTAGAAAGAAAGAAATCCCAGTAATCACCTGACTCCCCCGATATTATTGCAAACTCAATTGGAAAGATTCTCCCATCATCATTCTATGCCACAGCTAGCAATAGCTGATGGGTATATCTACCATACATAAAGGTACCGTCAATTTGTACCAATGGCTTGCAGTACATAAATGCATCCCGACATTACTTAAAGCTCCAGAACAGACGCTTGAACACTTGGCATCCATGGATCACTTGGTTGTTGTAGTATGCATGTGTCGTTTCAAGGTCTATTATGCAACCTGGGACATACCTCTCCAGCATCTGACACCACTGCCACACTATATTATATGAAGCGTCCTACCCACTATGCATCTTTATCAACGCCTTCTGCTTAGCTATCCAAGCCTTGCGGTAAGAGGGCGTGTATCTCAATTGGCTATGAATATTGGCAATTAAGACTGATACTGAAGTCTTGCGATCCGCCTTTACTGTCAATAATATTAAGCTAACTAACATATCTAAATCCATCTTGGGATGATCTTGTGAAACACTTGTCAACGAAGTACGTTAAATAATGCAACATTATGTAATAACAGTATTATTCAAAAACCCTAAACACCCAGTGATATTGTACCGGTAACACATATATGTGGACCTTTGTACTTTTTTATCTCCCACAAGCCTATCTTTTTTCTAACCGAAGCCATGATTTTTCATAAACATGTACTGTCTTACACTGTACACTTGGCCTCGAACTTCTCGGATTTGGATTTAACCATGTTGTAGTTAACCCTGTTTATGATGCTATGTAGTTTCAATACACCAAGAAAACTATCCTTATTGGAAAACTCCTTACCAACTTCCAATTCACCCGAATCCAATGATGAACTTGTACGGTCACGCCTTCTGTGTGGTAGATCTAGAAACTCCAACACATCATCTGCTGATAGATCGACATTATACATGTGGGCTAGAGGCGAGTACACTCTGAATCGCGAACCTTCTTCTTCTTTATCTAAACTACCTTCAACATCTTCAGGTTCAATTGGAATAGGCTCCGGTTCAAAAAATAATGCAACTTCTGCACCATCGTGGCTGGCTCTCGAAGTGGATCCACACCGTACTCATTATCCAATCCACTATTATCTGCAATGTACGAGGTCTCCTCGCTAGTGGATGTTTTAAGAAGCACATCATCTCTTCTTGTGGACGTTTCATAATGTCTCCAATCAGATGTGGATTGCCAACCACTAGAAGTTGTTGTCATTCCTCAGTACGTATTTTCAGCATCCAACATTGACCCACCGAGATGCATGTCCCATCCACTAACCGAGTGTCGTACAGGGATTTTGTACTCCATACTGCTACCAAACACAGGTGCTTTCGTGTTCTGCCTCTCACTAGTGGAGTGTCGGGCAGAGGTCGTGTATTCCTTTCGAACAGCAGTAGATGTTGAAGTCTCAAATGCTTCATTTGGCGATGAAAATTGTACATATAACTCAAGATAGGATGATCCACTAGTGAGATGAGTCTGCACCATTGCCTCGAAGCTACGAGCACCTTTGATATCAAATGAGTCATATGTCACAAGATGAATCGAAACACAAAATCAATACTTAATAGACGAAACTCTCATTGGCGTCATTCTGAATATTTTACGCCTAATTCTTTTACGAAGTTCTGTCGAATCTATGTCCTGGTTAAAAACCAGTCGCGCTGTATTCTCCGATAAAAAACAATAACGTTCTTAGTGTTACGGACCTCACCATCATAGTAAATAACAACATGTTCACTCATCTTCAATTTCTATTCTACTTAGCTTAAATTTTTCTTACTATAACTTATGCAACCTGAGAATTAAATTTGGCTCATTTATAGTCTAAGGCCAAACAGGAACTACTATAGAAAAGAGTGTCCGCGTGAGAGCTTTTTCAGTAATTTTGCTGACAGTGCATCCTACTTGAAGCGTTTTTGACACTATTTATTTAAAACCGTCTTCTCAAAATTATTTTTTTAGGAACAACTGTAGAAAAAAAAACAAAAGTTTTTATATGCCAATATAATTTTTTTCTTAAACCCTAAACACAAAATTATTTTTTAAAAAACTAATCCATAATTTAATTAATTTTCTTCAAAACCCTAAACACTAATTTAATTAATTTTTTTAAAACCCCTAAGCCTAATTTAATTGATTTTAAAAAAACCCTAAACTCTAAACCCTAAACCTACCAAAAACCCTAACCCAAAAAACCCTAGGGACTAAACATGCAAAAAACCCTAAACCTAAGAAAAACATAGGCTAAAATGCGTCCTTAGGGGAGCGATTTGCCACGTTAGCAAAGCGCATCCACGTGAAAGCGTTTTGTGCTGACATGGCAAAATCGCTCCCCCAGGGACGCATTTTGCTGAAATTTTCCCAAAAAATGCGCCTACGTGGACGAGTTTTGCTAAAATCAACCCTTTCCGATAAATAATTAAAAAATGACCTATTTCCGTAAATAAAGTTGGAAATGGGCCTTTATAGGTAAAATAGCTCGTGTAAATATATCTCAATTACATACATAAAAATTATTTGAAAATAATAAAATTTAAAATTATTAATTATGTTTAATAACTTAATTAAATGATTATATTTTATTTTAAATGTAATTATTAAAAATTAAATAGTTAAGATAGAAAATATTAAAAATCAATTTAAAATATAAAAATCTTGTACCAATTGGTACGCGCCGATACAAACCGAAACACATTGGTACAACCATCGAAGCAATAGTTGGATTTTTTTTTGTTCCAATTGACTACTGGACTAAGATGTTCCAGCTGGTACGAATGATATTGATGTCAAAATGTGTTGTTAGTTCTTATACATGTATAGAATTTGATATTTAGTCCTTATATTTTAAACATTAAAAAATCAATCCTCTTAGTTTTTCAATTTAAAAATCTTAGTCCAATTATTATCGTCGTTGGTAGTTTTTGTCAAAATTTGTCAATTTAAATGTTTATTTTTTATCAATCTTATGTCATGTCATAGGAGGATAACCTAATCAAAATTGCAAGTTAATAAATTTTAATAGAAAATACACACAATTTTAATGATTGGATTGAGATTTTTAAATCAATGAAAAGAATAAATTAATTTTTAACTTTTGAAGTATATGGACTAAATCTCAAATTTTGTCAAAATAGAGAGACTAATAGCATATTATAACCTAATTTGTATTTATATATTTTATTTAAAAAATGAGTTTTTTTTCTTTCTGATTTATCAGTATATTTTACTAAGCTTTGCATAACAAAATTCATGAAACTTCATTTTGTAAAGCAAGCTTCTCATTATTTTTCATCCCTTACTATCAATTTAATTACCATGTAACTTCAAAAAAGAAAAGTAATTACTATCCACAAGATCTCAACCCTCAATATCTAATTATACCAACTTCCTTAAACATTAATAAAAATAATTTAAACGTAATTGAGGTCTACAAACTTAATTCTATACATCATCGGCAAAGATTTATTTTGTACGTTTATCACCGGAATGTTTTCAAGATCTCAAACCAGCTATGTAAGGAATGCCAGTTTGGGGCAACCAATTCTCACGACTCAAAAGGAATGATTGAGCCGTGAATCTCATAGCAGTGTTTTTATCGATCTTGTGATAACCCTTCCAGTCAACTCTCCTATCGAGACTAGCACCAGGGCCACGGTTATTGTACTCAGCATAATAAAGAGTGTCTTCGAAAGCTTCTCCAGCCCATGGTGTCCATCCCTCGGACCGAATGAAGTCTGCCAAAGTGGACTCCATGACCACAGTTGTAGAATATTGCTTCCATGGCCTGCCTAAGTATGTTGCAATCTTGAACCGATCGGGAAAGAGTATTTGCTCAGGGACAATCCTGCAATTTTGGATTACAATACCGGTGTTCTCATTAGCATCGGTCTTGCCCTGTGCGGTCACTGTGTTAAGTTGATTATCCATTGGTCTCCTTGCAATTATCAATGTGTTTTGGATAAGAGTAGGGGAGTCGCCAAAGATGAAGTCAATGGTTCCAGAAATGACACAGTTGCGAAAAAACTGGCGATTTGCATGATTGTACAATGTGTCTTGATTGCCATCCATTCGGCAGTCAAAGAACGCTGATCTATCAGATTGAATCCGAAGAGCCACAGCCTGATGCTTCGAAGGACCAGCAGTGTTTTGGAACCCCATAGATCTACAAATGAATCCATCTCCAATAGCAGCTGCATCATTAAAATTTACGAAATTAAAAACTTATTAGGGAGATTTAAGATGAAATAATTGGTTTCGATCCCTTGGAAACTTACAAAAAGTAGAAGTTTTCCACGTTGGTGTGCCGTCGACATAATTCTTATTACCAGTGACTATAGTCTTTCTTGGGCCATCACCATACATAAGGATGTTAATGGTTTTTTTGTCCACGGTGATGTATTCTTTATAGACTCCAGCCTTAACATAGATCACATGACGGACATTGGATTGCCTGGGAGCCGCAGCTAGGGCTTCAGCAATGGTCTTGAAATGGCCACTTCCATCCATAGCCACAATAGCATTCGGTTTTATGTTACTATTATCAATTTTAGCCAAAAGCTTACGTTCTACATTCGAGAACCATGATGGATACTTATCTTTCCCTGAGGAAAGAAGTCTACGGGATGTCTTAGGAGCCTTAAGTTGGAGACCAAATTTTGAAAGAATTTCCGATAACTTGGACACAATTGCCAAAGCATTGGAAGTGAGTTCTCTAGCATCAGTAATGCCAATTGTCATGTTTTCTTTCATGCTTTCATCACTTTCGAAACCATCCAAGCAAGACTCTTGGTACGATATAACAGCACTTAACCAGGTCCTGAGATCTGATACACGGTCAGAAATGCTGTGCAATTGAGCATTACCCACCTCGGAGTACGATGCTTGAAGGGATTGAACCGCATAGCTCATCATGTCCTTACAATCATCCAAAGCCATCTTAGTCCTGCTATTATTCTTGGCCTTAACAATCAACGAGTCGGAATAATTAAAGAACTTCTTAACAGCTTCTTCAGCTACTAAAATCGACCGACCGATAAATTGTTCAGGATCAGTGCTATTAACAGAGTTGAGGGACTTTTGGCAAGCTTCTTTGTAACTTGTAGCTGAACAAAAATTAGAAACAGCCTTCATTTGCAGAGACAATTCGGTACCACCACTGTGTTTTCGATGTTGAATTACGGCAAAAAAGCCAGCGACGACTCCCACCAAAAGAATAACGGAAACCGCTGTTATTACTACTTTGACCGACATTGATCTACCCTAAAATAAATTTCTCTCTCGCTATGATTGACTATGGTAATTGGCAAATATAGCCTAACAATCCGATTCCCAAACACTTAAAAAAGGGACTCGGATGGAAGAAAGGGTCTAATTAAAAGTTATTCTTTGTTCATTTGATTTATGGAATTGTTGATGCATGTTGCGATTTATAGCAAAGTGGGAAGGTCTAAAATTAGGGTTTCTTTGTTTAATTTTTTATGGATATATAGAAATAGAAGGTTACAAGATTGAGCGGTTTTTACCCCATTTTTCTTTGTGGATGATTTGAGACACAACGTTTAACTAGGATCAGTTTTCACTTTATACCAAACATAAAATTTGTTCTTCGCTCATCGCTATATTTTATATACTACAATCTATCACACTCACAATTGTGTGAAAATATAAAAAAGAAGTTGATAAAAAAAAACCCAAAATAAATCACTATCACCATACTATTGTTGGTTAAGTCGGAGATCTTAAAATTTTTAATATTTATATCTAAATTTCACCTTACGTAATAATTATTTCAATGTATTTTTCTTTCATATAAAAGAAATTATATAAAGCAAACTGATATGTTTAAGATTAGACGCTCTTCAATATATTATTATTGAGTTTTTTAAAACCAATGTATTTTTCTTTCACATAAAAAATAGGTTAATATCTAGTATATTAACAATGAAACTTTTTTAATTTCACAAATAAACTTATAAATTGTCATGTATTTATTTTAATATTTTACTATACCCTATAAAATACTTATCATCACCTTAATTTTGCTTATCAAGTAAAAATTTTCATTGAAAATGTATAAAATATTTTTCAAAAAAGTAATTTTTATTTAAACCATCATATTATAAGATTATTATTTTGTGTCAAAAGAGTAAAATTAAATAATAATAATAATAATAATAATAATAATAATAATAATAATAATAATAATAATAAACTCCACAAGTGAGAGTTATGTTGTTTGTCCTTAAATGTAGTAAATAATAATTTTCCTAAAACCTATACTATTATTTAAATGTTTTACTGAGTTGGTGTCATCTATCAATTAGGTCTTAACTAAAGTGTAAAATTATCAAAAATATTCATTTCACAAAGTAAGAAATATTACTATGAGGTTATTTATATTGTTTTATATTTTTTTATATAAAATGTAGAATATATACACGTGATAAGATTTAAACCTAAGACAAGATTATTTTAAATATCTCAAATTTACCCTTTTAACTAGAGCCTCATTTGTTTTGGTATCCGTTTTTTATGCATATATTTATTACATAATTTTTTCACCCACGATGTAGATTTGTCATAATCCATTAATAAAAAAAAAGACTTAGTAGTATCTTAGACTCGTTTGTGAAGTTTTTTTACTCTACTATGTACAAAATAATTCCATTATATATGAAAGACTCAATAGCATCTTATTATGTTTGTTTTTTGTTTTTTTTTTTTCATATAAAAGATATAAAATGATAAAAAATACTTTCAAAATAACACAATTTACTTTGTAATGTGAGAATATTTTTGTCTTTTCTCAACTAAGTTGGTATTCAATTAACCCGTGACATCCGCTCAGTTAAAGATTTTATAATAAATATAGATAAATAAGATTTTTAAAACTACTTGTATTTGTATTACTAAATTAGATTATGACAGATCCATAATAAATATACGAATCTTTAGTTCAATAGTATAACAAATAAAGTGATAAATATATTTTAACAAATAATAAAATTAATAAATGAGTCTTTGGTTCAATACTGTAATAAATGTGGAAAATTATAAAGGCATGGATTATTATATGTATTTATATTTATATATCCTATTTAAAATATATGAAATGATAAAACTATTCTTAAAGTAATATAATTTATTTTATAAAAATGAAGATATTTTTATCATTTTTCAATTAAGTTAATGCATGATTGACCTGTAAAAGATTAAATATTTGCAAATATATTCATATTTTATATTATTAAACATTTACTACTAAATATTTATAAATTATAAGCTACATATTTATTATAAAAATTTAAAATTATTATAAAAATAAAATTATAATATTAAATGATTTTATTAAAATAATTAATGATATTAATATTTATTGTATATTATTAATAAATATGTAGGTTCTATAATATTTCAAATTATAATATTTCAGATAAATATTTTAATATTTTTAGAAATTAAAATTAAAAAATTATTATAAATAGAATAATATTCAGCACGTTTTAATATAATAATATTTTATTAATACCAAGCAGTATAATCATTCTTATATTTTGCTGTTTTAATTCTATTCTTTTTACTTAATTGAAACTATCTCCGTCGTTTAAAAAAAAAATTGAACTGTTGAGTTCAAATCGAGTATGTTATCAACACATTTGTGCGCATTCATAAATTAAGAGGTAAAAATGAAAATTTTTGTTAATTTAATGATTAAACATTAAAAAAAAAGAATTGTGAATTAAAAATAAATTTTGGAGAACAAGAAAACAAAACCACTCTTACAATTGAATATATAAATTTTCATCAAATTTTGGAGCATATCAAATCCATTCTCCAAAGCCACAAAACCTTGGGATTCATCAAGATTTATGTACTGCTTCAAAAAAAGATGTACTAGATTATGTATATAATTTTGCCACAACGTAGAAACTGCCCCAAACTAGGAGAAAACCTTTTTCTTTCCTTTTGCAGCTATGGAGGTAATACAACAAAGGAAATCGAAATTTACTCAAATTATTCTTTAAACTACAAGTGACAAATGGGTAATGTTTGCAGGGAATAAGAAATATAAAAAAAAGAAAGCCAGAACACTTGAACGAGATGGACATCCAGAACATCAAAATGGGGCCATTGTTAGTGTGACCGTCGGTTCAATCGTTTCATTTAAGCCTGCAATCATGTAAATTTATAAGCACAAACAAACAGAAGGAATAATCAGCATGATTTGCATGAACTTACCTTGTTCGCAATGTTGTTTGAGAGCCAATCCAGTCCCTCATACAGTCCTTCACCGGAAGTGGCACATGTGCTCTGTATGTACCTGCAAAACATATATATATTATGGAGGGTGACATGGATTTATGAACAGAGAGGGTCAGATAAAGACAGCGAGAGAGATGAAAATTGTTCATCTTACCAGTGGCGCTGACGGAGAGAATGAAGGCCAAGCTTGTCAGTGATCTCGGCAGCATTCATAGCATTTGGAAGATCTTGCTTGTTTGCAAATACCAGAAGCACAGCATCCCTCAACTCATCCTGTTAATGAACATAAAATAATAATATGTTTTTAGTAAACTCGCAACCATAGTTTCCTTGGAATCATTGCACCAGTAATAAGAAAATTTGTACTCAAGTACCTCGTTCAACATCCTGTGCAACTCATCCCTGGCTTCGACCACACGATCACGATCATTGCTATCAACCACAAAAATGAGTCCTTGTGTGTTTTGGAAGTAATGCCTCCACAATGGACGAATCTTTGAAGTCAAAAAAAAAAAAGAAGCAAGGTGTATAACTGAGATGAACTAAATCCATAAGCACTTTGTTTATAAATCTAACAGATCTAACAAGATCTAAGATGTACTCAAAACATAAACACCAATGTTAACCGCTCACAATCAACCTATACTTAACAGATATCAAACATGTGTTTTACCTTTATCGGCACAACACCATATTCAGGTAGTCAAGATAATTGCTCATAGAATTTATGAAAGCAAAAAATCCCATCCACAATCATCCCCTTTTACAAGCTATGGTAAGAATGCAATAAATAGAACACATCAAAAGAGACACCAGATTTTCCTTTCATGCAATCTTTAATCTTTACAGTCAATGGTGATATGTTTGAATAAAAACTAGATCAAGTTACCTTGTCCTGGCCACCAACATCCCAGACAGTAAAGCTGATGTTCTTGTATTCCACAGTTTCCACATTGAAACCTACAAGATTATGATGTTATCTCAATTTGAAATAAAACTCAAATGAACGAAAAAAAAATGTTACAACTTCATGGGGCAAATCATTGACTTACCAATGGTTGGAATTGTGGTGACAATCTCTCCCAACTTGAGCTTGTAAAGAATGGTGGTTTTACCAGCAGCATCAAGTCCAACCATCAATATACGCATCTCCCTCTTGGCAAAAAGCCGGCTGAACAGCTTTGTGAAAGACAGCCCCATTCTTCACGTCTGCCAAACACCAAATTGCAAATCATCAAACTTAATTTGAAAATAAAAAAGCAGATCCAAAGAACAAAAGTCAAAACAAAATTAAGATTGTTCGAGGAATGATTTGAAGCCAAACAGGCCAGAATTGACCAGATCAACACATAAAAAAAACCCAAGTCCAATCTGTAACAAACATAAATTCATTTCAAGATATACAAATCTGAGCAAACCAACGAGCTCAAGTCGCTTCTGAGATTCTAATCAGATGACACTTCGTGAATAGTTCAAAATTCAAAATATTTGACACAATTTCTGAGCAGATCAACATATAAAAAGAAGCTAAATCCAATCCGTAACAAACGTAAATTCAAATAGAAAAATACAAATCCGAGCAAACCAAGGAACTCACGACGCTTCTGAGAATTAGATCAGATGACACTACGCGAATAGTTCAAAATTCAAAAGATTTGACACGACAATTTCTGAGCAGATCAACCAATAGAAGATAATCTAAAACCAATCTGTAACAAACATAAATTCAATTCGAAAAATACAAATCTGAGCAAACCAACGAGCTCACTTCCGAGATTTAGATCAGATGATACTACTCGAATAATTCAAAATGATTTGACACAACAATTTCTGAGCAGAGTAACATGTAAAAAATAATCTAAATCCAATCTGTAACAAACATAAATTCAATTCGAGAATTACAAATCTAAGCAAACCAACGAACTCAAGATCAGAGATTCAGATCAGATACCACTACGCGAATAATTCAGAATTCAAAAGATTTGACACACCAGTTTCTGAGCAGATCAACACTTAAAGGAGAAATCTAAATCCAATCTATAACAAACATAAATTCAATTCGAGAAATACAAATCTGAGCAAACGAACGAACTCACGACGCTTCCGAGATTTAGATCAGATTAAAATACGCGAAGAATTCAAAATTCAAAAGATTTGACACAACAATTTCGAAACAAAATTGAAGTCAAATCTTAAAAGAAAAATTCTTTAGAAAAAGAAGTAAGATGCAGATCGGGAGAGATATAAAACAAAGTGAGAAACGAAAATATTTGAGGAAATTTGAGAAAGAGAGATGGAAATTTACCTGCGAGAAATATGAGCGATTATTACGCGGATTTCGACGAAAGAGAGAAGCGAGCGAAGATCTACTCTCGAAATCAAAGGAACCGTGCTTTAGTGTAATTTTACACGGAGTTAAAGCTCCGAGCAATTTAACTATTTATAGATCTCAAAAAGGAATCGTATTTTAACGGAACGCCGTCTTCCCGTTTTGAATTTTCAAAAATTTTCGGCCATTAGTTAGCTTCGTCCCTTATGACGCCGTGATGACGACGCTTGATATGCACGCGTTTTAGAATCGCTGTCTGTCGGGCGAATGGGAGGTCGGTTTTCCATCGCGGGATAGATTTTTAAATATCGTTTTAAGTTTTAATCCACGTGGACAAATGTTAAAAAATATATTTATTTTTGGGTAAACTGTACAAATGGTCTCCCAACTATGTCCGCATTTCTGTTTGGTCACCTAATTTTAAAATTTTTTAATTTAGGTACTAACGTTTGAATTCATTCTAGCTTTGGTCACATTTCATTAAATTGATAATGGAAAGCTTTTTTCTAACTGGGATAACATATTTAGTCCTCAATACTTATATATTCTATTAATTTGATCCTAATTCTAAATAATTCAATAAATTTAACCCTTCAAATTTACAAATTTTATCAATTTGATCCTCAAACTTCCTAACCAAAACTTTCAATTAAAACAGAGGCATTCCACATCTATAAATTTGTAAAACTCAAAAAAAAAAAAAATTTTCTTGATTGACGAGTCATTTTCCAAATTAATTCCTGATATCAATAAGTTTATCTTGAAACTTTATTTTCTTTTATTTTATTTTCTTTTTTTCATTTTTTAATTCTAAATACAATTTTTATAACCCTTTTATTGATAAAATTTTGGGTAAAGAAAATGAAGAAACCTTTAAAAAAGCAATTTAGATTTACTCTTATTGTTAACAGTATGATATTTCCTTCAAAGTATATAAAAATAGTCCTTGAAGTTGGTATTTAAAATTAAAAATTAAATCTAGAGTTAAAAAAAATATGATTTTAAAATATCCAATTATTCAATCTGTAGCAGGCCAATTTTTCCCGGCCCAAGACCCAAAAATATAAAAACAGAATACAAAACCAAAATAAATAAAAGTCCAAAACATATCAGGCCCAAATGTCCCAAAAATAAAAAAATCTAATGGCCCAGTGGCCCACAACTTAAACTAAGTTTTCAGTAAAACCAAAAAACCCTAAGCCCCTCTGCGCCACTCCTCCCTTCGCAGGCAGGTCGCCCGAGGTGCCTCGTCCCGAGGCCTGGCACAGCCTTGCCGCCATTTGCACCAAAATAGCGAGGGCCTTTGTCTCCGTTGATCGTGCCAATGCTTGCAAAAAAGGACAAAAAAAAAGATACAAACAGTAAAGGAATAGCAGTAGAAACAGTAGCAAACAGAAACAATAAATAGTGTAATATTGGTTATAAAATCCATAACCAGATTGTAATTTTTTTTACTGACAGAAATATACAAAAAAGGTGTTAAAAAGAATAACGAATGTGACTTTTTTTTTTCTTTTCTTGTTCTATTTTATTTCAAAACAAATAATAAATAAAAGTAAAAATAGTTCTTCACCTGAGTCGCTTCAAATACCCGTCGTCGAAAGCCTTTTTTGGTGTCGAAATCAGCTAGGCAATGGTCAAAGATTTCTTTTTCTTCTTTTTTTTTTTTTTGTGATCTGAAGGTTTAGCCCTTAGATTTGGACCGAGAGAAAGCTGAAAAAGGTTTTTTCTTTTCTCTTCAGTCACCGGAGGCGACGACCGCCGTCTCTGATGATCGATGGCCATAACGGACTCACGACGGCACGATGGCCAGATTCTGAGCTGTGCCTAGAGAGAAAACAGAGAGAAAGGGAGATTTTAAAAAAAAATGCTGCTGAAAATGAATTTTTTTTTTCAGATTTTTTACTTTTATAATGCCTTGATACGACGTCATTTTGGCCTGGCTTCAAAAGCCTCAAAACGGTGTCATTTTGAAGCCCACCTGAAAACAGACCTGATCCGCCTTAAGATCCACGTGTTTTTTTTAAAAATGGCTTATTTTTGCATTTAGTCCTTTCGCTTTTGCAGCTCATTTTTAATTTAGTCCTATTTTTATTTGTTTATTTTTTCTATTTTGCCATTTGATTTCTTTTTATTTTCATTTTGGTCTATGGACCATTTTAAGAATCGGATGCCCGAAACGATGTCGTTTCAGTCAACCCAATTGCCCGATCCGAACCGCCCCGAAGATCTGTGTGTTTCTTAGGGGTGGATATTTGTGACTTTTGTCCCTCCGTTTTTTGAGTTATTTCAATTAGGTCCTAATCTCAATATTTTTCTTTTTAGAAATTATACCACATAATTTTTGTTTGTTTCAATTTAGTACTCAGCTCGCTGACCCTTTGGGGAAGGACGTGTGTATTAAGGATTGGGATAATTTCTCATTTAGTCCCTATGTGTTTTCATGCTTTTCATTTTAGTCTTTTATTTATTTATTTTATCACAATTTATACTTTTAATTTCATTTTCATTCTAATTTAGTCCTTAGATTATTTAATTTCAATCTTTTATGAAATTTTTTATTCTATTTATTTATGTATTTATTTATTTCTTACTCCTTTTTTGTATTTAAAATTTATAGTGTTCTTTATTCTTTCATTTGCACATTTTGTTATTACTATTATTATTGTTATCATTATTATTATCACTATTTATTTTTCCTGTTATTATTTAAGTAGTATTAGAATTAGTAATTGTAATATGATTATTACTGGTGTTATTATTTGGTGTTTTATTATTATAGTCATATCATCATCATTTATTAGGATGACATTTTATTTTATTCATATATCATTGTTTCATTTTTACGTGCCATCATTTTATTTTATTTTTCTATAACCATGTCATGAATCGTGCTTGTAAGGCTTAAACATACTTATGCATTTTTATATCATGCCCAAACAATTTAAATATACATTGCTTTAGATGTTGCATTCGCTTTACTCGATGCATAAAAAAGGAAAATTTTTAAATTGTGGCAAATGTTCATTATTTTTGGAATTAGAAGAGTCGTGTTCCTAACTTACGGAATATGGCTTCCTCCTAAAACCAAAATAGTCGAACATCTATTTCAAAAATAAGAAACGAGATTTAAGTAACAATCAAATGGCGTTTATTCTCGCTTTCGAGAATTCAAAGTATCGTGTCCTAACTTACGAGTATGGTCTTTCTTCTCAATCAACTTGAAATAAGCCATTTTCGCGAAGATATCTTCAATTAAGTAAATGCCTTAATATAAAGGGATCGTGTTTTAAATTCTCTTCAATTTTTCAATTCTCGGCGTTAAGACATTAAGTAATCAACTAGGTGCCAATTTTGGGCGTCACGAGAGTGTTGATTCTTCCTCGTACGTAACTGACTCTCGAACTCATTTTCGGCATTTTGTAGACCAAAATCATTGTTTTAGCAAATCTAAATTTTTATTAAAATGATCATATTATAAGGTGATCCGATCACACTTAATAAAAAGGATTGGTGGCGACTCCCATTTTCATTTTAAATAAAATAAAGAGTCGATCTCAAAAAAGGTTTCGACACAACCAATAATTATATAAGAAAAAACTATGAACATTTAATTTTTTTCATAAGAAAAAAAAGTGAAAGAATTAATTGAATTTCCTTTTGTTACATTTATAATGATTTTTTTTAAATTTATAAACTAATTAAGAGATTATACGTGTTCTATTTATTTTTAATTATTTTTTATTAATTTTTAAATCCACAATAAGCAATAATTATCACTGAGAATCTGATTTATTGTCAAATCATTTATCAAAGTAATTAAAAAATGAAATTATGCTAGTTAGAGTGAAAATTTATTTTTACAAATATTAAACTATTTATATAATTTTTTATATATTATACTTTTAAATTTTTTATTTTATATTATTTTTAATAGTGCTTAGTTAAAACTTCTTAAAAATATAAACAAAAAGAGTTATGTACCGAATTAGATAATTTCAACCATAAATAAAATAATTAATAGATGTGAAATGCCTCTATTTTAAAAGCTGAAATCTTTGGTTCGGAAGTTTGGGAATCAAATTGATGGAATATGTAAGTATTAAGGAGTAAATGTGTTATTATGTTAGTTAGAAAAAGGTTTTTCATTATCAATTTAATGATGAGTGATTAAAATAGAAACGAATTCGAACATTAGAGATTAAATTGAAAAAAATTTAAGTTAAGTGATTAAAATAGAATCACGAGCATAATTGGGTAACTATTTGTATTGTTTACCCTAATTTTTATTTAATCAAATAATATAAAATATTTTCTTATTAAATCAAAGATTAATATTAAAAAAATCTATCTTAAACACACACAAAAATAATTAGAAAATGATAAATAAATAAAATATATACTAAATTATGGCACACACAATGAGTGAAAAAAATTATATAATAATTATTTTTCAAAATTATGTAATAAAAAAAGATTTTCTTTAAAATGATAAAGTTAAGATATTGAAAATAATCATATTGTCCTAGATTCAAATTTTATGATAGATTTTTTTTTAATTTTATATAAATATAAAAATATGAAGCAAAAATAAAAATAAAAAGCATAAAAGCCCTTGTATTATTTCTTTATTTTGTAAAAGGAAAAAACTAAGTTGAAACACCTTGATGAGAATAGTAGTATGAATTTATTATCAATATTGAATACATAAGTTTATGTGAAATGTTGCAACAAAAATCTATCTCCAATTAATTTTCAAATATAAGATAAATAATGTATTAGTAATATTGTAATCAATATTTATCTAAAGCTCTTTATTGAATTAATGTCACCTATCAATCGAGTCTCAACTCGATTAAAAAATTATTAAAAAAAGTATTTTATTTGCAAAATAAATTATATAATTACATGGATCTTTTTGACTTTTTATATTTTTATAAATCAATAAAAAAATTCCCAAGATTTAAATTAAATACAACATACATATAAAACTTTTTCTTTCCATTTGAACTAAACCAAATTTTAATTTTTATGTAAAATTTTAATAAATATATTTGCTATATAAATTTGTTATATATTTGTGTCATAAATTAACTTGTTGTCAACTTAGGATTGATGATAACAACATGATAAACAATTATACACATTTAGTATTCTTAATATGATGTATTTTTATATTTAAGTTTCGTTTTACTCACAATTTTATCTAATTTTTTCATTTTAATATCATATATATTTTATGCGTTATTATTAATTAGTTCCAGACTATACATTTTAATTTCATTATTTATTATATGTTATTTTTAAACACACATCTGCATTTTAAATATTGATTTTTACATGCATATGTCAGTGATAAGATTTCTAATATTAATTAATAACTTGCTGATTGAAGGTAAGAATATAAGTTACTAGTAAGTAAATAATTGTAATCTATTCTATCAAAACAAACTATCCCTTTGTTTGAGAAAATATTATTTATACTTGTAAATTTTTTTATCGACTTTTTACACATAGGAAAAAATAAAAGTACTCTCCTAATAAAATAATTATTTTATAAATATATAAAATTATTTAAGTAATTTTCTTTATTGATTTGGTCTCAACTCAACTCGCGACATCAAATTCAATCAAAATTTGTTATAACTTTTTAAATTAAATTGATAAAGAAGTAACATTGACTGATAAATACCATTTTAAAAATTAAATTAAAAATTATATAAGATAATAAAATAAAAAACATAATTGTGTTTTAGTTTTTACCTAAAATTCTTTACCTACTTGTTTAGAATGGTAAAAATAATTATTTTTCATTCATGTTTCAAGAAATTTTTATTAATTTATTATATAAAAAAATAAAAACACTTTTATGGAAATGTAACTTAGTTTATATATAAAAATGTTTTAATAAATTCATAACTAAATTAGTATTTGATATAAAATAAAGAGTGATTATTTTAAAGAACGTAGGAAATGCATCTTTGAATTGTGGCCATGGTATTCCCCATGGAATGGTGTCTCCATGTCCCACCAATGAATAAAGCACATATAAGCTATGGATTTGGGTGTACCAAAAAGGAGAGAAGCTCATGATCCAATGGCCCCAAAAGGATTAACCACGGTTATGTAAGGAAAAATCAAAGCATGTGTCGATGTTGGCATAAAGCACACACTACACATCTTTGTATTTATCTCGATTCACGCTTTGTGTTAAAAGTTAATTATTATTATTATTAATTATAAGACGTGGTATAATGATAATTTATCTCGTTTCTTAATTATATAATTTTGGAGTTCAATCTTATTTATAGGAATTGAGCACAATTAGTGATCAACCGCTTACTTTTTCATGAAGCTTCCATGATGAGGATATTTGTCACTATTACTAGCAGTAGATACATTGGTTTCAACCAAGTTTTTATACTTTTTGTATAGTTGAAACTTAATCCCTATGTTTCTATTTTTTAAAATTTAGTCTTTTTACTTTTCAAATTTAAAAATTTAAGTCCAGTTATTAGTATCTTTAAATTTTTCAGTTAAATTCTCTGGTGTGACATATTGAAATTAAAAACAAAACTCACTTGATAACCATGTAATAAAAAAATATTATTATAATAAAAATGAATTTAACAAAAAAAGTTAATTGTGTTAACAATTCTTGGAAAAAAAAACTCGTCAATATTTAAATCAAAGTAAAGCATTTATACTGATTAATGATATTATAAAAGATGAAGTACCAAATTATGTCAAAAATTAAAGTATAAAGATTAAATTTTAAAGTTAAACATATAAAAGGATTAAAACTATAATTTGATCATTGTTATATAATATAAAAAAAATTATAATTTGACCATTGTTATATAATCTAAAAAATTTATGTAAAAACACTAAAAAAGTAAAAGGATGTGTATTTTGGTAAATTACATCACATAGCTTGTTAAGTGTTGTTTATTTTACATAAAATAACTTTTAAAAAAAAATTTTTGAACGGCAACCAAATATTATTAATAAAAGGGTAAATACTACCACAAGTCACCCAACTATTGTCTCTTTTCTTTTTTGGTCACTCAACTATTAATTTTTTTAATTTGGTCACTCAATTAATCGAGATTTTTTTGTCCATTCTCATTAAGTGCCGCTAAATCTTTTATGGAGGGTGACGTGGTAGTTGAAAAATCGATATAATAAGAAATTTAGCCCTCAACTTTTATATTACATATCAATTTAGTCATAATTAAAAAAAAACCCTCAAAATTTACAAATGGTCTCAAATTGATCCTCAACATTTACTTTCCTCTTCCGCTTTCCTCACTGCCACTACCATCATTGCCTCCACCTCCTCCATCTTTCTCTAGATTTGATTAATTCGAGGATATTTTTTTTATAGATACATACTGTAACAGGTCCATTTTGCCCGGGCCCAACACCAAAACCAACATTAAATAAAAAAATAATTAAAATAGTACAAGTCCAAATTCCTACAGCCCAAAATTAAAAAATACAACCCAAAACAATTGTAGGCCCAGTGGCCTAAAATGTTTAAACATTTTCAGAAACCCTAAAACCCTAATACCCTAGGTGTGCCGCACCCCCTGCTGCCACCCACGTGCCTCCACAGCGGATACACCGCCCGAGGCCTAGCACCACCTGCTACCATTACACTGAAATGGCAAGGTCCTCGTCCGTTGACCTCGCGAACCTGCAAAAACAAACAACTAAAGAAGTAGAAACAGCAATACAAACAATAGACATCATTTATAAATCGGCTATAAAGCCATGGATCCATGTAATTTTGAAAAAGGGAGAAATACAAAAAAAAAAACAGAGAATTAAAAATAAAAATAAAAAAGCAATCGGAAATTAAAAATTTTCTAACAGAGGTGGTCTTTTTATTTTTTATCCTTTTTATTTTTCTGCTTCTTTTTTACTCGTATCTTTAAACGAAATAAATAAAAATAAAGAAGGAGGTCGAAATCTTACTTTTTTTCGCGTTTGTGCCGTCGTGGGAGGCTGAGGCTGCCATCTCCGATGAAAGATAGCATTTTTAGGATCGGGAAATCAAAAAAGCTAAAAATGGCCATTTTTTAATATCCGGCCATAGTGGACAGCGGTGCTGTTGCCGGCGACCGGCAGCCGCCACGGTGGTCCGATGGCCTGAACCAAGACTGGGCCTTGGGGCTTTGAGAGAGTGAGGGAGAGCTTTTCGATTTTTTTTGGAAGAAGAGGGCAGAAATGAAAATTTTAAAAAAAATTGACTTAAATAGCAATGGTGAAATGGTGCCATTTCACTCATGCCTTTGAATGCCAAAACAACAGCATCGTTTTATGCTGGATCGGACCGATCCGACCTGAACCGCTTAGGATTCACGTGTTTTTAGGCAAATGGGCTATTTGCACCCTTAGTCCTTCCACTTTTGAGGCTGGTTTCAATGTGGTCCTATCCTATTTTCTTTATTTTTTTATTTTTGCCACAAACTTTCATTTTTGTTCCAATTTAGCCTTTGAACCCTTTTTGTAGAAGCCCAAATTGCCTGGGCCCTTTACAACTAAAACCCAACATTAACCCAAAACCCATTTAATTACAACTAACCTTAAACCCAATTTTAACCCCATACACATAACATAAAACCTACCCAAACCAATACTAACAGCCCAACTACTAAACTAAAACCCCATAACCTATTACATCAAACCTCACCAACCCAATCAGACCCAAACCCAAATGGCAGCCTGATTTTACAAACCAAAATTAAAAACCCAATTAAGTCCAACAATACAACCCTAGCCCAAAATTGGAAAACAAAAAAGAAAACCTAACCCTAGCCCTATGTTCGGCGCCGCAACCACTCTTCTGCCACCAGCCGAACCTACCACCACCTGCCCACTGATCACTGCACCACCGGCCACCTACTCTCTGCTCCAAGCACCTGCAAGCATTAAAACGAGACAAGACAGAAAGAAATAATAGAAAATAGTAATGTAAAGGCTATAAAAGCCGTCAAAATAAATGTAAAAGGGTCGGTCATTTGATCAATACAAGAAAGAATATTCTTCGAATATAAAACCATAGATTCAAACAGTGTTTCCAGCAATACCAGAACATACATTCAACACCAAGAGCAGGGACTTTCGAAAATAAACAGAGATTGAGTACGGGGTGAGAGAGACTAGCAAAAGCACAAGCCCATCAAAATAACAACAGATTTGCAGAGAGGTGGCTTCATCGTTTCATATTTCTTTTTAAAATTTATTTATCTTTAATCTATTTATATATATATATATATATATATATATAAACAACCTATTATTAAAAATAACAAAAAAATAAAGGAATTACCTTTCGAACTTCCGACCACCGCACGGCGACGGTGGCGGTGTGCGGCGGCCCTCCTGGTCGGGATCTGGGGGTTGCCCAGAGAGAAAGGGAGAATTCTCCCTCTTTTTTTCTGAAACAGCAATGAAATGAGCTGTTTTTAAAATTTTTTTGGGTTTTATAAGCTGACCGAACGGCAGCGTTTTGGGGTTCCCTCCCCAAATGCAAAACGACGTCGTTTTGGGGAAGGAACCCGTGACCCGACCCGCCTGGGAAGAAGATCCGCGTGTTTTTTAAGCGAAAGGGCAATTTGCGCATTTGGCCCTTCCGCTTTTTCAAGCATTTACAATCGAGTTTTTTTACTTTAATTCGGCCCTGGAATTTATGGCTATTTTCAATTTGGTCCCCTATGCTGCGCAGCGTTTTGAGGGGAAGGAATAATTTCTGTTTCAGTCCCCCTAAGTTACGCGCGTATTGTATTTTAATCCTTTTCTCTTTATTTCTTTTTAAAAATTGCCCCAAAACTTTGTTTTTAATCCCAATTTTGTCCTTTTTCGGATTTAACTTGATTTTTATATTCTTATTTTTAATATTATTTATTATTATACTTATTGTTATTTTCTATTTTATAAATATATTTTTATCACTCGTTTATATTTTTTATTTTATCCTTATTATTATTATTATTACTAAATCTATTATTTATTAGTACTTTACTATTATTAGTATTCATTTTTTACTTAATACTTATATATACTACGTTTTTTTTAATACTATATTTTTAATACTTTATATATTATGTATATACTTTTTTAATACTATTATTATTTCTCATATATATATTTCACGTATATACTTTTAATATTATTATTGTGTATATATTCTTAATATATATGTATATATTTATGTAGTTTTATTAATAGTTTGTTTCTAACATTATTATTATTCCTTATATGTATATATTATGTACATTTTTAATACTATATTAAGTATATGTTTTATATATTATGTATATATATTTTTAATATTATATTATTTATATATATTATTTATATATATTATGTATATATTTTCTATACTATTATGTGTATATTTTTAAATACTATTATTATCTTGTTCAATATCGTATGTATTGTTAATATTTTGCAATTACTATGTTTATTATTTGCCGTATATTCGCCTTTTTTTTTCCTTATTGTTTGCATGTTTTGAATTTAATATATGTTTAGATTGTATTACATTACAATATTGTTACAAGTTTTTATATCATTTTCAAAATACTTTTTCATGTTTTTCAAAAATAAGGTATTTTTCGATTTTAACACTAAGTCCGTGATTTCATCGCTATGTTGGGTGAATCACATTGGCTCGTGTTAAAAAAGGGGCATCCTTTTAAAAAACCAAAAACATAAGATTTCTCTTTTCTTTCAATCGGATCACGATTAAATATCAAATTGAACTCGTATTTTTGAAAATTAAGACAACATGTGTTTAATAAGATACCAATTTTGGGCGTCACGAGGGTGTTAATACCTTCCTCGTGCGTAACCGACTCCCAAACCCTATTTTTCTCTGGAGTTTTGACGTAGACCTAAAATTGGCCTTCTTTTTACCTAAAAATAAATTTTTTCTATTAAAAAGAGATTTATTAGGTGTCCGATCACACCTAGGAAAAAGATAGGTGGCGACTCCCCTTTTCAATAAAATCAAATTTCAGTTTTCAAATTTTTTTCAATCAATCACCCCAATTAGCGACCCAAGCAAATTTTACGTCGCTACAGCTGGCGACTCCACTAGGGATGCTTTTTGAGAGTCGAATCTGGAATTAAACTCGTGTTGTCAAAATTTTTGAAATTCCTTGTTAAAATTAATATTTATTCGCGATCTTGAAAATTTTGTTTTAGAAAACCATGCATTTGCATCATGTTGTAAGTATTGTGCTAACTTGTTTTATCTTTTTATTTTTTAGCTCTAAGTTTTTATGGTCTTAGTTTTTAGTTTAGTTTTTAAATAAAATGAAAAGGTTTGTGAGTTTCTCCTCACACATCGTGTACCTGCATTTTTGCATAACATGAGCTCTCTACCCAGGCTCCATCCATTTAAGTGAAAGTAAACGCTATGCCTTCGTGAGTTAACTCGTCCTTCCGCACAGGCTAGTGAATACTTTCGGGTTACATATGACTTATGCTTTCGTGAGTTAACTTGTCCCTCCGCATAGGCATAAGTAAATGTAATCCCTCGAATTGAACTCGTAAGCTTGTGATGGGCTACGACCGAGGCTTCGTACTAGTCTTAGTAGACGATAGTACGAACAATTCGAGTACCTATCTAAAACCAAAACCGCATATAGTGAACCGTACGAGCCACCCAACTAGAGCTATGCCGAACCTTTGTCCGTTTACTTGTCACCAAAATAAGTACACGGGAGAAACGCCTCTTACCTTTCACATTTTCGCTTTTTATGCAAGGGAATCGGGTCTATTTAACAAATTGGATCGGGTAGCTTAATTTGTTTGATTTTCCATGATTTCTTTCTCTGTTTATATTTGACGTGATTACTAACCAAGGTTGTTTGTCTTTATTTTATTTTTCTTTCATCATGCATTATAGGCATCATATTAGGAATGTGTTGATTAAAGATCGGTTGCCAAAAAATGAGTTTCTGATGGAAGAGTCGATTATACAAATAACCGAGAAAAATGACATGGTTCGGGATTGGTCTCTGAAAACCCAGAAAGAAAAGGGGACAGTCTAGTGGAAGGATGCGTTTCTAATCTACCCGAGCACGTAATTGTGAATGTTCGTCAGAATAATCTTGAAGACTTAACTCGGATTTGGAAACAGTGGGACTCGACACTAGGGGCATCTTCACTGAAAGGTACAGAGATATAGCCAACCTGATCGCTATTAACATAGACGAATGATTGATTCAAGCCATGGTCAAATTCTGGGATCCAGCTTATCAATGTTTCACTTTCAATCAAGAAGATATGACTCCGACTGTAGAAGAGTACGCTGTTTTGCTTCACGTCGATAATGTATAATTCTATAAGATATATGTGAATGAGCCCAAGCCGATGACCTTCAAGAAAAAACTAGTGAAATTGACAGACATGACCGACACATGGGCCAAAAATAGATAAAGAAGAAGAATGAAGTCATCTGTATCCCGTGGTTTTCCCTGCGAGATTTGGTTCTGAACCATCCCGATATGTTGAAGAGAGTGAATCTGTTCGCTTTGGCCATTTACAGATTGATCGTCTTCCCAAAAGTTCTCAGACATATAGAAGTTGCAGTAGTAGATTTTTTTGAAAGGTTAAAACAAGGAATCAACCTTGTCCCAACTATTTTGGCCGAGACCTTCAGATCCCTAAGCAGTTTAGGAGGAAAGGGAAAAGACGTTTTATCGGATACGCGCAGTTACTCAATGTTTGGATTTTGAGCCACTTCTGGAAAGTAGAGCGCATATCGTTCCATATGTTTTCAAAAACATTTGCCCCGTTGGAAGCTTATCTTAAGAAAGAATAGCCAAAGGAGGTCATCAAATAGCATTGGGTTTTAGCTTTTCAGAACCTTTGCGCTGAGGATGTAACTTGGAGAGCACCGTGGATACGCCCGTCGGTTCTGTTATAAAAGGTTGGAAACCAAGATTAGGTGCCATTACTCGGGTTATGGGGAGGAGTTGGATATGCTCCATTAATGGTCCAAAGGTAATTTTCTTCACGACAATTCATACCCGCCACCGGAGAATTAGCACAGTTCGAGTTTGCTTTCGCGGGTGAAGGTTATATGAAGAGGGTCCGAGACACTGCAAAATCTTGGAAGAAAATTCATCTGATGGAGTTGGCTCTATACGCTGATACTCTCACCCAAGATTACGACATATGGAGAAAGCAACGGGTGAATAGTCAGCAAGTCTCGTCGACAAATTACACTTTCCAGAATCCTTTCTCGGAAGGAATGCCATCCGAGCTAGAAATGGCAAGACAAGAATTTGAACGCGAAAAGGCCAAGATGTTACGGGACCTTAGTGCTCTTCAAGAAAAAAACTACCAGCTGAAGATCGACGTTCAGATTGAAAGATCCAGAACCGAGAAAGTGCAAAAAGAAGCTGAAGTCGTAAGAAATGACTTAAGAGATCTTCATCTAGAAAATAAAAGGTTAAGGGGCGCTATAAAAAATAGTGGACTGGGCAAGTCGTCAGCGGAATGGAAAGAAGAATTAAGCAACATCAAATGTGGGATAGAATTTTGGAAAGGGAAAGCGAAGAAAGAAGAGGAAAAGGCTACGCGGGTTATGATAGAATTAACGAAGAAGAGCGCCGAATACAAAACTATGTCTGCCGAATTAATGACTAGTCGATCTGAACGTCAAGAACTAAGAGAGAAAATATGAGATTTAGAAAATACGCTCCAAGCTCATCAACAATAACTAGATACTCTCCTAGAGGCCTTGGAAGAAAAGAATGGTCAGTATGACAGAGATACTCGTGCTTACGAAAGAGCCCTCTATGAAAAAGACGAGAATCTTAGCTATTTGATCAATGAAATTTGTAAGGCAGCCATGCACGTGGTACAACTATCAGATGAAGCAGAAGATCTCAGTTGCTAATTCCCTCCGAACCAAAAATCAAGCATATCGAAATTCTTAGAACGAGTAAAGAAATATAGCGATATAGCTAGAAAGTTTATGTAACGGTTGAATCAAAAAATGGCAAAACATTTTGTAATGGACTCTTTTGATAAATGAAATGCCTAAATAGGGGCTATCTTGAAATCAACACCAATTTCTTGCATATTCATTCATGACTAACATTTATTTGACATTTATTCATTCATTCATTCATACATTCCATAATTATTCACTAAGCTTAAAATCATACAATTCGCAGTTGCGACTATACAAGGCTGGAATCACACCATTCGTATAGGACGCGCCGACAAGCTAGAGTAATGGAGGCTGAATTCAATGAAAGAATCGAAAAGGATGGAAAGAGCCCAAAGGAAATTACAAGAACAATTGGCTAAGTCACAGCAAGAAACGAGGGATCTGATAGTGAGATCTCGAGAGGAATCACTTGAACAAAATGATCAAATGGCTAAGATGATGGAAATGATGTCAGCTTTGGTCAAGGAAAAGGGACCCATGCAGAGCCCCGATGTCATGGAACCTCAGTCGAGAGTTAATCATGATCAGGATCCGCTCTATCCCCCAGGATTCACCCCACCGCACGCCCACGCAACACAAAAAGGGTACACTCAAGGGGAACCTACAAGCTTGGAGCAACGACCTGTGCCACCTGCTTATCTAGGGCAAGGAATATTTATATCAAACCCTAGAGGTAATCCTGCCAATCCAATCGTTCCAGATTTGGATAATCCAGCAGAAATAGCCAAGTTGAAAATAGATGACCACGAGGCTCAAGAGAAGTATAGGAGCTTGGAGGAAAGACTCAATGCGATAGAAGGCACTGAAGTCTTCTCTGCATTAAGTGCTAAAGAGCTTATTTTGGTGCCCGATCTGGTTCTACCTCCAAAGTTTAAGGTGCCAGATTTTGAAAAGTACGATGGGACGAGATGCCCAAAAGCTCATTTTGTCATGTTTTGCCGGAAGATGGCCGATAATGTGAATAAATATAAGCTGCTCATATATTATTTTCAAGATAGCCTGGTCGGATCAGCTCTTCGATGGTATAATTAGCTTAGTAGAGAAAGGATCCAATCATCGAAGGACTTAGCGTCGGTATTTTGTGAATAGTACAAGCACGTATCTGACATGGTGCCTGATCGGATGACTCTGCAGATAATGGAAAAAAAGTCGGCAGAAACTTTTAGATAGTATGCGTAGAGATGGAGGGATATCTCGGCCCAAGTAGAACCCCCACTAACTAAGACTGAGATAACGGTCATTTTCATCAACACTCTGAAAGCGCCATTCTATGACAAGCTAGTAGGAAGTACCGCGAAGGACTTTGCGAATATTTTGATATCCGGGGAACTTATTGAGAATGCCATCAAGAGTGGAAGGATGAAAGGTCACGAAAGCTCAAAAAGGGCAGCACCCATGAAGAAGAAAGAGCCAGAAACCCATATAGTGGGGACTGGAAGCCGTTATACTCCTAATCCGTATCCAAACCAACCCCGACCTCGATATCACCCACCTCCAAACTTCTATTATCCTCCCCAAAGCCCTTACTACCAGACACCACCTCTTTACCCTTCTTACCCCATTTACGCCACAAATAACCAAAGACCAGTCGCCACGTTCCCACAAAATACCATGCCCGCCCAAGGCCAACCCAAAAACGAACAAAAGCCGACAAAGCCCAATTCTGAGAGGTCACAATTTACTCCTATTCCTATGTCGTATAGGGAACTGTACCTAAAACTTTTGGAGAAACAATTGATATCCCCGCATTATATAGCACCCCTGAAGCCTCCATACCCAAAATGGTACGATCCAAATGCTAGTTGCGTGTACCATGCTAGAAACTAGGGGCATTCTACAAAAAATTGCCTTGCCTTTAAAAGGAGGGTTCAAGGACTCATTGACGCGGACATTCTACAAGTTGATGGTGCTAGCAGTACGGCTGGGAACCCATTCTCTAACCACACCGAAGGGAATGTGAGCGTGGTAACGAAGGAGAGCAACTGGCAAACCAAAAGCTGTGTTTCTGAAGTAAAGACGCCTCTGCAGAAAGTCTGGGAGGTACTGGTTGAGAAGGGATTGCTCAGTCGACCCGACAGAATTCTCGAAGAAGGAGGTCAAGGTTTTATGACTTTCATGGTATTGAAGGGCACGACATTCAGTTCTGTGAGGAATTTAAAAGATTACTTCAAAACATGATTGATAATAAGGAGATTGGGATCTTTAACAAAGGTGAAGAAGCCGATAAAGGAGAAGTATGCGCCTCTGACAATCAATCGTTATGTTTCCCGTATAGCGCCGATCGACCATTGATAATTTATTACGACACGAAGAAGAAACCGGTAAAACCAAAAGTGATAATTGAAGTACCATCTCCTTTCCCTTACAAGGACGACAAGACGGTACCATGGAAATACGACGTCAACATCGTTACACCTGAAGGTGAAAAGTCCGAAGCCACGACTGGAAGTATTGGAGAAGTAGGTCATTTTACCCGCAATGGGAGGTGTTATTCTAAAGAGGTTGAGCCGACGAAGAAGAATAGTGACTTGAAACAGAAAGGAAAAGCATTGATGCATAAGACTGAAGTCGAGCATGAAACTCCACCTGAGCAAGAAGTTAAAAAGCCTGTGGATGAGGAGGAAGCACAGGAATTCTTGAAGGTCATCAAGCATAGTAAATATAATATGGTAGAACAATTGAACAAGCAGCCAGCGTGAATCTCGGTGTTGTCTCTACTGTTGAATTCAGAGCCACACCGGAACGCTTTGTTGAAGGTATTAAATCAAGCTTACGTGGCAAATAATATATCTGTTGAGAAGCTCGATAGGTGGGTAAATAACCTGAACGCAGATACTTTCATTTCTTTTAGTGATGATGAAATACCGCTAAATGGTAAGGGCTTCGTGAAAGTATTACACATCACAACTCGCTGCAAAAGTTATATAATACCAAACGTGCTCATCGATAACGGGTCGGCACTCAACGTCATGCCTTTGGCTACGCTTTCCAGGATTCCGATGGATCTGTCCTATCTAAGACCTTCTCAGTCAACAGCAAGGGCATTCGATGGGACAAGACGATAAGTCATGGGAAAGATCGAGATCCCTCTAGAAGTAGGTCCTTACATATATGATGTCGAGTTCTAGGTCATGGACATCACACCCTCATATAACTGCTTTTTAGGAAGACCTTGGATCCATTCTGTTGGAGCAGTCCCATCATCTCTCTATCAAAAGATGAAGTTTATCATGGATGGCTGTTTGGTCACTGTCGAGGGCGAAGAAGACATTGTCGCATCTATCTCTGCTGATGCACCCTACCTTGAAGTAAATAAAGATGCAGTAGAATACTCCTTCAGATCCCTCAAATTTGTCAATGCCACATTTGTTGCAGAGGAAAACAGAATTCTCGTGCCTAAGCTATCAATGAATACCAAGATGGGAATTAAGCTGACCGTGGGAAGGGGAGCACGAGTGAAAAAAGGTTTAGGAAGATATCAACAAGGGATAGTTAGGGCTCTAAAGCCAGTACATCATAAGGCTCGATACGGTCTGGGGTTCCAGCCAGACGTACGTCAAAGAAGAAAACAGTGGAAGAAAGATCAAGAAAGAATGATCGCGAGAACCTTAGGCTGAGAACTAGAATAGAAGCCCATAGAGTACCCTCCTTTGTCAAGAACATTTACGTCTCCAGGAATGATATACCCGGGGCAGGATAATTCACGGAGCACGCTATTATTGATCAGAAATGGTTTGTAGAATATCAGTATAAATGTCATTGACAAAGGAGCTGATGCGATTAAAGATGTTTCAATGATACGGCCTTGTCCTCCTAGTTTCGTGTTAAACAATTAGACTGCTGAGGACCTTCTTGTAGTTTCTAAGTCTTTAAAGTAATGCTCAATATTAACTCTCTGTTGTGTCCCTAGATATAATATGATTCTTTTGTAAGAGCTTGCGTTCGCTCTTTATCATTCAAATGAATATCAATGAAGATGCATTTTGTCATGATCTTTTGCATTCTCACTAATTTCATAATTATTCCCTCATTTCACAGCCTGTCCTTACATTTACCTCATACCACACCATAACATTTTGCTTGTTGGTTCCAATATTTTGATGCCCCTTTATAGCTTCTTTTTCCAGTTAACTTTCAGGTGCTCAGATATCAACGACATGAACAAACTAGTTACGAGTCTTGAAATCGATTTTGAGAAAGTTGTTTGTTTAGGAGAATTCAAAGTCGAGGAAAATGCTGAAGACTATGTCTCGTCTCCTGACTTACTAAGAATAGTGGAACAAGATGATAAACAGATTTTACCTCATCAAGATCTGTTGAAACAATAAACTTGGGAACTGAAGAAAAGAGGCAAGAAGTGAAGATTGGGACCTCCATTTCAGAGGACACCAGGCATAACTTGATTGCTTTGCTCCGTAAATACAAAGACGTATTCGCATGGTCGTATCAGGACATGCCAGGATTAGATGAGGATGTAGTGGTCCATAAACTCCCACTGAAACCAGAATGCAAACCCATTCAACAAAAACTAAGAAGGATGAGACCCGAAATGCTGTTGAAGATAAAAGAAGAAGTCAAGAAGCAATTTGATGCTGGCTTCCTACAAGCCTCCAAATATCCAGAATGGGTAGCTAACATAGTCCTGGTGTCGAAGAAAGATAGAAAAGTATAAATGTGTGTGGATTATCGTGACCTGAATCGAGCAAGTTTAAAAGATAATTTTCCCTTACCGCACATTGATACATTGGTGGATAACACAGCAAAACATTCATTATTTTCCTTCATGGATGGATTCTCGGGGTATAATCAGATTAAGATGGCTCCTGAGGATATGGAGAAAACTACCTTCATAACGATGTGGGGAACATTCTGCTACAAGGTGATGCCGTTCGGATTAAAGGATGCTGGGGCAACATATTAGAGAGCCATGGTGACGTTGTTCCATAACATGATGCATAAAGAAATAGAAGTCTACGTTGATGATATGATTGCTAAATCCCGAGAGGAAAGAAAGCATGTTGTGAACCTCAGAAAGTTGTTCGAAAGACTAAGAAAGTTTCAGCTGAAGCTTAATCCAGCCAAATGTACGTTTGGGGCTACCTCGGGAAAATTGCTGGGCTTCATTATCAGCGAAAGAGGTATTGAGGTTGATCCAGATAAAATAAAAACCATACAAGAACTACCACTTCCGCGTATGCAAAAAGAAGTTAGAGGATTTTTAGGAAGGTTGAACTACATCGCTCGATTCATTGCTCAACTTACCAACCAGTGTGACCCAATTTTTCGACTCCTTCGAAAACATAACCCGGGAGAATGGAATGAGGAGTGCCAAGTGGCTTTTGACAAGATAAAACAGTATTTGTCTAGCCCTCCGGTGCTAGTACCGCCAACTCCAGGAAGACCATTAATATTGTATCTGACTGTGTTTGAAAATTCAATGGGTTGCGTATTGGGGCAACATGATGAGTCAGGGAAAAGCGAAAAGGCAATTTACTACCTCAGCAAAAAGTTCACAGAGTATGAGGTAAAATATTCGTCAATCGAAAAATTTTGTTGTGCATTGGTTTGGGTAGCTCGGAAACTCAGGCAATATATGTTGTATCATACAACGTGGCTAATTTCAAAGCTGGACCCAATAAAGTATATGATAGAATCACCTGCACTCTCAGAAAAAATGGCACGATGGCAGATCCTACTATCGGAGTACGACATTGCCTACGTGAGTCAAAAGTCAATAAAAGGAAGCACAATAGCTGACTTCTTAGCAGCTCGAGCAACGGAGGAATATGAGCCATTAAGATTTGATTTCCCTGATGAAGACTTGATGCGCATTACAGAAAAAGAGTCTGAGTCATCAAAAGAGAAGTTGTGGAAGATGAGCTTTGATGGTGCATCGAACGCATTAGGGCATGGGATTGGAGCAGTCTTGATATCACCAGAAGGGAGCCATTATCCGTTCACCGCCAGATTGAACTTCTTCTGTACCAATAACATAGCAGAATATGAGGCTTGTATCATGGGACTTCGTGTAGCAATTGGACGAAACGTCAAAACTTTAGAGGTGTGCAGAGACTCAGCATTGGTGATTTACCAAATCCGTGGAGATTGAGAAGTAAGGGATCCAAAATTGGTTAAATACAGTGATCTAGTGGCGAAACTGATCAAAGAATTCAAAGAAGTAACTTTTAATTACCTTCCACGAGAAGAAAACCAATTGGCTGATGCCCTGGCCACTTTGGCTTCAATGTTCAAAGCAAATAGAGAAACGGAAATAATGCCTCTCCAAATGAGTATATATGAGGCCCCTGCACATTGTTGTAGCATTGAAAAAGAGATAGATGGACGGCCTTGGTTCCATGATATCTTAGAATATGTCAGGAATCAAAGGTATCCCGAACAAGCAAATGAGAACGACAAAAGAACAATCAGAAGAATGGTAGTGGGATTTGTTCTTGATGGGGACATTGATATCGCGTGATATGAAGTAATAAAATTTATAAGGAACTTGATCACACCAAAACTAACTAATATCACGACGTTGAGGCAAGCGCACCTGTCGAACAGTAGTATAGCTTAGTGGCAAGACCGAGTTATCGTACCCAAGGGAACTAAAAGTACTAATACTTACATTCTTTCTATTATCTAGCCTAAAAATAAAAGGGGGTTGTTTAACTAATTCTAAATCTAAACTAAAAGTGCACAAAAAGTAAATTGAGGAAAAACTTTAGGGGAAAAGCTAATTGATATGGACAATACTCAATGGAGAATCCACCTAGACTTCACTTGTTATTATTTTCTTGAACTATATGATTTCTTTACTTGACTTGATCCGTAGAGATCCCTAACTTATGCTAAACCCTCCATCAAGGTGAAGAGCAACTAGGCCTAAGTTGTTAATTAAAGTTCCCTTATTAATTAACTCCCTAGGTTGCATTAATTCGATCTATGGCTCCCCATATTAGGTTTGACCCTAATCTGACAGATTTATGTTGCCCTATGTCTAGGGTTGCATGCAACTCCGCTTAATTATGGTAGATCTACTCTTATCACAAGGACTTTTGCTCCTCTGCTCTAAGCACATCTAATTCTTGAAATAATACCTAGGATTATTAAATCAAGAATAAAGAACGCATAATTAAGAACAATTCAAGTATTTATCAAATAAATCAAGAATAAATAACAAGACCTGTCTTAGGTTTCATCCCCCTCAAGTATTTGAGAGGTTTAGTTCATAATAAAGAAGAGAAACATCACAGAAGATATAAAATAACAAAACATGAAAGAACCTGAAAATCCCTAAAGGAATTTAGAGAGATCCCCTATATTGCTGCAGAATTCCGGCTTCTGGGATGAATCAATCGGCTTCTCCCTTGGAGTAATCCCCTTGCTTTTACCTTCAGTGTGGCATAAAGACGAGAAGAAAAATATCTCTAAAAACGTATATCTGCCTCTGCCTCATGAGGTCTTTATATAGAGAGCTTGTGGGGAGTCTTTCTTAGCCTCTAAGCATCCCAATTTGAGTGAAATTCCCCTTCCTCACGACTAGAACATGCCCGTGTGCCACGCCCGTGTGACTTCGATAGAGGCTGTGTGATATTCTGTTTATGGGGCACGGCCGTGTGGCTTGGCCATTCTTGTCGGGGTTAGACCGTGTGATCTTTATGTTACACGGCTGTGTGCCACGGCCGTGCGGTAAATCCTTGGGCCGTGCGTTAAGCTATTTTTTGGCCCATTTTCCTCATTTTTGGTCCATTTTTGGTTATTTTCTCTTCCTATGCTTTTTTGAGTATAAGATATGAAAAAGAAAGGTTAAGAGCACCAATTCTCACTAAATCATTAATAATTCATTCAAAATATAGGCAAAATATGAGGTAAAAATATGTATAATTTAGTGTTTATCAGACATCCTATACAAAAAAGGAAAAGATCAAGTGCTTCTGAGATTCGTGGATGCTATTGAAGTCAGAAAAATACTTGAAGATGTCCATGAAGGAATCTGTTGGACACATGCCAATGGTTTTACTATGGCCAAAAAGATCATGAGACTCGGTTACTACTGGCTGACGATGGAAAGTGACTGCATTAGTTATGCAAGAAAGTGTCATAAATGTCAAATTTATGGCGATAAGATTCATGTAGCCCCTTCACCCCTTCATGTCATGACTTCTCCGTGGCATTTTTCTATGTGGGGCATGGATGTTATAGGGCCAATTTCCCCAAAAGCTTCTAATGGACACCGATTCATTTTTGTGGTTATAGACTACTTTACGAAATGGATAGAAGCCGTTTTATTTGCTAATGTGACGAAGACTGCAGTCTATAGATTCTTGAAAAAGGAAATCATTTGTCGATATGGTTTGCCTGAGAGAATCATTTTAGATAACGCTTTAAATTTAAACAACAAAATGATGAAGGAAGTGTGCGAGCAATTTCAAATAAAACATCATAACTCCTCCCCCTATCGCCCGAAGATGAACGGAGCTGTTGAAGCGGCCAACAAAAATATTAAGAAGATTATTGGAAAAATGACAGAGACATATAAGGACTGGCAC
Organism: Gossypium stocksii; assembly: GCA_020496765.1. Taxonomy (NCBI): domain Eukaryota; kingdom Viridiplantae; phylum Streptophyta; class Magnoliopsida; order Malvales; family Malvaceae; genus Gossypium; species Gossypium stocksii. Next base: position 87,566,567 of record CM035627.1, on the reverse strand, counting down.
GAGAAGTTACCATTTGCTTTATATGCATACCGCATAGCTCTACAGACATCTACGGGAGCAACTCTTTTCTCGCTGGTCTATGGAATGGAAGCTGTGCTACCTATCGAAGTTGAGATCCCTTCTCTACGAGTCTTAATGAAGTTGAAACTAGAGGAAGCAGAATGAGTTCAACTCGATATGACCAGCTAAATCTCATCGAAGAAAAACGCTTGAAGGCAATCTGTCATGGACAGATGTACCAAAAAGGAATGATCATGGCCCATGACAAGAAGGTACGACCAAGAGAATTCCACGAAGGAGAGCTCGCGCTGAGAAAGGTTCTCCCAATACAAAAGACTTACGAGGAAAATGGGAACCAAATTGGGAAGGACCATACGTCGTAAAGAAAGCCTTCTCGGGTAGAGCTTTGATTCTCACTGAGATGGATAGGAAGGAGTTACCGAATCTAATAAACTCTGATGCTGTGAAGAAATATTATGCCTAAAAAAAGGATCAAGATGAAAACCCGAAAAGAGCGTCTTGATAAACAAAAAGAATTAGTATGAAAACCCGAAAGGGCGTCCTAATGAAGCAAATCTGGGCTTAAAGAGCAATGCGGTTGGAACGGTGGGTCAAACAACGAGACTACAGTATTTGAAGCATTTTTGAAAGCTCGAAATCTTTTACACAAGAAGCCATACTCAAAAAGATTCTCGATTGACAAACGTGGAAGAGTTCATGCGTTGAATATCTAGAGCATTTGTATCCGCTGAATGCAATCCCCTTTCTCTTTATGACACTTTTTACTATCCTTGGTTAATTTTCTTTGTTTGTTACCTTTGAAATAAATAAATGTGAGGTATCCCTTTCATACCTACCTGACCATTTTCATGCATCTCATTGTATGGTTTATTTAAATAATAAATAGTAGAATGACATACTCTAAACAAAAGAAATATTGAGCATTACCCGGATGAGAGTTCGATAAGTACAAAAGCCTCAAAGCAAGGACAAAGTTCAATAGGGGGCAAAATAGTGATATTTGAGAGACACAGATTACTTGTAAAGTTTGAAGGACGGGTACAAAAGCACGAAGAGAAAGTCAAGAATCAAAGCAATGAATGCAGATCATCATAAGAATCGTGACGAAAAGGGATATATGACAAACAAGCCCAAGGCGCATAGCATAATCATGTAGCCATCAAGGCATTTAAGACCAACATGTGCATATCATGATAACATCATGCATGACATATACAGGTACTCCAGCAGAGCAAGAAATTTTGAATGATAGTTATACCGGATCAAGGAATAGACACCTGAGTTCCACCAGATGATTTGTTTTGGTATTCTGATATTTTTATTTCTGTTTTTAAAAATCAACTCATATTGCGAGAGGTGAGTTGAGCCTCAGGACACGCTGAGGTATTTTCAATTTCTGTTTTTAAAAAAATCAACTCATATTGCAAGAGATGGGTTGAGCCTCAGGTCACACACTGAGGTATTTTCAATTTCTATTTTTCAATTTATGTTTCAAAAATCAACTCATATTGCAAGAGGTGAGTTAAGCCTCGGGACACGTTGAGGTATTTTCAATTTCTGTTTTTCAATTTATGTTTCAAAAATCAACTCATATTGCAAGAGGTGAGTTGAGCCTCGGGACACACTGAGGTATTTTCAATTTCTGTTTTTCAATTTATGTTTCAAAAATCAACTCATATTGCGAGAGGTGAGTTGAGCCTCAGGTCACACGCTGAGGTATTTTTAATTTCTACTTTTCAATTTACGTTTTCATCAAAATCAACTCATATTACGAGAGGTGGGTTGAGCCTTAGGTCACACGCTGAGGTCACACACTGAGGATAAAGATTGGAGCTGATGAAGACACCAGATTTTGCCTCCCTGAAGTTGCAGTGAAGCTGATCGAAGATATCAGATCTTACCTTTCTGAAGTTGCAGAAGAGAAGACCACAAATCTTATCTTATTGAAGTTGTAGAATAGTAGATTAAAGTTGTAGATCATATCTTCCTAGAGTTGCAATGAAGAAGATCGAAGCCATAAATCTCATATCCTTGAAGTTACATTGGAATAGATTAAAGTTACAAGACATGTCTTTGAAGTTGCAGTGGATTGAACCAAAGCTACAAGACGCAGTGGACTGGAAAGAGAGCTGAATAAGAAGAGCACCAAAGAAGTCAAAACTTAGCGAGATCGAACCAATTTGGTCTTCCTTGAAAGTCTTTGCTCTATTCCCGTTGCACGAAAATGAGCAAATAGGGGCAGCTGTAGAAGCCCAAATTGCCTGGGCCCTTTAGAACTAAAACCCAACATTAACCCAAAACCCATTTAATTACAACAAACCTTAAACCCAATTTTGACCCCATACACATAACATAAAACCTACCCAAACCAATACCAGCAACCCAACTACTAAACTAAAACCCCATAACCTATTCCATCAAACCCCACAAACCCAATCAGACCCAAACCCAAATGGCAGCCCGATTTTACAAACCAAAATTAAAAACCCAATTAAGCCCAACTATACAACCCTAGCCCAAAATTGGAAAACAAAAAAGAAAACCTAACCCTAGCCCTATGTTCGGTGCCGCAACCACTCTTCTGCCACCAGCCGAACCTACCACCACCTACCCACTGATCACTGCACCACCGGCTACCTACTCTCTGCTCCAAGCACCTGCAAGCATTAAAACAAGACAAGACAGAAAGAAATAATAGAAAATAGTAATGTAAAGGCTATAAAAGCCATCAAAATAAATGTAAAAGGGTCGGTCATTTGATCAATACAAGAAACAATATTCTTCGAATACAAAACCATAGATTCAAACAGTGTTTCCAGCAACCATAGATTCAAACAGTGTTTCCAGCAATACCAGAACATATATTCAACACCAAGCAGGGACTTCCGAAAATAAACAGAGATTGAGTACAGGATGAGAGAGACTAGCAAAAGCACAAGCCCATCAAAATAACAACAGATTTGCAGAGAGGTGGCTTCATTGTTTCATATTTCTTTTTAAAATTTATTTATCTTTAATCTATTTATATATATATATATAAACAACCATTTATTAAGCATAGATATTTTAAAAATAACAAAAAAAATAAAGGAATTACCTTTCGAATTCCGGCCACCGCGTGGGCGACGGCAACGGTGGCGGTGTGCGACGGCCCTCCTGGCCGGGATCTAGGGGTTGCCCAGAGAGAAAGGGAGAATTCTCCCTCTTTTTTCTGAAACAACAATGAAATGAGTTGTTTTTAAAAAATTTTTGGGTTTTATAAGCTGACCGAACGGCAGCGTTTTGGGGTTCCCTCCCCAAATGCAAAACGACGTCATTTTGGGGAGGGAACCCGTGACCCGACCCGCCTGGGAAGAAGATCCACGTGTTTTTTAAGCGAAAGGGCAATTTGCGCATTTGGCCCTTCCGCTTTTTCAAGCATTTACAATCGAGTTTTTTTACTTTAATTCGGCCCTGGAATTTATGGCTATTTTCAATTTGGTCCCCTATGCTGCGCAGCGTTTTGAAGGAAAGGAATAATTTCTGTTTCAGTCCCCCTAAGTTACGCGCGTATTGTATTTTAATCCTTTTCTCTTTATTTCTTTTTAAAAATTGCCCTAAAACTTTGTTTTTAATCCCAATTTCGTCCTTTTTCGGATTTAACTTGATTTTTATATTCTTATTTTTAATATTATTTATTATTATACTTATTGTTATTTTCTATTTTATAAATATATTTTTATCACTCGTTTATATTTTTTATTTTATCCTTATTATTATTATTATTACTAAATCTATTATTTATTAGTACTTTACTATTATTAGTATTCATTTTTTACTTAATACTTATATATATACTACGTTTTTTTTAATATTATATTTTTAATACTTTATATATTATGTATATACTTTTTTAATACTATTATTATTTCTCATATATATATTTCACGTATATACTTTTAATATTATTATTGTGTATATATTTTTAATATATATGTATATATTTATGTAGTTTTATTAATAGTTTGTTTCTAACATTATTATTATTCCTTATATGTATATATATTTCACGTATATCACTCGTATGTATTGTTAATATTTTGCAATTACTATGTTTATTATTTGCCGTATATTCGCCTTTTTTTTTCCTTATTGTTTGCATGTTTTGAATTTAATATATGTTTAGATTGTATTACATTACAATATTATTACAAGTTTTTATATCATTTTCAAAATACTTTTTCATGTTTTTCAAAAATAAGGTATTTTCCGATTTTAACACTAAGTCCGTGATTTCATCGCTATGTTGGGTGAATCACATTGGCTCGTGTTAAAAAAGGGGCATCCTTTTAAAAAACCAAAAACATAAGATTTCTTTTTTCTTTCAATCGGATCACGATTAAATATCAAATTGAACTCATATTTTTGAAAATTAAGACAACATGTGTTTAATAAGATACCAATTTTGGGCGTCACGAGGGTGTTAGTACCTTCCTCGTGCGTAACCGACTCCCGAACCCTATTTTTCTCTGGAGTTTTGACGTAGACCTAAAATCGACCTTCTTTTTACCCAAAAATAAATTTTTTCTATTAAAAAAAGATTTATTAGGTGTCCGATCACACCTAGGAAAAAGGATCGGTGGCGACTCCCTTTTTCAATAAAATCAAATTTCAGTTTTCAAATTTTTTCAATCAATCACCCCAATTAGCGACCCAAGCAAATTTTACGTCGCTACACTTTTAATAGGCAAACACCTGAAACGACGTCGTTTTGGGGACAAGGAATAATGTCCCTTAGTCCCTATCTCCTTTCTCATGTTTCATTTTAATCCTTCATTCTTTTTACATTTTGCAATCTATCCCTTTAATTTCATTTCTATTTCATTTTGGTCCACATTGAAACGGTGCACTCTGAGGACTAGGAATAATTTCCCATCGAGTCCCTACACTTTTGCACGCATTCCATTGGGGTCCTTACTTTGGTTTTATTTAATTTATTACAATTTATGCCTTTAATTCTGTTTAAATTTTAATTTAGTCCTTTGATTAATTTTATTATTTATGTTCATTTTACATATTTGTTTATTATTTATTATTCTTTTAAATACCTAGGCTTAATATTATTTTTTTCCTTAAAAAATATAATTGTTTATAATCTTTATTTATGTAAAATTTTATTATTATCATCATTATATTATATTATTTTTCCTGTTACGTATTTATTTCTTTTTTGATACTTTCATGATTATCTATTATCATGCACATTCTACCCTTTTTATCTTTTCTTTTTCTCTTCACATTATTGTTTAGTTAATATTAGACTTAATTGATTATTGCCATTACTTATTTGTTGTTTTATTATTATAGATATAGTCATTTTGCTTATTTGCGCTATCATTTTATTATTGTTACAGTTATGTCACAAGCCGTGTTTAAGTAAATTCATTCTTTTACACTATACTTCAAAAGATAAATACCTATCGTTTTAAATTTCACATTTATCATTATTTCAAAAAAGAAAAGTCTTAAAAAATAAGCAATGTTCCGTATTTGGAGATTTGAGAAGTCGTACCCTAACTTCCTAGGTTTCAATTTTTCTCGTTGAACCTAAATCACCGAATATCCTTTTAAAATCAAAATACATGAGTTTTAAATAAAAAATAAAAGGAAAGGCCATTCTCAAGGATTCGAGGTGTTGTGTCCTAACTTACTGGATGTGACATTTTGTTACCTCGAGATGAGAAAATCTTAAAAAATAAGCAATGTTCTGTATTTAGAGATTCGAGAAGTCGTACCCTAACTTACTGGGTTTCGATTTTTCTCATTGAACCTAAATAACCGAATATCCTTTTAAAATTAAAATACATGAGTTTTAAATAAAAAATAAAAGAAAAGCTTATTCTCAAGGATTCGAGGTGCTGTGTCCTAACTTACTAGATGTGACATTTTGTTACTTTAAGATGAAAGGGTCTTTAACATACGTTTTGATTTACTCAAGCATTTTTTAAGTAAAATTAACATTAATATAAAGATGGATCGTATTTTAAACTCTTTCCAAGTTTTCAACTTTCAACACTAAGACATTAATTAATCAATTAGGTACCAATTTAGGACATTACGAGGGTGCTAATCCTTTCTCGTACGTAACTGACTCTCGAACCCATTTCCTGAATTTTGTAGAGCAAAATTGTTGTTTTAATAAATCAAACTATTTATTAAAACGATCAAATTACGAGGTTACCTGATTACACCTCAAAAACAAAGATTGGTGGTGACTCCTATTTTTGTTTTTAAATAAAAAGTTGACCTTTCAAAAAAATGGTTTTGACAGCTTGGCGACTCCGCTAGGGACGTAAAAAAGAGATTTAAGCCACAAGTTGATTACTTTTTGTCTTTTTGTTGAAAATTGAAAATTTGGTTTAAATCTATGATTCTTTTGGTTGCATTTCATTTTTGTGATTTTCATCATTGGTATGTTTTCTTTATTGGGTCGAGCCTTTAAATATATTTTTACATATTGCATTACATGACCGCTCGATTATACCCTTTTAAGTGGGAGTGAGAAACTATTCCTTCGTAAGGTCCTCACCTCCATGCAGGATAGTGGATCGATTTCGGGATACATCCATACCTATGTCTTCATGAGATTTTCATCTCCGTGTAGCCATAGGGAAATGTATTCCCCTAAACTGACCTCAGTCCATATGAGCCTATAATGGGTGAGGATCAAGAAATCTGCCAGTTCAGGTACCATTTACTTTAGTGAGAAACTATTCCTTCGTGAGGTCCTCACCTCCATGCAGGATAGTGGATCGCTTTCGGGATACATCCATACCTATGTCTTCATGAGATTTTCATCTTCGTGTAGCCATAGGAAAATGTATTCCCCTGAACTGAACTCAGTCCATATGAGCCTATAATGGGTGAGGATCGAGAAATCTGTTAGTTCAGGTACCATTTACTTTAGAACCGAACTGCATATAATGAGCTTTAAGAGCCAACCTTAGGTAGAACCACACATACCCCTAATGGTTATCCAAATAGGTGCTCTATTACGTATACCCTTAGTGGTCATCCAAATAGGTGCTCTATTTGTTATTTATTTTTTTGTACTGACGTGTTTTCTTTTGTTTTGGTTATGATTGCATTACATTTTTATCATAGAAAAGAGGTGTTGATTCACGTTCAGTTGCTAAATAAAGAACTTGTCATGGAAAATGGTTTTTTTATAAAGTAGAAGACAATACGGCAGTCCGAATATGGTCTGAGAAAACACAACGAGAGAAAGGTGAAAGTCTGACAGAGGAATACACGACTTTGCCTCGTTGCCCGAGAATCCAAGCCGACAAAGATTATTCGAGAGCAGTCAACGTCCTGACTTACTTAAAGAAGCTAACAAGCATCATGAGGATAAGTGAGTAATGAGTCGCAACCAAGATCAAGCAAAAAAGGAGATAGTAGATACATCTCTTGAAAATTTCGTGAGATTTGATCTTAACATTCGGATATGAAGAAAAAGATCAATATTTTCACTTCGAATATTAGGGCAATACCGTATATGTCAATATTCGTTTTATGTAAAGAGATTTACTTTCTAGAAAAATTATTCTAATATAATTGAATCAGAATCAATGCCTCCTTTTGCATTCATCTCATATATCTGCTTTACGTTGCATTATATGCATTAAAATTCACAAAAAGACACTAATTAATCGAACTTATGAAAGTTAACCTAGAAACCAGCAAAAGTCTACCAACTAAATATCGTTACGATACTCGTGACAAAACCAAAGCAATGGCTCAAAGGTTGGAGAGACTAGAACAGATTCAAAAGGACATGCAAGATCAGTTGCAAGCACAACTGCAAGAACAACTACAAGAACAATTAGCCAAAGTTCAACAAGACATGAGGGATCAAATACAAGAATCCCAAAGAAGTATGACAAGCCAATTGACCCAGTTACTGGTTGGAGGAATCGAAAAAGAGAAGAGCATTATGGTCAACTCAGAGGATGATAATGAAGACCCTACCTATCCCCTAGGCTTTACCGTAAACGTTCAGGCTCAACCAGACACGTATCCATAAAGAGTATCTGTTACCATCAGACCCCAATAATATCAGGCCGGTACCTAAGCACCGATAAACTACCCAATAGGCTCAGGTTCCAATCCGGGGGATAATCCAACCAATCCCGTTGTTCTTGATCTAGACAACATAGCAGAAATAGAAAAAGCAATGGTGGAACTGCCAAAACAACTTGAAGATCGGTATAGATAGTCAAAAGAAAAATACAAAGCAATGGAGAATGCTGATTACCATTGCAGAATTAATGCTAAGGACTTGAGTTTGGTCCCAGATCTAGTGTTCCCATCAAATTTCAAGACTCCAGAGTTTGAAAAGTATAATGGGACTAGTTGTCCTAAAGCTCACATCACTATGTCTTGTCGAAGGATGATAGGATACATCAATAATGAATAATTATTAGTCCACTGCTTCCAGGATAGTCTGATCGAGTCAACTGCCAGATGGTATAACCAGCTGAGTCGTGCCAAAATCAACTCATGGAAAGACTTAGCACAAACTTTCATGAAACAATATAACCATGTGACAGACGTGACACCTGACAGAATCAAATTGTAGAATATGGAAAAAAAGTAAAGTAAAAGCTTCAGGCAATATACTCAGAGGTGGAGAGAGGTAGCAACGCAAGTTCAACCACCTCTCTTAGAGAAGAAAACAATAATGCTTTTCATCAATACTTTGAAAGCCCCGTTCATTAACCATATGTTGCGAAGCGCTACCAAAAGCTTCTCAGATATAGTAATGTCCGGTGAAATGATTGAAAATGCAATGAGAAGTGGGAAGATAGATACAAGGGAAAGCGCGAAAAGATCAACCTCGAAGAAAAATAAAAATAAAGTGAATAACATGAGTGTATACAATAAAGAGTATTCCAAACCTGTCACTATAGGCCAGCTGAGGGCCATAACTACTAGCTATCAGGGCCTCTGAAGGCAAGAATCCAACTCGAGGCCAAACACAGAAAGACTCCAGTTTACACCCATCCCGATGACATATAGGAAGCTGTATTAGAATTTGTTTGATGCGCATGTGGTATCCCTGTTCTACTTGAAATCCATGCAACTTTCATTCCCAAAATAGTATGATGTGAATGCTCAATGCGAGTACCATACGAGAATAACAAGACACTCAATTGAGAACTACACCATATTTAAAAACTTAATTGAAAGGTTTATCAAGACAGGCATCGTGAAGTTCAACGATCCATCAAAACTTAATATGGCAGGAAACCCGTTACCCAGTCATTCAGACCCAGGGGTAAATGCGATAATTGAGAGTGGAGGAAAGAGAACCAAAACTTATGTTGCAGAAGTAAAAACCCCGCTGAAATAGGTTTTGAAACAAATGATAGACATGGGACTAATCATTCAAGATTCGGAGGAAAAACCCAAAGGGATGAGGAACTACTGTAAGTTCCACGCTGAAGAAGGTTATGAAATCTAGGAGGGCGTTGAATTCAAAGCTTTGGTGCAAAGTTTAATGGATAACAAAGAGTTGGATTTCTTTGAAGAGGTCAAATGCCCGAAAGGAATGTTGGGAATTTGAACATTAACGCCATATCCAAAAAGGAAACTGGGGAAGAGAATTTTTAGGCAGTTGCCTAGGTGTGTTTTGAATAATTGGATTATGGAAGAGATCTATGTATTTTTTTTAGAGCTAATTCAGAATAATGTTCAAAACACTCTATTGCTCTAAACCGAGGAGCAATAAGAAGTCTTTTGTGAAATAGGCTTATGTCCAACATCTTTATTTCAAATAAAATGCATCTTTGTACCTTAATTCGAGTAAATATTCTTTTATTTATTTCATTTCATTCATAATCATACCATACAAATATTTATTCTTAGATTCTTTTATTCTTTGAGGTCTTCTTTCGTCCCTACAATAGGTCTCCAGATATCAATTATATGAGCGACACTGCTATTGACTCAAAACCTCCTTTTGAGTATGATATGTGTCCAGAGAAACCTTAGAATTTTGAAGATAATCGAGACTGTAGCTTATCTCCTTATTTGTTAAGGATGATAGGCTGATCTCGCCAAAAGCTTCTAGCGGGCATCGATTCATCTTTGTGGTCATCGATTACTTCACTAAATAGGTGGAAGCTGCTTCATATGCCAATGTCACAAAGTCGAGAGTCGGTAAGTTCTTGAAAAAAGAAATCATAGGTCGGTATAGCATGCCAAAAAGGATCATTGACAATACACTAAATTTGAGCAACAACACGATATAAGAAATTTGCAGTCTGTTCAAGATGAAACACCATATCACCCAAAATGAACGGTGTGGTGGCGGCAACTAATAAAAAATTAAGAAGATCGTGGGGAAAATGATTGAGACTCATAAAGATTGGCATGAGAAATTACCATCTATGCTTATTAAATGTCTGTTAGGACTTCCACCGGGGCAACGCCTTTCTTATTTATTTATGGAATGGAGGCGGTTTTGCCTATTAAAGTCGAGATTTCTTCTCTCCAAGTTTTTTTAGAGCTGAATTAGATGAAGTCGAATGGATCCAATCCAGATATGACCAGCTGAATTTGATCGAAGAAAAGAGGTTGAAACCTATCTTTCATGTTCAAAATGTACCAATAAAAAACGAATTATGCGAGCTTACGACAAAAAAGATTCACCCTAAAAAAATTCTATGAGGGGAACCTTGTATTGAAGAAGAGCATTCTCATACAAAAGGACTTCAGAGGAAAGTGGACGCCAAATTAGGAAGGACCTTATGTGGTAAAGAAGGCTTTTTCTGGAGGAGTGTTAATTTTGACCGAGATAAATGGCAAGAACTTGTCTAATCCTGTGAATTCGGATTCAGTCAAGAAGTACTTTACCTAAAAAAAAAGAGGAAAGGCCAAGGTAAAAACTCGTAAGAAGACGCCTTGAGACCAAAGGGGTTTTGAGTTGAAAACACAGAAAAAGGGCAATTCAAATTTTGATCAAAGGCGGGGCATGTGGTAGTTTTGTCCTATCTGAATTAACAAGGAGGGATGCTACATCTTAAGGTATCAACAAAGTACCCTAAGTCTTCTAAACACATATCAAGTTCAAAAGGTTCTCGAAGAGTTTGTACGGAGAAGCTCATGCTACGATATCTAAGGCACCTGTTTTCATCTTACTCATTTTGTATCTTAACAAAATTTGCTATCTTGATTAATTTATTTATTTCGAGCTTTGATCCCAATAGAATTCCATATTGTCCATTGTGGTAATCTTTTTCAAGCATTTTATATTGAAATAACGATTATTGGACTAATAATATTCAAGTAAAAGGAGTTCTGCATATTGTTCAGAAAAGTTTTCTAAATGGAATAAGGACTTGAAATAGAGCCACTAGTCAGAACTAACCAAATTTAGAAGTTGGAAACATTGGGGAACAAGTAGTTTAAATTGTCATTATTTCCTCGGGTTTGCTATCAAAGATACCAGCTAAACAAGAAGGCAGGGTAATACGCCAATGATAGAACCTTAATGAACAATCAACAATGTCAACCTAAGCACTAAAAGGGATCATTCTTGAAAAATGACATTCTACAGGTATCATTCATACACATCTAGTTAGGAGCATTTGATTTATTCTGATCATGACATCCTAATCACTTGGCATAAATAGGCCCATGAAATGGATTCTGATCAAACAAGTCATAAATCCTATACCTCTGAAGTTGTAGTAGGTCAAATCAAATCTACCATGACAAACCTTATCTCCCTGAAGTTGCAGTGGAGTAGATTGAGGCCACTAATCCTTATCTCCTTGAAGTTGCAGTGAAGCAGATTAAAGCCGCAATCTTTATCTCCACGAAGTTGTAATGGAGTAGATTGAAGACAGGATACAAATCTTATCTCCCTGAAGTTGCAGTGGAGCAGATTGAAGCCACTAATCTTATCTCCCTAAAGTTGCAGTGGAGCAGATTGAAGATAGCAAATATTATCTCTCTGAAGTTACAATAGAGCAGATTAAAGCTAGCAAGTTTTATCTCCCTGTAATTGTAGTAGAGTAGATTAAAACTACAAGTCTAATCTCCCTGAAGTTGTAGGGAGTAGATTGAAGCAACAAATCTTATACCTCTGAAGTTGCAGTTGGTTAAAACGATGTTACTTGAAAAAGATGAGCACCAAAAAGTCGAGATTCAGCAAGACCGGGCAAAATTGGTCCTTCCTAAAAGTCTTTGCTCCATTACCGTTATATGACAACGAGCAAAGAGGGGCAGCTGTAGCAGGCCCATTTTGCCCAGGCCCAACACCAAAACCAACATTAAATAAAAAAACAAAAATAATTAAAATAGTCCAAGTCCAAATTCATACAGCCCAAAATTAAAAAAATACAACCCAAAACAATTGTAGGCCCAGTGGCCCAAAATGTTTAAACATTTTCAAAAACCCTGAAACCTTAATGCCCTAAGTGTGTTGCACCCCCTGTTGCCACCCACATGTCTCTGCAGAGGATACACCGCCCGAGGCCTGGCACCGCCTGCTGCCATTACACCGAATGGCAAGGTCCTCGTCTATTAACCTCGCAAACCTGCAAAAACAAACAACAAAAGCAGTAGAAACAACAAAGCAAACAGTATACATCATTTGTAAATTGGCTATAAAGCCATGGATCCATGTAATTTTGAAAAAGGGAGAAATACAAAACAAAAAGAATAAAAAAATACAAAAGAAAAGCAATCAAAAATAAAAACAATTTCTAACAAAGGTGGTATTTTTATTTTTTATCCTTTTTATTTTTCTGCTTCTTTTTTACTCGTATCTTTAAACGAAATAAACAAAAATAAAAGAGGGGGTCGAAATCTTACTTTTTTTTGCGTTTGCGCCGTTGTGGGAGGTCGAGGCTGCCATCTTCGATGAAAGATGGCATTTTTTAGGATCGGGAAATCAAAAAAGCTAAAAATGGCCATTTTTTATCTCTTGCCACTGTGGATGGTGGCGCCGTCGCCGACAACCAACGACCACCACGGTGGTCCGATGGCCTGAGCCAAGACTAGACCCGGGGGCTTTGAGAGAGTGAGGGAGAGGTTTTTTGATTTTTTTTGAAGAAGAGGGTTGAAATGAAAATTTTAAAAAAATTTTGACTTAAATAGCAATGGTGAAACAACACTGTTTCACTCATGCCATTGAATGCCAAAAAAATAACGTCATTTTATGCTGGATCGGACCGACTCGAAGCAAACCACCTAGGATCTGTGTGTTTTTGGACAAATGGACTATTTGCACCCTTAGTCCTTCCACTTTTGAACTTGGTTTCAATGTGGCCCTATCCTATTTTCTTTATTTTTTATTTTTGCCACAAACTTTCATTTTTGTTCCAATTTAGTCTTTGAACCCTTTTAATATGCAAACACCTGAAACAACGTCGTTTTGGGGACAGGGAATAATTTCCCATTTAGTCCCTATCTTCTTTCGCACGTTTCATTTTAATCCCTCATTCTTTTTACATTTTGCAATCTATCCCTTTAATTTCATTTCTATTTCATTATGGTCCATATTGAAATGGTGCACTCTGAGGACTGGGAATAATTTCCCATCTAGTCCCTACACTTTTGCGCGTGTTCCATTTGGGTCCTTACTTTGGTTTTATTTAATTTATTACAATTTATGCCTTTAATTCTGTTTAAATTTCAATTTAGTCCTTTGATTAATTTTATTATTTATGTTAATTTTGCATATTTGTTTATTATTTATTATTCTTTTAAATACCTAGGTTTAATATTATTTTTTTCCTTAAAAAATATAATTGTTTATAATCTTTTATTTATGTAAAAGTTTATTATTATCATCATTATATTATATTATTTTTCTTGTTACTTATTTATTTCTTTTTTGATACTTTCATGATTATCTGTTATCATGCACATTCTACCCTTTTTATTTTTTCTTTTTCTCTTCACATTATTACTTTTTAAATAAAAAGTCGATCTTTCAAAAAAATGGTTTCAACACATACTATCAAGAAGTTGGTTTAATTTATCGATAAATTAGGTTCAAAGAGAAAGGGGAAACAAAGTTTTTCTTTTGAAGAAAGGTGAAAGTAGAGGCAACGATGGCAGTGACGGCGGCGGAAGTGGAAGAGGAAGGTAAATTTTGAAGATCAAATTGAAACCATATGTAATTTTAAACATTAATTTTTAAAAATTAGGATTAAATTGATATAATATATAAAAATTGAGTTAAATATAAGTTTGTATGAAACCAATAGCATTATCATCAAGTTGCAGCAGAGAAACAATAAACAAATGGATAGAATTTTGAGGAATATGGATCCCTGCAAATGCCCAGACTTCCATTGCATTACGACAAGTTAAAAACACATGTTCCAATTCCTGTTGGCCTACTATTTCAGTGTGTTTTTTTTTTCCATTATTTTCACATTGAATGGGTGGGCCATGACAATGCATGCTTGTGATAGGCTTATGGCCCAATCACTTAATGAGAATAACAAGTAAAGCTATATAAAAACTCTTTTCAAACATCATAATAGTAATTTACATTTTAGTAGTACGAGCAACTTCATTAGGCGTCATAATGCCGTCAATGAGACCATCATCCCACGAAATTAAAACCACCTTCATGTCTTCAAGCCTTTCCAAAGGAACAAACTCAACAAAGAAATTAACATCATCTCGGATCGACTGATTTACCATTGCCAATGCACCACCTAAGGGTGAGTTTGGATGGGCGGTGCGTTTAGCTGCGGTTAGTGTAAAAACAGCGGTGGCGGTGAGATTAAATACTGTAGTGATACTGGAGCGTGAGACAAAAAGTAGGCTAAACGCATCGCACCGCACCCAATCGCCCATCCAAACCCACCCTAAGTTGTCTAACCAGAAGTTGTTTGGCAGCAAAAATGCTCTTCAGGACTTGCACCTTCTTCTACTTCAAGAAACCCACAATTAAGATAATTGTTTTGCAAGCATAACAACATTAAAACAATGAAGGTTATGAAATCCTATTCTGCCAAATTTTTTGGAACACAGAAGTACTCCCAAGAAGCCCAGTGGATTCTTCTACGATCATTAGTCTCCAAATACTTCATCATTTTCTGAAGAGAGTCGCAAGTATTAGAGGGTTATAAGAAAACACTCATACGATAGACAAGGAGAGCTTGAGCAATAACCTTCAGCACCACTTCCTTTCCAAGCTTCAAAAGAAATTTATTCTTCCAACTAATGGTCCCTAATGAAAGAAAAAAAAAATTCCTTTAAATTTAACCCTACTTTGGAATTTTTTTTTGTTAAAATATAATTAACTTTTTTGTACCTTTTCGTATATTTAAAATTTAGTCTCCTTACTTTTATTTTAAGAAATTTAGTCCATTTACTATTCGAATTTAAATTTGCAAGTTCAATTGTTAATGCTGTTAAATCTTCTGATAAATTCAAATTCATTAAAATATCATTTTCTTTTTAGCATCACTATCAAGTGAGTATCTTAATCTTTTGAAATTTGAAGAATAAAGGGACCAAATTTTTGAAAATAAAAATGAAGTGACTAAATCTCAAATGTACGAAAAATACATGGACTTAGACCATATTATAATTTTTTGCTTTTGCTTTTTTTTTTGTGTAAGCTACACTTAATGTCATTAAACTATTAACAAGTTTATATTTTGATCATTCAACTTCAAAAAGTTACAAAATAATTATTGAAATATTCAAAAATTTTTATTTAAGTCATTGGATTGTTAAATATTTAATGATAGTTATTAAATCATTGTTTATCATATATAATATAATATCTATTAACCACGCTATTTTCACGTGGCTTTTGAGAAAAAGTCCCTTTTTTTTATCATTTATTAATTAAATTTATTAAATTAAACCTAAAATATTTGCTTTGAAAATACTAAATTAAACTTAAGAACGTTACTAGAAAAACCTAAAACATAATACTTTAGGATTGGTTAATTAAGTAAAGGATAAAAAAGAATGACAACCAAAACGTTTTTTTTTAAAGCCACACGGAAGTTACATCGCCAATATATATTATATTATATATATATATATATATATATGATAAATAGTGACATATAGCTACATCAGTTGTTGGTTAAAAATGTAATAGTCGAATGAAAATTTTCAAATAGTCTAATAATTATTTTAAAATTTTTTGAAGTTAAGTGATCAAAATGTAATATTTTAAATAGTTTAATAATTAAAGTGTAAAATTTGTTAATAAATTGATTACCTTGACAGTAATTTATCTTATTTTTAAATTATATTTTTTAAGGAATGGATCCCAATATGTAAGATTGATCATTTTTAACTATTTCTAAAATAAACAAAAATCTTTACCAGGCCAATAGATCCTAAATCCCAAAGAACGGACCACCTCGCGCCGTTGGGGCTGCTAATTAATTTCCTGAGAAAAACACTATTCAACAATTGTTGTCTTCTTCTACATGGATAATGTGCCTACAAATTGTTAAAAGACATAATTTATTTAGTAGGTAAAACTATTATGGATGCTTTTGTTTTAAGAGTCAGATTAAATTTTATCTTTGTTACTTAAAAAATAGATTAATTAATTATTGTGCGTTAAATTAAAGAACAGATCGATCATTCTATTAAAAATTCCACCTATTTTTACTCTTTAGTTGGTTCTTGTATGTAGGGGCGAATCTAAAAATTTTTTTAGGGGGGCTTGAATTGAATTATAATTTTTTTATGAGGTTAAAGTGTACTTTTTTTTTACCTTGTATTATTTTATGAATTCATCATTTTCTAAAAAAGAACCAAATAGAAATCTTTTCATTTTTGAGAAGGTTAAAGTGTAATTTTACTACATAGCAACTTTTAATTCTATCATTTACTAGGGGACTAAAAGGACAATTTTTCCATTTGAGGGGGCAAGGCCCCTAACATGATGTATATGTGTTATATTATGTGTAATTGTTTAGCTATTTCATCAGTTATATCAAATTTTAATAGTAAAAATAAATAAAATTTTTAATAGAAGTTATCAATTTGCTATTTGATAGATTAATTTATTATTTTTTTAAGTAAAGGGGAAAAATGTAATAAAACTCCTAATATAAAGACATTTATGATATTTTTACCAAGAATAACACAAACCAAAATTCTTATGATCGTATTCTAGAGTAGAATACAGCATCAGTTGTAAAGTTCTGGTAGCCAGGTTTGGTCGATGAAGAACAAGGAAATGAAAGGAAGGATAGGTGGGATTTTTGTTCGATATGCTGTAGCCTGTCAATTTAGGGTTTTGAACCACGGCTTGAAGTTGAAGACTTTTCGATGGATTACGGACCTATTATAGAAGCCCATTAATGTATAGTTATGCCAACAGTAAACGTCCGGGCTAAGACTGCTAAGCCTAGCTAGTTGATATGAAACCCCTTGTTTCAATCACAATGTGAATTACAATATACTATTGCCTCCATTGTATTCTTTGGACTTGATCATGGGTCAGATTACTCATTCAAACTCAAAGGCTGGTTTAAAAAGTGAGAAGATTTAAGTAAAAGTATAGGCCCAAAAAATAGCTTTAGACAGTTAGTAAGGCCCGTTTTCTAAATAGGTTAGGCCTTGTACAAAGTTTTTTTGACCTAAGTCAAGCTCAAATCACATGCCTATACTTCTTTTTTGTATTTTTAATTTGTTGCTAAATATTTATTTTAATGTTTTTAATTTATTTGATGCATTATTTTTTAAAATTTTTTTATATTAAAAATCTAAAAAATTTATTACGATGGGTCGGGTTAGACTTGGGAAAAATTTAGACCCATTTTTTAGGTCAGTTCGAGCCTACGCCAAAAAAACGTGCCTAAAATTCTACATTGGCCTGGCTCGGCTCGGCCAATGATCAAGTCTAGTACTCTTGTAGAAGTACTTTTTTTTTCAGTTTTATTATTACAAATTTATTACACTTACAAGTATAATAAAATAAAAAATACATGTTCGAGTAATTATAACTTGGAATCAAACCTATGCAAAGCATAGGCAGTAGCGGACAAAGAACAGGATAAAACCTATCTATGCATATGTACATTTTTGGGAATAAGACCCACAAACAATGACTAAGCTAGAAAATTGTTTTAAGGGTGTAAAAATGAATAAAATTTTAGAGGAATAAAGTGTAATTTTAATATTGTACTAACATATAATTTCATAAAAGATGAAGGGCTATATAGATATTTTTCATTTTTGGGAGACTATGACCACTACCATCCGCCTCTATCTTTACCTCTACCCACACATCATAATTGCAACCTAGGTGTTGAAGAACCCAAACTTTTGTTTTAACCAACAACATTAAGACCTCATTAGCTAATCTTACATAAGCTTAAAGGTAATGAACAATTTTATCTTCATATATATATATATATATATATATATATTTGGTTAACTATATTGTAGGAAAAAATGTTTCACGAAAATTAATTGTGGTCACATATAACAAGTGTCATTATCCTTTCATAAGACGTTTTTTTCAGAAAAATAAAGATACAAAAGTCATCTTCACTTTCGAAACAGACAATACTTCCATAAAGGCATTTCTTCACCAACTATAAAATGATATGGTAAGCTTAAATTTGGTATATAATAAGATGTGAAGTGAAATGACTTGCTTTCCCTTTCTCTTTGATGGTTTTGTTTTTGTTTTAAACAATAACGTAACCTTTGAGGATCCATTAATATATTGCTTGTTGCTGGTACGAGGGGGCCTCCAAATATTATTGTAGGCATGTTGTGCCATGAGGCAAATATTTACACAAGTGAAGCAATGCCTTGATTAACATTAATTGTCATGACACCATTCAATTTATTGGTCACTTCTTAAAATACAAATTAAAATCACATTCTTAAAAGTATTCAAAGTTTTATTTTTTTTATATTCATTTTTATTGATTCAAATTAGACTTGTTAATGGATCGAGCAATTAGTTTAGGCTTGAAGATCTGTTTAAAAAATAGGAAGGTTTAAACAAAAATATGAGGTCTGAAAAGTAAAATTGAAGGCCAATTTTCTACATGAGTCAAGCTTTGTGCAAAATTTTGCTAGCCCAATCTTGGCCTGGCTTAACCCAAATATATTATGTTTTAAAAAATAATCCTATTAATTATATATATTAAATTATTAATTCAATAACAATTAAGCCCATTATCCAAGATCTAAAAAAAAAAAAACTTACCCAACTAAATAACCTAACCCAAAATATAAAATTTAAAAAATTATATTTAATACAATAAAATATTTATTATATTTATAGTAGTATTTTGTAATGTATTTTTAATACATTAGAAAATTTTTATTTTAACATTTTTAGTGCACTAGGGTCTTATTTTTTTTAAATATTTAAAATAAAAACTAATCTAAAAAATTAAATATAGACGAGTCGAGTCAAACTTAGACAAAAAAATAAATTCATTTTTAAACTAGATCTAAACTTAAAATTTTAATTTAAACACCTTACATAAGTCCAACTTGAACATGAACCGACGTATCAGCACTCTAATTCAAACTAATAACCTTAGAAATAAACAATAAGAGATGTATAAAACTAAAAAGAAAACAAATTATAGATTACGATGAAACACTAATCATTTCAACAAACAGACACCACTCTAATTGGTCTCCATTGCAAGTTTCTTAATCAATCATAAGTTGGTACTTTTTTTAAAACTTTTGGAATTGAAACATGAACATGATTAATGATTCATAGAATATAGAAGTGGTGCAATCCATGTAAAAGGAGACATATCTCCATCATTAAAGGACCTACCACTTATCGTTAGGTGTTTGTGTCTTAACCATACAATTTTAATCAGCCATAATGATAATTTTTTCCTTTTAATATTTATATTTTTAAATCTTCAAATTTTAGTTAGATTATTATTGTAGCGACGTAAAATTTTAGCTTTGGTCGCTAATTGAGGTGATTATTGAAAATTTGAAAAATTGATTTAGCTTTGGTCGCTAATTGAGGTGATTATTGAAAATTTGAAAAATTGACTTTCGATTTTAAAGAAAAGGGAGTCCCCACCGATCTTTTTTCTAGGTGTGATCGGATGCCTAATAAAATCTCTTTTTAACAAAGAAAATTTATTTTTGGGTAAAAAGAAAGCCAGGTTTAGGTCTACGTCTAAATTCCAGAGAAAAATAGGGTTCGGGAGTCTGTTACGCACGAGGAAGGTATTAGCACCCTCGTGACGCCCAAAATTGGTATCTTATTAAACACGTGTGGTCTTGATTTTCAAAAATACGAGTTCAATTTGATATTTAATCGTGATCCGATTGAAAGTAACGAGAAATCTTATGTTTTTGTTTTTTTTAGAAGGACATCCCGTTTTTAACACGAGCTGACGAATTTCACCCAACATAGCGATAAAATCGAAGCCTTAATTAAAATTGGTACGTTGCCTCATTTATTGAAATTAATAAAAACAGTAAAATATTATTGTAATAAGAACTCGTAAATGAACAATGCAAATGATGACACAATTAATATTAAAAATATACAACATGTGAATATTAGAATAATAATAACGATAATATTTACAATAAAAAGGAAAATAAAAAAAATGTACGTAATAATATAATAACAAAATAATATATTTACAACCATAATATAAAAATAATAATATGTACGAATATATAAATATATGTTAATAATGATATAAAGAACACTAACAATGTGTACGATTGTAAACATAATATTGTTAGAAATAATATTAAATATGATAAAATAATATATAGATGTGTATAAACAAAAATAATAGTAAAACACAATATATATATATATATATGTATATATAAAAAATAAATATAGTATATAAAGAATAACAGCAATATTGATAAAAGAAAATAAAAAGTAATGTTTCAATAATATAATAGTAACAATAATAAATTATAATAGTAAAAATAGTAACAGAATATAATATTAAAAATAATACTAAGTAATATAATAATACCATAAAATACTAACAGTAATAGTAGTAATAATAATAAAATATATAAAAAAATGTGAAAAGGAAATAAGTTCAACAATTAACAATAATAATAATACGGATAAAAGTAAAAATATCTATAAGGATATATATATACATACGAAAAAACGAAAAAAGAAAAAAAAAGTAAAAAAGAAATAAAAAAGAATGATTTTAAATACTTAAAATACCCATAATAATAATAATAATAATTAATAAAATATCAAAATGCTAAAGAAAGATTATTTTAGAAATAAAACAGAATGATCGGGGCAAGTTTTAGAAAAAAAAAAAAAAAGAAAGAAGGATCAATTTGAGCAAGCAAAAAACAGTGAGGGACCAAAACAGCAATTAGCCTTTCCCCTCAAAACGCGGCGCAGCGAGGAGGGCTAAATTACAAAGCTCAGTAAATTATCGGGCAATTTTAAAATAATAAAAAACTTGATTTTAAATCCATAAAAGGCAGAGGGGTTAAAAGCGAAAATAACCCCTCCGCTAGAAAACACACGGATCCTGAGTGGGTAGGGTCGGGTCGACCCAATCCATGGCAAAACGACGTCGTTTTGAGGCCCTATATATATAAAATTTCAACCTTTTTTTTTCATTTGTTTGTTACTTCAGAAAAAAAAAAAAAAAAAAAAAAGAAGAGAGGAAACTCTCTTTCTCTCTAGGCACGGTTTCAGGCCACTGTCTGGCTAGGCCCTCTGGCGACGCGCCGCCGCGACTCGCCACCGCACGGTGGCCGGAAAAGGTAAAATGTGTAATTTTTTTTAAATATATATATATGTATATGTGATGAGTAGAAGGAAGAAAAAAAAGAAAAAGAAATTGGTTTAGAAAGAAAAAAAATCACCTTTGGTTTCGGCTACTGATTTAGTGTTTTAACTCTCTGTTTCGGTTTTTTTTTTTGGTATACTAACACTGTTTTTATTTGTATTCTAGAATATGATATTTGTATTTCTCTAAAAACTTTTTACCGAATCCTTTCAAAATTTTCTTTAATCGGCTTTTATAGCCGATTTTACATGTATTTGCTACTGTTTTTGCTATTTCTTCTCTCTGTTTTGCGTGTTTGCTTTGGTTTTGCAGGGCATGGGCAGCTGGTGGCAGAGTAGGTGGCCGAACGTCAGAAGGTTGGTGGTGGTGGTTGCGGCGCCGATTTTAGGGGGCTAGGGTTAGGTTTAATTTCTGATTTTTTGTTTTCTGATTTAGATTGGGTTGTAATGGGCTAGGGATTTTGGGTTAGGTCTGTTGGGTTTTAGTAATTGGGTTGTTTTAATTGGGCTGATATAATGTTTGGGTAGGTTTTAGAAATGGGTTGGCAAAATTGGGTATGTACAATTATTTTTTAATAGAAAAATTAATTTCACTATTAAAATTTTAACGACGCTGATTTGACAGTTTTCATGGTTATTTCATAAAAAATTTGTATTTATAATAAAATATATATAAACTGTCAAATGAACTTTTATATTATTATTGTTAAAATTTAAACAATTCAATCAAATTTCCCATTCAAAAAATCATAATTTAATAAAATAAAAATTAAAATTCAAGGATCAAGAGAGATAAATTTATTATTATTCTTTCTTATTATAAAATTTAGAAATAGATAAAAAGCAGTATAAAAAAATTGTAATAAAGAATGAATACTTTGTCTTAGATTTACTTCTATTCTAGGAAATGTAAATCTTTCTCAGTTTTTTCTTTTTAATTTGCATAATTGTAAGCTTTATTGGACTTTTAGATTTTATTTTTCTTTAATCATGTTGAACATGAATCATAGTGTTATAAAAGAGACTTGAAAGTGTTGAATCTGAAAAGGGAAAAAAGAGACCTGAAAAAAAAAGAGAGAGAGAAGAAAAGTGAGAATCAATGGAGTGCTCATTCGTGTTAAAGGTAGGAATGTTTGGAAAAGGATTAAATTGCAAATAATTTAATCAAATCATGGAGCTAATCTTTTATTATTTTCAGGCATAATGATAAATTTACTTCTTAATTTTAACTTTAACCTTTTATCACTTTGGACTTAGTTTTTTTTATTTTTTTATTTTCGTCTTTAATTTTTAAATTTTAATCAAATTATTTTTGAGAATAAAATTTTGATTTGACGGTAAAAATTTTAACCGCACTAACATAAAAACTTGAGTGATAATCCACCATAAAATTTCGACTTTTATAGTACAGAATCTCATGAGTAATTTTTTAAAAATACTTTTTATATTAATTAGCATATAATTCAATTTTATTTATTTAATTATTAATAAAAAAATGTTTATGAGTTAAGTCGAATTAGAGTCATGTTGAACTTATATGAGATATTAACACAATTTATGTTTACGAATCATAAACATAGATCTCAATTTTTACACAAGTTTGTCCATTTTTATAAACAGTTAATCGAAATTAGAGCTGATACAGGTGGCTCAGCCCGAAGGCCAGCCCGAAAAATGGGAGGGTTTGGGCAAAAATATAAACCCGAAAAATGGGCTTGGACAAAAAAACGAGGCTCGTTTAGAAAATGGGCCTGGCCTCGGGCAAGATTTTTTTTTGCCCAGGTCTAGCCTGGTCTGGCCCGAATTATATAATAATTTATATTTTATTTTATTTTTCATCATTTTAAATTTTTAATATAATCACTTTTTATTATATTTTCAATTTGTGTATTATTTTAAGAATTGTTTTAATATCATTTTTTATTTGTTTTAATATTTGTTTTTATGTTTTTAAAGCTATTTTATTTATTATATTTTAAAATTTTTTATTTAATAAAATAAGCTAAAAAATTTAATATGGGCTGGGCAAGGCCGGGCTCGAGCTTAGTAATTTTATTTTGGGCTGGGCTTGGACATTTTTTAGGCCCATACTTCGGGCCGGGCCAGGCCTGTGCCTAGAAAATGATCCTAAAATTTTGTTTGGGCGGAGCCCGACCCATGATCAGCTCTAATCAAAATGTATCTATATTCTTTGGGGGTAATTAGGCAAATATGCCAAATTTGAAACATATTAAGGGTTTTAGGTCATTTTACCTGAAATTTAGTAAAATAGACCCTTTTTTTGGAGTGAGAAAATATAAATAAAAACGCTTCCAGCAAGAAGCGTTTTCATCCTAACTAAGCACATCTCCCATGGCATGTTTCTTAAAACAATGACTCAAAATAACCTTAAACCCTAACCTTACAAGCAAGAATCCCGAGATAAAATTTTAGAAGCCCGAGAATCTTGAGCTAAATTTGACACATCCCATCCAATCTTTTTTGTGGTAAAAAAACTGTTATTATTAGAAGTGTTTTTTGACTTGCCATGTCCAATCTTTTTCTACATTTTGAAATTATGTTTCATATTTGATGGTAGCATTTCCTATAAATTGAAGACATTCTGTGCAGAGGATTCCATATTTTGAGCAAATTGTTTTCATAAGGAGGTTTGTGTAAGGAGGCCTGTTGATGTTAAAAATATGAAGTTAAAAATTGACCCAACAAAGTAAATTAGTTCAAGCAAGTGTCGTTGTTTCAAATTGAATAATGAATACTTATTTTTCTGTATAATGTTTTCATTTTAAATATGTGAAATTGATTATTTGTGTGAAGATGAGTAGACGAATTAGAGCCTTTATTTATTATGACGGTCAAATTTGTGACACTGATATTGGGGTTTTTTTTTTTTTTTTTGTATCAGCCCAATTTGTAGAATTGGCTTTCAATCGGAGCATAAAATCGAATGAGCTTTGGTAAAGAATTAGAAGGAAAGCATCGAATTCAAGCCAAAGTAGAATTATAAACTTGAATTATAGATATATAATGTCACTGAATCCTATTAGATATAATATATTTGAGGTCAAAGGCAACATAGTTGTTGAGGCGATACTTGATGGACATACTCTAACGGAAATGCTATACTAAAGTTATATGCCCACTTTGTTGATGTCGAGGAAAGTGGTCTGAATTTGACAACAGTTCCAATAAATCAAGAACAAGAAGCAGAAAGTCCAACCACACAGTTGTGCGGTGGTTTCACAATGTTGTCACAAAACAACCTAAAAATTGGGTGAACATGATGTGATGTGATGTGTATAGATAACTGACATTAGAGATTTAACATTGGCTGACTAAAATGAAAACGCACTAATAGTTGAGTGACAAAATTGCAAGGATTTAAGCGTTCTAAAAGTTGGATGACCAAGTAGATAGTTTATCCTTTTTATTTTCTTATTTTCTTTTAAAGAAATATCTAACTCAATTATCATGTATGTTATTCTAAACACACAGAATTTTGTACCATAAACTAGGGGTGTGCAAAATTCGGGTAATTTGGTCGGTTAACCGAATTTTTTCGGTCGGGGGTCGGTTAATAATTTTTTAAATTTTCGGTTAACGGTTAATTCGGTTCGAAACCGGTCGGTTAACCGAATTTTTTCGGTTTAACAGAAAAAATTAATAAATAAAATTATAATATATAAATAGCCCACTATTCATTCAAACTCAATCCAACATAAACCCAATCAAACTAAAACTAATTACCCAACCCAATTATCCAACCCAATTACCCAACTCAATCATAAAAATTACAAATAATTTAATAAATAAAAATAAAAATAAAAATAAAAACAAAAATAATTTGATTAATTCGGTTAATTCAGGTAATTCAGTTAATTCGGTTAATTCAGGTAATTCAGTTAATTCGGGTAATTCGGTTAATTTTATACTTATTTTAACCAAAAATAAAAAAATATATATAATTTTCGGTTAATTCGGTTAACCGACTGAATTAACCGAAAAAATTTCGGTTCGGTTAATTTTTTTGAAAAAATTTCGGTTCAGTTAACAGTTAAAATTTTTGAAGGGTCGGTTAATTCGGTTAATGGTATTTCAGGTCGGTTAACCGATTGAACACCCCTACCATAAACTACTAAAGTGCATGAAAATCCTCTAAGCACTTTTGAAAAAATTTGACACATATGCAAGTAATCCTATAATGTTTAGCACTAATTTAAACATTTAGGCCCTAAAATTTTAAACATAGACTACTTAACATACTTTTAGTATATTAACTTTTAATTATACATGTATTGCACATGATTTTACACATGATTTTACACATTTAATTTTTAAATATTGTATTTTCAATTACAGTAGTTAACCTCAAATAATACTTCTTATTTAAATTATTGAATATAATTAAAATATACTAACTTATCAATTCAAATATTATAATATAAAATTTTAAAATAATAATTAAAGCATTTTTAACATATTCAATGTACAATATAGTTTTATTTTATGTAATTAATGACATTATTTAAAACAATAACTAATTAATATAATTAACTCTAATATTAACTAAGTGATAATTAATATGCTTAGAATAACTCTATTTTACATCAATAAAATTAGTGTAACTTTTAAAAAAATAAAATTAACACAACTTTTGTTTAAGTCAAAAAAATTTTTAACTAATAATTGTAAACTATAACTATATTTATAATTATCACAATTTTTTTTTCCTATATATCATGCTTAGATTCCTATTCAAGTAATTACTCCATTTTAAAATTAGTGCAACTTTTTTTAATTAATAATAGTAATTTAAATTCTAATTATTTTTTAATATGTAATTATCACAACTTCTATTAAATTATAATTATTTTTTAATGTATAATTTTTGCAACTTCTATTTTATTTAAAATTTTTAACCAATAATTCTAAATTAAATATTGTAATTATTTTTAAATTTAAAATTACAAATATGATAGAAAATAAAAGATATTCTCATTAGTTCAAATATTTTTTCAAACTCGTGTTTATATATATATATATATATATATTATTAGAAATTTAAGTTTTATGATTGTAAATGATCATATGATATATTAGAAAATTAAAAAAAAAAAAAAAAAGAAGCCAAATCGGACTTAGATCTAGAAATTTTAAGCACAAATTCAACCTATATTTAAAATGAATTTAATATTTTTTTATTAAAACTCATTTTTCAAATTTAATTTTTATTTAAATACTTCAAAATATCGAGCCGACCTTTAGTTAGATTTAGTAATGGTCCCGAATTTAAAGAAAAAAAAAAACTCAGAAAATAAAACGAGTTCAATCAGAACATTATTTCAATCAATTATAACAAATTCTACATGGTTTCTAGTCAAATTGGGTAAAGAAAAACTTAAAATCAATCAATGGATGACAGCAATTAAACGATTTAGGTCCAACAAGATTCACTAATATATATGTATATAGAGAGAGAGAGAGAGAGACTAGAAAAATTAAAGAAGATAACAACATTTAAAGATTCATTTTATTCTACCAACTGATTTACAAAGCTTGCATATTGTTTAACAGAAACTCTAATAGAGTTTGATATTTTTCCAACTTTGATTTAAATGTTAGACTTGAATTTGAGAGATTATATTAGCTATCGAGATGACTTAATACAATTAGAGTTTATCAAACAGTCAATTTAAAACCAATTAATTTTAACATTTTTCTGATAACGGTGGCTATTTTGAAAACTTAATTAATTTATTTATTCTTCCAAAATTTATTTATAAACTTAGCAATGAAAAAGTAATTTTTCACTTAGTTTTGATGAAAATTATATTTCCTACGAAGATAGTTAAATTCCATATATTAATTAAGTTAAATGTTATGCATGCTAAATAAACCTTAAATGAGTAAAATAGTATGGTTACGAAATAACAGAAATTATATAATAAGCCTAATAATACTTTCCCAAGAATAAAACATTTTTGAGCTCTCCATATGCCCGTCCGCGTCCTAACCTGGTGAATTATCTGTAAAGATGGAAATAAAAAGGGGGAGTGAGCTATGAAGCTCAGTGTGAGTTCCGTCACAAGGGAACCAATGCAGACATCAATCAAATCAAGCAGAATATCAACTCATAGAACAAATCACAATTAATTAACAATACAAATTATCAGGAATTCAGAGCAACTAATCAATATAATATTTTAATGTTCGTAGCCACGTAATTGCTTATGAATGTAATCCAAGTTCGGTTCAACAGTAAAAAGGTCCTACCCTACCGCTACCTACCACAATAAGAGTTCCCTAGAACTCCTATACCTTTACACCACATTGTGGATAAATCACTGATCATTGTAGATGAAATACTAATGATAAATATATTGGTGGATAAACCATCCCTCTGTGTAGATAAAAGTTGCTAAAATACGTTGTAGATATACCACTAGTCAAGCAGGTGACTGATGACTAAAATACGTTGTGGATATACCACTAGTCGAGCAGGTGACTGATGACTAAAATACGTTGTGGATAAACCACTAGTTGAGCAAATGACTGTCGAGTAAGATATGTTGTGGACAAACCACTAGTCAAACAGGTGAATGTCGACTAAAATACGTTGTGGATAAACCATCGGTCGAGCAGATTAACTACCAACTACTTCTTCCATTCAAATCGTCCCAACCCATGCAATGCAATATCACATGCTCAAAGTGGTTCAATACAATAGCATTTAATTATGCTTTTAACAAAAAAAAAACATATGGTAAAAAATATATGCTGTAACAAATCAACTCATTAGCAAAAGTCATGCTTATTAAGTGTTCGATTTAATGGTAATATAAGGCATACATATAACATATTACAATGGAAACGAATAACATACTTATAACAGATCAAATATGGTGGCAATAATTATGCTCTCAACTAATAGATACAACAGCCCAAAACATATGTTTTTCAAGGATCCAACTTAGCTGTATCATAAAGTATGTTATACGAACAATCACAATTATAGATACATTATACATATTTGTTCACAATTCATGAATATATATAATATTATTTCAGTCATTTAGATTATGGATTCTAGCATTATTCATGCTATCAGGAGCTTAATTGAATAAATTAAACATTAAAAACAGTTCGGGAGCCAATCATGGACTAATTTGACCAAATCATAAAATTCTAAGCAAAACTGTAAAATCTGAAAAGTAGGGGCACATGGCCATGTGAGATGCGTTAGGCCATGTGAGATGCGTTAGGCCATGTGGAAAGGTTATACGATCATGTAGCCAGGTTGTCTGGTTTATGAACTACACACTTGGGTTTCCATGGCACATGGTTGTGTGGTAGGCCTTGTGGTACACACACTCGTGTGGCAGACCGTGTGGAAGGGTCGTGCCCGTGTGAGAAGCGAACTATCCTAGGGGTTTGCAGGGGGACATGGCCTTGTGGTCCACATGCCCTGTGGCAGCTTGTGTTGCCCTATCCTTGGCATGGTTTTTCCCGATTTATCGTAAAAGAACAAAAACCTAACTTTCGGTTACCGAGCGACAATCCTCACTTCCAAAACTGATCCAAGATACTTACAACGATTCTTTTAGACGACATTTACGCGAGAACTAGAGATTGTTTTCAAGATTTTCAAGATTTTCGAGAAAACTCATAAAATATTCGTATTCGAGTTGAAAGATTAACAAGAACGGTGTAATTCCAAAATTTATGGGTTCTACTAATTGGAAACGAGAATACTTACTAATATTTGATGAGATTCGAAGGTTATCGATGAAAAATTCAACAATCGGTGAATGAACGAGTTTAACGAAGATTGATTTTGTTTCGAGGTAAACAAAGAAATAATTTTCAACAGCAAAATAATGTGAAAGAAAAGGGGAACAAAATAAAATATAGAGATATATAGAGAATAGAGGGAGAAATTCTAATTGGAATGAAATAAGTAAATTAAAATCCTAAGGTAATTAGGAAAGGGGACTAAATAGTTAAGATTTCAAACTTTTAAGGGGCTATAGGGTAATTTACCCTTTTTACCGAAAATAAAATAGGAATGGGATTGGCGTGATTTAAGCCTAGAAAGTGGGGGAGGAGAGTACAATGCCTTACTACTTAGGCTCCTGCCCATTCTTGGCAGTTCTCTACCACATTTAATATATATACAAGCTTGATTTTTGTTCCTTGGCTGCTGGAAAAAAATAGAAAAAAATGGGAAAGTTAGGGTTTGAACCTTAGTCCTCTAGTTAATTTACTAAGCTCTTAACCATCAAGAGTAAAACTCATTTCTTGGTTATTCATTCTATCAAACCTTCTATATTTTGGGGCATTATAGTTCTCCCCTTCTTAAAAAAATTTCGTCTTCAAAATTTACTGCTAACACATCAATTGCTTAATCACAAGATATGTTATTCCTTCTTTCAAACATACCATCACGCTTTCGTTGCGCAACTCTGATTCCTATGCAATTCATATAATACTTCCCCATAAACCTCCTATGGTCTTACTATGGTAATATTGGTTGTGGTTCTCTCTACTTCGTCATCTAATTTATTAAACATATTTCAAGCAACTTATGAATGGGTGGATCATATGCCTATTAGGAATAAGTACATGTGATGGCATCCGACACATTTCCTTCCTCACGACCTCTAACGGCATAAACAAGGGCGTGTTGCCTAGCCTCGGTTCGATTCACATTGGTTGATACAATATTGTGGTCCTATTTTAACCTCGGTCTGATATCAGGTTTTGAGTTTAGTTTTGTGCTAGAGGTTGCGCTTACTCAACTCGACGAGGGCAATCCTTAAACCTATGCTCCATCGACCCAGATTTCAAATAAGCACCCAATTTCTTCCAACACTTTCCCCAATGGCGTTTTTCACAATACGAACAGTAGGGAACATAACCTCCAGAGTTAGTTATAACATTTAATTATGCTTTTAACAAAATAATACAGAAGGAAATATATGCTTGTAACAGATCAACTCATTAGCAAAAGTCATGCTTATTAAGTGTTTGATTCAATGGTAATGTAAGACATGATTATACCAGATTACAGCAGAAACAGATAACATACTTATAACATATCAAATATGGCACCAATAATTGAGCTCTCAACTAATCGATACAATAGCCTAAAACATATGTTTTTCAAGGATCCCACTTAGCATTATCATCAAGCATGTTATACAAACAATCACAAGTACAAATACATTAAACATATTTGTTCACAATTCATGAAAATATATATAATATTAATTTAGTAATTTAGATCATGAATTCTAGCATTTTTCATATTATCAGAGGCTTAATTGAATAAATTAAACATTAAAAATAGTTCAGGAGCCAATCACTAACTAATCTAACCAAATCATAAAATTTTAGGCAAAACTGTAAAATCTGAAAAACAAGGGCATATGGTCGTTTAGCCAGGCCATGTGAAATGCCTTAGGCCGTGCGG
Organism: Gossypium stocksii; assembly: GCA_020496765.1. Taxonomy (NCBI): domain Eukaryota; kingdom Viridiplantae; phylum Streptophyta; class Magnoliopsida; order Malvales; family Malvaceae; genus Gossypium; species Gossypium stocksii. The sequence continues at coordinate 87,535,290 of CM035627.1, read as the reverse complement.
AAGGGTTACTGTAACACCCCAAACCCGGCCTAGACGTTATGGCCGAATCTAGTGGCGTCACATGAGAGTGTTTTTGGAAAACTATTTCGATTATCAAAAACTTGTTCAGATTATTATTTTTCCTTAGCCAGAAATTATGTATTGATTGATTTGCTTGAAAACAATTCTCTATCATGGAAGCTTTGAAATCGGTCATTCATACGAAAATCTTTAATTAAGTTTTTAAACGCAATTGTGATGTCACCGTTTATAATCAATAAAAATAACAGTTTAAAATCCCAAAATAAAACCAAAAACCATTCAAGTCCCAGATTACACAAACAATCCCAAAATAATTAAAACCGTAGTGCAATAAATAGTCAGAAAACCGTGACAATTAGAGTGTAACAACAGTGGTCACTGTCGAGCCCTCCGCTGCACTGGTCTATCTACTGTTGGGGATTACCTAACAGATAAATAAAATAAAGGGGTGAGTTTTCGCAAACTCAGTGTGTACAACCCCACAGTAAAGCATGTATGTAACAGATATCAGTCAATCAGTCATAAATTAGGCCTAAGCTCTTAACAGATACAGTGTAGGCCTTAGCCCACCCAGAACAGAATCAGATATATTCGGGCCTTAGCCTATAAAGTAATGCATGCATATCAAATCAAGACAGTACCTGCCCACCAACCCTGCACACCATCTTCGTCCACCCTACACACTATGTGGGGATAAAATCAACCCACCCAGCCCTACACACCAAGCATGGGAATAAAATCAACTCATCCAACCCCACACATCATGTGGTACCGTATAATGGCACATGATAAATAAATGCAGCATAGCTACCAGATAATCGGCTAAAAGCCTTTCGGTCTTCCTTCTCTTCAATATCAATCCCACCTCAATACAATGCATCATAAATAATATCATGGCAGGCTTACATGCAGAGTATAAACCATATAGTTATATCAGAACAGAATCAGTACACATGCTATCTATAACATGTTATCTCATATACCTCAATAATCAGATCACAGAATGGGGTCTAAAATAACCTTACCGACCCTATAATAGGTCACAGTCGACTTGGGCGACCCGTGCAACTTTACAATACAATACAGAGAAATTGACTCACACGCCTATGTGGCCTGCCCGTGTTGGCCCACACTCCCATGTGGCCCATACGGTTTAAATTGGCCTTGCCCGTGTGGATCACACAGCCTGGCCTAAATTCCACACGCCGGTGTGGTTCACTCGTATGGGCTCATACGCCCGTGTAGCCCACACGACCCAATTGGCCTAGCCCGTCCTCGCACACGGCCTAACCAACCCTACACGCCCGTGTGGCGTGCGCACGGTCTAGCTCGTCAACCACACAACCGTGTCTCGCCACACGGCCTCCACATGGGCAGTCCACATGCCCGTGTGGCGTCAACAGCCTCGTTTCTTTTCAATGCCTTCGGAGTACACACCTGGTTTCAATTGAAGCCAAAACAACCCCCGAGCACTCCAGAACCTAGAATTGACAATTTCAGGCCCCAATTCACTCACTTAAATTGAGTTTACTAAGAATAAGCAAATCCCGAAACGAGAGATCAATCTTACCCCTAATGAATAATGGTGATTCTTCGCTGACTAAAATGTCGTCCAACAGTCGGCGGAATATCAATTATCTCCTAAACAACAATCAAACTTCCATTAACACCCTACTCAACTACGAAAGCACCGAAAAAAACAAAGGATCACTTACCAAAAACGCACTAACGCAGGGATGCACAGCAATCGATGGGAAAAGATAAAGAATCGAATTTGGTAAAAAGATTTGCAAGAGAATTGATAGGAAAAAAGGAAAAAGATTGAAATTTTCGGTAGAGAATAGTATTGGAAAAAAGAAAAAAAATTGAATTTGGCAGAAAGAAATCAGGATTAACTCTTCTGGTAACCTCCTCACTACACCTCAAATACTCAGCATTTAAAACCAACTCAAACTCTTCCTCGTCACCGCTCATAAAAATAAAATCGAAGCAGGGAATTGAACTCAAGACTTCCTGCCACTTAACACTCCTCATAACCACCAGACCAGGGGGCCCATTCTATCCTATTTTTACCAACATTTACTTATAAGCCTAATTACCAAGGCTTAAGCTTTAGTTAATAAAAACCCAAAATTTTTTGCCAAAGTCAATGCTTAAACCCAAGACTTCTTAGACACTCCCAGAACACATAACCACTCAAGCAGTCAATTATTTGTCAAAATCATGCAAAAACATATTCAGGAGATTTTCATGCCACAAATTCAAAAAAACTAAAAATAAGAAATTTTAGGACGTTATAGTTACACAGCCATGTTGCCAGGCCGTGTGGTTTATGAACTACACTAGTGTTTTCAGGGCACATAGTCGGGTGGTTCACACGCCCATGTGGCAGACCATGTGGAAGAGTCGTGCCCGTGTGAGAAATGAACTATCCTAGGCTTTACAGGAGGACATGGCTGTGTGATAGGCCGTGTGGTCCACATGTTCGTGTGCCCTATCCTAGGCACGATTTTGCCTAGTTTACTCATAAAAGAACACACACCTGACTTCTAGGCATCGAGCGACGATCCTCACTTCCAAAATTGATTTGGGATACCTACAATGATCTTTCAGACGATATTTACGCCAGAATTAGATATAATTTTCAAGATTCTCAATATTTTCAAGAGAACTCATAAAATACTTGTATTCGAGTTGAAAGATTAATAAGAATGATATCATTCCAGAATTTATGGGTTTTACTAATTGGAAATAAGAACACTTACCAATATTTGATGAGATTTCGAAGGTTATCGATGATAAAATTCAAGAATCGGTGAAGAAACAGGTTTAATAGAGATTAATTTTGTTTTGGGGTACACAAAGAAATAATTTTCAACAACAAAATAATGTGAAAAAAAAGGGGGAAAAAATGAAAAGATGGAGACATAAAGAATAGATGGAGAAATTCTAATTGGAATGAAAGAAGTAAATCAAAATCTTAAGGTAATTAAGAAAGGGGGTTAAATAGCTAGGATTTCAAACTTTTAAGGAGCTATAGGGTAATTTACTCTTTTTTTTTTTAAAATAAAATGGAAATAGGGTTGGCATGATTTGAACCTAGAATATGGGGGAGGAGATTGCAAGGATTTACCACTTGGGCTACTGCCAACTCTTAACATTTTTCTACCACATTTGATATATATACTAGCTTGATTTTTGTTCCACAGTTGTTAGAAAAAATAGAAGAAAATGAAAGAGATGGGGTTTGAATCTTAGTCTTCTAGGCAATTTACTAAGCTCTTAATCATCAAGACTAAGGCTCATTTCTTGGTTATTCATTCCATCTAACTCTCTATATTTTGGGGCATTACAAAATCAATTGAACACTAACTGATTTTAGTTACTTCTCCTGATATTCCCAAATTCTAGATGAAAAACACTTATTACAGCAACATTCAACTAGTCACTACATCTAGAGAATGAACGTCCAGTCAATGGCTTAGTAAGAACATCTGCTACTTGATCCTGAGTAAAAACGTAATTCACTTACAACTGACCACCAAGTACCTTGTCACAAACAAAATAAAGGTCCAATTCCACATACTTGACACGAGCATGAAGCACAGAGTTAGCTGCTAAGGACATTGAACTATTATTATCACACCAAATCAATGGAATACCATGAAGATGCACACTTATCTCATCTAGTAAAGACATAAACCATGTAAGTTTAGAAATCGCATTTGCTAAGTTCGGTATTCTACTTCTGAGGTAGAGGGAGATACTGCACTCTGCCTTTTAGAGGACCATCTGACAAGATTATTGCCAAGATAGACAAAGAACCCTGAAGTGGACTTACGATCCTCCAAAGAACTAGCCTAATTAGCATCACAAAACCTTGTTAAGATAACTTTAAAAGGCTAAAAAACCAAACCATGATCAATCGTACCTTGAATAGTTGGAAAATCAGGTTTAGAAAACGCAATGGAAAAGAAATTTAGGGAAAAACCAAAGTTTTAAAAAAAAAATTAAAACAAGAACTTAGTTGTGATATCTAAAGTAATAAACACTTAATCAAAATTGTACCTTTTTTATTTGTCTAGGATGAACGCTTTGATCGAGTAGTCTTCTCCATTATGCTGAAGCTCACGTTTGCCAAGTTGGTGCTCGCTTTGAATCAGAAAAATTTTCACAAAAATTACCATGGGGTAATTTCACAATTTCTCTAAATTTTTGGGCTAAGTTGTAAATAAGAAAAATATCTCTAGAAATTTTCTAGAATAATTTCTTCAGAGAATTTTCTTTTTACAACTTTCTCTTGAATTCAAGTGTGTGTAAAATAATGACCCAAGTCTATTTTTATATTAGGAGAATTTAGATAGTTCAACGATAATTAAGCTTAATTACTTTAATATTAAATCTTATTAAATTAATAGAATATTTATCTATAATATAAACATTAAATTAAATTTAATACTAAATATATAAAATAATATTATTTTTGGAATAGTTAATCTTAAATCAAATTCTCTAGTAGAGTCCCAATAGGAGTGTAATTCTTCCACTGCTCAACCACCAAATACCCACCACCGCCAACCATTTTAAGACCACCGGAATATTGTTGTCGCAGCCACCGGCACCCTAAGCTAGTTCAATTTCTGCTGGTTTGGTCTAGGGGACTGATGGCCCGACCGATTCGATCTAACAACCAGTTGGATCGTTGGCCCGATTTTTTACATACCCAGCTCGATTTGACCAATTTTTGGGTCTTTGTCTCAGTTTTGGGCTCTATGGCCCAATTTACGATCTTAGGTCCATTTTTCAAATTTAATTACCCATCGGACCAACTGTTTGACTTGAAAATTAATTTCCAAAAATATCATATTAATTTTAATTAATATGAAATTAATTTAATTTTACTTTATCAAAACTAATTTTTCCAAAAATCACTTAAATTTTCCAAATTAATTTTTCAAGAAAATTCTTTAATCAAATTCTCTAGTTGAACAATTCTTACGACCGTCTAATTTAATTTCGCATCGAATAAATCGATTCAATTAAATTATTTTCAAAGTCGTAGAATTTTCTTCTGATTCAAATGCAATCCGTTCGAGCTTTTGTTGAGCTAGCAGAGGGACCAATCAAACATATACAATTAGACTCTAGTAATTGCAATTATATCCAGAAGCATCGTTCCAATAATTCACAATTACTTAATCATGGAGTCAATCCACAAGAAGTACCATGATTTAAAACTCCTTATCGTATACTCTTTATGAAAGCACTTCATCTAACTACTTTATCTAATGACCTCGTCATATGTGTGTTATTATCATATGATATCCTTAATTCATTTTAGTTAAATTTGTTCACTCAATACAATCCTATTTTATCCCATTGTCACCATTGTGTCTTCTTAATAGTTAATATGACCACTATCAACAAATGACTGTGATAAATTGTTCGTTCGAAAACAAGCAACCTGTGGCCACGTTCCATATTTATCAATCCACATAATGCCAATGAGAGGATATTGTTAACTTTTTAATTGAGCTATGAATTCCACTGCTACTAGTAAAGTCATGCCATACACAAGTAATGTACCCAATATACCGGCTATTGACTCGATCATCTTTAGAGTATAAACCTCCACTTATATTAAAGAAAATGAGTTACATATGCATGGTCAGTGACTAACTCAGAATTTAGATAAATCATACCATGAACGTCACAAATGAATTAATTTACAAACGGATTCAGAATTAATTCATCTTGGGTCCAGTCCAATGTATTATTTTTTCAATAAATACATCTATGTCTCCACCTGTGGAGTCAAGTGCTCCGATAGTGAAGACTAGTCATCTCCCTAAATTGAATTGTAGACGACATAATATTCCTTCTAAGTATTTGAATCAAACGCTCATTTTGATTCTTTTACGGGATTACAGACTCGTTTAGATTATCTACCGAAATAAGTTGTCTTTCTTACAATGTAAACATTCTTACAATGCCACTTATCATCAGTTTGAACTTAGACAATCAATGTGCTAATATTTACTTGTCACAATTTCGCTATGCATGCAAAATACGAAAGACAAAAATACAAAAGACATAACAATAAAATGTGAAATTTATTTATTCATCATTCAAATAAATAGAAAAATAGATACATGTTTACTACAATATGGGCACATTTCCCAAAATAATATACCTCAAAATTCTCTTCACAATAGTCCAATGAACATCATGTGGCTGATGCATGTACTGACTCTCTTTGTTGACCGCAAAAGCTATATCAGGCCCAGTCAAACATAAGTATTAGAGACCACCCACCACCTATCTCTATTGAGTACCATCAGCAAGAGATACACCAACCAAAGAAGTAAGTGTGAGTGATCTTACCATTGGTGTATTGACACTTTAGATTTTGTACAATTTTCACCGATACGTCTTTTCCTATTTTCACCGATGCGTCTTTTCCTTGTCAATTTATCTTAATAATATCACTGAAATTAAATCGATAAGATTGTAAATAAAATTTTAGAAAATAATACAATTAATCAAAACATAAAAAGCAAAGATAAATTAAAAAGATAAAGGCTTAAGGATGCAAAAAACCCTCAAACTTTTTCATAAAAAGCAATTAAGCCCCTACTTTTTTACACTCAATTGGGTACTTGAACTTTCAAAATGCATCAAAAAGACCCCCAAAATTTTTCAAAAAAAAAAAAGCAATTAAGCCCCTACTTTTTTTTACACTCAATTGAGTATTTGAACTTTCAAAATGCATCAAAAAGACCCTCAAACTTAAAAAAAAAAAAAAAAAAGCAATTAAGCCCTAGCTTTTATTAAAATTATAAAAAATAAAAGCTATAAATATTATTAAATTTTAATAAAAATTAAAATATTAAAAATTTAATAAAAATTAGAAAAAAATATAAAAATAATAAAAATTGTAAAATTTTATAAAAATCATAAAAAAAATTATAATATATAATATAAAATTTTATAAAGTCATAAGAAAATTATACAAAATATAAAGAAATATAAAATTTGTAAAAAAAATTATAAAAATTATTGTACCAAAAGAAACAGTTTTTATTTTTTAATAACTTTTATTGATTTTTATTTCTTTATCATTTTTTGCCATATGCCATGCTGTGTTGCGACATGTGATGACTTTAATTGAAAAAACTAAGGGTTGTCATTTTTTTGTGATTTTTATAAATTTTACAATTTTTTTACGACTTTTATAAAAAAATCTAATTTTTAATAATTTTTAAATTTTATTAAAATTTAATATTTTTCTAAAATTTATTTTTTTATTTTTTATAATTTTTTTCTAATTTTTAATAAGTGTAGGGGCTTAATTGTTTTTTTGAAAAATTTTGAGGGTCTTTTTTATTCATTTTGAAAAAAAATTTGAGGGTCTTTTTTATTTATTTTGAAAGTTCAGGTATCCAATTGAGTAAAAAAAAAGCAAGGGCTTAATTGCTTTCTTTGAAGAAGTTTGAGGGCATTTTTGGTGCATTTTAAAAGTTCAAGTGCTCAATTGAATGAAAAAAAAGGAAGGTACTTAATTGCTTTTTTTTAAAGTTTGAGTTTTTTACACCCTTAAACGAAAGATAAATTTACATCACAATTGAATATTTATGTAACACCTTGAATAATTTATTTCTATTTCTGTAAATCCTGTCACAAAATATGTATCTGCTGGGTAATTTTGTTATTTTTTATCAAAGCCTTATTCTCGTTGGTTGGGCTTATATTATATCGTTTGTAAACTCACATTAGAATGAGTCTATTGGTTCGAGTGGTAAGGAGTTAGCTTGTTGGAGGTTTCAAATTTCTGTGTGAATGTGGGTGATAATTTTCGCTCTGGTTGCTTGAGAGAGTTTGGGTGGAGTTAAAAGTCTGAGGTAGTTAGATGGGGTTAGTGGTCGAATTTAGTAGGATTCGGCTGTTGGTGGGGAGTTGAGGAAAAATAATGATTTAATTATTTTATTTTTAATTTAATTTTATCATTATCCTTTTTCTTAAAAATCAACCATTGTGTTCACGTTCATTTTTTTTCATTTTTCATACATTCTTGTTCTTTTTACTTTTTGATCCTTTTACCTTTCTAATCCAAATGAAATTCAAGTGTTATTTGGTCGTCTCTATCGTTGAGTTTGGTGGTTGTTGTTTGGTAAGTGTGTAGTTGGCTTAAGTTTCTTTATGGATTAGATGAATGGTTGGGGTTTTTTTATGGTGTTGAAGGGTTCCTTTTAATTTTTCTTGGTTTGTGCTTACTGATATCTAGGTGTAAATTGTGCGTCAGTTGGTGCTCATTCAGTGGAGTGATTGTATGGATTACTGTCTCGAGGGTAAGTGTTTCTATCGATTAAGCATAGTTTTGTTGTTGGCTTTTGACATGTTAGGGTACTAAGTCGTATGCCTTTGAATTGGAAGAGTTCGTGGGGATTAATTTGTTGAATTCTGTTGATTTTAGGTACTGGGAATTTCATTAATTAGGCTGCTTCAAAAAACGAACCATGTGTGTACCCTAAACACGAAAAATCGAGGTTCGGCGAAAGTTAAAAAAAGGGCACTGTTGATGCCACACGGGTGTGCACCCAGCCATGTGGTTGGCCATGCGCGAGACACGGCTGCATGGCCGTGTGACTGACGAAGGTGTGGCAGTGCGCATGACATGGCCGTGTGACAGTGTGAGTGTGGCCGTATAGACCACACGGGCTAGGCCAAATTAGGCGTGTGGGTTTTGGGCCAGGTCGTGTAGGCCACACCGGCAAGACTAATCCGGGCGTGTGGGCTACACAGGTGTGTGGGCCTACACAAGTATGTGGGCCCAGAATTCTAAAATTTTCCTTAAGGTCGCATAGGTCATTCCAATTAACTGTAGGCCTACCGTAGGGTCGGTAAGGGCTAATCAAACCCTTTTTCATGTGATCTGATATTCTAATAGTCCAATTTGAGTAGAAATTGATATGTATGTTTGACCGTACTATTTAAGTATGTATGTTCTCTGTATACAAGCATGTTAAGCATGTTAAATCTGTTAATTTTGTATATATATTTTGTATTTGTGTTTGGGGTGGGATTTTCATATGTGGAGGAAGTAATCTGTACGGCGACCTTTCGTCTATATTCTGGCAGCTTGGCTGTATATTATTCTGTTACGTGTCGCATTGACGCTATATGGTGTGTTCAGATGGGTGGGTGTTTTTAACCTCACATGGTGTGATGGGATGGTCGGAGATAGTGTGTAGAGGATGGGGTAGGATTTCGTATATCTGTTCTGCTTATATGATTTTGATATCTGTATCTGTAATGGACTTAGATCTGAATCTGTATCTGACTGTATATGAAATTCTGTGTATGTTGCATGATGATTTCTGTTGGGTTACATATTGAGTTTACGAAAACTCATACCTGTTTGTCTATTTTGTTCAGGTAATCTACAGACATAGGCGGGTCGGTGCAACGGAAGCTCAGCGGTGACCACTTGACGGGAGACTGTTTTTATTACTATAATTTAATGGTTTTTACTAAAATTCTAGTTTTCGTGAGAGTTTTGTAATTTTTGGACTCTCTGAACTTTCTAGACTGTTTGGTATAAATTTTTTATTTGGATTTGATATGATTTTTAAGCTGCAACGATTTGAAAAAATATCGATTTTACGCGAACAAATATTTTTTTTTTAAAACATAAGTGTGGTTTTGATTTAAATGGTTTTTCAAACTTCCGCTGCGAAATGATTTGGTTAACCTTAAAGGATAACATGTAACGGTCAATAATAAATATATGAATAGATATGTTTTTATTAAACTTGAACATTTTATCGAATTATCATCGGTTTCAAAACCCTTCTTTCTAACACTCCCAGATTCGGCCATAACGTCTAGGTCGTGTTTGGGGTGTTACAATTCAACTATGAAATACTTATAAAAATATGGAAAAGTAAGTAGAATAAAAACCCAAACGTAGTGTTAGGGTGGAAGAATTAAACTTTGTTATAAACCACCACATATTACAACCACAGTGTGGCATGTAGTAAAAATATGATAAAAAATCAATAAAAATTATAAAAATGATTAATTTTTAATAAAAACTATAAAAAATGTTAAAAATTATAAAAATCGTTAAAAATTAAAAAATACATAGAAATATAAAAAATTTATAAAGTTTTATAAAGTTGTAAGAAAATTATAGAAAATGTAAAGGAATATAAATTCGTAAAAAATTATAAAAATTATCGTACTAAAAGAAGTGTTTTATAAATTTTCTATAACTTTTATTAATTTTTATTTTTTTATCATTTTTCGCCACATGTCACGTTGTGTTGCTAAACATGGTGGCTTTAACTAAAAAAAAATCTGGGGGTCGTTAACTTTAAGTCAACGGTTAAAGTTTAAAGTTAATGGTTAAAGGGTCTTTTTGATGTATTTTATAAATTTTTTTATGATTTTTATAAAATTTTACAATTTTTTTTATAATTTTTTACTATTTTTATAATTTTTTCTAATTTTTAATAAATTTTAAATAGTTTTTATTTGTTTATTTTTATTAAATTTTAATATTTTTATAATTTTTGTAACACCCCAAACCCGGCCTAGACATTATGGCCGAATCTGGCGATGTCACATGAGAGTGTTTTTCTTTTTTAAATGCATCGATTAAAAACATTCCAGTTATTATCTTTTACTTAAGTCAGAAAAACATGAACTAATTGGTTTGCTTTAAAACTTTTCTTTTACGTAGAAGCTTTAGAAACCCAATGAATTTGAGAATCGTTTTTATCTACGTAAATATTAGGTTATTTTAGGGGAACTGGTTTTTAGATCTTACTTATCAATAGTAAATCATCAACAGAAACACAAACCGAAGTAAAACAAAAAAAAAGTCCAAAGTCCAGAAATTACATCAAATTTCCTAAAAATAATAATAAAGGCAGTAAAAGAATTTAAACCGTAAAGCTAACATGCAAGTGGCAGTGGGCACCGTCGAGTCTTCCGCTGCACCGATCCGTTTACTATTGGGGATTACCTAAACAGATAAAACAAAAAGGGGGTGAGTTTTCGCAACTCAGTGTGTAAATCCCCGCTAAGAGCATGCATACAGAACACATATAAGATATCATAAATAAACAGTCCAGGTCGAAACCCTTTACAGAATCAGTTAGGGCCTTAGCCCACTCAGATACAGAATCAGAAATATAATAGGGCCATTAGGCCCAAATAGATACAGAATACGCAACAGATAAGATTTACAGTACCCAACCCACCAACTCTGCACACCAACTTCGTCCAACCCTACACACTATGTGAGGATAAAATCGACCCACCCATCCCTGTACACTGAATAGGGTGTATAACATTCATCCATCCCTACACATCATACAGTACCGTAACGCGGCACATTTCAATAATTATGTAGCTTAGTTGCCAGATAACAGGCTTAAAAAGCCTTTCAGATACTTCCTTCAACTTCATCAACCCAGCCCTAATGCAATGCAACATACAAGTATGGCATGCTATAATGAATTTTAACAAATCGTACAATCGATCAGATACACATGCTAAGTATCACATGCTTAAATCATACATCACATAATCAAATCGCAAAAATAGGGGTTCAATATTGCTTACCGACCCAACGACAGGTCACAGTCGACTTGGGCGACCAGTGCAACCTTACAGATCATTTCAGATAAATGGGCTCACACGCTTATGTGGCCTACCCATGTGGATCACACGACCTGACCCAAAATCCCACATGCCCATGTGGTTTACTCTTGTGGGCCCACATGCCCGTATGGTCCACACGGCCCAATTGGTCGAGCCTGTGTCTTGCACACGGCCTCTCCGGCCATCACACGGCCATGTCATGCACTCGTATCACGCACGCACGGCTTGGTTCGTCGTTCACACAACTGTGTGCTACCACACAGCCTACTACATAGGTGACCACACGCCCGTGTGGCGTCGACAATTTCATTTTCGGCTTTTGTTGATTCTCGTTTTCTATGTCTTTGGGTACACACCTGGTATTGATTCGAAGCTAACGCAACCCCAAGCACTCCAGAACCTAAAATTAGTGTACACAAACATCGATTTAGCACTTTGGAAATCGAGACTAGCGAATTCACCATTAAAGATTTTTCCCAAAACACATCTTACCGCTAACTGAGAACTTTTGCAACCACTCCTCGATCCATGACGCGAATCTACTGCTCAAAGATTCTCGCCTAAACCAGTAATTTCAGAAAAAGATTTAGACTCTTATTTTAACGATAAGTAATCACAAGAAAAAGGAAGAGAAAACCTACCGAAACCACACCAATGCACTCCTCGACGCAATAGGAAAACAATAATCAAGAACGAAAGAAAACAAAAAGAAAAAAAAGGATGAATTTAGGAGAAAAATCGGTAGAGAAAGCAAAGAATAGCAGAGGAAAAATTCGTCAGAAATTCAGAGAGTAGGAAGGGAAGGGCCGAAATTTGCTGCACCAAAATTGGGATATCTCAAATCCCTTAATTTCCTCCTAAAATTGCTCCAAATCTCCCCCACCACACCACCACTACTCAGTTTCAGTCAAATTCAAACTTTAGCCGATTATTGCAGCAAAATACTAATCCTCACCAACAGAAAGATTCGAACCCATGACCTCCCTCATACCATCACTCCACTTAACAACCAAACCAGCAAGCTCATTCTATTATGTTACTACCAATAACTAAATATAATCCTACCTGCTAGAGTTAAGGTTTTAATCATAAAAATACAAAAATTTACCCAAGTTGTGACTTAAATTTGGGACCTCTCACACACTCCCAGAACACATAACCATTGAAGCAAACAGACAATTGTGTCAATGAACTACAGAACATATTTAAGAACTTGGGGCGTTACAATTTTTTTACCACATGTCATGCCGTGGTTGTGACGCAGGATGGCTTTAATTAAAAAAAATTAAGGGCAATTAACTGTTAAAGTTAATGGCCAAAGGGACTTTTGATGCATTTAACTGTTCAAGTGCCTAATTAAGTGCAAAAAAATTTAGGGATTTAATTGCTTTTTTTGAAAAAATTTGAGGGACTTTTTTATGCATTTTAAAATTTTAAGTACCCAATTGAGTGCAAAAAAAATTTAGGGACTTAATTTTAAAAAAAGTCTAAGATCATTTTTTATGCATTTTGAAAGTTTAAGTACTCAATTGAGTGCAAAATAAATAAAGCAAAGGCTTAATTGCATTTTCTGAAAAAGTTTGAGGGCTTTTTACACCTTTAAACTTAATATATATATATATATATATATATATAATGTTTTAAACTAACATTTAATTTGAAATATTGAAAAAGTGAATTAGATATTTCTTTAATTTATTCTTAAAAATAATAATTTTAATATTGTTCCACGTAATAAGAGAAAATACATCAATGTTACATCACAAATTTTAAATTTTAAATATATGGGCGTAAAAAATATGAGCACCCACAAATTATGGAAAGAGAAGAAAAAATAAACTACAATTAAATTATTAATATGTTATTTTCAAATAGTATTAAATAAACTTAATTAATTAAATTATTTTTTTAAAAAGTAATTCTCATATATGATATTCAATTTCATTTCTCTTTGAAAAATCTTTATATAATAGATTATTATTATTTTTTATATTATTATTAATTTTTTATTTCTTCCATATCTTCTACTTTAATTAACTTAAATTTTATTTTCTTACCAAATATTGCATAATTAAAAAATTAACTTAAAAGATTCTTTTTGAAATTGTTTAAAATTTTATATAAATGTTTACAATATGTTAAAACATATAACAATTTATTTAAAACTCTAATAAAAAAATTACAAAATTATTAAGAATATTATATTTTAATTGTTATATATATAATCAACCATGCATCGTTGTGTGGGTGTTAAAGTCAATTAGTGTAGCCTTCCATTGCGGGTTCGTGCAAAGAATAAATTAAGGAACATTCGGGGCTTTAATGCTTTATTAAGGCACCATAAGATTAAGGTACCATTAGTTTTTTGCTTTTCTTTTGAAGGTTAATGCATAATTTAGGGTTTAGGTTTGAAATTTTTTTTATTTGGGTTAATTTTTTATATATTTTTAAGAATATTAAATTAAAAAATTAAGATTCAATGTAGGAATAATTGTCCAATTCAATGGCTGACTTAAAAAAAATGCAAGTCCCAATATAGTAACAATTACCTAATTCATACCTCAATGTGAGAATAATTATCAAATTTAAAAACTAATTTAGACCCAAAAAAAGGTTAAGCATCTAATATAGTAACAATTGCCAAGTTTAGGTTTGAATAGTACATTAACCTCTTTTTTTTAATATTAACGTATCATTTATAGAATAACAGATGTTTCTAATTTAAGCTTAATTTAAGAATGCTTCTCAAAAATATTTTTAGAGAGAAATTAAAATTTTTAGTTTCTAAAAAAAAAATACTTTTGAGTCAATTTTTTATTTTGGGAATTACAATTTTCTCTAAAAAAAACAGCTTGTTAAGAAATATTTTTATCCCAAAAATAGTTTTTAAAAGTAATTCTAAACTGACCTTTAATTAATTAGTTGAGTAATTACAAGTATAACATTAATACAAATAGCAAGCATAAATATAAATATATATTCAATTAATTATAAAATAAATTCAACCAAATATACACACAATAAAACAAAAACTCACAATGATTGGACTTAAATTCCAACCTTCAAAATAAAAAAAAAAATTAACTTTTATCAACAATACTATCACCTCATTTGCAAATCTAATAATATTTTTAATTTTTAATTTTTAATTTTTAATTAAAAAGGTAAAAAGCCCCTTGGCATTTATAACTATGTATTGGCATGGTGTTGCAGGTCCGTACCATAATAATATTAAAAAAATAAAAATTTAATAAACTAATAAGTCTGTACTGCAAAATTAAAAAATTCAAAAGTAGAAATGTTGATTGTGTTAACCAGCTTGCTATGCTGCCGTATGTGTCCAAATAACAAATTCGAGAGACTCACATATTATAAATGCATATAGTATGATTTGAATTTATATGTTTAAAATTATAAAATTTCAACTTTTATCAGTATTGTCAAATTTTTATTGGTCAAAATTTATTTTTTTAAAGGGATAAATCTTAAATTTATATATGAACTTCAATTTAGTATAGTTATACTCTTAAAATTTTGATTGCGATTTAAATATATCTTGAAACTTCAATTTTAATTTAATTATACATATTTAAAGAAATAAATATATCAATTTATTTTTATATTAGATAAATATAATTATTTATGAATACAGTATATAAATATAAAATGATGTTATATCAATAATTGTGTTAGCAATATACGATAATAGGATCAAATCAAAATTTTATATATAAAATTGTACAAAATTAAAATTCATGTATACTTTTAAGATCGTTTTTAGAATAGTGCAGGTAAAAAATTACTTTTAATGATTAATATAACTTAATGTATTAATATATATTATTTTTGATAAATCACAAATGGCCCACCATAAGTTCTTTATTCAGCTCGATGAGGTTTAGGTATTTTTCTTTAACTAACGGTGACGGTGACATGTCATGAAATGAATTTTTAAAATCATGATTTGGATAAAGTGGTTGAATTTCGTTTTAAGTCCCTCTAGAAATTACTTGTAATTTTTATTTTTATCTCCGACCCCTAATAAAAGGATTTTGGCTTCACCCCTAAGCTGAGTTGATAAATTGGCAATTAATATATATTCCATATTTTAAATTGTTTATATAATATGTTGACTTAAATATAGTTGCTAAGTAATAAGCAAAGTATTATCAAAAGTGACTATGGAAGGTGGCCCTTTTCCGAGTACTATGAAACACAAGAAATAGGGGACAATCAAGTTTGTTTATGCAGTTCAGTTTCCTTATTTCTCTTGAGCTTAGCTCAGTGAGAAGTATCCACTATCTTCAAACATTTACAACTAGTGAACCTAAATCTATTACACTCAATGGCAATTTCCTCACTCTTGCACCTTTTAAGACTAGCACTCTCATCACTAAATTCTTCCATTGAGAACTTAGCTTGTAAAATTACAACACAAAAGTTTTACAATCAAATGCACTCTCACAAATAATGTTCCTTACTTGAACAGATTAAATGCTCTCAATAATCAGTACAGAAACTTATACAAGTCAATTATATAGAGTTTTCAGGACTTGCTAACATATGAAGATCTATCACAATCCCTACTAAACAACCTAAATACAAATATAATAATAACAATCAAGATAAACATCAATTTGTGGGCAGCTAAGTCTTCAATGTTTCAATCTAATCCAACTTCCTAGGCCTAAGGGATTTGATACACTCGATCTGATTCAATCCAACTTTCTAAAATAAGTTTCTCCAACTGATATGATTCTTATTGATGGACTTGATACAATCCATGATCTCAGCTTAGCCCAAAGATACGGTTCAATAAATTGCCAGTCTTTTAAATATTGAATGTTGTTGTCTGTTGCAGTGATAAAGGAAGTGAGCATTTCCTAAAGCACATCTCGATCATTCTATATTTTTCAACATAATATTTTTAAATTAAACCATTGACTTCTAAAAATACTAGTTCACCCCTTTAAAACTACCTATTGTCATTTAACTTCTCATAAAAAACACACTTTTTGTTTAGCTAAAGATTTCAAAATCAGACCATCGCTGCTTGGTTCGACTAGTCTAATTAAATAAATTATTAAAAAATTCATAAAAAATTAAAAATAGAGAAAATTTGTTCAACCAATTTAACATCCAGTTCAACCAATTCGTACTGATCCGCAGGTCAACCGGTATAACCCTTCTAATTAGATTGAAACCCCATAGATTCCGAGTCCAACAGGTCTGGTTCAAACAACATTGCTTTTAACTATCATCATTTTCCAAAATAGAAAAAAAGAGTCTATAAAATAAATTTTCACTCACATGACCCATCTTTGTTAGCGAAGACAATTATGCTTCATGTTCAAATCGAACATTCCTATTATGTGTACGCATTTTTCAAGATTTATCAAAATAAAAAAATAAACGAATTTCTGATAATTTTACAACTGAATTGAGAGTTGGGACAGGATTGATGGATGACACCAACTTAATCAAAAGTTATATATTATATACAGTATAAATCCAATTGCACTAAACATCTATATAATTCAAATATTGTTGCATATATTGTATCAGGATAAATATCAAAATTATACACGAACTTTGATCTAATGTGCAATGTCAGACATGAACTTTGATTTTGTATAATTTTATACATGAAATTTTGATTCGATTCAAAATTTTACAAATTACTAACTACATTATCGAATTCACACCATTTTATATTAATATGTTGTATACACAAACAATTATATTAATTCAATACGAAAATATATGTATGTATTCGTTTCTTTAAAAGTGTAAAATTGAATCAAAATCAAGGGTTCATGTATACATATGAACCAACATTCAAGTTTCATGCGTATAATTGCACCAAATTAAAGTTCATGTATCAAATTGCATATTGAATTAAAATTTATATATAAATTTGATTATAATCCTATTATATTTGAATAATTTGGTGCCATTTTAATAATTAAACCCTAGCATGAAATTAAGGGATTATAGGAAAAGTTTAATGACATGAGCTAGTGACCAAGTTGTTTAAAAAACCAAAAAGAAAAAAAAAAAAAAAACAGAGGTTGAGATGCTTGAAATTGACTTCAAAAATATTGCAATTATCTTATCTTTGTGTTGCTTAACAGATAAGCATGCTTTTGACTTAAAAAAAATTGTGCTATCATATAGTCGAAAATTAGTTGTGAACGGCACATGAACCAAACCATAAATCCATAATTTAATTAAAATAATATTCATCTAGAGTTGATGTTGATGTCGAGAACTATTTAAAGTATTTCACTGAATCATAAATAAAAGGATAATATGTTTCAACGCACTTAAATTCACATCATCTTACATTGACAACAATAAACATACCAATCGAGCTAAGTTCATATATATATATATATATATATATACACATATAGGTAACGTTTGAGTTTCACTTATTGTTTTGTTGCCCTTCTGAACTTAGGCTTACTCATTTTATGGTCCATTTATAGTTGCTCTTTTAATAACATGGTTTTCAAAGTTTGAGTTTACGTTTTCTTTCAAAAGTGTGATATGTATTGTTATTACACTTAACACTTGTTAGTATTAAGGTAGTGTATATATATGTGTGGAAGTTATTTTATATTTATATTTAATAAATTCGTATTATAACCAACAAGTGTTGGATGTAATGATAAGGTACATTGTACTCGTAAGAGAAAGACTCGGATATGAAAGAAAATAAATGGATATGAAATATACATTAGTTTCACGTAAAAAGATGGTATTATATGAAGTATATTAAATGGCATGTGGAATAAAGTTATGTAAAAAAATATTTTAAAAATAAAATGAAAGTTTTTCGAATGAAGGTGATTATTTATTTTCAAAATAAATGATAAGTTTTTAATAAAGAGGTTTATTAAAAATTTAAAAGTAAAAAGTATTCGTAGAATATAATTTTTGATAATTGAAGTAAACGATTTTTCTATTATAGGGATTAGATCAAATTATTTCATTTACAGTTTAATGGATTAATTTAGTCTCCATAATATTAAAAAGAATTAAATAAGATTAAATTTTATTAAAATTAATATTTACTGTTTAAAAAAGGAAAAACCTTTTCTAACGGCCCATGACTTTAAGAGTTCAACAGACAATTTCTAAGCACCATTTTTCTTTTTGGTTAAAATGTTTCATAAATTTATGTATTCGTTGTAAATTTGAAATTTAATTTTTTTTATTTTGATTTTTAGGAATTTAGGTCCTCTATTTTTCAGATTTTAAAATTGAGGTCTAATTTTTAGCATTGTTAAAGTTATTTTGTTAAATTTAAATTCATTACAACGTTATTTTTTAGTTACACGGTTATGAAGTGAGAATTTTTATATTTCAAAATGTCACGCCAACAAATTTAATATAAAATTTATAGCAATGTTAACAATTTGACCAAAATTTTAAAATTTAAAAAGTAGAGGGATTAAATTACTAAAAACAAAATATAGATATTAAATTCTAAATTTGTGAAGAAATACAAAGATTACTTTTTTAATGCAATGTTAAGATTTATAGATAAATTTAAGATTTTAAGGTTGAGTGACGGAGAGTTTAGGAATTTAGGGCGCAAGGTTTTAAGAGGTATGATTTATTGATTTAGATTTTATAGAATTTAGTATTTTAAGATTGAGGGATGAGAATTTAGGAGTTAAGATTTTATAAATTTATATTAAATTAAAATTTATAATTATAATAATTTATATAAATTATTAAATTATAGAAATTTATTGTCTTAACTTGAATGAAATGGTGGTTCAGGTTCTTGTCCGACACCCGTTTGGCACACGGGTTCAAATTATGTTTTGCCCATCCCCTAAGCCTAACATTGTATAAAAATAACTTTAAAAAAATCTATATTAGATCTTAATATCAAATATTAAAAAACTTGTTAAAATCATTAAGTGATGGATGTAGTGGTAACATACTTTTGCATTCTCAAAAAAGAATACACATTCAAATCTTGGAGACCACATTACGAATCCTGATCATATCTGCTCTTTTTGACATAATGCTTAAAATTGATAAAAGGATAATGTTGAACCCATATCCTCTTGCATTGGCAATAATATCCATGCTAATCGAGCTAAAACTCAACCAGCTAAAAACTTTAAAACTTTATAGATCATAAATTTTAAATAGTAAATGTAACTTTATTAAAATTTAGTCATATTTAATTTTTTTTAAAAAGTACAAAGACTAAATTAATTCATTTAATAATAAAAAAACTAATTTATTCGTTTAATAACTCAAATTAATCTTTGTATTATTAAATGCAACAAATCTAAATTAACATTTAATGTTAAAAAAATGACATGAACACTTATTTATTTGCAATTCAACTAAAAAATAATTTTATTTGTAAAAACGAGTAAAATTTTCAAAATATTAATTTTATTAGTTGTAGATAAATTTTTATTTTCTAACTTCAAATTTTAATTTGTTTAACTCATTTAATAATAAAAATACTAATGTGACCTTATTCTTATAATGGACCAAAATTTGGGAAAGCCTTAATTTTGAAATCCTCAAATAATTGAAGAATACCAATCCATGATTGATAGGAAAAATGGTGATTGTTTCTCTGTTCATTGTCTAATTTTTTAAAAGAAAAAGTCAACTGGTGGTGGCAGTTTTTTTTTTTAATTTTAGAATACATAAATTTTAATTATAGTGTGTAAAACTGAAAATCATGCGATATAACTTGATTTGATTATGAAAAATCATGTGATATAACTTGATTTGATTATAGAAGATGATCAAATGAATTTAAATTTTAATTTAATAATAAAAAATTGATAATCCGAATCGATTTAATTCGGATATGAATTCATTTAACCCTAAATTGATTTAAATCTAAAAACATTCCAAATAAAAATGATATGAATTTCAAACAATTAAAACTAATAATTTGAAATTATCTTGAATCTATAATGATCTAATAAAAAAAAACTAGAATCTCAAGGTTGAATGATTCAAACTCAAAATGACCCAAATCTAAATTGAACTAAAATGATTCTAAATTTTTAAAATTCAAATCAAATTGATCAAAATTAATTTGAATCGAGTATTCATTTAATATAACAATATAAGTGTCAATTGTTACAATATAGTATGGGTCAAAATGAGGATACTCTGAGTAAAAGTATCATGAAAACCTTTATATTAGAAGTGAAATTGTATTTTGTCTTCTTTACTTAAAAATGAGTAAATTAGTCCATGCACATCTGCTACACATGACGCTACACATGACTCGCCAGGTGCAATTGTCTGGTTCCTTTAGCTCTGCCAGTTTCTAATAGTAGAAGCAGATTGAATTTTTTACAGAAAGAACAAATTTATTCTTTAATCTAATATACCATAATTATTTTATCTATTTTTAAAATAAAAACAAAATATAATTTAATTACTAATATAGATACCTCCATAAAACTTTTGCCAAATTACCCGGATAAAAGAAAATGAAAAGGCTTACATAAAACTGTGCCAATCTAAGTGACCCGTCAAACAAATGGAAAGTGAAGGTCACTTTCATTCCCACTTGACCCGCCTATACTTTGTCTGCAACTGCATTACTCAGGATTTTGTATTCAATATGAACCTTTTTTTTATGTTCATCTTTCTTACAATTATTTTAATATTTATTTATACTTCTTTTGTTAATATCCTGTAATAAAAAAATCAGTGAAAAAACGTACTAACTAAACATTGGTCTGCACCTCACCAAATCTACCTATTAAGCATCTTTCAAAGCAGGCTTTATATATTTGTATCCTTTCATCTCCTTCCTTCAACACCCCCATAATATACAGTGCATCAAAAATCATTTCAAGCACAAAGGAAACCAAAAAAAAGAAAAAACAAGAAACCCTTTGTTATAATCTTATTTCTTTTTATGTTTCAGCTGTTTACAGAACCTAGAACTATGTAATTTGGTTCTGTCTTGAATCTTTGTGTTTATTATCTTTTGCTATAGCTTTTTTTATCTGCAGATTTCATCTCTCTCAACTCAAGTCATGTAAATTGCATATACATATATACATATATATAGCAGTTTAGGATCAAAGGAAGAGAGAGAAATAAACGCCAACCATTTAGTGGTTTAGCTAGCAAAAGAAACTAACCATGGAAGAAACCTTTGTGCCTCTCAGAGGTATCAAAAATGATCTCAGAGGAAGATTATTGTGTTACAAGCAAGACTGGACTAGTGGCTTTAAAGCAGGATTCAGGTACATACATACATACATACATATATACATACATATATATTCAAAACATTATTAAGCTTTGTATTTATAGGCTTTTCCCTATATCATGTACAGGATTCTAGCTCCCACCACTTACATTTTCTTTGCTTCTGCAATTCCTGTCATTTCATTTGGTGAACAACTTGAGAGAAATACAGGTATTATATGATTTTAAATCTTTTATATATGTGTGTGTGTGCATATATATATATATGAGGCACCTGATCCACCATGTTTTTATCTGCAGATGGAGTTCTCACAGCAGTTCAAACCTTAGCATCCACTGGAATTTGTGGGATCATACATTCAATAATAGGTGGTCAACCATTGTTAATACTAGGAGTTGCTGAACCAACTGTCATTATGTATAAATTCATGTTTGACTTTGTTAAAGACAGATCGGACTTGGGTCGGGACCGGTTTCTAGCCTGGACTGCATGGTGGGCTGTGTACCTCAGCTTTTTTGATCAAATAAGTTTGTTTATTATATTTTGTTGTGGGCTGCTATATTTTGATATAGTTGCCTGGCTTTTTTGTTTAATTTTGTAGGGTGTGTGTATGGACTGCAGGGTTGCTGTTCATACTATCAATCTTGGGAGCTTGTTCCATTATCAACCGGTTTACTCGTGTCGCCGGAGAATTGTTTGGTCTGCTTATAGCTATGTTGTTTATGCAGCAAGCTATCAAAGTAAGATCAATATTGGTATATAACATGATGAAAACTTTTATTGGATGTCATAAATTAGGCTTTATAATGGTAAATTTGAATTGCAGGGCCTTGTGGAAGAGTTCCGAATTCCGCACAATGAAAATCCGAACTTGACACAGTTTATACCTTCATGGAGGTTTGCTAATGGCATGTTTGCTTTGGTACTGTCATTTGGCCTTCTTTTCACCGCGTTACAAAGCCGAAAAGCGAGGTCATGGCGCTATGGAACGGGTTGGCTTAGAAGCTTTATAGCAGACTATGGTGTACCACTTATGGTACTAATTTGGACAGGAGTCTCCTATATACCCGCCGGAGATGTTCCGAAAGGTATCCCACGTCGTCTCTTCAGTCCAAATCCTTGGTCCTCCGGCGCTTACGAAAATTGGACAGTCATCAAGGCATGTTTAACTAAGTACACTTACCAATCAATACTATATATATACTCTTGTCTCCTTACCGGACTAACAAAAACATGTAAAAAAAAAACCTGACAGGACATGCTGGATGTTCCGGTGGTATACATTATCGGAGCCTTCATTCCAGCCACAATGATTGCAGTGCTTTATTACTTTGACCATAGTGTAGCATCCCAACTGGCTCAACAGAAAGAGTTTAATTTGAGAAAACCATCTTGTTATCATTATGATTTACTCCTTTTAGGATTCTTGGTATGTATTAAGCTCCCTCTATGTCTCCAAATTTCGCCTTTCCGATCCTTAACACGAATTTCGGGCGTTTGTTCGGTGGCAGACATTGTTATGCGGTCTCATTGGCGTCCCTCCGGCAAATGGGGTCATTCCACAATCTCCAATGCATACCAAGAGCTTGGCTACTCTCAAGCACCAGGTAATTAAATTCATTAAATTCTGCGTTTCATTCTTATGATTATCACAATGTTTTGCTGATAGTGATTTATGGTTATCCCGCAGCTGCTTCGTAACCGGCTGGTAACAACAGCACGAAAAAGCATAAGCAAGAATGCTAGTTTAGGACAATTGTATGGAAACATGCAAGAAGCCTATCAACAAATGCAGACCCCTTTATTTTACCAAGAACCTTCAACTAGAGTAAGATATTATTTAATTTCCATGATCCTATAAAAAGACATCATACTTTAAAAAATTCAGGGAGACAGCTGTGAATATAAAAATCCATTAATACTTTTAAAATGTTCACTAGCATGCTCGCTGCCATAATCATGCACTCTATTTTATGATTAATTAATGAAATAGTTTTTGTCTTAATCAGGGACTAAATGAACTAAAAGAATCAACAGTTCAAGCTGCAACGTGTTCAGGCAACATCGATGCCCCACTCGACGAGACTTTATTCGATATCGAGAAAGAGATTGATGATTTATTGCCTGTCGAAGTAAAAGAACAGCGTCTAAGTAACTTGTTACAAGCTACCATGGTAAGCGGTTGTGTTGCAGCAATGCCTTTACTTAAAAAGATCCCAACTTCGGTCCTATGGGGTTACTTTGCCTTCATGGCTATCGAAAGCTTACCGGGGAATCAATTTTGGGAAAGGATCTTATTGCTCTTCACGGCACCGAGTAGAAGATACAAGTAAGATAATTCATTAACTCATCTCTGTTATTTGCTTTTATTCGAGTTGAAATCGAAAGTTTCCTTTATAACCAAGAAAGGTTTCGGTTTCTTGCAGAGTTCTTAAGCAGAAACATGCAACCTTTGTGGAGACTGTTCCATTCAAGACAATTGCGATATTCACCGTTTTTCAAACTATTTATTTACTTATATGTTTCGGGTTAACTTGGGTACCGATAGCCGGCGTTATGTTTCCTTTGATGATCATGCTTTTAGTCCCAGTTAGACAATACTTGTTGCCCAAGTTTTTCAAAGGGGCACATCTTTACGATTTGGACGCCGCCGAGTATGAAGAGGCACCTGCTTTGCCATTTAATCTTGCCACAGTATGATCATTTCTCCAACAATCAAAACATTCAGGTTCCAATTTAATCATATCTAATTTCAGTTACATCTTTTATGTTTTGAACATACAGGAAACAGAGTTGGGACATGGAGCATCATATGAAGGGGAAGGTGAGATATTCGACGAAGTTATTACTCGAAGCCGAGGCGAATTCAGGCATACATCCAGTCCTAAAATCACAAGCTCCACTTCTACACCAGCAAACGACCCCAGAAGCCATCTAAGCCCATGCCTCTCGTCCAGTCCATATCTCGGCGAACTAAGAGGAGAAAGAAGCCCTCGGGCAAGAGGAAATGAACCGCACAGTCCAATGACCGGAATAGGGAGGAGCCCTCTTAACCCGTCACCGAGTTAATACGGAATGTTGTCAAATATTAAAAGTGGTTTGGTCATTTTCTCTAGTCCTTATCTTGTGAGTTAAATGGTTCGTTTAGGTACTTTGTAAAATGTTCTCTTCCAATTTCCTTTGTGACAACAGATTTCATCTACTTTTCTTGCAAGAAATATATATAACAGTATTTTTTCCCCCCCTAAAGTGTGTGATATTTGTTACAAAATACACATAAATTGCATTAAGTTAAGAACCATGTATTTTCACTACAAAAACATGTTGCAGCTGATAAATACCATAAAATTATGGCAAAAGTAATATGGAGTCACTTATATTAGGAATCAGATTGCATTTTACCCCATTTACTCAATGAATACTAAATTAGTCCTTTCTACTATTAAAAGTTGGAGTTGCTGACAAAATAACCAGACAATTTCACGTGACGTGCTATGTGTACCTTATTTTGATGTATAAGGACCAATTTTTAACAGTAGAAATGAATGTAATCTTTAGCACAAGAGCCGATTTGCTCTTTAATCTAATGTATAGAGATTAATTTGTCTTTTTTTTTAATAAAAGGGACAAAATGTAATCCAACTCTTAATACAAGTGTTTCCATAATATTTATACTCTCGAAGAATCTTGGTTTCCTTGAATTGTAAGCAAACATGAAAAAAAAAACAAGAGAGGGGTCAACTCTCAAACACTATAGGAAAGCATGAAAACCAAAATCACAAAAGGAAAAAAGCATTATTATTACAGATTTGAGGTCCTACATTCTCAATCACGGGAAGAAATATGGCGACTGCTATATGTGGTCTACAACATACCCCTGTTTGTCACCAATGAATTAGTGAATAATGTAATCGTATTTATCGTAATTGCAGACATAATATAAATTTAAAAACTGTGAAATTATAAGTATATGTACTGATGCATAGCTACGTCAAATACTATTATCAAACAAATCAGAGGATTAAAAATATTATTTGGTACTTATATTTAGATTAAATGTTCAATTTAGTATATGGGTTTTTTTAAATTAATACTTAAATTATTCTTTGTCCCCATACAAATACTAAAGTTTGACTTCAACGTTCAATTTAATACTTGAGTTTTTCTCTTGTCCCGATTAAGTACCTATAGTTTTTTTTACTAGAGCACACATACCAATTATTTACTCAACTAAATGATGTTGTTTGGATTAAGTACGTAATTGAGCATAGTCCCAAGTCAAATCAGAAAAGGAAATGGAAATAACAGATATAGTTAAAACCCCAGAAAGAAAAGCAACTAACAAGATAAAACTGACCATGAAGATGAACAATTACAAAGAGCAGACATCAAAGGGAAAGATTGAGATCCAAATCTTGATGTTGATTTGTTTTGTTGCTCTCATGTTCATCATTGTTGTTCTTGGAAGAAGAAGCAGGGAGAAGGGATGTAGCTGCAGTGGTGGTGGTATTATTATTTGGTGGAACCTCAGCAACAAAGTCTTCCCACTGAAACGAAGGGGTCCAAGTTGATTTCATGGCTACTTTCTCCTTTGTATCTTGAGACTCAATCATCATCTGGTTATGATGAGCATCTCTAACATTTCTTACCAATGTGAAAAAGGCATTCATCTCTTCTTCATCATCATTATCATCATTTTCATTATGCTCAACTGTTGGGTTCTCCTTTGTTTTTGCTTCCATGTTTTTCCTCTTCATCAAACCCTTTTATGTTTTATGATTGTTTTACAATTTGTTTTTTAAGAACACTTGGATTTGTACTTAAAACGAAGGAATTGTTAAATAAGAAAGAAGAAGAAAGTAGGAAGAAGACAATAATTAAAAAAGAAAAGAAAAGGGAGATTATGGGAATCAAGAAGATTATGTTCTTATAAGAAATTACTAATTGGTCCTTTGAAATTTCCACTACAACCACCTTTTGCTTGGACTTGTATATATAATTTGGTAAATTTAATTGAAACCTATAGAATCAAATGACTTAATCCTACATGTCGTGTTTTAACTTTGGAATATGTACTTAGGATAATATATCATTTGATTCTTAAATTAACATTAATGTTCAATTTAGTATTTGAGTGTTTTTTTTTTCCGATTTGATACTTGAATTTCACTTCAATCTATTAGTAAAACAATAGCTTTAATGTTCAATTTGGTACCTAAACTAAACAGCATTATGCGCTCAATTAATATTTAACACGTGTGTGCTTTAGTAAAAAAAAGTATGTACTTAATTGAGATAAAAAAAATTTAAATATCAAATTAAATATTGAAATCAAACTTATGTACTTAATTGAAAAAAAAACTTAAATAACTAAATAAAACTTAACATAAGCCCCTCGAGTATTAGTTGGCAGAGTATAACTCATAAAAAGAATTGAATACTTCCAAGTACTCCAAGATTTTGTCAACTTCAAGATCTTCAAACAGAAAAAAAATATATATGTTAAAGTATTTAGGATGTCCCTGTATTATAGGGATTACATCAAATTAGTTCTTCTATTATTAAATGGATCGATTTAGTCTTGATAGTATTAAATGGAATCAAAGAAGTTAAAATTGTAATATAGGTAACATTTACTGTATAAAAAAACATCTTTAAAAATTCTTTTCAATTACAGCTCATTTCTAAGCAAAAGATTTCATTTACAAAATGATAAAAATTTTAAAAGTACGAATTCTGTTAAACCGTAAATACTCTTTTCTAATTTGACTTTATTTAGTTCTTTTTAATAGTATAAGAACTAAATTAATTTATTTAATAATATAGAGACTAATTTGATCTAATCCTATAATATGGAGACTTTCCAAGTAAATTAACCAAAAAAATACATTCAAATCAGTCAGTGACACGTAAGGTCTTCAAGTGACCATTATTAATTAGCGATTCAAAGATTAAGTGGAAGATTATGAATATATAAAATAAAAAATAAGATATAAGATATAAGATATAAAATATAAAGAATATTATTCTCCATTCTCTTTGCAAATCACTCCATTGATTTGAGCAAGGCGTAGCTAGGGACTTGTAGGTATCATTATGACTTTTTAAAATTTAAATTTTAGTAAACATAAAATTGTACTTTAACCCCTTTAAGAACAATAATTTCTTGAGAGACCCAAATCAAAGACAGGTCCTAATATATGTTGTTGGACTGCATGGAACTACACTTGGGCTTACTGTTACATGTAACACTGATTTACAACTTTTATGCGATGGATTTAGGATTGTGCTTTTATGTTATTTAAGTTTGAGCATTTTAATACCTGTTTTGAATTAAAAATGATAATAGGATGTGACAGATCGAATTTTTGCCCACCCCAACCTCAACTTGATGTACTACTTATATGCCTTGAATTTAAACCCAAATTCAACCCAATTAGATATGCAAAATTTTCACATTTTAATACAATTTTTTTATCTAAGATAGTGTTGTTATGTATGAAATATAATTTTATTATTTTTCTCATTAAATTGTCTTTATATTTCATTTATGCTACACTTTCAAACTATGGATTAATTAAGAAAGGTGAAGAAGTTATGGAGATTAAAAAGAAAATAAGTAAAAAGGCTTAACTTAGCAGCAGTGGCGGAGTTAAGGCTGGCAGCGGCACGCGCCCTTAAAATGAAATTTTTTTTATGTAGGTCCTTTATAATTTATATAACATTTTACATTAGTAATAGTAAAATTATACTTTAGCCCTCCAAAAATGATAAAAATTTAATTTAATCCTTTAAAATTATAAAGATATTGACTATTAGAATTGTGAAATTGCATTCTTACTATTATAAAAATATACAATTTAATTTCAACCCCTAAAATAAAAATTTGACTTTGCCACTACTCGGGAGAAGAATATAGAGGTGCGTGGCACAAATAATAGAAATGAGGATCTAATATTAATATATTTTATATAAGAGTAATTTTGTAATTTTCTCAAGCTAGGGTAGGGTGGATTTTCTCTACACTCGACATTGGCTTCACTTGATCACTACAAAAAAAAAAAAAAACCTTCACTTGATTTACCCCGAACCCGATTTCAAAATTAAAAAATTCAAGCCTATCAAGTCAGGTCAAGTCAAAACCCGTTGAATATAGTTTTTTTTTTCCATGCTTAATTAGAACAATTCACACACTTAATCGAGCTTTTCATTTTATATATTTTTATATTATGAAATTTTATTCTATAAAAAGAGTTTAAGTATGAATGAGCTTGAGTTTAAATATGATTAAACTTTGTATTCGAGTTTGAGATAGACAAAATTACTTGATCTTAAAATTTAACATTCAATCGAGCTCAAATCAAATATCAAACTTTAATTTTCAAGTCCAACTCAAACTCGAGCTTCCTACTACTATTCATCATCACATTAGTGATGGAAATTTCGTCATTGAAATATGAAGGAACCTTCCTATTTCATTGTCAAGTTCATCTTTATTCCAGGACGTCCTTCTTATTCTTAGGCTGGGCGAATTTGGAAATTGCACAATATTATTGTCAGTTGTCAATTGTGTCCTTATCCTTTTTTTTTTCTTCTATAGATTTCACACTAAAAAATTATGTATATTTAAAATATCTCTTATCTTTGCATTCAGTTTCAGGTATTTTTATTGTTGTAGTTACAAATAATTGTATAAAAAAGTTATTTGTACACCCAAAATAATTATAATCAAACATCAATTTACTAAAATAATCAAATCGAACTTTTTCGGTAAATATTTTGATTTTAAAATTTGTTGAAAATTTATTTATAAAAAATATTATCATTGTAATTGAATATGTCGGCTCTTCTTTCTTTCTCCTCTATTTTTAAAATTGGATTAAACTATCCGATCAAATCAAGAATTAGTTAAAGTATCGGTTTGGAATAAAAGATTTGACTGGTCAACCCGTGAATAAGTTGAATCAGCATGTCGACCTGAGTTTAATTATCTTACAAGCATATTTACCTGCTTGAATTTCTTGTTTTAGTAGCAGCAAGTGACCAAAATCTATAAACCTCAAAACCCTGTGCCTTTTACCATCCTAGCAGGCAATACTTTAGGTTTTAGGTTTAGTTTTTTTCTTTTTAAATTATTAATTAATTTAATTTGTAAGTTTTAACTTATTTTAATTTTTTGATTAAGTTATTTGCAATAATTTTTAAACCGGATTGATGGTCGAATTGGTCAAGCCACCAATTCGTCGATCCAACTAGTTCGACTAAAAAATTATTAAAATTTTAAAAAATTAAAAGAATTTTAAAAATCTTGGTTCAACCACCGATTCAATTGGTTTTTAACCAATTCAATCATTTTGTACCGATTCTCAATCTAATCAATTCAAATCCACTTTTCAGGTTGGTACTCTAGCCGGTTTCCAATCCGACCAACCGATTCGGCCCAGTTCCAACTGTAACACCCCAAAAGTTAGGCCCAAATTTGGCGTGTCACATTGAAGTGTTTTTGCGAAAAACCTTATTTTTCATTGAAAACCCTTCTTTAAAGAAATTTGAGTAAAATTCCAATTTAAAGTTGTTTTTCAAATGGCTTGTATTTAAAAATCAATCAATCTTTCTATAAGTTGAAAATTATTTTTTTAACTTTTTAGGAAAAATATTTTTAAGTGAGGAAGCTTAATTTTGAATAAATCCATTATTTCAAAATAAGACGTGAGATAACTTAGAGGAAATAAAGTAAAGCGTTCAATGTAACAAATAGCAGAGGTAAAGCCTTATTACAATCCGAAATCAAAATACTTAGGAACTATAAAGAAAACAAATAAAATAAAGCGTCTCGCTAGCTGGCCACCTCTAA
This sequence comes from Gossypium stocksii, assembly GCA_020496765.1. Lineage (NCBI taxonomy): Eukaryota > Viridiplantae > Streptophyta > Magnoliopsida > Malvales > Malvaceae > Gossypium > Gossypium stocksii. The sequence continues at coordinate 87,504,517 of CM035627.1, read as the reverse complement.
GTCCCTCCGTTCATCGAACCGCCTACTAAGGGTTTCCTGAGAAAATAAAAGAGGGAGTGAGTTTCGAAACTCAGTGTGTATAACCCTCAGCAATCATTAACATGCAAGCAAACAATTGGCCCTAAGCCCTAATCACAGTATCATCGTAATATATCACATATGCAATGCAGTAAAAACCCTCCCCAATAATCCATCCGCTACACAACATTTCCCGACCAACCTTATACACCTGTGGGGATTTCTAAATCAACCCACCCATCCGCTACACGGCAATGGTAGCCCGGTTGCGGTACTACCTAACGTTGCAGCAAAGCTGCTATTCACATATTGGGCTTTAAAAGCCAACGGTGGATCCACGGTCGTCAAGCAACCATGCGATCCTCAAATTCTTCCTCCGTACCATAATTCCCACCCATATGCAACCTAAACAGAATATCATATGAATGCTACAATCATACATATAATATAAATCCTACATTTAACACATAGGGATATTTTAGTCATTTTTGCTATTAGGGCATTTCGGTCATTTTTGAAGTTTTATGGATTCAGTACCTACCTGGCCCGTTAACAAGTCCCCGTTGGCCAAAGTGAACAAGCACTATGCACCAGGTAGGATTCCAGAGAAGAGGAGGTGGGTCATTGAGACCGCTTAAGTACCAAGCTCTCCCTAGATCCAATCCTAGACATGCATATACCGATTACCACACTTCAACCTTATGACTTGTCCACGGTTGCATCTGTGTTTTTAAGTTTTATGAATATTTGGCAGTTAATAGATACTAAGCCCAAACCCATATACAAAGCCCATTCTCAATCATATGGCCCATTAGGCCCAAATCACAATCTATGACCCATTAACCCCAAATATCAATTAAGTGGCCCATTAAGTCCGAATCCAATTCAAATCATGTAATATGCATGACTAACCCAACCAAATCAATAAATTTCACAAAACTTAGCCTTAGGGCCCACCGGGCCCATTTAGCCATTTTCGGCTTTTCAGCATTGCTGATATCGTGTGTGTAGTGTTTGTACACACCTGATTGACGACCCGCACTACACTATCCTCAGTCTTGACCTACAATCAAAACCACTTTCGAATCAATTCCAAACCCTACTATAACTTTATCAAATCCCGAAGCATTACCATAGCCTTACCGTGTACCTTCGGCTTTTCTAGCCTTTCCCTTAGCAATTAATCCCGAATATTCTTAGATCTGCATCAACACACATATTCTATCAACATCAGATGACTCGTCTTCCACACGAGTCACCCTTATAGGCTACACATATATTTGGCCACCCCTTTAAGAAATCGAAATTGAGAATGAGACACTTACCAAAACTTACCTTGAATCTTGCGGCCTAAATATCCACTGAATATGCAATCGACTCCTAACCCCCTTGATTGAGGGTAGCAAAATAGATTGTAATGGAGAACAAGAGAAATCAGTAAAGGGTATGGTTCTTCGGCTTTTAAGAGAAAAAAGAATAATGGGACCACTAGGGGTTTCGGCAAAACAATGGATGGCTTAATTGGCAAGGGAAAGATTCGGCTATGGATGAAACAAAAGGGAGAGGAAGAATTCGGCAAGAAAAAGAAGAAAGAAGAGAAGAAGAAAGAAAGAAAATATACAAATTGGCACTTGAGGAAAAGATGATAAATTTGGCATTAGCTTAGGATCCCAAATTCGACACATATTTATAGCCCATAGCCTCAATTCCCAATTCAGCTCCATCACTTCCCCCTTCTCATCTCCTTGTTTTTCTCCCTGATAACTCCCCAATCTTTTTCCTAAATTTTCTCTTCTGATTACCTCTCTGAGAGTCCAGCTTCACGCCACTACCAATCTTCTAGAAGCCTAAAATTAAACTCCAAAATAAATTTAATATTTTCCCTTTTAAACTTGGACCCAAACTCTACTATGGGCCTTCTAACACCCAAATAATATTTGCCTAAGACTACTAAGCACATATTCACATAAAAAACCACACAAAAAGAAGTTTAGAATTTTTGGGGCGTTACACCAACAATATTAGTTATTTGAGATTTTAATATTAGGGTAATTCATTTTATATTTGGAATTAGTAGGGTTAGGTTTATATGGGCGTTAGGTATTTAGTTATTTGGAATCGGGTTTGGAAATGAGTTCATGGTTTATTAAGCACAAAATTAATTCACTTTTTTTTTAAATTCAAAATAAAAAAAAATAAGCTGTCAAAACCAATTCTTTATATAAAATAAATCGAAAATTTGATTAAATCCAATTTATTTCGGTTAAATCAATTAAGATCATTTTGATTTATTTAGTTAATTAACTTTTTACTTACCATTAACTGAATCTTATTACTATGAGGTTAATTTGATAACTAAACCCTAATATTATTATTGTGGTTAAAAATGCTTTTTAATTATTTGCAGGGATTTATGTTATTCAAAGTAGTTAATACTTCATCTAATTAACTCATATATTTAATTAATATTTTTTTATTTTAAATACTTTACATTATCAAATTATTATTTTACTTTTTAACAAATTATTAAATCTTAATTTAATTTAAGCTAAAGTATATGAATTTAGTAATGAAATTTGATTTCAATAAACTCAAAGAGATGAAATTTAAAAAATAATATTCGACGAGGTTCAAAATTGATTTATTTTTCATTATTGTCCATTGTATTTAGAATTAAATGAGTTTGGTCAGTTGAATTAGAAATTAACTAGTGTCGAGATAAGTGATTGAATCGATTGATCTTTAAACAAATTAAATCAATAATTAAACTAGATTAAAAATCGATTAAACCGATTTAATTTATTTTTAAATATATTTTTTAATAATCTATTCAATTAAACTAGAAATCAATAAATTAACGGATACCACTACGAATTTAATTTTGAAAATCTCTTAGCGTAAGAAGCAACCTTAATATTTCTTTTTCAAGGTTCCAGCTTCTTTAGTGGCGAATTAAGAAATGACACAATAAGGTTTGGATGAAGTGGGCCCATTATTGGAATCTCAAGGCCCATAAATAAGGGGACATTACCAGTTGTGTCTCTATCAAATTAACTCCCACTATATTGAGTTATTGAAATTTCCACCCAAATACATTTACCAAATCTAATTTGGTGGTGTAAATTTGTAAAATTCCAAATGGAAATGCACAAAGAAACTTATTTAGTAAAAATATTATTTATTATGTTACAATAGTGTTGAGTTGTTGGTTAATTGTTATGTGAGTTGCAATTAGAGATATAATTGAAATTGGAATATATATATATATATATATATATATATGCAAATTTGTTAAGTAATTTAAAATCTCGAGGTTTTGTCTAGAAAATAATTCCCTGTAAAGTATAAATCAACTGTACAAGATATATTCTTTTCACCAAGAGCAAACGCTTGGTTAGAGATATTGTATAGTTTTGCATAGAAATCAAATAAGGTTTCATTTTCTACCATTATTAGTGTCAAACCTGGCCATTAATATCTGAAGTTTGGATTATTCAACACTTGAGGTCTTTTCATGTGTTGTCTCAAATATTGTTCAAGCGTCACAAGCAATTTGTATTTTGAAATTCTTCCAAACTCATGGGGTCCACACCATTGAAGATGACATTAAGAGTTTTGAAATTCGCATTTGTTAGTTAATCTCTTCCATGGTTCAAATGATCTTTAGCTAAGGGTGGGTTTAGATGAACGGTGTGTTTACTTACGATTAGTGTAAAAATAGCGATAGTAATGAAATTAGATACTGTAATGTGAGACAAAAAGTAAGCTAAACGCATTGCACCGCCCATCCAAACTCACCTTAAGGCATCATTATACCATTAACATCAATAGTTGGTGGCTCCTAATGATTAAGTACCGCTCTATATGTCTTCTCATCTAGAGACTTTAGAAATGCTCTCATACTTACTTTTTAGTAGGTGTAGTTGGAGTCATCGAGTATAAGGGCTTAGAGACAGAATTACCTTTCATATTTTAAGATTATAACTTAATATTATTATTGTGGTTGAAAAATGCTTTTGAAGAAAAAAAAGGACCTTTTCAATTATTCCCGGGACTTATGTTGTTCAAAGTAGTTAATACTACATTCAATTAACTCATAAATTTATTTTTTTTAAATTTTAATATATATTTCAAATATATTACATTGTCAGACTATTTTTTTACTTTTTATACAAATTATTTACTCTAATTCAAGCTCAAGTATAAAAATTCAATAATGCACCCTGATTTGAGTAAACTTAAATAACTTATTTATATTTCATAGTGATCAAATTTAAAAAATAATGTTAGATTGAGTTGGAATTTGATTTCATCACTATTTTTCATTGGTTTCAGAACTAAACTAAAATGATGAATTGAATCAAGGTACGAGTTTGGAATAAGGAGTTAGATTGGTTAACTTGCAAATAGGTTGATTTGATTGAATTGAAAATTGAATTGCGTTAAAAACTGATTGAACCGATTTTATTTGCTTTTAATTTTTTATAATTTTTTAATAATCTATTTAATTGAATCAGACAGACCATTCAAATTAAAAATAATCTAACCATGATCCGGTAGATTTAATCACCAATCGAATTTTAAAAACCTTAAGAAGGAACCTTCCTATTTCTTTTTCAAGTTTCTAGCTTCATTGACTGGGCCAATTAAGAAATGACAAAATAAGGTTGGGAGGAAGTGGGCCCATTAGAAGGCCCATAAATGGGGGGACTTTATTGGTTGTCTTTATCAAATTAACGCCCACTATAGTGAGTTATGGACTTTTCCACCCAAATACGTTTACCAAATGGAAATGGTAGGAGATTAAGATGCACAAATAAATTTAATTAGAAAAAGTACTTTATTCTTATGTTCCAATAGTATTGAATTGTTGGTCAATTGTATGGTGAGTTATAATTATAGATATAATTAGAATTGAAAAATAAAAATAATTACGTAGTTTAAAATCTATTTTCATGACAACGAGACTTTACCTAAAAAGTAATTCACTATAAATTAATCACACAAACGTGTACTTCTCACCAAGATTAAATGTTTGGTTAGAGATATCGCATAGTTTTACATAGAAATTAAATAAGGTTTCCTCTTCTAAATTCTGAAAGAGTCAAACTTAATCAATAATATTTAAATCTCATATTGTTTCATAGTAGAAGCCCTTAATGTGTTGTCTCAAGTATGGTCTAAACTTCACAAGTAGTTTGTATTTTCATATTCTGTAAATTCAAGGGGATCCATGCCATTGAAGATGTCATTAAAAGCTTTGAAATTCACATGAGTCAGTTTATCCTCCTCTATAGCCCAAATGATATGCGGCTTGGGCGTCCCTACACCATTAACATCAAGAGTTATTGGCTCCCAACTAGTAATTACCGCTCTCTATGCCTTTTCCTTTAGGGACTTAATAAATGCTTTCATGCTTGTTTTCCCATAAGCGTAGCTGAAACCATCAAGAATAGGGGGTTTGGAGATCGAATTACCTTCCATATTTTAGCAATTCGACAACATGATGTTCACCAAATCAGACTAGTATCTAGTTCTAATACTAATTGATAATGTTGAGTTGCTGATCAATTATATAATGAATTGTAACTAAAAATGTAAAATTAAAAAATAAAAATAATGAACACATGAATTGATTACATAATTCGAAACCTTAAACATGATTCTCTAATTAAAAATTCAACAAACTAAATCTTAAGCCTTAAGTGTAGCAAGAAATTTATTATTTTTTCCATGGGCTTGAGACAAAGTTTAGTTATCAAAATTAAACTTTTCCTAAATAAAACTCAAAATATATAAAAATAATAATTCTTTTTCAAAAATTATTTAAAGGAAATGAGCAATAACTAAATAGAAGGAATATGTATAGGTGAAAGGCAATTATTATGCTACTAAAATGCATTCACTACATTACTTTATCATTAAAGAAGTTGAATGAATTAAGATTCCTTACCAACTTGGAACTCATGATGACTAACTTGTCATTAGAATTTCTCTCAAGTGGTTGATAAAGCATAATGGTTAAATTTTGATATTAGTCCTTATACTCTGTGTAAATTATAAACTTAGTTTTTTGTATTATAGTATAGCTAATTTTAGTCCAGTATTTTTTGAATTGGTTAATTTTAATCCCTATATATTTTAAAATTTAAAATTTTGGTTTTGACCCAAACAGTATCAGTTAAATCGTTTGATTAAATTTTATTATTAATCTTGTACTATCTGTAAAGTTGTAAATGTAATCAATGTTCTTTAATTGGATCCTTTTTAGTCCCTATACTTTTCAAATTTCAAATTTTCAATCTTAAAGCAAACGATAGCTATTAAATCCATAAGCTGACTTTTTTGTGATGTGGAAATACCAAGCTGATATGGCATTACACATGTGATGATATGTAAACTTAATGAATTTAACAACTATCGTTTTGTTCATGGCTAAAATTTTAAAATTTGTAAAGTACAATAACTAAATCACAACTTACACATAGTAAAGAAACTAGTAGCAAAATTTAACAAAATATAATATGCAAAATGATAATATAAATACGATATTAATATACAATTTAATTAAAATCTCTATTATGGTTATAGCGTATAAAAATACATAAACATTGTCGAAACCTTTTTTTTTGTGATCAACTTTTCTTTAAAAAAATGAAAATGGAGTCGTCACCAATCATTTTTATGAGGTGTGATCAGATCACCTCGTAATTTGATTCTTTTAATAAAAAGTTTGATTTATTAAAATGATTTTCAGTCTACAAAAATCCAAGAAATGGGTTTGGGAGTCGGTTACGCACGAGGAAAGATTAGCACCCTCGTGACGCCCAATATTGGTACCTAATTAATTACTCGATGTCTTAGTGTCAAAAATTAAAATTTTGAAGAGAATTTAAAACGCGATCCCTTTGTATTAAGATATTTTAATAGAAAAGGCTTTATTTCAAATTAATCAAGAAGAAGGATCATGCCCCGTGAGTTAGGACACGACGCCTTTAGTTTTCGAAAACCAGAATAATCATCATTTTGATCGTTACTTAAATTTTATTTTTTGTTATATTAAACAAGATATTCGATTATTTCAATTCTAGGAAAATGTCATACTCCATAAGTGAGTAGCACGACTTCTTCGAATTCCAAAATAATGAACATTACATCGGTTTTGAACATTTTATATGTTATATAAAATGAAGATAACCCCTTTTTTAAAACAATATATATTTAAAAAAAAAACAAATGAATATATTGTGATATAATACACGAAATGATGATAGTAAAATAAAACGAAATAGCCATGTACGTAAAAATGAAGGACGATATTGGGGTAATGAACAAAAAGATAAAATGAAATAAAATAAATAAAAGAACATGTTGATAAATGATGATAGTAATGCAACTACAATAATAATGAGAATATCAATTTTGTAATAATAATGGTAGTAATCATAGCATAGTTATTATTATATACAAATAAATAAAATAATAATAATAATAATAATAATAATAATAATAATAATGAAGGTAAAATAAAAATAAAATGTATATACGAAAAAGAAGCGTAAATAATATAAATCTAAAGGAAAAAGGAAAATAAGGACTAAATTTAAAATATAACAAAACTAGCAGCCTAAATTATAAAGAAACAGAACTTAGAGGACTAAATTTAAATAAGATATAAAACTTTAAGGGTCAAATGGCAATTATCCCATCACATTGACACTGTCGCTCCCCAAGGAATACACAGTGAGTCAGAGGACTAAATTGCATAAGAATTTAAATTCTGGGGCAAGAATTAAAATAATAAAAAATAGGACTAAATTAAAAAGATAAAAAAGGCAGAAGGGCCAAGGCTGAAAATATCCCCTCCCCTTCAAAAACAAGCTGATCCTAAGGGGATCCGGGTCGGTCATCGGGTCGGCCTTGAAACGACACCGTTTTGTGTGTTTGTTTCCCAAAAATGGCCCAAGGACCAAAATGAAAATAAAATAAAATCAAGTGGTAAAATTAAAAAAAATAAGATTGTATTGGAAAACAGCCTAAAAAGCAAAAGGACTAAGGTTGCAATTATACCCTAGTCACAAAAACACGTAGATCCTGAGGCACTCGGGTCGAGTTGCAATTATACTAAGATTAGGGTTTAGGGTTGCAATTATACCCTAAACCTTAAATCACTTAAAATTAAAAAAAGAATAGGACTGTATTGGAAAACTACCTAAAAAACGGAAGGATTAGGGTTGCAATTATACCTTAGTCACAAAAACACAAGGATCCTAAGGTATTCGGGTCGGGCAATCAGGTTGGCTTCAAAATGACGTCGTTTTGGCGTTTGAAACTTAAGCCCAAAACGACGCCATTTTATAGGGCTATATAAGTAAAAAAAAGTTTAAAAAATCTATTTTTATCCGTTAAAAAAAACACTTTCAGCCTTTTATTTTTTTCTCAACCTCCCCCAACCTAGCCTTGGCGAAAGCGAATTTCCACCACGACGGCCACCGGTCGCCAATGACGGCTCCACCGTTCCCGGTGGCTGAAAAGCTTAAAAAACTTTTTTAAGACCCCCTATTTGAATAGAACACAGATCTGGGGTTTAAATCCCCAGAAACCTAACTGACGTTCGACCGAAGGAAAAGAAACCGAAAGGTTTCATCCTTTTCCGATGAGGCCTTCGATGAAACCCTAAAGGGTTTCTAGGCTCCTCGAGTCGGAGGAAAAGAACCTACGATGGCGGCGACGACGATGGATCTCAAGTAAGAATTTTTCCTTTTTTTTGCTTCGAAAATAAAAAAATAAAATGCTACTTTTTTTTTGAAATTCGATACTTTTTTGTATATTTCTCTGTAAAAACTTACAATATGTGGTCATGGCTTTTATAGCCATATGTTATACTGGTCGTTACTATTTTTTGTATTTTCTTTATTGTTTCATTCTGTTTCTACTCTTATGCTTTTCATTCTTTTTGCAAGTATTCGTGGACGGTCAATAGCGATGATGGAAAGCACCTTCACCATTTTGGTGCATTAGCGACATTGGGAGACCTCAGGACGAGGGTCATCGGATGACATGCCTGCGAAGGGGTGCGATGCAAGGAACCCTGGGGTTTCTGAAAGCTTAAAGATAATGGGTCTTAGAATTTCTTTGGCTGTTGGTGTAACACCCCGAATTTTGGGCCTAAAAATATTGGGCCTTGGTTAAGTTTTGGATCCTAGCTTAGTATTTTTAGGAGTTTAATTTTGGCCTTTTAGAAAGTTGAAAGTGGCATGAAGATGGACTCTAGTGGCATGAAGATGGACTCTAAGGAGAGTGATCAGAAGAGAAAATATAGGAAGAGATTAGGAGAGCTTATCGTGGAGAAAAATTAGAAGATGGGATGTGGATGAAGTGGAGCCAATTGGGACTTTAAGGGTTCGGCTTTTGGTATTTATAGGGGGTGTAGGATTGTTTTTGAAGAGTTCTCTTGCTTTGCCAAACCGAATGCTTCATTTTTCTTCTTCTTTCTAGTTCTTTTTCCTCTTTTGCAAAAGTCGAATACCTATATCCCCTTTGCCGATTTCTTTCCCTAATCTCTTAAAAGCCAAATACTCATATCTCCTTTGCCGATTTCTTTTGATTTCCTTCATCACAGATCTATTTTGTTATTTGCAATCCTTAATTGAGTTATTAAAAGCCGAGGGCATACTCAGTAGATATCTAGGACACGAGATCAGAGACTAGTTTCGGTAAGTACTTAGTTAACTATCGTTTGGTACGTTTTGAGAAAATCTGAAGGGCTATCTAATCTTGTTCTTGTCGTTAACCCTGTATTAACAAGGGGTAGGGTTCAAAAATTTCAAGCGGTGTAAGGATTCCTAGCAAATAGTAAGCGTACTCACTCTAAATTTCGATTTCATAAGTGGCTGGAGATAAATATGGTTGATAGGGGTGACTCGTGTGGAATACGAGTCATTTGATGTTGATAATATGTGTGTATTGGTGCAGATCTAAGAATATTCGAGAATATTTGCTAAGGAAAGGCTAGAAAAGCCGAAGGTACACGGTAAAATTACGGTAAGGCTTCAGGATTTGATAAGTTGTAGTCTAAGTATAGATTTAATTCGAAGGTGGTTTTGGTTGTAGGTCGAGGCTGAGAATAGAGTAGTGCGGGTCGTCAATCAGGTGTGTACATACACTACACACACGAAAATCGATAAAAGCCGAAATCCTGAAATCCCGAAATCCCGAATGGGCCTGACGTACTTGTGGGCCCAAAGTGGCAAAGTTGTGATATGAAATTGTATGATGAATTGACATGCATGATTGTATGACTGGATTGTGGTCGGGCCTAATGGGCTACATAAGCATGTTGGGCTTAATGGGTTTTATGTATATGGTTGGGCGTAGTGGGCCTTATGGGATTGTAGAAATGCATGCTAGGGTTTTAATAGACTATAGGCCTAGTTCTGATCTCTCAAATTTTACATAAGACTTAATTAAATAATTAAACAAACCCGTGGACAAGTCGCTAGACTAAGGTGTGGCAATGGATGTGTGAATGTCTAGGATTGGATCTAGGAAGAGCTTGGTACTTAAGCGGTCCGAGTGACCCACCTCCTCTTCTGTTGAATCCTACCTGGTGCATAGTATCTGTTCATCTTAGCCGCGAGGACTTGTTGATGGGCTAAAATCCATAATTAAAATTTGTATCATTAAGAAATTACGGAAATACCCTTCTAGGATAAAATTATGAAAATACCCTTCTAAGGTACAATTATGAAAATGCCCTGTAAGGTAGAGTTATTAAAACACCGTCGTAGGGTGGGAATACCGAAATACCCCTAAAGGGTAGGTTTACGAAAATACCCCTAGGTAGTGAAATAACCAAAATATCCCTAAGTGCTTAATATGTGAAAATGTGTGAAAATATGTATATTGCATTCATGAATTGTATGTTGCACTTGGGTGGGTTTGATGATACGAAGGAAGTGTTCTGAGGATCGCATAGTCGCTTGACGACCGTGGATCCACCGTAGGCTTTCAAGCCAACGAGTAGCTTTGCTACACCGCACATATACAACAACCTTGTTGCAACGTGAGTAGTGCCGCAACCGGTGCTACCTTTAGAGTGTAGAAGATGGGTGGGTTGATGTAGACATCCCCATAGGTGTGTTGGGCTGGTACGGGTGGCATGTAACGGTTGGATTTGGGATGGGAACATTTGCATTCATGAAATTCTAATATGATATGAGGTCAATGTAGGCTAAGGCCCCGACCACCGATATTGATTAGGGCTTAGGCCCAATATGATATGTGCATACTAAATTGATTTGATTGCCAAGGGTCGTACACACTGAGTTTCGAAACTGACACCCTTATTATTAATATTTCAGGTGATCCACAGTAGACGGCTCGACGCGGGAGAGGACTCAGAGATAACCACACTACGAGTTACTTAGGAATTTTCAATATAGATTTAAATGAATTGTTTCATTTTAATTACTTAGTTTTATTACTTTATTTTCAATTGATGTAATAAGGCATTGTGTCTCCGATACAATGTATTTAGGGTTCATTAATGTTTCGACTGTCTAGTTTTATTTTTACTTGGATAAATTTCTCAAATTAAACATGGTTTTGAAATAACATTATTATGTGGGCGTTTTTGTTTAAATATGGGCTTTCATTTTGGACTTAACATGAACTTGAATTTCTAAATCTCAAACTTAAGTTTTTAACCAAGTAAATTTTTCTACTGAACATGTTCTTAAATGAATAAAGCCGTTTTGAAAAATAGTCCTTTCAATGTGACATCGCCGGATTCGTCCATAACGTCTGGGTCAGGTTTGGAGTGTTACATTTAGTGGTACCAGATCTGGTTGCAAAACTCGGGCTGTGAAATGGGTCTTAAATTTTGGGTTTTAAAAAAAGTAGATTAAAAAGTTTTTGCAGGCTTCTTGAAGTGTGGTTCACCGAGCCCTCGACGTCGAGCCAAGTAAGTTTTTCTGTTATTATACTTGTTTAAATTTCTAAACTATATTTAGATATTGGGCTACTTTAAACAATAGGTTCTTAGATACTAAAGTCCGTAGGAAACTTAAGCCTGTAGTGGATTTGCGACGATGAAATAACTTTTAAATTATGAATTGCATAAGACATAAGCTTTAAACAGTGGAACTATGAGCTAAAATTTCATAAAGTTTCTAATCCAGAAATACGTACGCAATGATGAGCGCTAGAAGAGGTGCAAGAGGCCGCGACAGAGGCCGTGGAAGTGTTAGGGCTTTGTAAACATTTGAATTGGAGTTTAGTACTCATTCTGTGTGTGTTTGAGAATGGTTGCGATAGGTGGATGTCTTGGGTATGTATTAAAATTATTTAGATCAGAGTGCGCAGCGGTAGCGTAGTGGATACACAACTACCATATTATTTAAAAATTTCGAGGACGAAATTTTTTTAAAAGGGGTGAATTGTAACAACCCAAATTTTGGGCCTAGAAATATTGGGCCTTGGTTAAGTTTTGAATCCTAGCTTAGTATTTTTAGGAGTTTAATTTTGGCCTTTTAGAAGGTTGGAAGTGGCATGAAGATGGACTCTAAGGAAAGTGATCAGAAGAGAAAATATAGGAAGAGATTAGGAGAGTTTATCGTAGAGAAAAATTAGGAGATGGGATGTGGATGAAGTGAAGCCAATTGAGACTTTAGGGGTTCGGTTTTAGGTATTTGTAGGGGGTGCCGAATTGTTTTTGAAGAGTTCTCTTGCTTTGCCAAACCGAATGCTTCATTCTTTTCCTTCTTTCTAGTTCTTTTTCCTCTTTTGCAAAAGCTGAATACCTATATCCCCTTTACCAATTTCTTTCCCTAATCTCTTAAAAGCCGAATACTCATATCTCCTTTGCCGATTTCTTTTGATTTCCTCCATCACAGATCTATTTTGTTATTTGCAACCCTTAATTGAGTTGTTAAAAGCCGAGGGCACACTCAGTAGATATTTAGGCCACGAGATCGGAGACTAGTTTTGGTAAGTACTTAGTTAACTATCGTTTGGTACGTTTTGATAAAAGCCGAAGGGCTATCTAATCTTGTTCTTGTCGTTAACCCTATATTAACAAAGGGTAGGGTTTAAAGATTTCAAGCGGTATAAGGATTCCTAGCAAATGGTAAGCGTACTCACTCTAAATTTCGGTTTCATAAGTGGCCGGATATAAATATGGTTGATAGGGGTGACTCGTGTGGAATACAAGTCATTTGATGTTGATAATATGTGTGTGTTGGTACAGATCTAAGAATATTCGAGAATATTTACTAAGGAAAGGCTAGAAAAGCCGAAGGTACATGGTAAAATTACGGTAAGGCTTCGGGATTTGATAAGTTGTAGTCTAAGTATAGAATTGATTCGAATGTGGTTTTGGTTGTAGGTCGAGGCTAAGAATAGAGTAGTGCGGGTCGTCAATCAGGTGTGTACATACACTACACACACGAAAATCGACAAAAGTTGAAATCCCGAAATCCCGAATGGGCCTAACGTACTTGTGGGCCCAAAGTGGCAAAGTTGTGATATGAAATTGTATGATGAATTGACATGCATGATTGTATGACTGGATTGTGGTCGGGCCTAATGGGCTACATAAGCATGTTGGGCTTAATGGGTTTTATGTATATGGTTGGGCGTAGTGGGCCTTATGGGATTGTAGAAATGCATGCTAGGGTTTTAATAGACTATAGGCCTAGTTCTGATCTCTCAAATTTTACATAAGACTTAATTAAATAATTAAACAAACCCGTGAATAAGTCGCTAGACTAAGGTGTAGCAATGGACGTATGCATGTCTAGGATTGGATCTAGGAAGAGCTTGGTACTTAAGCAGTCCGAGTGACCCACTCCTCTTCTCTTGAATCCTACCTGGTGCATAGTGTCCGTTCATCTTAGCCGCGAGGACTTGTTAATGGGCCAAAATTCATAATTAAAATCTATATCATTAGGAAATTACGAAAATACCCTTCTAGGATAAAATTACGAAAATACCCTTCTAATGTAGAATTATGAAAATGCCCTGTAAGTTAGAGTTACTAAAACACCCTCGTAGGGTGGGAATACCGAAATACCCCTGTAAGGTAAGTTCACGAAAATACCCCTGGGTAGTGAAATGACCAAAATATCCCTAAGTGCTTAATATGTGAAAATGTGTGAAAATGTGTATATTGCATTCATGAATTGTATGTTGCACTTAGGTGGGTTTGATGATACGGAAGAAGTGTTCTGAGGATCGCATAGTCGCTTGACGACCGTGGATCCACCGTAGGCTTTCAAGCCACCGAGTAGCTTTGCTACACCACACATATACAGCAAGGCACGTGAGTAGTGCCGCAACCGGTGCTACCTTTAGAGTGTAAAGGATGGGTGGGTTGATGTAGACATCCCCACAGGTGTGTTGGGCTGGTACGGAGGGTGTGTAGCGGTTGGATTTGGGATGGGAACATTTGCATTCATGAAATTCTGATATGATATGAGGTTAATGTGGGCTAAGGCCCCGACCACCGATATTGCTTAGGGCTTAGGCCCAATGTGATATGTGCATACTGAATTGATTTGATTGCCAAGGGTCGTACACACTGAGTTTCGAAACTCACACCCTTATTATTAATATTTCAGGTGATCCACAGTAGACGGCTCGACGCGGGAGAGGACTCGGAGATAGTCACACAACGAGTTACTTAGGAATTTTCATTATAGATTTAAATGAATTGTTTCATTTTAATTACTTAGTTTTATTACTTTATTTTCAATTATAAACTCATACGAACTGAGTTCAGTTTAGGGGAATGCATTTTCCTATGGCTATACGGAGATGAATATCTCATGAAAACATAGGTACAGATGTATCCCGAAAGCAATCCACTATCCTATACGGAGGTGAAAACCTTACGAAGGAATAGTTTCTCACTCCCACTTAAGAAGGGCAAAATGGAATGGTTGTGCAATGCAATATGTGGAAATCATACAAAAAGAAACTTTTGAACTAATAAAATAGGTATACTAGATCACTATATAACCCGAGATATCAAAGACAAAACATGAAGGATAAAATGCAATCAATGGATCGTTAATTTAAACTAAATTATCAAATTTCGACAAAAAGACTAAAAAGTAATCAACTCGCGGCTTGACTCTCTTATTTTGTCCCTAGTGGAGTTGCCAAGCTATCGAAACCTTTTTTTTTGTGATCGACTTTTCTTTTAAAAAAACGAAAATGGAGTCACCACCAATCATTTTTATGAGGTGCGATCGGATCACCTCGTAATTTGATCATTTTAATAAAAGGTTTGATTTATTCAAATGATTTTCAGTCTACAAAAATTCAAGAAATGTGTTCGGGGGTCAGTTAGCACGAGGAAGGATTAGCACCCTCGTGATGCTCAAAATTGGTACCTAATTGATTACTTGACATCTTAATGTCGAAAATTAAAATTTTGAGGAGAATTTAAAATGCGATCCCTTTGTATAAAGACATTTTAATAAAAAAGGCTTTATTCCGAATTAATCGAGAAGAATGATCATGCCCCGTGAATTAGGACACGACGCCTTTAGCTTTCAAAAACCAGAATAATCATTGTTTTGATCGTTACTTAAATTTTTTTGTTATTTTAAACAGGATATTCGATTATTTTAGTTCTAGAAAAATGTCATACTCCGTAATTGAGGAGCATGACTTCTTCGAATCCCAAAATAATAAACATTACCTCAATTTTGAACATTTTATACGTTATATAAAACAAAGATAACCCTTTTTTTAAAACGATATATATTTTTAAACAAAAATGAATGAATATGTTATGATATAATACACGAAATGATGATAGTAAAATAAAATGAAATAGCCATGTAGGTAAAAATGAAGGACGATATTATGGTAATAAACAAAAAGATAAAATAAAAATAAAATAAATAAAAGAATGTGTTGATAAATGATGATAGTAATGCAACTACAATAATAATGAGAATATCAATTTTATAATAATAATGGTACTAATCATAGCATAGTTATTATTATATATAAATAAATAAAATAATAATAATGAAGGTAAAATAAAAATAAAATGTATAAACAAAAAGGAAGCATAAATAATATAAATCTAAATGCTAAAAAAAAGGGCATAGTAAATAAAATGGAAAAGTTGACCAAACTAGGGATTAAATTGAAATTTAAGTAAAAATTAAATTATAAATTGCAAAATAAATAAAGGAAAAAATGAAAACAAGGACTAAATTTAAAATATAACAAAACTAACAACGTAAATTATAAAGAAACAGAACTTAAAGGACTAAATCTAAATAAGTATAAAACTTTAAGGGTCAAATGGCAATCATCCCATTATATTGACACATGTCGTTCCCTAGGGGATTCACAGTGAGTCAAGGGACTAAATTGCATAAGAATTTAAATTCTAGGGCGAGAATTAAAACAAATAAAAGGAATAGGACTAAATTAAAAAGATAAAAAAGAGGAAAGGGCCAAGGCTGAAAATATCCCCTCCCTTTCAAAAACACGCGGATCCTAAAGGGATTCGGGTCAGGTCATCAAGTCGGTCTTGAAACGACACTGTTTTGGGTGTCTATTTCCCAAAAATGGCCCAATGGCCAAAATGAAAATAAAATAAAATCAAGTGGTAAAATTAAAAAAAAAAAGAACAGGACTGTATTGGAAAACACCTTAAAAAGCGGAATGATTAGGGTTGCAATTATACCCTAGTCACAAAAACACGCAGATCCTGAGGTACTAGGGTCGGGCAATCAGGTCGTCTTCAAAACAATGCTGTTTTGGCGTCTGAGACTTATGCCTAAAACGACGCCGTTTTATAGGGCTATATAAGAAAAAAAATCATTTTCATCCGTTTAAAAAAACACTTTCAACATTTTATTTTTCTCTCGGCCCTCCCCTAATCCGACCTTTGGCCCTGACTAGTTTCCGCTACGATGGCCACTGATTGTCGGTGATGACTCCGCCGTTCCCGGTGGCCGGAAAACCTAAAAAACTTTTTAAGACCCCATTTTCAAATAGAACACAAATCTGGGGTTTAAATCCCAAAAACCTAATCGACGTTCGGCTGAAGGAAATGAAGCTGAAAGGTTTCGTCCTTTTCCGACAAGGCCTTCGATGGAACCCTAAAGGGTTCCTAGGCTCCTCGAGTAAGAGAAAAAGGACCTACGACGGAGGCAACAACGATGGATCTCAAGTAAGAATTTTTCCTTTTTTTGCCCCAAAAATAAAATAAAAAATAAAATGCTACCTTTTTTTTTTTTTTCAAATTTGATGCTTTTTCTATATTTTTCTATAAAAACTTACAATCTATAGTTATGGCTTTTATAGTCGTATGTTACACTGTTCGTTATTTTTTTGTATTTTTTTTACTGTTTCATGTTGTTTTTACTCTTGTCCTTTTCATTCTTTTTGCAGGTATTCGTGGATGGTCAACGGCGGCAATAGAAAGTGCCTTTGCCATTTTGGTGCAATGGCGACAGGGGCAGACCTCAGGACAAGGGGCCTCGGGCGGCATGCCTGCAAAGGGGGGTGCGGCGCCAAGAACCCTAAGGTTTCTGAAAGCTTTTAGATAATGGGCCTTAGGATTTCTTTGGCATTAGGCTTGTAATTTGGGTAGTGGGTTTTAAATTCGATCTTTTAATTTAGGCTGGCATTGTAATTGGACTTTAGACTTTTATTTGATTTTTACTTTGTTTATTTATTTTTGTTTCTTATTTGGACCAGATAAAATTAGCCCATTACAAACATAATACAAAATCACAATTTATTATTGTTGTATGTCTCTATCATGTTTAAGAAACCTTATTAGGTCAACCACCATGCATGAAGACACACATCATCTCACATCGCCAAACGTTGTATGGCTATGGACGTGTAGACCACACATGATCTACATATGGCACACGAGACTAGGGGTTAAGGGTTAGGGGATTCATGCATTGATCTCTCAAGAGAATAGAACCATAAAACTCTTCTCCCCATCTCTTAAAAAATAACGTACAACTTTCCATCTTCGAGTGAACCATCATCAACTATCAAACCCTTATTTTCTCATCACCGGTTACATCCATTCTAAAGTGCTCGTTGCCATCTTAACCTTATCTTATCATTTTCTTTTTTCTTTTTTTTGGGTGGAAAGATATTAGGAAATGCTTTAGTTTGCTTTCTTTTCTCTAATTTAAAATCTTTAATCCAAAGTTTCGAATATTCATTTTCGTCAGTTCTCAATCAATTAAAATTCGAAACATGAAAGGTAAATATAAAGTTTGTTTTAATTGTTTTACAATAAAGTTATAAACAACTTTATCTTCGTATTTAGGTAGAACTGCAAAATTCACTCTTAACATTTTGAAAATTTTTCACTTCAGTTCTTAATTTTTTTTTTTTATTTTACACATAGTGTTGCAAAAAAATTCAAATAAGATTAAAATAGAGGAAAAATTATTTTATAGATCCTTCCCATCACATCGTGTATAATCTCTTTTCAATTATTTAATAACAATTCAGTAATTTTTTCTATGTTATTAACACATATTTTTTGTTTTTTTTTACTCTTAACCCTGAATATTAAATCTTGAACCCTAAACTCTAAACTTTAAATCCCAACCTCAAACCTCAAACCCCAAACACCAAACCTTGATTAAACCTCAAACCCTAAATATAAACCTTGAACCCAAGCTCTAAACCCTGAACATCGAATTCTAAACCTTGAATATCAGATCTGGACCTTGAACCTTGAACTTGGGATTTGAATTAAATTCGGGGTTCAAGGATTAAGGTTCGGGGTTGAAGTTTCAAAGTGAAAAATTACATTTATGTTACCTTTCCTTTATGTTCCCAAATCTCATCTTTTAAAGATATTTTTTTATCATTATTCTGAGAGTAAAAGATAGAGATGTATGTGGTGGCACCACCCTAGTGAGCAGATCTGTGTTCCATCGGCGGTGGGTCGGATGATTTACGAGATTACCTTGGAAAGGCTGAAATATAAGCTTCTCTTGTTTTTATTCATTTCTTTTAGCCTTCAAAACCTTTCATTTCCACTAACTTTGAAATTGTTTTTGGAAAACAAATCATTGTCACAATTTTAATGGATTTTCCATTCCCAGCATTACGAAGGAAAATTAGTAGAACTGAAAAAAAAGAAGAGAATTTTGCAAAAATATAAATGGAAAGAAGTTCGATTTAGAGCAGGGATCTTAAAGAGAATTTGTAATCTTTTTAATTATATTTTCTAAATTTTTCATTTTAAATGTTTTTTAAATAATAATCTAAGCCACATCATTGAACACATCATCAACTGAGGTGGCATACCACGGTGGATAAATATGTTGACAGTTAATTGACTAAAGGTTTCATCCATTTTGGTCTTATTTAAAAAAATTTACAACGTGGTGGGTGAAATTGTAACAAAAACAAAACATTAAAGACTTAAGTGAAAATATCTTGAAACATTGAAGGTGAATTTAACAATTCTGCCTAATATTTATTTTGGTCAGTGTCTTTAACTTTTAAAAATATATATTTTTTTTAAATTAATCATTCTTTTCTTATATAATTAATTGAAATCCTATACTTACTTATTTTCTCAATGTCGGGCCTCATGTTTCTCAAAGCTTTTAGCAGACTAACCAATGGGTTAATTGCACTTAATATCTTCAAATTAATTAAAAATTGATTTTTGAGCTTTTGCGATAATCTTTAAAATATCAAAATCATATGGATAAATTATAGGATTAGTCATTAAACTATGCATAAATTTTCAATTTAGTCACTTAACTTTAAAATTAACTATTTAGTCACTTAAGTAATTATGATTTAATTTTTTAGTCTCTAAACCGTCTATCGGGTGCTTAGCTGGCTGTTAAGTGAGTAGGTGTCCACGTATATTCCATGTGGTAAATAAAATTTAAAATCTAATTAAAAAATGGAAAAATGTAAATTCTAATATGATGTAATTAAGAGTTAATTGCACTAGTCACCTTCAAACTATGATCCCCATTTTAAATTAACCTATAAACTTCAAAACGTTTTGATTATATCTCAAATTTTTTATATTATATTAATCAGATCATTCCATTATTGAATCCATTAATTCTCAGAACCAAGATTTTAAAGAAAAATAAAGAGTGCATGATAGTTTTTGTAAAAACTTTGAATTTCTCAAAACCAAAACTTTTAGGACATCCATTTTTTATTATATTTATTATTCTTTAAATTTTTCATTTTAAATTATATCACATATGATATGGCTGTCTCATTTTACAATTAAATTAACGATTTTAATAATAGAATGACCTTATTGATATAATATTGGAATGGTATAAAGTTTGAAGATAAGTTAGAATGAGAGTCATAATTTATAGATGTTTAGTGCAGCTATCTCTAATATTTATACTTTAAAAGGACTCAATTAAAATGAAATAAAATTAGAATATCAATTTAAAACCAAGCCCACAGTTAAAGGACTTCTGATAAATTAACCCTAAACAGATAAAAATATATCTGCACACATTAGGGGTCCTATCCTTGGGGAGGAAATATTTCCCACCCAAATTAAAACAGAACCGAACCGAACCAACGCTTTTTATCTTACTTTATAAAACCGAATCGAACCGAAAAGATTTTACGAGGACCATATTTCCACTCATAGAAACCAATCCATTTTTCTTCGTCGACGAAATCAAATACCAGATTTTAAAATCCCAGCAATCAATACATGAATAACAAAAACCTAAATTTAATTCCATTAAAAATACTTAGTAATTAACATTGTTTTAAACCCCAAAAAGAAAAGGCTAAAGGGTGAGCTTAAGATCTAAACCATCGTCTTCCTCATCATGCTGTTGCTGTTTTTTCTTATCGTCATCGTCGCCGTTGTATGGTGTTGGGTAAATAATAGGCGGTTTTCGAAACTCGATTTCTTCATTAAAATCAGCCCATTCAAAACTCGGAACCCAACTCGGTTGCTCATTGTTGTTTAACCTCCTTACCTTGTTTTCCCTCTTCATCGCCTTCGTCTTCGTCTCCATTTGTTTCAGCTCATTTCTTCTTCTATCACGTGCCTCTTGAAAATTCCTTATTAAGGCAAAGAACTCCTCCATCTTCTCATCTTCTTGTTCTTCGTCTTCGCCATTAACGTAAGCTTTACTTTTCTCTCTTTCCATACAAGGAAACAGGGTATGAAATTGAAACAGAGCTGCTGCTTCTTCTTCTTTTCAGAAAAATAAAATAAGGTAATCGTTTTCCTTGTGGTGGCTGCTCATTGCCGATTTCTTCAAAGTTGAGCGTTAATTTATACCACAAATTGATTTGGGAAAAGACTGAATTACCCTTCCTGCCTGCCAAGATTTATGCAGTATAGGGAGCTAAGGGGTTCTGATTCAGCGGGCGCACACCGTGACGCGTGGGATGATGGATTCCGTCACTTTAATGACGTAAGCATGGATATTGGTAGCTTGTCGACGTAAAGGGATTCGAATAATTTTACGTAACGTAGATGACGTAATATAAAAAATCCGGTGACGTTATGGGGTTTTACGGATATGCGTTTCTTTCACGTTGCTGGTTCATGTTAAAGGTTGGAGTTTATTTTTCGTCAATTTTATAGTTGATATGTTTAAATATTAATTTAAATTTTGAATTTTGATGGTTGAAATGTTAGAATAAAAATATTATATCTAATAAATAAATAAAATTAAGTTTTTAAAAATATATAATAAGTTTTCAATTAATGTAATTAATATTGTATCAATAGATATATCGATTTATTTTAATATTAATACATATTTATATCAATATGTTTAGTTGTATTATTTCAAATTTATCGATTTTTTTCTTCATTCATCATTGATCATGTCACTTAAGATTTGTATTGAGAAACATGAGTTTACCTTTCAATCAATTCAATCGATTTTAACATTAAGATGGAGAGAAATTAATTCCGATTTAACAAGTTTCAGGACACTAATATAATTTTCTAATTTTTGAAGTGGTTTGATCAAACAACTATAGTCTCTTATTTTTGTTTTTTAACCACAATCATTGATTTAAAAAGGATCTCACAATAATAAGATCTCATCTTAGACGTTACTCAAGTATATACATATAAATATATTTATATAAAATATTAATTTTGAAAGTTATTAATTATGTTGAAAAACTTAATTAAATGATTATATTTTATTTTTAAATGTAATTATAAAAATAGTTAAGATAAAAAAAAACTAAAAACTAATTTAAAATATTAAAATATTGTTACAATTGGTATGCACCTATACAAACCAAAACGGGCCGAAGCACACCAATATGGTGGATACCAATTGAAATTTACAGTGGAACAGAAACTAGAATTTGTTATTCTGGTTTTTTGCTGGAACAAAACGTTTTAGTATGGGCGATACTAAGACGAAGTTAACTTCCTTGTTGCTTGCTACCAACAACATAAGGGGATAATGGTTAAGCTCTTTGTTTGACACTTCAATGATCAATGTACAATCTGAGTTTTTTTTTTAAATTTTATAATTTTTTTATTTTTATGTTTTTTACACAAAGTTTAGAATTACCCATAACCTTTTCCTAATCCATAAATAGGAGGATAATACGATTCAACGCATTCAAACTCATATCCTCCTATATTGACAACAATGCCTATACTAAGCTCATCACTAAACATATTATCAATTTAGATTTATTAATAAAATTATAAAAAAATTATATAAGTTAAAATAAAATAAATAAATTTAATATAATAAAAAAGGCTACCTATATCTTTTAACTAGGGGTGGTCCTAGATCTAATCAAGTGGGATTAAGTTTATTACATCTCAGATTAATATGACACATCATACTTAATCTTAAATAATATAAACTAGAGGTGTGCATGGGCCGGGCGGCCCGGCCCGGCCCGAAGGCCCGCCGGAAATGTGGGAGGGTTTGGGCAAAAATATAGGCCCGAAAAATGGGCTTGGACAAAAAAATACGGCCCGTTTAAAAAATGGGCCGGGCTCGGGTAAGATATTTTCGGCCCGGGCCCGACCCGGCCCGGCCCGAATTCACTAAAGACAAAAAATAATTTATTTTTTAATAATATTTTCCTATTATTTTCTCCCTATTTTGCTATCATTTTACTATTATATTGCTACTATTTTGTTTTTATTGTTTAGATATTGTATAAAACTTATTTTATTGTTAATTTTGTTATTATTTTAAAGACATTTGTTAATTTTGTTATTATTTTAGAGGCATTTGTTTGTTAAGTTACATCTATTTTATTGTTATTTAAGTATACATATTTTTTAAAATTTATTTTTTATTTATTGAGAAATATTTATTTTGGTTTTTTAGTATTTTTTATGGTTTATATATATTTTAAAATTATATAAAAAATAGTGTAAAAATTAATATGGGCGGGCCGGGCCGGGCCCGGGTTTTAATATTTTTATTCGGGTCGGGCTTGGGCAAAATTTTAGGCCCATTTTCCGGGCCCGGCCCGGCCCGGCCCGAGCCCGACGAAAGGGCCTAAATTTTTAATTGAGCCCGGCCCGAACCCGGCCCGGCCCGGCCCATGCACACCTCTAATATAAACCCATTAAAAAATATTTTAATTCGTTGGTTCTATTTTTATAAAGGAGTAATTTTGTCTTCTTGAATGCCTAAAAGTAATTAATTACTAATGCCTAAAAATAATTAATTACTAATTGAATCTTGACTCGATTAGTATGAGTATTATTGTAGATATAAGAGGATGTGGGTTCAAGTACGCTGAGGTGCATTATCCTCCTATTTATGGGTTGAGGATAAGTTATGGGTAGTTTTAAGCATTGTATCAAAAAAATTAAAATCTATAATAATATTATTTAAAAAAAATCCTACTATTAATTCCCATAGTTTATATAAAAAATCATTTTAGTTTTACATTTAATTTTTAGTTTTTTTACCCTTAAATTTGTGTTTTTTGTCTAATTACCAAAAAATGAATAGAAAAATTAACGCTTTTTTACTTTGTTGACAGCATACACGTGAATTGTTACATGGATGACACATCAATAAAGTTAATTGGCGTTAACTTTTCCATTCGTTTTGGGGTCATTTGATAAAAATGCAAGTTCAAAGGCTAAAAGAGTCGAGAAATTAAATGGATAACAAAAATAATTTTTTTAATTATTAAGTTAAAGGATCAAATAAATCATTATGCCTTTCTAATTTGCTTCTTGTTACAGTATGTGTATAAATAAAACATTGATACTCGTATGTTATTTGACTCAAAAAATAAAACTCGAATTTAATTCATTAATTATTGAACTAAATTTGAGTTCTAACTACTCGAATTATCAAACAAGTCATCACAATACACAACTTGAATCGCTCACGAATCTAATCAAAAGTTTCATTTTTTTATATTATAAAATTAGTTTGAGTAGGTAGGACTTTAGCCATGTTTGGTCATATGTTTCACATTGACTTTTTTGAAAATATTGATGAGAGACACGTGATTTTCATTTTTGAAAAGTTTGGGAATTATTTATATATGCATTTTATTAATTGAATTTCTTTTTTCAAAATATTAATTTCGAGTCAAAGCTTACTTTAAATAATTGACTATGGATGCATTTCAAAAGGTAGAATCTAGTAAGTTCAAAATACGAAATATTTCGAATTTTTACATTAATGTGTCAGATGACATCATTCATAATAAAAATGAATAAAATAATAATAATATGATAATTTCAAAATGGTGTCGCCAAATAATGAGTGACACCCTTTTTTTTACATACACTTTTACTTTTTCCAAATAAATTTTATATTTTTATATTTATATTTTATAGTTTTATATTAATAAAGAAATTAAATTGTTTTATTTTCATAATTTTACAATTTTTCTTATTTTATAATTATAATTTTTTGAATATTTAGAATAATGGCCAAATTGATTTTTTTGGTAAAATTGACATAAAAATATTAGGGTAAACTATTTTAAATAGTCACTCAAGTTTTTTAGCGAGTTTCTATTTTGGTCAATAAAATTTTTTTGGTTAATTTCATCACTCCGGTTAAGTGAATTTCCAATTGTAATGGCCTAAAATTCAAGGTTATCGGAACAGTAGTTTCGTAACCACAAATCCGACTTAAAAAGAAAATTTATTTTAATATTATTGCATGATTTATGGGGTGATAGGAAGGTTGTCTAAAAATATCGATAGGAAAATTTTACCGATTTAGAAGTTAATTAGAAAAATGACTAAATTGTATAAAATGTGAAAATTGTGTGCTAGAAGTTAAAAGGACCAAATAGCTATGAAATTGAAAACTAGAGGTCCTTATAAGGTAATTAGACCATTGAAGAGTGTATAGAAAAATCTATTGATGATTCATCCATGGAATTTGAGAAAAAGAGGATTAAATTGGAAATAAGGAAAATTAAAAAATGATAATTAATTGCATGGAAATATCATCATCTTTATTCATCTTCATCCCCAAAATTTGCATGGAAACCCTAGGAGAGAGGAAGAAAACTTTCTTGGCATAAATTGGTAAGTTTTCATGTCTCGTTTTTAGTAATTTTTATATTTTTGAGATCAGTATAACTTGTTTTATCTATTTTGGGGATTAAATTGAAAAGATGTCAAAGTATAAAAATTATTTCATGGATGAA
Source organism: Gossypium stocksii (assembly GCA_020496765.1). Taxonomy (NCBI): domain Eukaryota; kingdom Viridiplantae; phylum Streptophyta; class Magnoliopsida; order Malvales; family Malvaceae; genus Gossypium; species Gossypium stocksii. Next base: position 87,478,837 of record CM035627.1, on the reverse strand, counting down.
AATGGTGTAAATTGAAAATTTATGGTGAAAAATGAAGTATTGATGGTAGAGAAACAACTTTTACAAAGTGATTTTTCATGAAATTGTGAAAAAATGATTAAATTGTAAAGTTGTAAAACAAGGAAAAATTCTGATTTTTGTGAAATAATAGTGCTGTTAATAGCACATATGAATTTTGGCAAGGCTTGAATAGAGGATTAAATTGCATGAATTTCATTTTCCGAGCCTAGGGACGAAATTAGAATTTATGAAAAGTTTAGGGGCAAAATGGTAATTTTGCCTAGTGTGCAAATTGAATGTATTATAATGTGAATTGAATGAAAATGATGATTAAATACATTTATATAGATCCAGATGATACAAATACGAGACCTGAACATGGTAAAGAGAAAGTTTCGGATTAGTGAATTTTACAAACACGAACAATTGTTCAGGTAAGTTCGTGTAACTTGAATTAAATTCTTTAATGCTTGAATTATATGTTTGTGTGTCATAAATGTGAATTGAATGGTTATTGAATGGTAAGATATTTGAAATGTTGATATTACTTGATTAAAGAAAAGGAAAAATAAATCTCAGTTGAATGGAATGGAATTCGATGGATCACTAGAAGGAAATTGACAGTAAAAAGGATCTAGCCCAGACGAGTGATCCTGATATAAGCTCTCCAGAAGAATATGTGTAAAATGGATTTAGCCCGGACGAGTAATCTGAATTAAATGTGGGTCTAGATTTAGCTTGGACTGGTAATCCAGACAAAGCTCTATAGAGTATTTGTCATTGCAGGAAATTTAGCCTAGACTGATAATCCCGACAATACTCTTTGAGCATATGTTACAGGGGATTTAGCCTGGACTGGTAATCCCACTGTAAGAAATGAGGTTTGCGGGAGTGTGCTCTTTGATATGGGAAAATATGAATTGACGGACCTAGATTTGTACACTAAAGTGTACCCCTGAAAATCCATCAAAATTTCGAGAAATTCAATAGGATAAATAAGAGAAAAATGATAAGAACAAGAACAACAGGAAATTGATGAGCTCATCAATCATTTTTATATGTTATTGTTATATGAAAATTATTGGACTAACTCAAGCATTGAGCTTGTGTATGATAGGGTAATATTTTCATTGCTGGGATATGTTTGTTTGATGTATTGTATTGGAAATGTATGGTAAGTTTAATTCTTGTTGAATGAACTTACTAAGTACCTAGTACTTACCCTATTTTCTTTTTCCCTATTTTAAAGTACTCGGGAGCTCGAAGGTCGAAAATCGGTCGAAGCCTCATTACACTATCAACCTCTACATTTTGGGTATATGAAAATGTTTATTTTGAAAGAATGGCATGTATAGGCTAAACTTATGAACATTGTCAATAAAATGGACGAATGCAAACCTAGCTATTAGTATGGCTAGAGTTATTTTGATTTAGTTATTTTGATCAAGTATATGATGGACTGCTTGTGTGATGAAATGGTTTAAAATGGTTTAAATATGTGTTGAAATGGATTGGTTGGTATTGGATTTGTTTGGTGCAAGTATTGGATGGAAAAAGGGTGAGAAACGAGGCTTGGTTATGCCTTGTTTTTGTCCATACGGGTAGACAGACGGGCTTGTGTGTAGGCTGTGTGTGACATATGGCATGGTATATGGGCGTGTGTCGAGGCCGTCTGTCCCCTGCATCCAAAAATTGCAAAACAGAATACTTAGAATCGAGCACACGGGCTACCACACTAGCGTGAGCCTTGCCCGTGTAAGGTACACAGCCTGACTACACGGGTGTGTGATATAGTCGTGTGAATCCTGCACTTAATTTCGAAAATTTGAATTAACCAAACGGTCTAGCACACGAGCGTGTGAGTTGGCTGTATGAGATCAATTTGTTCAAGGGTTGCAAGTCAGAGAGTTACATGACCTGAGGACACGGGCGTATGAAGCCACAGGTCTGAAACGAGGTAAGGCACATGGGCGTGTTGGCTACACAGCCAGACCACACGAGCATGTCTCTTGTCCACATGGGCGTGTGACCCCTGTAACTAAGGAAAATTTTGGGATTTTGAGAAAAAATTCCTGAGATTTTGATTTAATCTCGGTTTAATCTTGATTCATACTTTGGGCTTCAAGAGCCCATCTGTAACGCCCCTAACCCGAATCTGTCACTAGAATAGAGTTACGGAGCATTACCGAAGTTACAAATTTATTTATTAGACGTTTTATTTCATCTAGCATTCATATTTGGAACCAATCAAAATCAAACATATTGGCCTTTAAACATATTTATTTTCCTTGTATCAACGTATCAAAGATAATCACATATTTACATGTCATGATAAATATCATTCTCTTGTCGTTTCTTCATAAACATAAATCATTTAATTCATTATATCAATATTTCATGTACCATCAACTCGTATTTCCTTATATCACATAATTAGGTTACACGAACTTACCTGGCTAAATTGCAAAAATACCAAGATTTAGGGGCATTTGGGTAATTTTTTTTATTTTCCTCGATTTTCAACCAATCTTGATCTAAATTAATAAGTTCATTAAATTTATTAATTTAGACAATAAAATAATTCATTTCACTCAATTTGTTCATTTTTGTTATTTTTACAAAATTACCCCTAAAGTTTTACTTTTATTCAATTTAGTCCTTAAGCCTAAAACATGCAAATTAGCCACTTTAATGTAACCTATGCTAACTAAATATTCATATATATTTTCCTCCTCCTCCTCTCTATTCCACATCCTTAATGTATATATAATTCCAATATTTTCTCATATGTTAATATCAAGCTGTCCACTTGAGTCATAAGTACTAAATTATTTATATCTTGAGCTACAGAATTCTAAATTAAGAACCGCTTGATGTTTCTAAAACTAGACTCAAATATATTTCTACCATAAAAATTTTATAATTTATAATTTAGCCAATAAGTACAGTAAAATCTTCAAATTTACCCCTATTCTGTTGTTTAACAGCTTCGACCTTTCCTTACTAAAAATTAATTATCTTTTAGTACAAAACTTGGATGGTGTTTCCATTTGTTTCTATTGAAAATATACTCATTAAGGATTTAAAAAATATAAATTTAATCCCATAATTATTTTTCTCCAATTTTTTATTATTTTCCAAATTCAAAATAGAGGAACCCAAAATCATTTTGACATTGTCTCATAAAATTTATTATATCTCACAATTTACAATTTCATTGCTTACACCGTTTCTTCGATGAAAAACTAGACTCAATAAGCTTTAATTTCATGTTTTATTCAACCTCTAATTCGATTTCTACAATTTTTGGTGATTTTTCAAAATTTGACTACTACTGTTGTCCAAATTTGTTTTAGTGCAACATATTGATTGCCAAGTTTATAACACCCTTATTTCCATTCTCTACAATATTTCCCATCATTTTCTCTTATATCCCTTCACTAATATATCAAGAACATAAAACCTTATATAAGAAAACTCTACCTTAACATCATTTTCATGTTTTTGATATTATCTTACATGAGAAATTCTACTTAAAATATATTGAAATCTTAAAGTTCTTACCTTGTCCTATTGATTTCAATCTTTAACTTGATTTTTCTCTCTCCTCCAACTTCTATTTCTTGAATCCAACATGATATTCTAACTCCCCTTAGTCTCCTTAACATTTTTCTCTCTTAGTAGCTATGGAAATTCTTTTGATTTCTAGGTGAAAATGGTGAATTTTTAGTAGAAGGACTAAATTGTAAAGAAAGTAAAACTTTCTTTCTTCTCTTCTCTTCTCTTCTAACGTGAAATGCATGGAAAAATGATGGATGGTGTGTTTTTTTTCTTTCCACACACACATATATATATACTAAATAAAATAATAAAATAATCATAAATATCTTATTAAAATATTAATAAAATAATATTTATCTAATTAATTAATTTAAAATATCATCAACATAATCATTACATTCTAGAATTCTTTCTCTTACTAATTGACCATTTTTCCCTTCATGATCTTTTAAAATTCCATAATTGAGTCATCACTTAATTTGGGAAAATTGCGATTTAGTCCCTCATAATTCTTCACCTATTCAATTTGGTCCTGATTTATCCATTTTTGATTTATCCATTTTTCTTAGTTTCTAAATTATTCCACCCCTAAAATATTTAAAAATTGGTCCTTCAAATTTTTTTATATTTACACTTTAACCCCTTAAATTTTGAGTATTTACTCTTGGGCAACAAAACTTTTCCCACTTTTACAATTTAGTCCTTTCTTGAATTAATAATGTAATATATCATAATATATTTCCCAATGTTGACATAATCCAAAATTTATCTTTTTGTCACTTTATTTCCTTACTTAACTATATCGAGGATAATATCTTACTTTCTTACTGTAGTAATTTTTGGGGTATTACACCATCTAAGGGATATTATGATACAATCTCGGCAAATGAATGGTACTTGATTCGGTTTAATGGAAACTAATCTGGTAAACTCTAGTAATGCCTCGTATCCTATTCCGACGACGGATACGAGTAGGGGGTGTTACACCAATTGTAGCCACTCCACCATTAAAATGTATTTGGTCACCAAACGGAATGCCGAAGTGGCCTTCTTTTGATCGGTGTAATAACAAATTTAGCCCCTAATATTTTACACATTCTATCAAGTTGATTCTATTTCTAAAAAATTAAATATATTTCATCCTCAATGTTTACACATTATTGTCTCAGTCATTGTTCTAAATATTAAAAAATTTATAATTATAATATATATTAAATATTTAAAATTTAAAAAATAAAACAACTCAACCACTTTTTTATAAATATTAAAAATTCCGATGACCAAAATAGGAACTTGCTAAAAAATTTGAGTGACTATTTAGATAGTTTATCCTAATGTTTTATGTGAATTTTATCAAAGGTTATCAATTTGGTCGTTATTTAAATATTATAAAATTATAAAATTATTAAAATAAAACAATTTAGCTTGCTTTATTAAATAAAATAAAATTATAAAACTGTAAAATATTAATGTAAAACTAAAAAATATATAAAATATATAAAAGAAAAGTAAATGTGCATGTGAAAAAGGAGTGTGGCCTCTTACTTAGGGACAACCCTTTCGAAATTAAAATATTATTTTTTATAGGTGTTGTCCTAAGACCACATCATTTTTTGCTATTTAAAATGACTCATTTTTGTAAAATAATTTCTCTCTCACTCTATTTTTTTAATTAATTTTTTTGTATTATTGATATAAAGAACCCCAATTATTCTCCACAAAATTTGTTTATATAAAATTATATTTAATAAATTGATAATATATAAATCTATATATATTATTAATAAATAAAACAAGGCTCACATGCTTAAAAATAATTTTTTTTTTAAATTAATGTGAATTGAGTTTTAATTTAGCTAGCACTATTGTCGTTGCAATTAGCAATGGTAAAAATGTTTGAATCCAATGGGTTTTGACCCAACTCAACTTGTTAGGGTCAGATTTTTTTTTTTTAAATTGAGTTCGAGGTGGGTCGAGTAAGGTGAAATTAGAAAAATAATCGAGTCAGGTCGGGGTCAGGTTTGAGGTAAAACTGCCTAGCCCTTCCCTAGGGCATTTACAAAAATGGCCCCTAATATATATACATATATTTAGTTTTTCCTTTCAATAAATAAATATATTAAGTTTTAAGTTTAAAATTAAAAATTAATCTTATTTGTTTCAAAATAAAAAAATTTAAATTAAATTCGGATCGAGTCGGGACGGGACGGAGCCAAACCTCCTATTAAATTTTTGGTTCGAGTTTGGGACGGATTTTTTTTCTTAAGAGTCGAGATCAGGGAGAATTGATCAAGCTTCGGGTTGGGGAGAGCAAAAACCCGCCCCTCTCTGTTGCCATCCCTAGTTGCAATAACTTGAAAGACATGTGTTTGAATGTGCTTAAGCAATTAATATCTTTCATTATACGATTTTAGGGATAGTTATAGGTAATTTAAGTATTAAGGGTGATATCGATTCGGTTCTTGGTTCTTGATTTTTCCATATTAATTTTTTGTTTTGATTTTTTACACTTATTTTGATAAAATAATCTTTATTTTATGGCTTTTGAATAAAATTTGACAAAATTTCAAGGTATTTTTTTCATAAATATTTCTAAAAACTAATAAATTTGTAGGAACTTTTAAATTATTTTTACTATTCTAAATATAAATTATTAATTTTTCATATTATAAAAATTAAAATTAATTATATATTAAATAAAAATAAAATTTAATTAGATTTTAAATAATCGCGATTTTTGAACTCACATTCCATATATCATCTAAATACTTTAATTCAAGTTTATTTTCAGTTTGATGATTTTTTGGTTCACCCCTATTAAGTACTGTATAAAAATATGATGTGATAGTATTTGGTTTATAAGGTACATGAGAGAACGCTCAGTAGATGTATGTATGGGCTAGGCTGGACTACAACCCAATTCTAAATTTTTCCAGGCTCGAATCAGAACTCATTCTTGAGTCATTCGATTCTAAAAATATAAAATTTCATATTGATATTTATATACTTTTATAATTATATTAAAATTGTGGCTCACTTGTGAATAATTTCTTTTAACTAAACCTAAGTCAAGTCTATAGAGCTATCAAACCAGTTTGAATGCCAGATCCATGAACAAGTTTTAATGTGAGTTTAGATGGACGCTGCGGTACGTTTGGCTTACTTTTTCTCTCACTATAACGCCCCAAAACCCAGCCTAGAAGTTTAGACCAAATCTTGGAGGTTACATTGATCACCGAAGTGATTGGAAACAAAAACTTTAATTTAAACGAAGAAAACCATTTTTGTTCGTTATGTAACATTCAGAAATAAAAATAACTGTTTCTAAAGTTCAGTCTACAGTTTGTATAATCGTCTTACAAACTGACTTAAAGTTTACCGTATAAAACTTATGAGATTTTACTTAAACCATTCAAACCGTATCTGTCTGAAACCTTCGAGATACCGAGTCCAACTCCAAAGCACGGAAAGTACCTGAAAGGAAAGACACTACAGAGATGAGCTACGCTAACTCAATGTGAGTCTGAAACATGACCAGACGATAATGACGGGTTGACACAATAAAAAATACTTCAGACAAGCATGTGCATAAGACTATCACTTACGAAAATCCCAATCAGTATGTCAAATACATTATCGAACCACAGGAATGGTTTTCCAGTCATACGAAATATTTAGATCATATTACATGACAATAATTATATTGCCAATAACCAAAGGTTCATACAATAGATAAAATGTTCTGATAAGTAGACGTATATTCAGATGCGAACAGATGTACAAATCAAAATCCCATCCCGCCAACCAAACACCACTTCGTCCATCCAGCACACCACATAAGGGCTATGGTAGGCCCGTCCACCATGCATACCGTATAGAACCATAATAGGTTCATTCATCTAACACACCATAACGTGGAACTATGCCACTTAAGTAACCGTATATAGCTGAGCTGGTATACATATAGAATAGCACGGTAAACCACTATACAAAAGTATCGCAGTTAAAACTGCTAAGTCTGTCTTCTTTCTTTTCATAACCAGATCCCAAAATTTTCATGCTATGCAACAGTGCACGTATTATGCTGACAATATACAAAAACGAACATTAACAATTCCAGTTGAACAAATTCAAATTTGAATACACTTGTATTCTAATGTTCAGTTATGACAACAATAATAAACTCATACAATTCATCACATAAACGGGCAATAAGATTAAAGCCCATAATCGCACATATATACACGAACCAAACTAAATCGAGTTTCAAACACACTTACCGAGGCTTGAACGAGGGTCGAATTGCACAGAAACATAAAACAGACAATTTGTGGCTCAGAACAAAAATTCTGTAAAATAGGGGCACATAGCCGTATGGCCAGGCCGTGTGGCCAGGTCATGTGGGTTTCTACACGCCCATGTGGAGGTCACACACGCCCGTGTGGAGGGGGCACACGCCTGTGTGAGCCGCCTATGTAACTTATTGTCCAAAAATGCCAAAAATAAAGAGCAGAAACAACAAGGTCGTATGGATACACATGCCCGTATGGCCAGACTGTGTGGCACCAAAATTCGCGCAAAAACCCTAGTTCCAAATTTCACACGACCATGGGAGTCACCCGTGTAGGGCACACGCTCATGTGGCCACCCGTGTGGTCACGAAACCACGCCAAAACAGCCTGTAACTCTCGATTTTGATGTCAAGATGATTCCCAACACTTAGTAACTCGAAATCATGCCAAAACATACAAAATTCCATGCAATTCAGTAACAATATGATACTTAAAACAATCAATTTCATAAACGCACAAGATATCATCGAATTTTACCGAAATTCTAAATTGAAGTTAAACCGTTTCAGAACACACACCTTAAAACGCAATATCAAGTAGCACCTCTGATAAAACGAAACGCACAAGAGCAATTTCCTTTGTTGGTTGCGTAAAACAAAAGAAGCAAACAAAATAAAAATGAAAAGAACAGAAAGAACGATGGAAAGAAAAAAATAAAAAAAATAACATAAAAGAAAAAGATGAAGAACGTTAACTTTCTTTCTATTTAAACAAGTAACTTTCTCTTTTAAACAAAAACATAAAAATATCAAAATATCAAAAACATTCCCAAGGATTTGAACACAAGACCCAAAGATACACTAACACACAACTAATCACTAGACCAACAAGCTCATTCTAACATTAAAATGCGAAGTTGAACAAAAAAAGTTCAACCCACTAACTGACCTTAACCACAAACCTCAAAACTTTTAACCCAAAATTTCAGGATGTTACACTCACGCTACAATATCGCTACAATATCTAATTTTACTGTTATCATTATTTTTACACTAACCGCAAATAAACATGCTGTCTATCTAAACTCATACTTAATAATAAATAAACTTTATAAAATTTGTTTAGGTGGCCAAAATATAAAAAGGAGACTGATCAACCCGACCAAATATACTCCAAATCAACTCAATATTTCTTTATTGCTTTATGATTATGTCTACTCATATGACATATCATATTCAAAGTAAATTTTGTATAAAATCATGTATTTAATATAAATATATTTAATTTTCTTATATTTTAATGCATCAAATATAAATATATATATATATATATATATATAAATACCAATCTTTTGAAAAACATAATGAGTCTCTTAACATATACTTAATATGAAACGTGAAACCTCATCCTTAGGCTCTGCTTTCCATGCTTATGCGCCGGAGAGGCTAACAGTAGTTGTACAATATGCTTGAAATTTGCCAATTAGTATATATTCCTTTTGGTACAAAGTTGAGCCACAAATAGAGAAGGAATAAATTAAATGAAGTGTAAGATATATTGCATTTTAGAAAGAGAATTCGGGTTTAAATCTTAGAGAGGGTATTGTTAGAAGGGCTAGTCATTAATTTCGAAAAATTCATGGACTATAAAACAAGTATAAAAGATACTTTAGTTATACCCTAAAAAAATAGGCTAGACACATTGCATTTTCAAAGAGAGAACTCACATTCAATCCTTAAATATGATATTGTTGAGAGAGGCAACCACAAACCCTGAGAAAAATTATTTTCATGGATCATAAAATGGATATAAACAATACTATGATATTGCCAAAAAAATAAGAGAAAAAATTGCAACAACATAATTTAAACTCCTTATCAAGATGTCAGGAAAAGATATTAACCATTGTTCCATATGTTATTAATTTAGGCTATGGTTAATAAATTGCTGAAAAAATAAGTAATGAAAAATTAAGTTAAAAAAATCTTATTATTAAAATCATAGTTAATGATATCCCTTATATTTTCCATAAAATTTATTAGCTTGATATGTTGATTAAACTACTTTTATATGACTTGACTTATGAATGTACTCTTTTAAGAAAATTACTATGGTTTTAAAGATTAGACTATGGTTTTTGAACTAAAAAAAGTAGGAAATGTAATTTTTAGTTCTTTTAGTAGATGGATTAAATCTCAAATGCTGTAAAAGTACAAGGACTAGTAAAAAACTTTGACCTATTATATCATGAAAAAAGACATGTCAGCAGACATAGTTAGTGCCTTACAGTGGAGTTTGACAGATTCCATTGTTTTAAGGTTTGTTATTGGGGGGTTAGCTTTAAGCAGCCTTCCTTGCATGCCATAATCCCTCCATTGTAATTATTGGAAGGAAAAAAAAAACCCACTTGCCTACCCATTCTCCCCTATACTTTATTATTGCTTTAAGATTTTCTCCCTCTGAAATGTGTCTTCTAGTTTGAAATCCATAGTTATGAAGTGAATTCTTATATATAGAAAGTTTTGAATTCGAATTGATAGAAAAGTTCCTTAAAGTGATAAAGTCTCGAAGAATCAACGATTACATTATTAGACTATGCTTTCCACACCAAACAATGCGATTCGGACTATAAGGTAGTGGTATGGTACTTAATTTTGAAATTTTACCTTTTCTTTTTGTAATAACAGGTGTTTTCATCTATTTACGGTTTGAGCACGATATTGTTCGGGTTCAAATGGTATTCAAGTAAAGTTCTCCCAACAATATCGATTTTAGAATTTGAACTTAGTTCTACACTTCACTATTTTTAATAAGAAGCAAATCACTCTTAAATCATGTATTTAATAAGTCTAAAATTCCAATTGATGACAAATTTTGAGTCATTTGATGGATTTCTTATCGATTTACGTTGAATGGAGTGTTTTTTTTTTGAAAAGTTGATTGGGTGGGATCTTTGTTTTTGAATAGTGGGTATGGTGTGATTATAGTACTTACTGCCTCACCTCATCCCGCGTACTATACAAAATTATCATTTTACCTATATATAAAATAATTAAAAAGGTTAAAATGTAATAATGTGTTATTTTAAAAATTATATGTTTTTTTGTTTAATTTTTTAAAAAGAATTATACTTAAATATTAATATGTCTTTAAAAATATTAAAAATAATTAGTAAAAATTAAATTGAAGCGAAGTTGGACAAGTGATGGAACACAGTATAGAATAATAATGAATTTAGCAATGTTGATACAAGGCTGAATAGGTAGTGAAGATGAGCATCCTATTTTGGACAAAGCAGAGAGTTACCAAATAATGTGGTCGGAGTGGAAAGAGAGGAGAAGATGATGATGTTGAGGGTAAGTTGAGAAAAGAAAAGGTATAAGTAGCTTGTCCCCTATCCTTAGGCCCCGGATCCTTATTCTAAGGTTTCACGTGTCGCGTTATTATTGTTTAGAGGTAAGTAATTTTGTGTCATGAGTTTAAGTAGAGTGATACTAAGATGTGCCTTGAATTATTTTAAATGAAACGAAATAGTTGAGACCTAATGTTGCAGTTATTAAGTCCCCGGAATAGCTACTCCTCAGCTTGGCTGAGCTTGGCCGCCCAAACTATGATGAGGGGAGTGTAAAACTAAAGGTATACTTCAAATGTGTATATTCTTAGAAAATAAAAAAGAAAGGTGAGACATTGAGGATGGAGGCCATGCACCGACCCCCCACTTTTACAGAGCACTTAAAGGGGAGTCAATAGTCTATATATATACTCTCTACTGGGTTCCTTATTTATGATTACAGTAGCTGCCGCTGCTGCGCGTGCTGTAAGCCATGGGCACCCTTGTCTCTCCACTTTTTAATACCCACGCTAGCTTAGCTTTCTATATTAACCCAAAACAAAAAGAATATATATATGTGTGTGTGTGACAAATTTAGGGTTGTTGAAATTTATCCACTTGCACTACTGATTATTCTCTAATTATAGGGTTTAGTATAATATTGTATTTGGATTCATCTCGTCTACTACACTGACTTTTGCAGTTTGATTTTGTTTTGTTTACCAAAGCTTTTTTGTCCTGGTTTTAAGACGCATGAACAAGTGGATAGTGGAATATTCTTGTATTTCTAATTCGGATAATAGGCAAAATTAGAGTTTTTTTAACTTTGATTAGCATTGATTAGGATAATATTAAACTTGTTGGATAAATTACACTCCATACCACTAAACTATTAATAAATTTATATTTTAGTTGCTCAATTTCAAAAGGTTACAAAATGACTATTGAATTATTCAAAAATTTTCATTTAAGTCATTGGGCTATAAAAGTCGCTTTTGTATGGCTTTCTCTGTTTGCACCGCTTGCACCAATTGAAAGCTCTCATTCCCTTCTCTTCTACAGTTCAATTTTTTTCGTGAAACAACTTTGAATGTTGAGAATTTGCGAACTAAAATCTAAACAGCTTTCTTCTCAAATCTTCGACACTAGCTGTTAGATCAACTTGGATCTAAGATACCGTTCTACTCATCGATAGGTAATAATCTATTGTCCGATCATCAAATCATCACTTGGAACTCGCTAGCGGACTTTTTTAAAAAAAGAAAAGAAAAACTTAATTGCCAAATGACTTAAATAAAAAAAATTTCAACAGTTCAATAGCTTAAATGAAACCTTTCATATAGTTCAATGATCATTTTATAACTTCTTAAAGTTGAGAGACCAAAATATAAACTAATTAACAATTTAATCCTTAGATATAGTTTACCCAAAACCTTTTATGAATAAAAAAAAGTCACTTCATTTTTTTAAGAATGTTTATGAATAACATAATATTTTAATAAACACTTTAACTCAAAATTTTTAATTCTAAACCTTGATGTTAAAACTTAAATCTTAAATTCAACCCTAAAATTTAAACCTTAAAACCTAAACCATTATATCTAAATTCTTAATCTTTAAATTTAACCTCTAACCCTTAACTCTAAAATATCAAACTCTAGCTTTAATTTTTAATGTACTATTATTATCAATTAATTTTTTATTTAATTAATTAACATAATTAAGTTTAAAATATTGTTAAGCATAATTAATATGACGATACATGTTGTATGATAATAATTAAGAATATGAAGAGTCATTTATTTAATATGACAGTAAAACCCATAAGTGGTAAGTATAGTGGTAAGGTAAATTGCACTCCAAAGAAGAAAATATATGTTCAAATCTTGAAGACGACATTATTGGAAGTAATAACCATGAACCCTAAACATAAATTATAAAATAAACTTAAAAGATTTCCAAAAATAAATTTAATAGTTGGAACCAATTTTCTCTATTTTTTTAAGTTTTATGAATTTTTTAATTAATATAGAGAAATTGATCAGACAAATCAAACTAAGTTCTGATTTTTTTTTTTTCTATTTCCTTTTAATGCACCACCAAACTTCAAGTTTTCATTGTCAAATTTCCATGCATGACACAGCTTCCAGAACATGCATGAAAACCACTCAAACCATAACATGTATGTATGTATGTATAAGTTTGCAAGAATGCAAACTAGAAATGGAGATTAATATGGACCAATAATCCATATAGTAATATCATATAATTATTAATTAGAAACACGATCCATGACATCTCCTATAATTATATTAACATATATATAATATATGTATGTAATGAAGCTAATATACATTAAAATGAAGGGTTTCTAAATCATCAGCAATGATCCATATCCTTATTATCCAATATAGATCGAGGAACACCCTCTCGCAAGCAGTAAACAGGTGGTATCGTTAGTGTTTCCAACTCCCCATAAGCATTCCAACAAAATGGGTCCAATACTATATCTCCTTCAGCCGGAAGTAGCTCGATATCCGACAATGTAATGTTTGTACAAGGAACCGAATCGCTGCACCCGAAATGCATCGGCGGGCTTCTGGTATCGTACGTCCCTTTGATCCCTTCATAGATTATGTCCGACACATAAACGGCGGACGTCTGGTTCAAGCAATCTTTAGTAAGGCAATAGAATTGATCGATTATAATCGGATTCCTAACACTTATCATATGAATGTTGCCAAACATTATACTCGAAACCGCGCCGGACCCACCTTGCCATGTCTTGATCCTAACACCATTATCCGATACCTTAATCACCGAGTCTCGAACTGTGACATTGTGTACACAGGCTTTAGAGTTGTGGTTACCTAAACTTCCGATACTGATTCCATGACCTGGTCCACAAGTAAGGTTCCGAATATCGACATCGTAACATCCCGATCCGATCGATATGCAATCATCACCTGAGAAAAGCAGAGATCATTTTTAGATTTAGGGAAACGAGAGTTTGGGGATTGAATTTTATATATGGGGATCATTGAGCAAATATACCATTAGAGATAACTGAATTATATATTTGAACACCATTTGTGTTGGCAATGTGGATACCATCAGTGTTGGGACTAAGGGCTGGAGCTGTAATATGAAGTGATTGAACATGCACATTTTGGCAACCATCGAATCTGAAATGGAATTGGGGACTATCCTTAACTTTAAGTCCTTGGACTGTCAAATTGGAGCTCATGAAAAACCTTATAGCCTGCACCATAAATTTTATAACCATGCCAGCGTACAGACACCAAAGTTAAATTATAAATTTTATATTTGTATTAACTTATAATTTTATTATTTTATAAGGATTAAATTATGATTTTATTATTTTTAGAGAGTTAAAATGTAAATTCACCATAAATTTTACATATTTTTAGAAGGCTTAAAAGAAAATTTATGAAGGTCATCCCCCTTGCGTTAAATCAAAAAATAAATTGGTTCTTTCAGTTAAAATTTTCATCCATTTTTACTGTTAAAAAATGGCATGATTAACGGAATAATCAAATAGTTGCACATGACATGTCACATATACCTCATGTCGACGTGCAAAGACTAAATCTTTAACAATAGAAATGGATGAAATCTTTAATAGATGGATCAGTTTGCTCTTTGATTTATCGTATAGGGATAAATTTGTCCATTTTTCAATAGAAAAGAGAAAATACAATTTGCCTTTTTGTACAAGTGCCTCCAAAATATTTTTACAAGTTTAACTTAACTGTATTTTAAATTTAATCGAGACTCAATATGATTATAAGACCAAGGAAAATGAAGCTAAAATAATTTGAAGTGTGACAACTTACGACGGGGCTATCACATGGTCCAGGCAAAGTTGTTCCATTTATTCCCTGCGCAGTCGAATTTCAAAAGATAATCAATAAACTTAAGTGCCGAATAAGTTAAAAACACTGAATCTAAAATTTAGGGTTAAGGGTTTAGTATATAAAAATAAAAAAAAAACCTTGTGGGGCTTGCAAGGGAGATCCCACCATTTTTGACCTCTACCATCAATGGCACCACCACCTTGAAGAGACATTTGATTAACTCTGTAAAAGACCAACCACTGTCGCTTGCTGTTATTCTTTGGCCATTCCTCGGGTCCATCAGGTGGCATAAGTGTACCATCAACCTTCACAACATGTACCCCATCATCAAAATCCTTTTAAAAAAGAGACTTTGACAATAAGAACAAAACAAGTACAATTTTCAATACCTGAAACACTAATCCACCTTGACAAGGACCTGTAAAAATTGTGGACTGAATCATGAATGAAAAACCATTGGGTACATAGATGGTTGATGGTGAATTAACTTGACAAGCAGTGTCCCATGCCATCTTGAATGCATTTGTGTCGTCCGTTGCACCGTCGCCTATCGCCCCGAATTTCCTTACGTCGAAAACTTCGGTAGAACCACCGGAGTTTTCGTGGTCAGGTGGACAGGAGGGCTCGGCTGCAAGTGCAATGGAAGGCTCGGGAGGTGCTGAAATTTCAGGCATTGTATGATCATGGTGAGAATGATGCTTGTGTTTGGTATGGTGATGATAATGATGCCATCTACCTTGGGTTGAAATCAAGAAGCAAAGCAAAGACATGCAAAATATAAGTAGAGACACACAAGAATACTCCATTTTTAAACCAAACAGTTTAGTCACCACCCCCCCCCCCAAAAAAAAAAAAAAAACAGCTCAAATTTTATAGTTACTTCAAGAACTCTAGAGCAACTTGCTTGCATGGTGGATCTGAAAGGCTGAATGAATCTATATATAGAGACAGAGAGCAGTGTATTATATAAAACAGATAGTGGGAAAAAAAGTATTAGAGAAAAACATGAGCAACTTTAAATTATTTTAATGGAGTTTTGAAGGAGGAAACCGACCAATGTACATATAGGTATTGGTGGTGGTGGTGGTGGAGTTTGCGGATAAGCCCTCCCCCCATGCAGTACCCCATGTTCTTCCCATAACTTTTTTTTTCACTTTTTATTGGTCACCAATCAATGTTTTTAATTTAACCCTAAGAAATTAATTTATGAAACATAAATTATAAATAATCCCTTTTGTGAGTGGAGCATGCATGGTTATCGGGAACCTGTTGGTTCAGAGATGGAAAACTGAAAAACACAGCTTAAATTCCTACATAATGTGAGACGTTTACAGAGGAATCTAATGTTTTAAACAATAGCTATTAAAAATCGGTGTAATTAATGAAATAATTACATAATTACACGTACGGAAGTGCTCTTATTTGATAGTTTCACTTAACCAACGATACGAGGGTAAATTTTTTTATGTAATCAAACAGTACTCTAAACTTTAAACCTTAAATTTTAAATTAATCATACCGGACTGATTATTCCACCCGTGGTACCCCAATCCTCCCTTGCTGAGTAGTGATGCTAGAACCTTGGTCGGTTATGGCGTAGCCACAAGGCATATGCAGTGAACCCTGCTTGAAAGGACCATGATTTCGGGGGGCGGTGGGCCACTAGTTTAAGGTGCCCCAAAACAACAACCACCCACTAACTCCCCCAAAGTACCTTTCTCCATGCATATGTGCCCCTTTTCTATTGAATCATATTTTGTCTATATATATGATTACGAAAATAAAACAGCTTGGTTTTTTTTTTTTTTATATTGATATGAGGCTAATAAGAAATTGATATAAAAATTTTAGGTAAACAGCCAAAATAGTCATAATTTTATTTTGGTTATCATAATATTTTTTTTTTTATTCCGTCACTCCTGTTTTTAAGTGAATTTTTAATTCTAATCATCCCACCGTTAAATTATATTTGGTCACTAAATAGAAAGTCGATTTTCTTTTAATTGGAATAATAATAAATTTAGCCATTAATATTTTACATATTTTATCAAGTTGATTCTATTTCTAAAAAATCAATACATTTCATCCTCAACGTTTACACATTATAAACTCGGTCATTATTCTAAATATTCAAAAATTTATAATTATAAAATATTAATAAATAAATAATTCAACCATTTTTTTTAATAAATATTAAAAATTTTGGTGACCAAAACAGAAATTCATTAAAAAAATTCAAGTAGTTTACCCTAATGTTTTTATATCAATTTTACCAAAAGTTTATCAATTTGGCCATTATTTTAAATATTCAATAATTTATAATTATAAAATATTAAAATATATATAATTATAAAGTTAAAAGAACTTAGATTTTTTATTAAATAAAATAAAAATATAAAAACTGTAAAATATAAATATAAAACTAACAAATATATAATTTATTTTAAAAAATAAAACAAAAAAGCTGATAATGTTAATATTTTTTTATTATTTGATTTATTTACATTAAAATATTATTTTTTTCATAAATAATGTTACTATATCAAATTTTACAGTTTACAATGACGTAAATAATTTACTTTCCACCTTATTTTGGTTTCAGTATTATTAATTTTAAAAAGCTTAAAAGGTGCCCAAAAACAACGACCACCCACTAACTCCCCAAAGTACTTTTCTCCATGCATATGTGCCCCTTTTTTATTGAATCATATTTTGTCTATACATATGATTACGAAATACAACAGTTTGGTTTAATTTTTTTTTTTTATTATTGATATGAAGCTGATAAGAAATGTGCAGAATATGCTTTTATTTATTTGTTAAGGATTTTAAAGATTCCTAGAAAAGGTTGCAGTTGTGTTGTGTAGCCTTGGAGAATTAAAATAGGGTGAAGTTAGGCCGAGACATAACATGACAACACATTATTACTGGACATGACTTGAGAATTCAACTTCCAAATGATGCCTACATACCTTGCTTTTACAACTTAGCTTTGCTTTTTGTACATCCTCACACTTAGCTACTTCATACACCTACCCTTTCTATTTCAACATCATATCATTTTTTTTTTTTTCATTTTGAAATTATTTTGGGTTTATGTTATTTTCAACTCTAAGTTGTTCGGGTTTTAAATTTAGGGACATACTTATTTTTAAATTATTTGGGTTTTAAATTTAGATCATTTTTATTTTAAAATTAGTTTGAGTTTGTATCATTTTAAAATTTGAGTTTGTTAATCAATTTATCATATTAAATCATTGCACATTTTAGAAATTATAAGCCATTCTCATTTCCAAATAGAGTTTGTATCATTTTAGATTTAAATTATTTGGGTTTGTTAATCACTTTATCAAAAAAAAATTAACCACTTTATCAAAATGAAATTTGAGGTCATTCTCATTTTCAAATCATATTGAGTTTGTGATTTTAAATTTATCATCTTTCAAGTTAATTATTATATCATTTCATGTACCAAAACTCATTTTAAGGTTCAGGTTAGATGAATTTCTTGATTTATGATAGAATAAAAGGGGTTTCTTGGTTCAACTTGGAATTGACAAGTAACTTGTTTTATGTTGAAAAGCATCATCTAGAAATAGCTGCAAGGAAGGCCGAAAACTCAATGGTCAACCCAAAATTGATTCATCTCATGCTATCATCTTTATGCCAAAAACTCTAATTTACAACCTCTAACAAACCCCTAACAAAACATAAATCAATTAAATTATACTATAAGGAAATTACATTGAAACCAACAAATATATTGTTACAATCTGGTCATAAAAGGGTCAACATTACTCATTAAGGTCTTTAAGGGCAGATACTCTCAAGTTCTGTTTTTTCTACAAAAGGGAGAAGACAAAAAGAGAAAGAAAAAGAACATAAATATTGATAGAAAAAAATATTAATAAAGGGAACAAATAAACATTAACAAGGCTTCTTTATCATATAACTGAAACAGGCTTACTAACTACTTTTTTTCAACAATAGCCCATGATTTCTGCAAGGAGCAGACATCAAAGATTGAAGCAGAAAGGAATTATATTATTCCATTATAATCCAAGGAAGGAACATTGCTTTTTTGCATGTTCTGGGATCAGCTTCGGTAACATATCTGTAGGAACTCCCTTCAGTTCTGAAAAAAGGGGAACGATCCTCATCAGTTTGACAAGAAATTAGTTAAAATAGTAGAGAAACATCGATGTTGTATTGGTTAGGGTTTGTTTTACCGTGAGGCTTGAAGTTGAACAGTGGGGGAAGAAATCGACCATTAGGTAGGCGGGTGTTAGGATCACGTAGCTCATCAAAGAATGGATGAACCAACGCCTCAATCTGTGTACAGGAAATAAAAGCACTCATCGTTAAGACATCACATTAATATGCAAATAGTAAGCTTGACCTAAGATAGCACCGTGGGAATTTCATAATCGAATGAAAGTACAGCTGATACTTACAGCTGTGCTACGCAGATTTGGAGAGTACTGCAATAGTCGTGAAACAAGATCCACAGCTTCCGGAGGCATACGCTTATGAAATATCTGCATACCGATGATACATTGATCAATACCATATGTTGCATATAATTCTCAAAAAGTAAACAAAATGACCTGATCCCATTACCTTGTGCCATGGGTGAGCTTTAATTTGGGGGAATTTGAACTCTGTGTAGTTAGGATTCATGCACTTGATTTCTTCTCTTGTTGGGGTACCTAGAACCTGATGCACCAAACCACATAAATCAGAAAAGGGAAGAAAAGCATAATGGAACAATAGGCTATATAAAAGCCACCATCCATCATGTTTTACCCATTAATTTTTCCAATAACATCATGATAAAACTATTATTGATGAGTATTTTGAACCAAAATGTACCTTAATAATTTCAACAAGCTGATCTACTCCACTCTCACCAGGAAACAGAGGCTGGAGTCAGAAAAATAGTAGTTGTTAAGTAATATAAAGGGAAAATGCATATAAATAAGCAAAAAATGTATGCAAGGAAACATGTACCTGCCCAAGCAATAGCTCAGCCAAAACACAGCCAGCAGACCAGATGTCAATGGCTGTGGTGTATTCAGTTGCACCAAATATTAATTCAGGTGCACGATAGTACCTAGAACAGATGTAAGATATGTTTGGTTCCCCTTTCACCTGACAAAGTTAAAATCAAACTTAGGCTCGCGAACAATAAGGTAGCGACTGAAGAAGCGACTAGACAAAAAATTGAGATTCTATCATACATACCAAAACTTTGGCACTTCCAAAATCACACAGTTTTAGCTGATGAGTGTGCGGGTTGACCTGAAACAGGAATCATTGTATTAATAAGAGTATGATTTTTAGTTTATATGTACAAAATGATAAGCAGATAAGATTGGAAAACTAAGTTACTCCTCAAAGAAAATATGACCTATAGTGTCATGACAAGGAGGGACGTCATGGTGGCAATATTGTTAACCGAATTTATTGGTGATATAAATGCCTCAATAACCTTACAGATCCTTTCTGTTTAAAATTATGAGATCGAAAAGCTCTTCAGCTTAAGTTTCCAATTTCATGTTACAATGTAGTAGCATACATAGATTCTTCAGAATGCTGGATTGTATCTTCCCTTCCAAACTACAAATGATCCTTTTGGAATTATAATTAGGGTGAATCACCAAACTATATCCAGACAATGCTTGTTCGGCATTCATTTAAGATTTTAAAACTGATAAAGCTGTAGTAACTGCCAATGGAAAGCGTTTAGCAAGTTGTTTGGAAGTACCAATAAATTTTGTGGCTTTATGTCCCTATGGCACACACCAATACTGTTATGAATGTAAGCAAGTGCTCTGCAAATCTGCATTAAGACAAAAACAAAACCAATTTCATGTAAGGGTTTGCATATTACTGTATCCCGGATTTCTTGTTTCCATAGAGAAATAAAAGGTAGAAATAAGATAGCAAAAGTGAATATTTTAACCAAGCTGATACCTGGTAAAAATAGAGTTTAACATATATCAGTGGCATCCTTTGGTTCATCTTATTATAATGCTTGATAACTCGGTGGACAGTCTCCGGAACATACTCAAGCACCAGGTTAAGATAGAGCTCATCTTTTTCAGTAGTCGAAAAGAAACAATGCTTCAGAGAGACAACGTTGGGGTGGTCTAGAAGACGCATGGTTTGCAATTCACGGTTCTTGTATCTCTTGTCTTGAAGAACCTTCTTAATAGCAACAGTTTCGCCAGTTTCTAAACATTTAGCCTGATATACAACATATATAATTTAGTACAAAACCTAAAACTCAAACTTAAAATATGAAAATATGAACATATCTTCAAACCAAGTAAGAAATGGATAAAACTAATGTGTACCTGAAACACTACCCCAAATGATCCATGCCCAACAACCCTTTCGGCCATATAGCTTATTGTCTGAAAACGAAAGATTAAGTTAGAAAACCATCAAACATCCAAAAACCCGACCCTATAGTTTTCAAGGAGAAAATTATAAAACTAACCTGTTTTGGCTGGCCATTTTTACCCCCAATAGTGGTGACAATAATATGCCCAGTTTCGGTTCCGTTACCATCAACTATAGTTGCTTCCACTTCCTACAAATAGTAATAGCTTTTATAAAACCGAAAACCGATCCGGAAGATCAAACAACCAATTTATGGAATCAAAGCAAAGAAACTATGAAACCAAATCAACATACCTTGTCATCCCTAATTTTCATATCATTCATTTCATCAGGTAATCTATCAACACCAACTGCATTCCCACTAGGTTCTCTTAACCCAGAAGTAGGCGCCATACCTATAGAAGCCATCGGACTAAACTATAAAGCAAAAAACGATAATCTCACAGATCCTCAGTCGAATATCAAGCTCCTTTTAAAATCAGCCCCGAAAAAACTCAAGAAATTACCTGTAAACACATAAAAAAGAAATGTCAACGCTTCATCCTCACATAAACCAACAATACAGCTTTGAAATCTCTGATCCTTAGAAGAAAAAAATCTTAACGCAAAATTTTTCCAAAAAAAAACATTTTAACTACAGATTTTGCACAAAATGAAATAAAACGCAAACCGTTATTCTTCCTTAGTACATAAACTATAGCGTTTTAAGTTCATTATAGATGTTTCCTTTCCCGCAGGGGGAAAAAATCTAACCCTAGAAGGAAAGATGGATCTAAGATTAAGTAAAGATCAAGCAAAAAAATTTAACAAAAATTTTAAAAAATTTCGATCTAACCTCAAAGCAAGGAAACCATTAGATTCACAACCAAAAAAGAAAAAAAGGTGTGGATGAAATTCATTACCGAGCGGGTCAAGAAATCGGTACGTACTAAGGTGGAATCACGAGAGGGAAAATACGGGCAGGGAATTCGGATCTTAGAACGGATCTTTGAAGTTGCGGATAAAGATCGTCGTTTATGGAAGATTTTTTTTTCAGAGAGGATTTTGATTTTTTTTTTTGGGGGGGGGGGGGAGAGGGGAGGTGTTGGTTGGTGGTATTGTGGTTGATGACAGTCAAAAGAAAGATTTATATTTGTTTTTTAATTTTCTTTTTTACAATATTTATTTTGCTTTTTCTCGGTTTTCAACAGTAAAGGAGGGTCTTCCTTTTTGACCGTTCAAACTTCGAACACAGTGTGTGGGCCTCACTTTCGACTTTCTCTCCCTTTCAAGTTTTGAATCCAACTGTTCCCACCACCACATATATTATTTACTCTAATATTATTTAAATATTGGTTTGATTGAAATGGTAATCTTACGTATCAGTCAATATCGATTTGTATCCATGTATATTAATTCATATGATCGGTATAAAATTTTAAATTAATTTTAATTTTTATTTTAATTATTTTAATTTTTTAATATTATTTAAATTGAACTAGATGATTTAATCGATTAAATTAAAAACTAGTTAGGGTATCAAACCGAAAAAAGTTATTATACCAATTGACCAATGAATTAGGAGGTTGAACTAGAATTTTCAATATTTTTACCAGCGAACTGATAACTTAATTGGTTCATCCATCGATTTAATTATGAAAACTTTAAATTTTTCTATAATTACATTTAGGGTGTGTTTAGTTCACCAAATCTTAGATTAGTTTTGTAATAGGATTACGAGTGAAATATAAAATTACTTTATATGGCTAAAATGGAAGATTCATCTATTAAGTTAATAGAAAGTAAATTTACCTAAAAACAAATTTTATTAATTTGTCCTTATTATAAAATTTTTGTTTTTATAAATTCAACAATTTCTAGTCTTATATTTGTCATAAAATTATAATAACTTACTAAATTCATTTTAAGTACAACTTAATTTTATCATATAAATTAAATTGAATAACTTAACTAAAATATCAACTCAATTATTAAATTATATAAATACTCATTCTTTTAAAATATAATTAATATTTTTATGATGATATTTTTATTTCTTCATAATTTTATATATATATTTAAATAAAGCAATTGAAACCATGAATAAAATTGGTAACCCATCATTAACAATCAATGCAATAAATTGCAAAACAGTATGAATATAACGGGTAATTTTTTCTTAAATTTTAGATTTCGCCCAGAATCATAGATAACCTAAAAAAGTCATAATTACATTGCACCATATATTACGATATCTTGACATTGTTTAAGAATGTAAGATTATGGGATAATTGGAACGTTGAAAATTCAAACACCATAATCTCATTATGATGTAATATTATAGGTAGTAATATAAGATTCGACCAACCAAACGCCACTTAAAATTCATAATTATTAAATTATATTATTGAAACTAATTAATAATTTTAAAACTTATATTTAAATATAAATATATTTATATAGATATATTTGCATGTATATAATATATATTTATTTACCAAAATAATATATAATTTATTAAAATTAAACTATAAATATATATGAAAAAGATTTAAATGTACAGATAATTTATCGAGAAATTAAAAATTATACTATAGATATATACATGTAAACATATTTTTACCTGAAACGGTACATTAATATATTGTTGTCACCTGTACATAACATAACCAAGACAAAAATAACATGCCATGATACACTACTGATTATGTTGCTCAAATTCAATAAAGTGTATGTATTTTTCTAGATTTTACATAAAAATATAAGAAAACAAAATTACCCACAATAGAACATTTGTTGTTTTGTAAAAATAATAAATTTTTTATAATTTCGCAACTAAGTTAGAACCAGGTTGATAGGTATTGTTAATAATAAATATAAATTTTGTATATATATATTGGCAAACTTTGTTAAAATCTAATAATTTTAATTTTAATGATAAACTTATTTGAAAGTTGCACGTTTACTAAACGAGAATAGATTTGATGAAATAGAAAGTTTAAAGTTGTTGCCATGGATTAAATCCTTTACCATTAAGGTGAAATTGTCAATCACTTGTGCATACAGTTTTGATGCAATTGACTCTCAAGACTTCAATCGCACACCTCTTTATCTGTAACACCCCTTATCCGTATTTAACGTCGGAACAGGGTACGAGGCATTACCGGATTTATCACACGAATAAACATACAATTCCGATACATAAATTTGCGTCCAAATTAAAAACCATTCATATTCAATCATAACATCTTTAAAACGAACCTACGAGGCTCAAAATATACATTGGAAGCGGTTCGAGTCTAAACCGAGAATGTTAGAAAATTTTACAAAACTTAGAAAAATTTTCCACTATACAGGAGTCACACGCCCATATGGTTATGGGACACGCCCGTGTGGGCAGGGCGTGTGGTCACACATGCCCGTGTCCTTAACCCATGTAACTCTCTATTTATTACGTCATCAACATTTGAAGGTCACATGGTCAAGTCACACGCCTATGTGCTTAGGCCGTGTGGTCAATCTAATTTTCATAATTTTTCATAAAATAGGTGTAGACTTCACACGCTCTAGGCACACGCCCGTGTTCAATGTCGTGTCGTCCACACGGCTGAGATACACACCCGTGTCTCTGCCCGTGTGCTCAATACTAGGCATTCTGTTTCTCAAAATTATGGTGCAGGGGACACACGGCCTATTCACACCCCCATGAGACTGACCATGTGTCACATCTTAATTTGAAGAATGTTCGAACGAAATGTGAATTATATAGTTGATATTGTGTAAAGAGATCCCTCTTTATCTTGATGCTAAAAGGAGTTATTAATAGAAGATTGACTCGATTTAAATCCTTACAATCAAGCATTCTACCCTATAAATGAACAATTTTGGAGTCCATGTGAGACAACTGAATAATATTGTCAAGCTTGAAAGGTGATGAATTAGTAAGGCCGATAGAAACCCTTTTCCATATATCTCTTAAGGATCATGAGATCAATGCTTTGGCAAGTCGAGAATATTTGATAATACTCTGAAATGACATATTTTTATGTATTAATTGCATGATTATTTTGAGTATGATCCTACTAATTTGAGCTATTTATGGTTTTTTTATCTTGTAGGGGCTAAATTGAAGACAAAAGGAAATTTAAGTGTAAAAAACGTAAATTTAAAGATAAAGTGGGCCAACATGCGACATAAGAAAAAAGTGGTGCCGAAAATACAAGTATATAAGACATAAGGGCAAAAATGCAAATAAGAGATATTTTATAAACACAAGACTCTATTTAATTTTTAATTATATTATGATAATTGTTAGATATTATTATTTTAGCTTTTATCTTTATTTATCTTTATTTATTTGTATTTATCTTTTAAAATTTAAGTAGAACTAGACTAGGTTTCCTAGTATTATAAATAGGGGATGGAGTGACACCAATTTGATATATATCTTTTTCTGTAAACACTCATTTTTTCAAAAAAAAATAGACTTTGTTTCTTTCCCAAAAAGTTTAGACAACTGGAGGTTGGAATTTCTCTGTAAGAAAAAAAAACTCTTTTCCCTCAAATTTTGTCTTTCATTACAATTTTAATTTTAATTTTTGTAATTCAATTCAATCAAACTTTAAATTCTTTTCTTTTATTTTTTTCAGGAACATCGGTTTTATTGAGCACGATTCTGTCTGAAATTTTGTAAAACAATACATTATACAAATTCAGTCCCTGAGAAATTGACTCTACTTTCCTTATACTATCCTTTTTATTATTTTATAGGGAGAGAATATCAATGATATTTTTCTCACGATAAAATCAGGAGGACGAGTTTTGAAAAACATATTCTTTAATTGCAATTTATCTAAATAATTCGAGGAAAGATGGTACAGCGTCAATAAATAATACCAAGCTAATTTGGCTAGACTACCCTTCTTCTTTACCCTCTGCAACTTAGCTTTTATTGGTGTCTGGCTATGATTGATTGGACTTTAATATGAAATTCCACCTTGTAACATAATTAAGGCCTGCCCTTTTTGCCACTTTACACACACTGCATTTATTTTTCCATTTTAAACTAGGTACTCTGTAAATTGAAATAGAAAAGTTAAAAATATGTATATACTAATTTCTATCTTCTATTTTTTTTAAATTTCCTTATCAATTATCAACAAAAACAAAAGCCTATAAAATTAAATTTCTTAACGTTAATCTTGTTTTAAGTTGTTATTATGTTTATTATTTTTGATACTATGCCTAGAACTACCTTAACTTTTTCTCCTCTCCCAAATAAGAGATTAAAGGTGAGTTTAGATGGACGATTGGGTGCAGTGTGTTTATCTTAATTTTTGTCTTATGTTATAATATCTAATCTAATCGACATCGCTATTTTTATACTAATCGCAGTTAAATGTACTATCCATCCAAATCTATCCTAATACATTTTAACATATTTGAACTCACATCCTCTTATACTAATAATAATATCAATGCGAAAAATAATTAGGTTTCCCAAAAATCCAAGGAGAGTAGAAAATAGTTAGGTTTGGATGAATTTACTATCCAAAATGGAATCATTCAAAGGTTAAAGTTTAAAAGCAATAATAAATGTATTGAACCCTTTGAATATTTTAATTGAAATAAGTCAATACCTACAAAATATGACCATCTGGCAAAACGTTTGATTCAATCCAAAATTTCCAGCTTTTGAAATTTTGATATTTAATTGAAAAAACAAAAACTATTTAGTCTTTGAGGTTTTTAGGGTATAGATTTGAAAATTTTATGCAAGTGGTGGCTAGGCAGGCTAACACTGACAATTATTACTATTTTAAATAGTTCGGTTGAAAAAAAAACCCCATCAACATATAAATGGGTTTTGGTCAAATTTGAGGTTTTAGCCCCTATATTTTGATTTTGATTTTTGGTATAATCTAAATGCAGCCCTCAATATTTAAATATTTTATCAATTTGGTTTTTACATTTTTAGTTAAATTTGATTATTAACCTTTCAAAAAGAGTCAATTTATTTTTTTAACGGAAATGCTGAAAAAAGCAATAAATTTTAACAATGTTCGTGTGGTAATCTAGATGACAGTCCATGTGCATTTCATGTTATTATGACACAATATGTTCTATATGTCACTTCAACAAATAATTTAAAATTTATAAAAATATTCAGTAAAATAAAAATAATTCCAAATTTAGAAAATTTCAAAAAAAGTAGCATGAAGTAAGCATAGATTACCATGCAGGCTTCTATGTTTAAAAATTTAACGTTTTAATTAGCATTTTAGTTAAAAGAAACAATAATTTAGTTCTTTTTAAAAAAATTAATGGTTAATTTCGACTCTTTAAAAAGTTAAGGATTAAATTTATCTCAAAAAAAATATAAAAATTAAAAATTCAATTTATCATTATGCTTAATTTTCTTTTCATTTTATAATGCCGTTAATGTCCTTTGCATGGCATTTGGATTTTGCCTATAGATGATATAATGGATGTCAAACATGAAAAACAAAATGAGCACCTAGGGTATTGTAATGAAAACCTACTTTAACAACCACAATAATAAAGCTTAATATAAAATTTCATCCATGAGTTTGAAATTTTTGTAATATGGTATTTTTGTTTTTTTATCTAATACGGTATTTGTATTTGATAAATGTTATATACATTTTGATAGTTGAAGGTATAGGTGTTTTTGGGTCAGGTTTTAGCATTATATGAACACATTTTATACTTGCCTAAGTTCGATCTAACCCGAAATTATGTATTTAAAATTTTGTCCAATCCCGCTCATATTCATAAATGACTAACTCAAGCTCATTTTAGGCCCACGTAATTTTTTATTTTTTCAAAAGAATTTATATTATTTGTAATCTAATATTTAATAATATTTTTTTATTTATTAAATTTTTATATATAATCATCTTAATTTTTTTTAATATTTATATGATTACTGTAGATTTAGTTTTTATGCATTATGCATTATACAATATATTATAAATATAGAAAAGAGATCAGGTCGGGTCTTGAATGTTCAAGCTTGGGCTTAACTCACATTTTAAACGAGCCTTTTTTTCCCAAACCAAGTTTTTATGTCTAATATTTTTGTTCAAACCCTCATAAATTTCAGGCTGTGCTTCGAGTTTGGATGAGTAACCCTAGCCCATGAATAGGTCAACTTGAAGCCAATACTATTAGCAATTACCTTTTATCAAGTAAACCCCAAAACTCGAATTAATACTAAATTTATATATTAACAAAATCATGAAATTTTCAAACATAGTATACTATATTAGCAATTAACTTAATAAAATCAACTCTAAAACTCGAATTAAACACTAAATCGTTACATTTGGGTACTAAAATATACAGTTTTAATAAAATATAAGTATCACATTGGGGGTTTTTTACCTAAATAATACAAAAAAATTAAAAATTTACCAAAATAACACCCCATTTTTTTTATTTACTAAAATAATACAAACTTTTTTTTATTTACCAAAATAATACAAATCAAAAAAAAATCTAAAAACAAAAAAAAAGTACAGATGCAGGTGGGGCCCACAGGCGGCACTAAAGGTGCCTGTCCCATAGGCGGCACCAAAGGTGCCACTCCCATAGGCACCACCAAAAACTCGTATTTATTTTGGTCATTTGTTGGTATTTTTTTATTTTCGGATTAAAATTACTTCCAAAATAAATATTATTTTCGTATTTTATCATTTTCTAAAATAAATAAAATAATATAAAATAATAAAATACGAAAATAGTATTTATTTTGGAAGTGATTTTAATCCGAAAATAAGAAAAAATACGAACAAATGACCAAAATAATGGTTTTTTACTAAACTTATATAAAAAATATTAAAATAATACATTTGAAACATTATGTACTAAAATAATATAAAATAATAAAATACGAAAATATTATTTATTTTGGAAATGATTTTAATCCGAAAATAAGAAAAAATACGAACAAATGACCAAAATAATAGTTTTTTACTAAACTTATATAAAAAAAACTAAAATAATAAATTTAAAACATTATCTACTAAAATAATATAAAATAATAAAATACGAAAATAGTATTTATTTTGGAAGTAATTTTAATCCGAAAATAAGAAAAATTACGAACAAATGACCAAAATAATGATTTTTTACTAAACTTATATATAAAATATTAAAATAATAAATTTCAAACGTTATGTACTAAAATAATATAAAAATAATAAAATAAGAAAATATTTGGGTAAAAAACCCTTCTTATAAAGGATAAAATACTATTTTCGTATTTTATTATTTTATATTATTTTAGTACATAATGTTCCAAATATATTATTTTAATATTTTTTATATAAGTTTGGTAAAAAAACCATTATTTTTGGTCATTTTTTCATATTTTTTCTTATTTTCGGATTAAAATCACTTCCAAAATAAATACTATTCTCGTATTTTATTATTTTATATTATTTTAGTACATAATGTTTCAAATGTATTATTTTAATATTTTTTATATAAGTTTAGTAAAAAACCATTATTTTGGTCATTTGTTCGTATTTTTCTTATTTTCGGATTAAAATTACTTCCAAAATAAATACTATTTTCGTATTTTATTATTTTATATTATTGTATTTATTTTGGAAAATAATAAAATACGAAAATAATATTTATTTTGGAAGTGATTTTAATCCGAAAATAAAAAAATACCAACAAATGACCAAAATAAATACGAGTTTTGGGTGGTGCCTATGGGAGTGGCACCTTTGGTGCCGCCTATGGGACAGGCACCTTTAGTGCCGCCTGTGGGCCCCACCTGCATCTGTATTTTTTTTTGTTTTCAGATTTTTTTTGATTTGTATTATTTTGGTAAATAAAAAAAAGTTTGTATTATTTTAGTAAATAAAAAAAATGGGGTGTTATTTTGGTAAATTTTTAATTTTTTTGTATTATTTAGGTAAAAAACCCATCACATTGGACAAAAAATATAAACACCACATTAGAAATAAGTGTCGAATACAAGTACTAAATGATATAATAAACTTAAAAAAACACATTTTCAATAAAAAAAAAGAACCTATACCTAAATATGAATTGAAAGAGGTTAATTATTTGTATTAATAAATTCTATAATAAAGGTAGAAGTTTAAATAATGATAAATTAAAATATAAGGATTAAATCATAAATTTAATTATAGTCAAAGTGATGAAAATTTGAATTGGACCTTTTTATGGGGGAGGGGGGAGGGGGTTGATCTAAATGGTAGAATGAGAGGGATTTGATTTGAAGGTCTCAATTTTTTTCACAGCATTTATGATGGAGGGGGTGGTGCCGGCAAAATCAGCTAAAGCTAAGGCAATGCTAGATTCTTCCCTATATTGAATTTGTGTATGCTACCAGCCCAACACTGTCAATGAAAATCACTGTCACCGCTCCCATTATACGGCATAACTCTAATCTAATTTTTGGTCCCTAATTTAGGCTTTTTTTTTAAAAAGCATCTTAACAACGAGGAAAAAAATATAAATTGATTATAAGTTAAGGTGCGTTAAAGTATATTATTTTTATATTTACAAATTAAAAAGAGATTACATATTATATAAAAAAAATAAATATAATTAAAATATTAAAATGAATTTTTGTATATTAGTGTGAAATATACATAACTTTTATATGTTATTGTTTAGTTATTTCATCAATCATACATATTTTTAGCGATAAAAAAATAAAAATTTTAACGAAAATAACTAATATTTTAATAGTATAACTACCTTTATAATATTATATATATATATATATAAAAGCTTAAAAGGAAACCCATGAGGATGAGCATTTCCTATTCAAACAACAAGCCTGAATATTTGGATTCAATGATTACAACAGTTTCCATAAATTTAGAACAGTTGCTGCACTAAAAAAACATGAGAACTGTAGTCTCTAGGCCTAGGGTGGGGGTGGGACTAGGGGTCACACTTCACTTCTTCCTGCCTTTACCTGCACCATTGCCTTGCTTATTATTATAACCCCGATTCGAATTTAAAACTTGGGTTTAATTATAAGTAATAAAGTTAATAATCTAAATTTATATGATTTTAAATTAGTCATAAAATGATTCAAAAAATTAAATCTCAACTCAAATCCGAATAAATTTGAATCAATCTAAATTTAAAACTAGCTGAAATAAAAATAATTTTAAATTTTTAAAACTCTAATGGTTTCAACTCTAATTCAATTCCACCTTCCTTATTTACTAGTTTTGTTTTTAGGCATAATAATTTATTTGATTAACCAATTTTATAAAAAAAGTCATTTTAACTCTCATTTACTTTTTTTAACTTTTAAACCTACATTTTTGTCAAATTATCTTAAAATGAATGAAAAAGTTAATATTTGATAAGTTTATTAACGTGTATTCCATATCAACAATTAATTAATTAATTGTTGG
Source organism: Gossypium stocksii (assembly GCA_020496765.1). Lineage (NCBI taxonomy): Eukaryota > Viridiplantae > Streptophyta > Magnoliopsida > Malvales > Malvaceae > Gossypium > Gossypium stocksii. Next base: position 87,446,949 of record CM035627.1, on the reverse strand, counting down.
CGTTAGAAAGTTAAAAAACATTAAATTTTACATCTATTTTATGATGATTTAATAAATAATATAAGTTTAAAAATTAAAATAAATGAAAAATTAAATATAAAATCAAAATTATTTTTTTTGAAAATTTAAGGATTTAAATAAATCATTACGCCTAATTCTTATTTTTTTCGTAAATGCCTCAGTTCAAAGACAGTACGGACTTAGACTTGGTCTTCAATCAAGGAGGCCTAATTGATAATAATATTTTACATGGGCTTGAGCTCAAATCCTTGATTCAATTTTGGAAAAATGTGAAGTTTAAAGCCCAATAGAATAGCAAAACTATCCCACGAATGTTTAAACGGCCCATAGCATACCATTCAATTCTATGACTTGGAAAATCTTATTATTACATGAGAAAAGTGATTAAATATATTAGATTACGTGAATTATTTATATATATATATATATATATCAATCTCATTATGCTCTTTTTGACACTACTTAAAACTATTCAAAGTCTCTCTCCAACCCATAAATAGAAAAATAATAAGTTTCAGCACACTTGAACCCACATTCTCTAATATTGACAATAATGTTTATGCCAAAATATATAAAAATAGTCAAATTGAAAGTTCAAAATAACATGTAAAAATTTAAAACCACTCTGGGGCGAATCCAATGTGAGGATTACTATTTTTCTAAGTCATTTAAAATTTTTTAGAATTGATTTTAAAATATTTTAATATAATTTTTTTTATTTCAGCCATTAGCTTTGTCTCGCTCATAATAATAATTTATAAAAAATGATATTTTAGTAAATTTTTTAATTGAGTTAATACCCAGTTGACTCGCGACATTACTTTATAGAAAATGACTTTTTAGCTTCTTCTTAACTGAATGAATGTTTATTTAATTCGTTACGAGAACTCAATTTAATTTTGAAATAAAAACGAAAAAAATTATGTTCAAAGAAAATTAAAATATTTATTTGCACCCTTAAATTCACCCGTCATGATTACTAAAAATGAATCCAACTGATCAATCTGATTACAAACTGATCAAATATTAACCCGAAATAAGGAGAACCAATATAAACCGTGAATTGCAATCGAATAAACCGGTATTTTATATTTTTGGACAAACTGAACTTAGCATGGAAAAAGCCAGCTAGCGGTTGCCGTCTAACGAGATTCTCTCCTGCAGATGCATCCCCATTTCACCCAATAATCTATCCATCGGTTCAACTTCTCACCAACAGACAGGCATGCAGTTCCATTTTAAAAACCCACGATAAGATATATATATATATATAAACCTATACTATATTCTGGAATCTGGAGATGCACAAATTATTAGTAGATTTCCATGTATTATTATTTCTATCCATAAATTAGTATATAGAACTGTTAAGTGTTTTTTTTGTCCTCTTATATAAATTTAATTATGTGTATTTATATGATATAATCATTGTTTATAGATGTGACATATTAAATAGATCTCCATTCATGATGACATGTATCTTACCTTAAAGTTAATATATGTATACTCAAAATGAGTTCGTACCATGTGTACATAAACTCATGTTACGTTTTATACATTATACGTTATTATATTAGTTCACCCATATTACGTATGTACAAACTCATATAGAATATGAGTCAAGACCGGACAAACTAACGGATGAATAGTTATTAATAATTAATATCACAACAACAACCATCTAATTTGTTTAAACATATTTGATTCATGATATCTAAAGTTTTAGACTTGTCATATAACAAGTGAATGTTGATGTTAGCAGGAACTTTCCTCAACTATCAACAGCAAAAACTAGAAAGAAAAAAGTTGGGTAGAAATTTCCTGATAATCAATTTTCTTTTCTCAATTAATTTAAAAGGTTTAATCCAATTGATGTTCTTTTATTTTATTATAATTGAATTGATGGATTTTCATAGTATTAATTGATTATTTGATCCACTGACTTAACATTATATAATATACATATCATCAAGACATGTTTAGAATTTACATTATATTTATCATATATTATAAAGATATTTAAAATAGTTAAAAATAATGTATGTAAGTGGATTGAGTTAGCTCATTTGGTTATGAATTTTTTAAACCGGTAGCAACCAACAAAATCTCTTAACCAATTTAACGGATCAATTGTGTTGACTTATGCTATTCGTTAAATGATGATGTTGATAGTCTTTTTTTTTTTTTTTTTTTTGTTTCTTTTAAGAAACCAGATGAAACTATCAATAAAACTCCAATCTCAATTCTTGCCATGAAACTACTGTAATGCTGTTCGCTAAAAGGACCTTCAACCATTGTTCCATGAAGATGTTGATAGTTTTCTGGTTTTTTTTAAACAGTAATACTAATTATAATAATATCTTAACCAAAATTTCAAGCTCTAATTAAAATAAATATGCATAATCAAAATAAATTTTACTCAATATTGCTGCAATTGTCGGACCACGTGGAAAAAGGCCAAGTCTGTCCAGTTTCCATTACCCAATACAATTTTTCTTCAGTACATATTTCAGTCAAAGCAACAACGTCCCGCATGTGTTTCACCTTCCCCATTTCCCGTTAACTACGATTTTAAAAGGGTTAATATATAATTTAGCCCTTCAACTTATCAGTTTGTACCTAGTTGGTCCCTAAACTTATATTCTGTCAATCAGGTTGGTCCCTTAGCATTAACACCGTTAGTTGTGTTAATGTAACACAACTGGTCAAGCCGGTGGTGCTATGTGGCAGCCACTTAATGTGTCACGCGGTAAATATAATTTAATAATAAAATATATATAAATATAGATATATAAATTATGTTTATCATGTGGTGTTTTGAGAGGATGCCATGCGGCATTACCAAATTTATTAGAAATGTCACATCGGCACAAATTAATGTTGTTAGTGTGGAAGGGCCAACTTGGTTGACGGAATATAAGTTTATGGACCAACTTGGTCGGCGAAAAAAAATATTTAGGGACCAACCAGGTACAAATGGACAAGTTCAGAGGTCAAATTATATATTATCCCATTTTAAACATGAATGTAAAATGCGAGTATGTATTGGATACAAAATATTTAATGATTAGATAGATAAATAGATAAGAATGTAATGGAGTCATACCGAATCTAAATATTAATAAGCTTAAGGACAATTTCGACTAAATAATCAAGGCTTTTTTTAGGCTTAATCGAGCTACTTAGTGGTGCCATGGTTCCAAGAAAGTGGCTTAAGTCCATTAGATTAGTGGTTCAAATCCCCGCATGCCCAAGTGACATACATAATTAATACATGCCTCGTACTGACACTCAGGGGGGAAGCTCGGGGACTAGCAGGGCCTAGCTCTTCTAAAATGTATAATTGCAATATTAACCTTGTAACACTCCATACCCGATTCTAAGGAGGATCTAGAAATGGTGTGTCACTGCTTTAAAATCATTTTCTTGGAAGCCATATCTAGCGTATACCAATTTTATTACAGTTTAAGTTAGTATGAAATATAAACTATTTGTCATTCGAAGATAAATAAAACGATATACTTTGAAAACCCATAAATACTTTATTGAAACTTCATTGAAATCATAGATTCATAAGCACAAGTTTAAATACAAAATTTGTTCTTCGACTAAGGACATTTTGACACCACTCCCATGTCATGCATAATACAAAATACAAGAAGTCTCACGACAACGATTGTCCTCTGACGTAGCCTTCAATTCCTTTTATTCGTCAATAGGCCTAAGAAGGAAATGTAACTAAGTAAGTTCATGTTGGAAAAACGGATTTGGAAAACACAGCAAAAAATAAATTTAGGGAAAAATTAGAGTTTTAAAAAAATTTCCAAAACAATAATCAAATATTTTTTCACAAAAATTATCAGTGGGGTAATTTTACAATTTCTCTAATCTTTTGGGTCAAGTTATAAATAAAAAAATCTCTAGAAATTTTCTGGAATAATCTCTTTAGAGAATTTTATCAAGTGTGTGTAAATAATGACTCAAGACTTTCTTTATATAGGGAGAGTTTAGAGGGTTCAACTATGATTAAACTTAATCATTTTAATATTAAATTTAATCTAATATTTATCTTGATAAATTTCATATTAATTTAATATTAAGATAATTACTTTGAAATTAATAAAATACTATTATGATAAGTATTAAATTAAATTTAATATTAAACTATTAAAATAATATTATTTTTGGAATAATTAATCTAAAATCAATTTTTCTGGTAAAGTCACAGTAGAAGTGTATGTTAACCTCATATGATATCCTTGATTTCTATTTTATCTCATTGTCACCATTGTGTTTTCTTAATGATTAATATGATCACTGTCAACAAATGACTGTGATAATTTGCTCATTAGAGAACAAGCAACCCGTGATTGCGTTCCATATTTATCAATCCACACAATGTCAATGAGAGGATATCGTTAACTCTTTAATTCAGCTATGAATTCCACTGTTGCCAGTAAAGCCATGCCATACACAAGTCATATACCCAACATACCAGCTATAGGCTCAACCATCTTTAGAGCATAAGCATCCATTTATATCAAAGCACATGAGTTGCATACATATGGTCAGTGACTAACTTAGGATTTAGGTAAATCACACCATGAACGTCAACAGATTCAGAATTAGTTCATCTTGGGTACAGTCTAATGTATCATTCTACCAATGAATACACCTATGTCTCTACTCGTGGAGTCAACTGCTCTGATAGTCAAGACTAGTCATCTCCCCAATTGAAATTGTAGATGACATAATATGTAACATCCCGAAATAGGGCCTAATCGGAATAGTGGTTTCGTAACCACAAATCCGAGATAGAAATAATTATTTTATAAATATTTTGAAGTTTATATTATGATTGCATGATAGTGTGAAAATTTCGTGAAGAAATTCTACGCGTAAAGTGCTAAACTTGGAGTTAGGGACTAAATCGAATAAATTGCAAAACTTGCATTCTAGAAGTTTTTATTATGAAATTGCTTTGGAATATTAATTAGGAAGGTTTAAATAGTAATTTGACCAATTTCTTAGCTCATGGACAAAATAGGACATGGGTGGAATTTTTGAAAGTTTAGTAAGGAGGGGCATTTTGGTCATTTGGTTATTAACATGAATAAAAAGGGAAAAGATGACAAAAAAATCATCATCTTCTTCATTACCACGAAATTTCAAGGGTTCTCCATAGCTAGAGTTTGTTTCAAGCTTCCAAGCTCCATAGTAAGTGATTCCAAGCCCCGTTTTTAATGATTTTTACGTTTTTGAGATCCCGGTAGCTCGATAAAGCTTATGTTAGCAATATTTTAAGTTAGGGTTCATATTTGGAAAAATACCCATAGGTGAAATTTGTGTATTTTGATGTTTTATGATAGAATATGAGGTTTTAAATTATGTTAGACAACTTGAGCTACTCGGTTTTAGGTAAAAACGAGTAAAAGGGCTTAATTGGTAAAAATACCTATTGTACATAAGTGTATGTTATAGTAGGAATTTGAAGATGATATTGGTAAATAAATGATCAGCATGTCTTAAAATACAAGAATTTGTGATAAGTTTTGATTTCCGAGCCTTGGGGCAAAAGTGTAAATATGCAAAAGTTTAGGGGCAAAAATGTAATTTTGCCAAAATTTGAAAAAGGGCTGTTTTGATAAATGTGAGTATTAAATAAGCTAAATTTGCTATTATAGATCAAGAAGAACGGAATTCAAGAGTAGATCGGGGAAAAGAAAAAGTAAAGGACTAAATTGTAAAGTTTAGTCACAATTTGTATCGAGGTAAGTTTACGGTAAATAAATGCAATATTTCATTGTTTTACATTGATATTGTCAATTTCCAGCATTCATATATTTATTTTATGGAAATATTCAAAGTCGAATTTAAAGAGAAGTGACAGAGAAGAAGCATTAGAAAGCCCCGTTTGAGCCTTAGGAATGCTAGGATATTTGGGTTAACAGACAGACAGTAATGAGCCATGTAAGTCCATATTAAACATATGGCTTTGGAGACAGGACAGTATTGCGCCATGTAAGCCCATATCGTGTATATGGCCTTGGAGACAGGACAGTATTGAGCCATGTAAGTCCATATCGTATATATGGCTTTGGAGACAGGAATATTTCATGTAAGACCATGTCAAGGACATGGCATTGGCAGTATTTTATCAGACAGGAATAACCTGAGTATCCTTAGTATTCCGAGTGGTTCAACGGGTCATTGTACAAGCTAAATTCAGTGAACTATCAGCAAAGGGAAGTTAGATTATGTTTATGAATAACGAAAGGTCAGGTGAGAAAGAAGGTAGTAAGTGAGAAGTAAAGAAAGTTTATGATGCTAGACGATATTATGTATAATTGCTCAATATGTTAAATGTTGCAATTTATTTGCTTGTAAGCTTACTAAGCCTAGTGCTTACCCCTTTATTTTCTTTCTTATTATAGTTCTTGCCAAGCCTACTCGGGGATCGAAGGAAACGTCGGAGTTCAGATCACACTATCAAAGGAATCATTTTGGTATAACTAGACGTTTCATTTTGTGTATGGCATGTATAGGGACTTAGTCTTTTATGGAATGATATGTTCAATATATGGTGTATAAATGCTTGGAAGTGAGTAGCTAATGAAATGGCTAACCATGCATGTGTCTAATGGTATGTGTGCTTAAATGGTAACTATCACATGAAAACTATAAAAAGTATAAAAGTAGCTTGAAAACAGATGCAAACAGCAGCAGTGACGTGAATTTGAAAAATCACTAAAAATAGTAGGAATGGAATTAAAAGGTGAATAAGGTATGAAATTAAAACTTAATGGGTCTATTTTCATTTGGAAGAAACAGAGTAGGAAAAAGAGTTGTATATTATGAGAAATTTTCAGTTGAGTGAGACTGACTCTGTGATCCCCTGTTCTGAATTCAAAAATTCACTATAAATTTCATATAAATAATTAGGTATTATAGTTTATATGCCTAGATTCCTTATTGAGTCTAGTTTCTAATGAAACAGATGGCATGCCTGTTTGAATTTTGTACAGGGAGAAAATTAGTTCGTAGTGAACAGAGGTCAGAGCAGTTGAGCGGTGTAACAGGGGAGACTTTAACAAATAAACTGTACTAATTGGCCAAGCCAAAAATTCTAGAAAAAAATTAGTAAATAGCCATATGAGTCTAGTTTCAGGAAAAATTTATGGATCTTGATTTTGAGTTTCTTAACTCGAGATATGAATTTTTGAGCGACCATAATGCAGAAAACAGTTTATTCCGAAAATGAAAATAGATTTTGTAAAGTTGTTTAAATGATAAATTATGTTCGGTAACACCTCAGGCTCGACTCCGGCGATGGTCTCGGGCGTGGGGGTGCTACATAATAATCCTTCTCAGTATTTGAATTAAATGCTCACTTTAATTTTTTACCGGATTGCAGAATCATTTAGATTATCTACTAAAGTAAGTTGTTTTTCTCGCAATATAAACGTTCTTATAATGCCACTTATCTTCAGTTTGAACTTTAGACAATCAATAAGCTAATATTTACTTGTCATAATTTTGCTATGCATGCAAAATATAAAAAACATAAATATAAACGACATAATAGTAAAATGTGAAATTAACTTTATTTATTTATTCATCGTTCGAATAAATAGAAAATGGTTACATGTTTACTACAATGTTGGTACAATTTCCAACAGTTCAAAAAACTTAGTAAGTTCTAGAAGAAAGCATTGCAATAGTTACATATAATTCAAGTAAGCCTTTCCAACTAAGCAAAGTTACACAGTTCACCAGTGGGAGAACACCAAGCACAGATAGGCTATACGCTGGACACTATTCCTTTGGTGCATACACTACGCCCATGCAACCATACAAACTACCTTCTTCGTGTTAGCCATAAAACCTAGTCCATATACAGAGCCATATCCATTTTTCATTCATTTTCTTTTGTTATAATTTGTCAATCTGGTATGCAATAACATTTGCCCTACCAAAGGCTACACGGCCATTTTCATGTATTGCGATCTGCCAGTTAATTGCTCGTTCCATTGATGGAAACACCATGAATTCATTTCCATGTATCAGATCATGTTATTCATTTCAGAAGCAATGGGTAGTGGCTTAAACATGAAAGAAGGTTCTTACATATTAACACAGACAGACCAAACCAGACTGATAAAACCACACATTCATCACTCTTATTGAAACATTTTATCTTCATAGAATATATACATATATCTTAAGCCAAACATAAACAAAAGTATCACACACACATGGAGTAAGAAGAAACTCACCAGAAAATGCAACAAGTTCAAATAGTAGGACTTTGCCCCTTATTACAAGAACCTTTAGAAGTATCTTAAGTTATATAATATAAATAGTTAAACTTATTAGATTGTATACAAGAAAACTAAACAAACTTACAAGAAACATCATCACAACCCAGATTCAGGAAGTTTCCTTCCTTACACTCAAAATGATGCTTAAGCGTGCAGCCTTAAAGTCACATAAATAACCATGAAAATAATCTAAAGTTCATTGACATATACCAGGTGCTTAAACAACGAAAGAGTTAGCTAAGTGCAGCGAACCCAAATCTTCAAGTAGGTCCCTGATCTTAATCTTTTTGAGAGAAAATTGCAGAGAAAGTTTGAGAAGAAAATGTGAATACAAGAATAGATGTAAAAGCTTGCTCAATAAGCTAATACCAACTTTATATAGATAGACACGAAAGCTAGGTTTAGTGGATAATATGCTTATCCCACTAGACTCCTCAATTGTTGTGACTAAAAACTTTCTCTCTCACCATAAATGCGAGTCTTGTCGGCTACGGTAACTTAGTTATATTCTAATCAATTAGCATTTGTCTAACTAAATTGTTCAACCATAATAATAATATAATAATATAATAAATGGTGCTATCAAACAGAGGACTTAACATATTCATCTAATATTTTGGGTGACGTATACTCTTTAAAAAAGTCCGCCAAGCAAACAAGCTCGCCCATCACAGGCTTCGCCCAAGAGCGCATTCATAGACTTACATACTAAGTTACAATTAATACTTTAGCTACTCAGAACTTGCTCTACACACCATACTTCGACAAATAGTATCCGAATCACTGGGACTATGTCAGGCGGGATGTTACAGACTTTTTAAGTTTTGTAAGATTTTAATTGAGTAAAAGGTAAAATCGCACTTTATCCCCCAAAAAATGATAAAATTTTGGTTTATTATTTTAAACATTATAAAGATATAAATTATTAAAATTGTGAAGTTACATTGTAGCTCCCATAAAAATATACAACTTAATTTCGCCCCCTAGAAATTTTTTTTTTGGCTTTGCCCCTGTTGACACTTCTTCTTTGAGCCTTGTTGGCCGTATACTCGTATCACCACTAAGGGAAACTCCCTCGCTGTGAATTGTACATGGCCCTCAATAGAGGTGGGGAAAACCCTAACACAAAGACAATATTTTTTATTATTGGGGGATTGGCCGATTGCCTGGCGGACGACACTTCAAAGGTTTCTTTTTAATAAGTTGACTCCTCTCAACAATAACAAAGATAAAATAATTTAATAATATAAAATATGTTTAAACCTTTAGAATTGAGTTTTACAATACTCGAATTCAACTATTAAATAAAAGGCTTAAAGCATCATTTGGCCCTTAAAGTATACCACATTTCTCACTTTGGTACCTAAATTTTATTTTTTTGGCTTAGATTGGTACCTAAAGATACATTTTGTTACTGGTTCACTCCACTATTGTTAAAAAAACCCATCACCATTAAAAGAACAGTTGAAATGTGGCCCAATTACAATGTGCCACCTGACACTTCAATCCAATTAAAAAGTGCCGCGTGGAATCCATATGTAATAAAAACAAAATAGATTAACAATTCTAAAAATAAATAAAAATTATAAAAATTGAGAATAATTTAATTAATCAAAATATAAAAAATATAATTTACCCTTTGACTTTGACTGGTGTGAACCAATTATTGATTAGAGTTGACCGATGTTGACCAATTGTTGACCAGATGCTAAACGACAGTTGATGATAGTTGACCTAATAGTTTTTTATATTTTATTTTATAAATTATTTTTTAATTTTATTTATGTTTTGAATTTTTAATCTATTTTTATTTTATATATATAGATGTCATATGGCACTTCCTAATTGGATTAAAGTGTCATGTGGCACATTTTAATCGAGTTATATTTCAACTCTTTTTTTTTAATTGTAAGGGAGTAAATTGATAACAAAATGTAATTTTACATATTAATTTGAAAAAAAAAATAGATATCAAAATAAAAAAAAGGTAAATATACTTTAAAACGCAAATGATGCTTTAAGCCTAAATAAAACCTGAATTCTTTTTTAAAATTCAACTCAAATATCCAAGGCAAGAAAACTCATTTACCACTTCCATACATACAGACAAAAGACACTAATGGACTTTCGCGTATGATAAAATCTATGCCCTACTGAAAGGAAACCGAGCTTTTTGCGACAAGGACATTTCCAGGTTCCGCCATTGCATGATGAAAAGAAAGGGCTATTATATAAATAATCAAAAAATATTAATTAATTATAAAAATAAGTTAGAAGAAAAATCATACTCCAAAATTACTTGTTTACTATATATAGTACTCATTAGTGCCGTCTGAATAAACAGTAACATTACCCTCTTTTTTCTCTAATCATGATTTAATCATAAGCGTTAAAAAATAATTTTTTAATAGTTTCGCTTGACACACTGACGATATCTAACTAAAGTGTGATTAAATAAAAAATTCAGAGACACTAAAAAATTATTTTTTTAAAAACACTTATGATGGAGTCATTATTAGAGAGAAAAGAGGGGTGGTGTCGTTAGTTGGTTAGGCAACACTGACGAGTACAATAGCAAACGAATTATTTTTGTATATAATTTTTTCTCTAACCTACTTTCATCATAAATTAATATTTTTAGGTTATTTATATAAAAATCTAAAGAAATGTAAGTCATTTTATTTTTTATTTAAAAAATTAGTCTAATAATTAATATTATTAGTATTTTTCATACAAAATTTTAGAAGTGAAGTCATGAACCTTATTTAGAGGGACCAAGATAAAATTATAAAATTTTGGGGGAGTCAAGGTTAAAAAATTTTCATTAAAATGTTTGTATTTTTAAATGGACTATTAAAAAAATTCCCATTTTTTCAGAAGTGAAAAAACTCAATTTGAATGATTTATATTTTGGGAAGAGTTAAAGGGAAAATTACTCATTTAACCAAGTGCCCAAGGCCTCTACTTATCCCTGGCTTCTAGGGGTGAAGCTAGAATTTTTTTTAGAGGGGTCAAAATTAAACTGTAATTTTTATGATAGTAAAAATTTAATTTTACTATTTGAATAGCTTATATTTTTATAATTTTTAAAAGATTAAATCAAATTTTTTATTATTTTTAGGAGGTAAAGTGTAATTTTACCTTTACTAATTTAAAATTTAAAAATTTTAAAGAGTTTAAATAAAAAAATTTCCATTTTAAGGGGATTGGCCCTGCTAGCCCCCTTAGATATGCCCCTGGCTTCACCACTGAAAATTTATCAATTTGACATGTTAATTAAATTACCTTCATATTATGTTGCATATAATTGACAAGAAAAATATAGTGATGAAATTTCAATTTGTAAATAAGTATAGGGACTAATAGCATATTTTTAGCCACTAGAGAAGGAGATTAGGTGGACCAAGTCCAACCAAGAAAGATTGGCTCCAATTTCCAAGAAGGTGAGTGGTTTGGCTTATTACACCATCGAAATCCACTTTAGGGTATTTGCCCCTTTGCCGCCCATTCCTTTACCTCTAAATAATTGAAGGTTTTTAAAAAGGGTGGTTGTTAAGTGGAGCTATCCCTGAATGGACCGACTTGATTTTCTATCATACGCACAACGCAAATTATTGAGAACCTAACTTAGGATAATATCTTCCTCAAGGGCTCTAAATTACATTATTATTGCTTGGTGTATTCTTTAAATATCATAAGGGTTAAATTTTAGGTATTTTGTGGAAGTTTGGGTTTAAATTCTATTATTTAAATTGCGATTTGTGAGTTTCGTTTTTATCATATTTAAAAATTAGGTGTAAGTTTTATTTAATTCTTTTTTGATTAGTTCGATTCTTTGTTGTAATTGGTCAAACATATATATTTGTATTTGTACTGTGGCACTTGTTAAATTTAAAAAAAAATATTATGCTTAAATTTTATCATTTTAGGGCAGTCAAACCCCTACATACCCTTGATACAATTCTAATCAATTTTATAGATATAATATACTACTAGAATGAAATTCAACAACATCTGTTCAAAATGTCTCAAACCATTGGTAAGGTTATAAATGAATAGAGTGTTGGATGAATAATTTCACTATAGGTTCTGATCATATATATTCTTTTTAACACAAAATTGAGAACTATTCGTAACCTCTCCCTAACTCATAAATACGAGGATAATGCGCTTCAGTGCATTCAAACCCACATCTTCTTACATTGATAATAATACTCATACCAATCAAGTTAAATAAATACTTTTTCTCTCATGTTATTTAAGTAATTTATTTTTTTATTTTATACTATTTTAATTTTTAAAAAAAACCCAAATATAACTTTTAACACAAATTTTTAATTGGAATTGAGCCGCGCATTGCTAATTAGAATTTTTTTTGGATGAGCATATAGGGACAAGTTTTAAAATTTGTATGCATGGAATAAAATAAAAATAAAAATGTAATTTACAAAAAAAAAATCAACATTCTCACAATTAAAAAAAAGAAGAGAGTTTACTTTAATTCGTGTCAACTCAAACGATGGCTCGTTAAAGAATATTCAACATTTTATCAATATCAATTGTGTAGTTGATAGCTATGGACCAGAATGTAAAATATAAAATATAAAATATATTATTTATATTTTGTACAAGTTGATTCTATTATTAAAATAAAGAAATAAAAAAAAATCGATGCCCATTGTTGTCCAAGGTAAAATATAAAATCCCATTTGACAAAAAATTAAATGTATTCTTTTTCGAAATTAGGGTATTTATAGTTGGTAGTAGTGATTGATCTTTTTGTCAAGAGTGTTTTATAAAGAGGTAAATCCTCGACCTCATAGTTAAAGAATGAGATGAACAACCACCACATCACATATCATGGTTAAATGTCTCTTTATATATATATATATATATATATATACACTTTAAGTATATTTTAAAATTAAAATTTAACTAGTTTAAAAAATAAATGTAATTAAAAATATTTTTATTAAAAAATATTTTTAATTTAAATAAAACCCAAATCGATTTGTACGTCCTTGACTTATTAGGATAAGTTTTGATCCGACTTGATTTATTAGGATCGGATTTTTTTTTGAAAAAATTGGGTTTGAGGTGTGAGGGATGAAAGTAAAAAAAATTAATCGAGTTGGGTTTGTAGTAAATATGCTCGCCGGAGATATTTACAAAAATATCCTTAATATGTTAAGCTTTTACTTTTAATAAATAAAAAAATATTAAATTGTAAGGCTACTAAAAAATAATAATCTAATTTATTTAAAAATAAGAATATAATCTTATTTACTTTAAAACAAAAAAATAGAATAATTAAGTTAAATTCATGTCGAACCGGGTTAGATTGAAGTCACATCTCTTATTAAATTTCAAGTTCGAGACAAGTTCTTTTCTTAAAAACCAAGGTTGAGTCGGGATTGAAATGGATTGATCAAGCTTCAGGTCGGGCAAAAATTCGCCCCGCCCATTACCATCCCTAGTACTCTATTTTTGTATTTATACATTGTTGTCGAAGTGCTACCATTATTTTAATCATCAATGTAAACATTAAATGTTAATTAAAAAATATTTGAAGCACATGAATCAAATTATAAACACGAACATACCTGTCATATGGAAATCATGAATCTAATATATTAAAAATAAATGGTATTAATAAAACTTAGGATGGTTATATTTTTTCTTAATTTGTCATATCCAAATTATTCATATAGTAAGTATATATTTGTTCACAAAACCAGCATACAACCAGCGATTCTTTCACGAAAATAAATGTCACATGAATGCAAGATGTTAAATTTCAAATATATTATTCACAATAATCATACTAGCAACAACTATTTTTGAATAAAATTGTTAAATTTTTAATCAATATTCAAGAACTTCAGGACTATAAGTACAATCAATCGTAATGTTTTCAATAATTTGTATTAATCAACCTCTAAAATTTATTACTTTGTCAATATGTTAGTAATCTCATACAAAATCTGTATCTCAAACTAATTTAATGAATAAAAAATCTTAATCTATAACAAGAAAAATTGCAATCTTAATTTTCTAGGGGTTAGCCATAATCATCATTTTCTAGAGATTAATTAATAAAGCTTGAAAAAGAAAAAAAGAGTTGCTACAAAATTAGGAGGACCGACTTGAAAGTATTGAAATATTGATAATCTATCTTGTAAAAAATTTAGATAGTGAGTGTGATAGATAAGTGATAAGTGTTGAAGGAAAATAAAAGGCTAATGGTGGAGTGATATTTTTTTATTATAAAAGATTCATTTTAAAAAATTTAGTTTTTAAATTTTTCGCGAGATTAATTTATTAATTATATATATTAAAGTTAATATTTGATATACTAGCACTGCATTGTAATATGTCTTTTTTTTTAATATTTTATTAGAGAAATTATTATATAAGCCTTTCCCATCATGGTATTTATGGTCTTGTTATGTATTTATGATCACTAACTCGAAAATTAGATAAGGTCCGGGTTGCCTATCCACAACATGGCTAGGACCCACCAAATGGAAGTGTTCAAGCCTTACAACGAAGCTCGCGATATTGGCTCACATATGCCCAATGAGTGTCTAGTAGACATCCTAGAGCAGTACATATGTTTAACATGCATAGAGTCTACTAAAAACATCAATTCTATGAACAATAGCTATGTATATAAATATTTCATTGTCCTCTCTAACGAGATATAACGAAAAATTACTCAACAGGTCCCAATCAATCAAATTTATCCATATTAAATTATTATTTCATGTCAGTTTCCAAGCCAAACTTTTTTTATTTCCTTTTTCCATTTATGATAATAAAAAAAACTGAAAAATGAATATCAAACAAAAATAAAATAAAATCACAAATCTAACCTTGAATTTAAAACATTTATCGCAAGTTTTCCATTGTTGTTACGGTTTAAAAGTAATTGTCAAAAGTATTTTTAGAAAAAAAAAATTGCTTTAGCAAAGTATTTTAGAAAAGTGTTATGAAAAGAATGTGTTTGTTAATTTTTAGTGTTCTTTAAAAAAATTGTGATTAAAAGTTAAAATGTCATTTTTAGTCATGATATTAAAAATAAAAAAATTAGTGATATATGATATTTAAATAATTTAATATAATGATACATAAAACATAAAATTTAAATACCTTTTGAGCAATTAATATAAAATATTTCTAAAATTGATGATATATAAAATATTTTTTAAAAATTAAATATAATAAATAAGATTTAAATAATTTAATATAATGATAAATCATATTTAAATAATTTAAAATAACGGAGCCATTTACTAAAAAAAACCTATTTTAAACAAAATTTACGGAAATGGCCTAATTTTTCTATTAATTACGGGAATAGGCCGAATATCTCAAAAACGCGTCCACGTCAGTGCGTTGTCAGGGTATAAATCAGCAAAATGATTCCTTGAGGAAGCGTTTTGTCCACGTCAGCACAAAAAGCTTCCTTGATGACGCGATTTGTGTTGACGTGGACAAAACGCTTCCTCAAGGAAGTGTTTTGCCCCGTGTTTTTAAAGCCAACGATCAAATTTTTTTGACCGTTTGGCCCCCAACGGTAAAAAAAAAACCTATAAAAACCCCCCCTTTAATTTTTTTTTCACACACAAATCCTCTCCAAATCATCTCTAAAATTTCTCTAAATTCTCTCAAATTTCCCTCAAATTTCTCTCAAATTTCTCTCAAATTTTCAATAATTTGCTCAAATTCTCTCAAATTTGTCTTTAGTTTTTTGCAAAAAAGCTCTCTTTACAATTTTTTTGAAATTGTTTTCTAAAATTTTAAAATTTCGATCGTGTTAGCAATGACTTCCGAATTAATTCGTCTCGATCCTACACACATCTCTGTCGAACAAATGAGAATGGTAAGTGTTTATTTTAATTTTTCAATATTATTTAATATTTTTTCATTTATGCAATTTTAATTAATTTTTATTTTATATTTTTTTATAACAGCCTGTAGATCGAGTGTTGCAATGCTATATCCGTAATATGTCTGCTCCTCCATCGCCGTTGATAGAGAATTACCTGCGTGAAGCGGATTTTTGGCACGTGGCCACAATAGGCCGAGGATGCAAGTTAGACCCGAAACTTATCAGTGCGTTGATAGAGAGGTGGAGACCCGAGACGCACACATTCCATCTTCCATGCGGAGAGTGTACTATCACTCTAGAAGATGTGCAGTTGCAATTGGGATTGCCGGTGGATGGGTACGCAGTGACCAGGTCCACTCAATCTACTGATTGGGTTGCTGTATGCTACGAGCTTTTAGGTGCTATTTTGGATAGAATTAAGGGAGGTCGGATCGAGATGGGCTGGTTACGAGACACATTCCCGGAGCCAGATGATGATTCTACCTAACTAGAAAAATACGATATGCTCGGGCACATATTCTTCAGATTATTGGAGGTTATTTGATGCCGGACTTGTCCCGAAACCTTGTACATTTGAGGTGGCTGCTAAAACTCGTTGATTTTAGGGTAGCCAGTGAACTTAGTTGGGGGTTTGCCGTGTTGGCAACATTATACCGAGAGATGTGCGGGGCGACGGTACTGAATAAAGCCAAAATCGGAGGTTGCCTATCACTACTCCAATCATGGGCACGATATCGGCTTCCATTTTTACGTCATCGAGTGAGCCACCCACATACATTTTCACTCATAACGAGGTAAATTTTACAATAGATTTTACAATTATTAGGTAGATTTAAAATATAATTGTATGCTAAAAATTTATTTAATTAGGTGGAACCATTCAGCGAGTTATGTTGGAATACCGACCTCTCTAGAAGATATACGACTTCTATTAGACCAACGGTCGGAAGCACAAGTAAGTATTATATCGAAATATGTATACATAATAAAATAGTCATTTCATAGGTAGTATTTAGTATTATGTATATAACTAATATTTTTATCATGTTCATATAGTTTCAATGGACACCATACGAGGATTCGGCAATTCGGGCGGAATTCCAGATGAATTCTTCCAAAATCTGAACATTTGGCATGTGAAGGTCCCAATGGTCACATATGTTATCGTGGAGATGCATCAGTCAGATAGAGTATTGCGGCAATTTGGATTCTGACAACCGATTCTCGTGGCACCTGAGAAACTAGATGATGAGCACGAAACCAACATACGACAATTAAATACGGATTGGCCAAGATACTGGTCAGATTATATCGAAATGTGGGAAAATCAGTATGATTATATATTACTAGGGAACCAATCATCGTTCCAGAGTTGGCATGCGTGCCGGAATACATGCCATGATTTAGGATCCATGGCAAGCCATATTTATTATCGGAAGAGGAGAGGCAGTGACAAATTCATGTCCAAAGGGAACGACGGGGCCCTTTAAATCCAAGAATAAGGGATGACCACGCGAGCCCATTAATAGCGGCCACACAGTCACCGGGCGCATCAACAGCACCTCCACAGTCCACAGTCACCAGGCCTAACAGTTCAACAAACGACACCCACATCACATCCTTTTCAGATTATGCCAGGTATGTACCCTAGCCCTTTTATGTATCCTAACCATTATATGTTTCCTTTTTCCAGTCCCATGATAGGTTGGAATGCATGGCCCGGTTCATCTCTGTTTCTGATTACTCCTGCTCAACCGCCTATCTATAGGCCGCCGTCGCATGAGGGATCACACGAGGCGCCGTCGGGGAGCTCTTCTTTTTACCAATCCCTATCGCCTTATGGGATTCAACCACCTTCGCTATGGATGATGCAAATACCTTCGGGTTCATTATTTTATCAAGGTGAGTAATCCTCTCAACACCCACAACCAGATCCTCTACTAGAGGAACCACAATCCCCACTTGAGGAACCACAACACTCGCCAGAAGCTGAACCAAGGAGGAATCCAGCGCGTAACCGTCGACGACCCCCATGTGGCACTGATTCCGACCGCCACCAACATTGATTTTTTGTAATATATTTGTATAAACATTTTTTATACATTTTCATTTAATAAAATAAAAGTTGTTTTTAATATGTTAATTTTAGTTTACTTTTATATTTTTAATAAAAATAGAAGTTCTTTTGAATAAGGTAATATTTTTTAATTTTTATATTTTTTGTAATATATTTGTATAAACATTTTTTATACATTTTCATTTAATAAAATAAAATTTGTTTTTAATATGTTAATTTTAGTTTACTTTTCAGAAACTAAATCAATTAAAAAAACAAAAAAATTATATTGCTAGTATATATTTTTTCATAACCCTAAACACAAAACTACTTAAAAAATTAATCTATAATTAAATTTTTAAACCCTAAAATAAAAAACACAAATTTAAAATATATACTTTTTAATTACTAATTAATTTAATTAATTAACCATAATCCCTAATTTATTTGATTTAAAAAAGACCTAAAAATCATAAACCCTAAACTTTAAACCACTAATCCTAAACCCTAACTCTAAAACCACTAATCCTAAACCCTAAAACCAAAAAAAATAATACAACCCTAACCCTAACCCTAAAAAAAACACGGGCAAAACGCTTCCTCAAGGAAGGGTTTTGTTGATTTATACCCTAACAATACGCTGACGTGGATGCGTTTTTGGGGTATTCGGCCTATTCTCGTAATTAATAGAAAAGTCGGGACATTTCCGTAAGTGTTATTTAAAATGGGCTTTTTTTAGTAAATGGCCCAAAATAATGATATATAAAAAATTTAGATAATTTAATATAATAATATATAAAATATTAATTAATCTAATTTAATATTTTATTATCATAAAATATTCAATAAATTTAAATTTTCATACGTATAAATTTAAAAATATAAGTATCAAAAATTAAATATATCAATAATGTTTAAATTAAAAAAATTAAAAATCAAATTACAAAAACAAAAACACGAGTGTAATTAAGTGTCGATCTTAGAAGTGAAAATGCAAAAGCATCAATGTTCCAGAGTAATCCGGACAGTCGGAAAAGCAAATGGGGCCCAATATAGTTGACACGACAGTCTTGATGCCGTTTCCGACCACGTCTTCAGATATTCTCAAATCTTAACAAAAAACTTGTGATTAACTGTAAAATCGAAGGGTAATTTTGTCTATTCAACCAACAAACTCGCTGACTCGATGGGTGCCTCTGAACGAACACAAGCTATACCGCTCGAGTATGAACACGCTCCAACAGAATATTAAATATAACCGCTTTAAAATATTCCTCCTCGGCCTAACAACTTAATTTTCCAAATTTACCCCTATAGGAAGCTCGCAATGACATGTACGTCCTTTTTCGTTTATCAAATTTAACAAGCTGTGGGAAGGTAGGGGAAGGATGAATCTGTCATTTTCCAAAGCAGCGTCTTTGGGCAAAATACTTTTTAAAAAGAAAATAAATAAATGAACTAAAAAGAAAACAGTGACGCGTGACGACATAAAAATTATAAAAGCTTTCACGTGCCCGTCAATGTCAAGTCAGACCTTCAAATAATTAACACATACGGTTATATACGGTTTCAAAATTGTACTGTAAAATTATTGGGTATTTTAAACTAATTAATAATATAAATATCTCAATTTTCCAAAAATAATTTATTTCAATATCTATATTTTAAAAAATAAAATAAAATAAATATATAAAATCAACATAAAAAGTCCAACTTGCAACTAAATAATTTAAATACATAAATATTCTATAGGCTGACAGCTATTTTTGCTTGTGCGTGTGTCGATTTGATCATCAATTTATCCAAAAAAAACATCCCATCACATCATCAAAAGGCTAAAAGACTTACACGTGTCAACCAAGAGTTTATAATTACGTATTCGTCCCCATTTCTGACCTTATAAATACCGATTCAAGCCCACCAGAACCAAAGTTCGATCATTTTTGCAAAAAGAAATCTAATTCGTTTTTTTATATCAAGAGTTTGAAGAAATTTCAATTTTGTTTAAGCTCTTCTGTGTGTTGTTTTATGGTAATTATCTGAAAAAAAAAATGGTAGCTGAAGCTGAAGTTGTTTGCCAACAGAGCGTGCCGGTGTTGGAAGTTCCGTTTTTCGGTAAAGGAAGTAATTTCGAGGAGATTAATGAAATCGTCGCGATTCCTTCGCCGGTTTCTTTGCCTGAGTTCCGACAAGTCGGCCGTAGTGCTACTGAGTCGGTTTCCGTCGATTTATCCACCTCTCAACTGGTTAGACTTTTCATTTTCCCTGTTTTTTTTTTTAATATGCTTGTAAATATTCTGAATTTTGATGAATTTCGACTTGCAAGTTAGAATTAAATTTCTAAATATGGTTGCAAAGGTTGAAGTATAGATATGTTGGATTTTATTTTCTGCGAAATTTAGCTGAATTGATGAAGTATTTTATTTCTATTTATGCACAAGTTTTAGAGGAAATTATGTTCATCGCTTGCATCTTGGGGATCAATAAGGTTTTGAAAAAAAGATGTTAAAATTGTTAAATTTTCAAGCTTGTTAATTGGATTTTGCATCTAGGGAATAAAACAATGAGATATGTATACTTTTAGCCTTTTAAGTGCTAGTATATATTAGTTTGCTATTATTTTAGTTTTGGGGAAAATATACTTAGTAATTTAAAGTTCAAACCTTTTAATAGGCTTCAATTATTATTTTTTCCTATTTTAGGATGTGAAATCTCTAGATGAATTCCCAGATCCATGTAATATTGAATCTACTGTCCTGCAATTCGTCCCGAGTATCCGTTCAGGTAGCTTCGCTGACATTGGACCAAGGAGGTATATGGAAGACGAACATATTCGTATTGATGATCTATCATCACAATTGGGTTCCCTTTTCAAGTTTCCTAAGCCTAGTGCTTTTTATGGGGTAATTACTGTTTTAGCTGTTGTTGCTACTGCTTTAATTCGATGATGTTGTACCGAGTTATAACTAATTTTGGGTTTCGCTTCGTATCCAGGTGTTTGATGGTCATGGTGGTCCTGAAGCCGCGGCGTATGTAAGGAGACACGTGCTTAGATTATTTTTTGAAGATGTGAGTTTTCCCCAGTCGTGTGAAGTTGATGATGATTTCTTGGCAGGGGTTGAGAACTCGGTCCGGAAATCATTTCTTCTTGCTGACCTTGCTCTTGCTGATGATTGTACCGTGAATAGCTCTTCAGGAACAACAGCCCTTACGGCTCTTATATTCGGAAGGTATCTTCATGGTTTAAAGCCTTGATTGCCTTTCATTGACTTAAAGTCTTTGCCTGATTAATTGTTTGTGCTTTAGGCTTCTAATGGTGGCCAATGCTGGTGATTGCCGAGCAGTTCTCTGTCGAAAAGGGGAGGCAATAGATATGTCCGAAGACCACAGGCCTATTTATCCATCAGAACGGAGGAGAGTGGAGGAGCTCGGTGGGTTTATTGACGATGGATATCTTAACAGTGTTCTATCAGTTTCTCGAGCCTTGGGGGATTGGGACATGAAGTTACCCAAGGGTTCATCTTCACCTCTCATCGCCGAACCTGAGGTCCGCCAAGTGGTTCTGACAGAGGATGACGAGTTCCTTATCATCGGATGTGATGGGATTTGGGATGTTATGTCAAGTCAACATGCAGTTAGCCTAGTTCGCAGAGGGTTGCGACGGCACGACGACCCTGAGCAATGTGCTAGAGACCTTGTCATGGAAGCCTTACGCCGCAATACGTTTGATAATTTAACCGTCATCGTCATATGCTTCTCCGAACCTGATTACAGGGAACAACCATCTCCTCGGCAAAGAAGATTGAGGTGTTGTAGCCTATCTGCGGAGGCCCTGTGTAGCTTGAGGAGTGCAATGCGAATTCGTGACCGGTAAATACAAGTCTTTAAATAATACTAATTGTTCAACCTGGGATATTATATATACTGTTTCTGGCTGCTTCAGTTATAGGTATAAGAAAAAAGCAGCTTGAAGTTTTGCAGGGGTTGGTTTTGGTATAATTTATTTTTTGGGGGGTTTTTTTGGGGGGGGGGGGTGTACATAGAGGATGGTGGTGTAAAGATGAAGGATGTAATAATTTATGTGTGCTTACTGCTTATCTCAAAGTCATTTATGGATTCTTTTGCTCAAAAGTCCAGGTGGCTGACCTTTGTTGTACATATTGTCAATAAAGACCCAAATCTTCATTGCTGTCTTCCTTTTCCACCCGCCAACCATCTCATATTTCATGCAATTGTATGACAAAAAGGTTTAAATTGAACTATTAAAAATTAATCGGAGTAAAAATAAAAAAGAAAAAGAAAAAAAATAGTATGTAGATTTGCATATTGGTTAAAATACAAGGTTTAAAAAATAGGATTAGATAAAATTTCAAATGGCAGGTGTTTTTTATTTGAATTGAATCCAGTACAAATATATTATGTTAAAAAAATATTATATTAATATATACATTAAATAATCATTATATATATTTGTATTTATATTTATATTAAAACATTAATCTAATAACAAATACTTAAAACCTAAAATTAACTTAAAATATAAAATTTTAAGTATAAATACTTTTTAATGTGTTAGAAAACTTTTATTTTAATATTTTAAGAGTATTTAGTGTAGTATATTTTTTCTAAAAATTTATTTAAATAAAAACTAATTTAAAAAAATCAAATATGAGCGGTTTAAGTGGGGTCCAAGTTTATTTTTCTTAAATTGAGCTGGGTTTAGGCAAAATAGTAAGTGTATTTTTTGGGTTGGGTTGGCCCAAAGTTTAAAAAATTAGTTTAGATACCTTGCATAGGCTTGACCGAACCCGAACGACCCATGAGCATTTGATAATATAAGAACCATAAATTTTAAATGGTTTGGTTCTAGATTGGACTATTTTGAATTGGATTTATGGAAGTTATAATTTAATCTTCGATTTGTATCAGATCATTCATTTTTGAATATTGGATTTTTTTTTCTATTTAGGTTATTATAAACTTAAAAGTTAAAATATATCATAAGTCTTTGTATTCTTCACAAATTTAGAATTTTAATTTTTGTACTTTTATTTTTAGAAATTTGGTCCATCTACTTCAAAATCTAGGTCCCATTGTTAGCACTATGAAAATATTCTTGTTGAATTTGTTGGTGTGACATTTTAATGTAAAAAAATATTTATTTGGTAGTGATGTAATTAAAAAATTGACGTAATGAACTTGAATTTAATAAAATAAATTTAAAAGTGTTAACGATTATACTTATTTTGAAATTTGAAAAGTTGAGGGACTAATTTTCAAAAATGGAAGTGCAGAGACTAAATTTATAGAAGTAAAAATATATGGACTAAATTCTAATTTTTTAAAAGTACAAGTACTTGCGTTAATTTTAACCTAAAGCATTAGATTATTTCAAATTTAGAGACGCTTATATTGTAATAGTTCCTTTGAATATCAGTAAAATCATTGTCAATTTGATCCTTTGCAGTTGCAATTTTTGTCTTTA
The DNA here is from genome assembly GCA_020496765.1 of Gossypium stocksii. Lineage (NCBI taxonomy): Eukaryota > Viridiplantae > Streptophyta > Magnoliopsida > Malvales > Malvaceae > Gossypium > Gossypium stocksii. Next base: position 87,423,172 of record CM035627.1, on the reverse strand, counting down.
ATTTTGAACAGCCACCATGAGAATCTCAGTATGACCGTTCAAAAGCTAATATTGTTGAAGGCGGCGGCGGCAGTGGTGGTGCCGCGGTGGCGACTGGTAACGACACGAATCAAATTTTAGTAGGCAGTTAGTAGCTACTAGCTTGAGCCCTCCACAATCCATTTCTGTTATATAATCATCAGCCACGATCACATGATAGCATAACTATAAAACCATAATATGGACCCCACCTCCCTATCAAATCAACGCCAATACGACACGTGTCCCACCATTATTTCTCCCTCCCTATATAAACCCCTCCCGGTCCTTTCCCTCTTTCGATTTGCATTGATCCACTGTAACAATGGAGATCTCGGTGGAGAAGATCGAGGGCAGCACTGACGTCAAATATTTCTACGATTCCTATACCGTCCACGTCGGAAACCACCGTATCCTCACTGTCGTTACCTACTGCGAGATCACCGCCGGCAAGTGGCTTAAACAAGCCAAAAAAGCTAACAACTCCAAGTCCCTCCCTAAAACCCTTGTCGTTGGCTTCTCCGTTGAACGCCAAAACGATTACTACTCCCGTTACGGCCTCCTCGAGTTTCCGTACGAGCTACTCCATATCTGCATCGGCTCACATTGTCTCATCTACCATTTAAACAACCCCGACCTTTACAAGCCTCCCAAGTTCCTCGCCCATTTCCTCTCCGATCCGGAGGTGATTGTAGTCGGGATGGGGATCAAAGACAAATCGAGTCATTTGGAGAAAGATTTCGAAGTTAAGATAAAGAACGCGGTGGATTTGAACGAGTTGGCTGTGAAAGGGATGAAGAGAGACGAGCTTGATTTAGGAAGGTACGATTTAGATAGGCTCGCTAAGGCTGTGCTGGGGAAACACATGGATGTCGTGAGACCTGGGAGGAAAATCGAGTGGTTTAAGAGGAAAAGGCCGTATTATCACAGTCCTGAGTTGAATGATGAGAAGGTCATGTTTACCACTGCTGATGCTTACCTTTGTTACCGTATTGGATCTCAGCTCTTTGATATGATCCATGGGAAAGCTTCCTCTGCTATTGCCGCCGCTGCCGCTGTTGCTGCTGCTTCTAAGTCCAGGAAAAACAAGAAGATGAAGAAAGGCAAGAAGAACAAAAAAGGTAAGAAATAGATTAGATATTGGTTATGGAGTTTGATGGCCATTGCTAGCTGGTTTTCGTTTCCAGTAGTAATATCTGTTTCGTTTCTATATTGTCTACTGCAATTCTCAGGTGAACTGAATTCTCCGTTTAGGGATTTTATTTTGCTGCAGCTATCTTTTAAATGATATATGCAATGATCGAATGAAACAGTGGCATTTTCTTTTGCTTTAAACTGCGTTGTGTTGTTTTTTCTGTGTTTATATATTCTATTGAAAATGTTTAATTTCCTGATTGGTTGGTGAGAAAACGCAAAGAAAACTTTTTCTTAGGGTTTTACCTTTTCCATGTCAAAACGAAAATGTTAATTTTTTTTATTTTTGTTGTATTTTCCATTAAAAGGTAAAGAATTTTATTTTCTTTGTACGATAAATTAAGCTACGGCCTGCCAAAGCCGTTTGAACAAAAAAAAAAAAAAAGGAAAAAGGGCGGTACGTACGTAGCCACCCTCTGCATGTCACAGCTAGCCCTTACTCATTATAAGTGATCGTGAAATGGGTTGGGTTGGGTTGAGTTAATATAAGACATTTAATTTAAAATTTAAACTAAGGCAATTTGAAAAATAAATTTACTTTTTACTTAAGCTTTAGCTAATGTTAGAAATGTAAATCCGAACTCAGACCTAGTTCATTTATATTTAATTTATTTAGATTAATTTTTATTTAAAAATATAATAATATATTTTTCAGGCATTAAGAATATATTAAAATTTATTTATATTAAAAATTATTATCGTAAATATAATAAATATTTTATTATATTAAAAAACACAAATAAATATAATAAATATTTTATTGTATTAAATATAATTTTTAAAATTTTAGATTTTGAGTTGGTTATTTAATTGGATAAATTTAATTTTAAGTTTTGAAAAATGAATTTAATTGTTATTGAATCAGCGAGTTAATATAACTATAAATATAATTTAATTATTTAACATATATAATTAATATAATATTATTTTATAACACAAAACTTAAGCTTAAAAATTTTTCATCAAAACTCGATCCATATAAAAAAGTAATTTAAATTTTACTTAAAATCATTTTTTCGAATCTCCCTTTATTTTTTTAAGCTAGCTTTTAGGTATGAGCCAATGAACTGAACATGAGCACAAGTATAATATTGATATCAGTCTGCACACTGTACATGCGCTATGAAAAGTTTTTTTCTGTCACTCTTACGAGGAAAATAAAAAAAATTTTGATTTGTTTTGTTTGATTTTTAGTTCATAAATTACAAAATTTTTACGAAAACTAACTTTAAAATGTTATGTAAAAAGTGAGTTTTTTTAATTGGATTTTAAAAACTAAAATACTATAAACGCGATTGTTTTGGGCCTTTTTGAAGTGATCCAAATGGGGAAGCCATCCTCTTGTTCTTATTACTTGGACTTTTTATCTTTTTCAGTGGACTCTAGTCCTGTTTATTTTTTATTTTTTAAATTTGGATTGAATCATAATAATATTATTAGTGATGTGTGAGTTGTAAAAATAAATTTTAAAAATAATGTCAATGTGTATATGTTTTTCTTAAAAAATAATTCATGCTGATTAGACTTAATAGGCTGCGTTTCTGTAATTCAAAATTATGTTTTTTTAAGTATCCATCATATATATTTAAAGTTTTGTTATCTTCAAGTACATATTTACAGATTCTAATCTGCATTCTTGTAAATAGAAGTATGCACTCTTGAGCTTAGTGTTAGACTCATTGGTGAAAAGTTTTTACTTCATGTCTTTATACCCATCGTGTCATGGGTTTGAATTGTAGAAATGAATTAGATCGAACTAGAATTAGATATAACACGCTTTAACAACAAAATGGATTATTGAAATGAATTAAATCGAACTAAAATTAAAGTTTAAAAAGTTGATTCAATCACATGACCTCATAGAACTTATTTTCATAGGCAAACAATAAACATTCTTGACCTTTGTTATTGGCCAGGTCGATGTTTCATAAAAAACCTCATCATTTGTAACTTGTTTTGGAACTTTCCTTAACTTATAGCATTTCTTTGTACCGACCATTTCCTTGATGTTAAATTTTAGCTGTTCATTATTATTATTGTTGTTGTAAAGTATTTGCCTTGAAACGTGATCCAAAAGGACCAAAACCAGTCAGTCCAAACTACCATTCCTTGTATCAAACAAATATTCTAGCACCCTTTTTCACATGTTTTAACATCAATCGTCTTCATTGCAAAAAAGGGCAAACAAAGGCTAGTTAAAACAGCCTTAGCCAAGCAGCCCCATGGCCCTGGTTGTATATTGGTACGATTTCATTTGTTTTGGCGTTGTAGCGGCTGCCTTCATCGGGTCATTATGGGTACTATGGAAGAAAGAAGCGGCGTCTAGATGCGACGAGGAAAGCGTGTATGAGAGCCTGTTAGAGGCTCGACCGGATGCCGACGGGTTTATACGTGCCACACCGAGGGCTCATGTTGGTTCCAACCAGTTATGGACCAGTTGTTGGATCAGGGTGCACCCTGGATGGCTAGTGCTCACTCGTTTCGTTTCATTCGCTGTCATGGCGGGGTTCTTGGTGTGGGATATAGTTGAATGGGATGCTTCCATCTTTGTTTACTACACCGAGTAAGTTCCTTCATTTCCATACACCCACATGGCAAAATACATCTAATGTGATTAAACATAGTAGTTTTACTTTTTAGTTTCTCAACTTAAAAAAGTTACAAAATAATTATTGAATTATTTGAAAGTTTTCATTTAAATTACTGGATTGTTAAAATCGTTGTTGTGTGATGCTCTCTGTTTATACCACCAATACTAATCAAAAGCTCTCATTCTCCTTCTCTTCTATAGTTTTAAGTTTTTTGTTTTATGAAACAATTTTAGCCGTTGAGATTTTATAAATCAAAGTCCTAACAGACTTTTCCAATATCTGACATTGATTATCAGATTGACTTGGATCTAAGATATATTCTTTTACTCTCAATGGGTACTGATGCACCGTACCAATCGTCAAATTGTTGCTTAGAATTCATTAGCCGAACTTTTAAAAAAACTTAACAGTTTAGTGACTTCTTTCGAATATTTTAGAAACCATTTTGTAACTTTTTTAAATTGAGTATTTAACACGTAAACTTACTAATAGTTTACCCTTATATATATATATATATATATATTAACATTAATCTAGTGAGGCAATATAAATTTGCAGGTGGACATTTGTATTGGTAATGGTCTACTTTGCGGTATGTAAATAATTTAAATCCCACTTCTGCCATTATATTTTTCTTTGTTGATTAAACACTTTGTTACAGTAGCTCATGCTTAATTAATACATGCATTTTGTTTGTGAAGCTGGGGACTGCCATATCTGCTTATGGATGTTGGGTGTGCTTTACTACACCACTACCTGAAAATAGTTTAAGGGATGAATTTGTAAAAACGGATGTGGAAGAGGGTAGAATTGCAAATTCTGTAACTTACCAAGCCAAAAAAGTATGGTGTAAAATCAAGTTGCAAAGTCACTATGCTCAAGAAGAGTTTCAAAGAAGGGCAGGATTTTGGGGTTATCTTATGCAAATTATATATCAGGTCTGTCAATGAAGTTATCAATACAATTCCTACTTGTTTTCACTGCTTTCTCTTCTTCGATTTAATCATAAAAAGTCAATAAATCGAACCATGTAACCTACGTAGGAAAAATAATCTAATTCCAAAATCACCTAACAAACTCACGATGTAAAACCAACTGATTCAAACCCTTACCCCCATGGATCTAAATACAATAATCACCATTTAGTATGTCTTAAGCCTTGATGAGACCTTTAGTATGGGCTGCTGTCTTTCATTTTCTCTGCAGACAAGAGAGCTGATTTACTTAGTTTTGCTTCATTGTAGACATGTGGAGGTGCTGTCATCTTGACAGACATTGTATTCTGGCTTGTTATTGTTCCATTTTTATCAAACTCACACCTTGGCCTGAACATGGTAAGATTTTAACTTCATATCAATTAGCAATGCTAGAAAAAGTCATAATTTGATTGCAAGCTTAGCGGCTGTGTCTAAATTCAGTGATTGTTTTCTTTTTTTTGGACAGTTAATGGGTTGCATGCACACTGTGAATGCTGTGTTTCTCATACTGGATACTCTTTTCAATAGCCTTGTAAGTATTTTGCACCTCTTTTTATTATAGGTGAATTACACTTAAGCTATTAAACTATTAATAAGTCTACCATTTGGTCACTCAATTTTAAAAAGTTACAAAATAGTCACTAAATTATTTGAAAGTTTTTATTTAAGTCGTTGAGCTGTTAAGTAAAGTGATGATTCGACAACCGGTACAGTAGATCAGTACCCATCGACGAGTAGAAGAACGTACTTTAAATCCAAGTTGATTTACTGAACAATGTAAAAAAAAAGCTATTTGGATTTTGATTTAAAAATTCGTGACGTTCAAAGTTATTTCATAACAAAAAAAAGTTGAATTGTAGAAGAAAAGGAGAATGTGAGCTTTCGATTGATGGAGGCTGTATAAACAAAGAAGACCATACAACAATAATTTTAATAGCCTAGTGACTTAAATAAAAACTTTTAAATAATTTAATGATTATTTTGTAACTTTTTGAAATTGAATGACCAAAACATAAACTTCTTTTAAATAAACTAAAACGTAAACTTACTAACAGTTTAATCACCTTTAGTTGCAAATTGTGTTTCTATTATTCATTGCTACCAAATTCCATATAGGATCTAAGTGTTAGTTGAATCTCCCCTTTCGTGTCAGCCATTTCCTTGGTTCAGGCTTGCATATTTTGTTCAGTGGAGCTGTTTATATGCTATTTTCCAATGGGTTCTTCATGCCTGTGGGTTTACATGGTGGCCATATCCTTTCTTAGAGCTTAATACCCCATGGGCTCCTTTATGGTAACCTGATTTGCCTCGGACAAAGTAATTTTCATTCACCTATATGTATATATATAAAAGAATATAATGAATTCAATCATTTCCATCGAACAGGTACTTCTCCATGGCTGTGGTTCACATCCCTTGCTATGGAATATATGCACTGATTGTAAAAGCAAAAAATTCAATCCTCCCAAGATTGTTCCCTCATGATTTTGTCAGATCATACTAGTTTCTTTCCTTTTTTTTTTTTCAAACCCACTGCTTTTGAACGTGGTACATTTATTTAGGTTTTATGGTTTGTTTATTTATATCAAGATGGGGGCATTCCTCACATCAATAGATTGTGGTTTATGTAACTTCTCCTTTTTCACGTTCAACAATTTGTGAAGTAGTCAAGCATTTATACCAAAGAGAATGTCATTTTGGGGCTTCTTTTATATGTTTATAATATATTCCCTTTATTGAAAAAGGGGTGTGAAAATCACAGCTTTTGACCATAATTTTTTATGGATGTTTACATTATGTAAAACAAAGTTTCCACTGCCTAAAAACAACAAAGAACCCCATCAGACATAAGAGTCTTTAACGATTCAAACAAATATGTTGTTGGTATTTGCTTGATGATGAAGGTAAAATATAAGGAAACATAAAAAAGCTAAGAAACCATATGCCTTGGATCACAAACAAATTAGACTAAAACAAGGCAAGCATTGAGACTCCTCCAAGCTCTATTTCCCATCTTTTAAATTGGGAAGATCAAAGATTTCATGTCATGCACACTAAGATAGCCTATGAAACCCCAGGATTTGACCCCTAGGACAAGGGTGTTCAACCCCCATACCCATGTCGTGGGATCAGTAGTGTCTGTGTGATAGAGATTTGCTCCTGCTAGTGATGTGTTAGTTGTAAAAAAATAAAGCTATGAGCCTTATGATTTTCTCATATGTAGTTGCTACCAACCTATGACTAGCAAATTGAAAACATAAGACAAGGATTGAAACTTCTCTAAGCTCTATTTTCATCTTTTAAATTAAGAATATCGAAGACATCATCTCATACAAACTTCGCCAACCTACTGTCACTCACATATCCTATCATGCACAACAACTGTTTCAGCTTTTATAATGACCGAGCCTTTTAAAGCTTTAATGAACAATGGCATAAAGGCTAAGGCAGGATAAAACAATATGTTACATTTAAAGCACGCTTAAAGCCTTTAACTATAAATTTCATTGATAGTTCCAATTCCACTAATCTGCGAAAGCTAAAACTCAAAAACGATGATACTAAACCAGATATGCAACAATGGGAAACATCGACTCCATTCATTTTGCTAAACAGATTAGTTCTCTATATTAATCCCCAACATAAACAGACATTGGCATAAAGATCATTGAAGAAAAACTCTGCAAAAGACCAAAGACCTAAGTGATCGGCAAAAATAGTTAAATCATTTTACACACATCAACCGTAACACCAATACCCAGAGAACAAAATAGCAAAAAATACAAGGCATATAAATATAATCATCAATCAAACAACATAAACAAGAATGAACTTAATTTGATTCAAACAGCTGAATTGATAATCACAACTCCAAAATCAAATAGCCCAAGTATTATAACATATTCAAACACAACAAAATTCATTCGATTAAACAAAATCCGACGATTACTGAAAATTTAAAACCTAAAACCCATACTGGAAAAACCCTAAAAGATCCATCTTATGCACGAGCCCTACTTAATCTCCACCAGCCTTCTGGTAAACATAAGTGAGTCCACACTTACCGCAATAGTGCCTATCGAAATGGTTAGCCATGAAAGTTCCAGCACCACACTCAGCATTAGGGCACTCTTTCCTCAGCCTCTGAACCTTACCCGATTCATCCACCTTGTAGAACTGTAGCACAGCGAGCTTGACCTTCTTCTTCTTGTGCTTGATCTTCTTGGGCTTGGTGTAGGTCTTCTTCTTTCTCTTCTTAGCACCTCCCCTAAGACGGAGCACGAGATGGAGGGTGGATTCCTTCTGGATGTTGTAATCGGCTAAGGTACGGCCGTCCTCGAGCTGCTTGCCGGCAAAGATGAGGCGTTGTTGGTCGGGTGGGATGCCTTCCTTGTCTTGGATCTTGGCTTTGACATTGTCGATGGTGTCAGAAGACTCAACCTCTAGGGTTATGGTCTTCCCCGTTAGGGTTTTGACGAAGATTTGCATCTTTGGGTGCCGCTGGTGGCAGAGAGAAGTGGATGGTTCGGCTAGGTTTCGAAAACAGGGAATAATTCTGTTGGGGTTTTATATATATACATGAAGGTGAATTAGGGTTTTCTTGGGATATGAAAGTAATTGCTCTTTTCTGGGTTTTGGATTTTAAACTTTTTGGTGACTACCAAATGGGTCATGGATCATGCGTCGTGGCCCTTATAGGCCCAATAAAGCTTAATATATATATATATATATATAAAAAACAGCCTAGTGTAATTTAGACTAGAGAGATTTGGGTAAAAATATAAGCTCGAAAAAGGGTTTGGACAAAATAAAGACCCGTTTAGAAAACTGCAGGGCCTCGGATAATGTTTTTCGGCCCTTGAGCCTGGCTCGGCCTAAATATGCAAAAAAAAAGAACTATTATTTTGTCGTTGTTGTTTTTTTCAATATTTTGTTACCATTTCACTATTATGTTGTTACTATTATGTTGTTATTGTATAATTCTTATTTTATTGTTAATATTGTTACTATTTTAGAGACATTTTTTTGTTAAGTTGCACCTATTTTAGTGTTATTTAAATATTCATATTACTTTTTAATTTATTTTTAATATTTATTTTAAAGTTTTAGTATTTTTATGTGTTATATATATTTTTAAAAAATTATATAAAAAGTTAATACGGTCAGACCAGGTCTAGATTTTAACATTTTATTCAGGTCAAGCTTGGACAAAATTTTAAACCTATTTTTCGGGCCAAATTCGGGCCTAACAAACTGACCTAAAATTTTATTAGGTCCCGGCCCATGAACAGATCTACTTTGATATACTTTTCTATTATTTTTATGTTATTTTTCATGTTTTAGGTAATTTTCAGGTACCAATTCTTTAGAATGGTATTTCACGATTAAACTAAAACAAGCTTCATGATACAACTTTAGTAGCTTAATAGCGTAGCTTCCATGTACCAACTCTTTGATATGTTAAGCCCAGCCCTAAGCTTATGCCCTAACATTCTACAATGGAAGCAAAGTCGACCCACTCCTTTTATAAAGGATGGTTTGTTTCATACCTTCTACATTATACACAGCATTCCTCAGGGATCTCCAAACTCCAATAGCAATGGCTTTTCCAGGCTCTAAACCTGGTAAAACAGCTAAAGAGATGATAGGATGGGCCATTAAACAAGTTTCTCCAATCTTTTGGGCCGAGCACCTGAAGGGTATTTTCGTAAATGACCCCTCATGAAATGAAAAAGAAAACAGTTGTGGAGATGCGGGGGATCGAACCCCGTGCCTCTCGCATGCAAAGCGAGCGCTCTACCATTTGAGCTACATCCCCTTCATTGTCAGATTTCTAGTATAATTTATATCTTTGTAATGTTCCTTATAATTGTCTTTTCGTTTACCTTGTAACAGGTCTTGTTATCTTCTTGGAGTTTTATTCCCCAATCGTTATTGTTGTAATAATTCGAAATAAATAGATTTGAGTGCACTTATATAATATCCTTTAATTTAAGAGTTTAATGATTCTATAGTTAGTTTAAAATAAATATTTTTAGGGGTTAAGTTCAAAAGTTGATTTAAAATTTAGAAGGTTTAAAAATATATATAATTTAGGCAAAAAAAATTTGTCTAAAATACGGGCTGAGCTCGGGTTCCAATTTTCAAAATTCAAACTTAACCTATTTTCAAATTTACAAATATATTATATCATATGAGAAATTAAATATACTATAATATAAATATCAAAATATATATTAAGTTGTTTATTTTTAAAAAAGTTTAATGAAAGAAAATTGATGTAATTGCAATAAAAGGTATAAATAAATATCAAATAAAATAAATTTATTAATACAAGCTAGTTTAAATTGGTTTAAGTCGACCATTTATAAATATGCACATGTTTTAGCAAAACTTAAAGCCAATATTTGGAATCGGCTTGGAATAATGCATGATATTTTATGGGATAAATTTTAAAATTATACATGAATTTTAATTTAATGTGTAATTTTATACATAAATTTTGATTTGATCAAATTCTCATAAATTATTAACACAATTATTAATATAGTATCCTACTATATACACAAATAATTATATCTGACTAATATTAAAATAATTTGATGTATTTATTTTTAAAATATATATACTTGAATAAAGATTAAGGTTTCATATATAAATATTTGAACCACAATCAAAGTTTTATGGGCATAATTACACTAAATCAAAATTCATGTATCAGTAATAGTATAATTTTATTTTGGTTAAAATATATTTTGGTTCATTGTACTCTTTATACATTTGGAATTTAGTCTCCCTACTTTTCACATTTCAAAAATCTGGTTCAATTTATTAAAATTATCGGTGCAATATTTTGAAATAAAAAGAATACTCACTTGATAGTCATGTAACAAAAAAAAAAACATTATTGTGGACTTGAATCTAATAAAAGAATTTTAAATATATTCACAATAACACTTGCATGTTGAAATTTGAAAAGTAAGTTGACTAAATTCCTTTAAAAAAAAGTAAGAGGACTAAATTCTAATTACACAAAGAGTATAAGGACTTCAAGGACATTTTAACCTTTTATTTTTGTTACAAACAAAATCTGATTGAAAATATTTTTTAATATTAAAAAAAGGATAAATTACACCCAATGTCACTAAACTATTAGTAAGTTTACATTTTGTTACTCAATTTCAAAAAGTTACAAAATGGTCATTAAATTATTTGAAAGTTTTCATTTAGTTACTGAATTATTTGAAAGTTTTTATTTAAGTCATTTGGCTATTAAGTTTTTTCTTTAAAATCTAGCTAGTGAGCTCCAAGTGATAATTCGAGATCGATATGGTACATCAATACCCATCGACAAGTAGGAAAACATACTTTATATCCAAGCCGATCTAACGATTATAGAATGAAAACTGAACTGTCGAAGAAAATGAGAAGAAGAGCTTTTATTGGTGCAAGCTATGAGAACAAAGAAGGCCATACAACAACAATTTTAACAACCTATTGAATTAAATGAAAACTTATGAATAGTTCATTGATCATTTTATAACTTTTTGAAGTTGAATGACCAAAACAAAAACTTATTAATAGTTTAGTGACATTGGGGGAAGTTTACCCTAACAGAAAATAGCTTTAACACAATTAAATAGATTCCTTTAAGGGTAAATATTTAATCGAATCGAGTCGAGTTAACAAATCATATTATTTACACTCAATGTTGCATTTACATGGACCAATTATTTAACTAATAGACGAAGTACAAAATTATTTAACTACATAAACAACATAATGGTTTTGCCTTTTAACTTAATGAGTAAAAATTTATCAAAATAACATAGTTTTACATTTTCTTATTCGAATTTTTAGATAACTTGAATTATGTAATTATATTCGAGTTAAATAAAAAAATTAATTTTTTATTTAAATTGATCCGAATAACTCAAATAACTCAAACATTTTAATTTTAAAAAATTTTCGAATCAAATTAAATTTTGGTCAGGCCTAGATTCCTTTCTTGTTTCTTTTTTTTTTTTAATATAAAAATATAAAAATTTATGTATAAAATATAGCGCTCCTCGTTTCCGGAACAAATATAATAAAAATTTGTGTTGGCCTAAAGCCCTAAAAAGAATAAAAATTTAAGAAAAAAGAAAAGAAAGTTCATCGATCAATATTTCTCCCCCAATTCCCAAAGAATTTGATTATAGCCATTCATTGCTCATCTTCGGCGGGTAAACTTCCCCAAATCCTTGCGCCGCCGCCGGCTGCCATCCAAATCTCATGTAATAAACTAGTTCCCTCAAGGAAACTATTAAATTTGATCTAATAATAACATTATTATTGGCTATAATTTTGAATTAATTCTTTATCTGCGGAAGTAAACTCTAGGTCTTTCTTCGTTTTTTGGTTTTTTTTTCAGCAGCATCAATTTTCGATCGACCGGTAGAGCAATTAGGGTTTCCAAGAAACGGGAATGGACGACAGCTGTGCGGTTTGTGCTGACAATTTGGAATGGGTTGCCTATGGCGCCTGTGGTCATCGGGACGTCTGCTCCACGTGCGTCTCTCGTCTCCGATTCATCTGCAACGATCGCCGCTGCTGCATCTGTAAAACTGAATCCAACGTCATCTTCGTCACTAAGGTTAGAGCTTCGCTCTTGTTTTGGTCGCCAATTTTAATTTTGAATTAGCATTCGGATTTTTAATGATTTAGTAATTAGGTAATTCCTTCAAATCTTTACTAGCGGATGATAATTAGTAAGCCAAGTTCAAGTCTTTGTAACGAGTCTTTTTGGTTCTGGTTTGTTTCAGGCTTTAGGGGATTATACGAGGATGATAAATGACTTCTCTGTATTGCCATCTGATGTAAGAGAAGGACGGGTGGGTTCTTATTGGTACCATGAGGATACACAGACCTTTTTCGATGATGTTGATCACTACAGGATGATCAAGGCAATGTGCAGGCTTTCGTGCAGTGTATGTGACAAGATGGATGAGCAGTCCAATGATGGGGCGAAGCGGCGAGGGAAGTTTAGGAACATTGAACAGCTGAAAGGTCATTTGTTTCATAAACATAGATTGGTTATGTGCAGCCTGTGTTTGGAGGGTCGAAAGGTAAGGTTAATCTGTCATATTTCTAATGAAAATATGACTATGGTGTAGCATTGTTCCTTTTTAGTGATTCAATTGTTTGTCCATTAGAGAACGCTTTGAAAAGCTTTATGTATTGATTATCTTTGTTGATTGGTTTCCTTTGGGTGATGTAGGTGTTTATTTGTGAACAAAAGCTATATACTAGAGCACAGTTACATCAACATATAAACACAGGTGACTCTGAGGTGGACGGAACTGAGAGTGAGAGAGGTGGCTTCATGGGGCATCCAATGTGTGAATTCTGCAAGACCCCATTTTATGGGGATAATGAATTATATTCACACATGTCCACGGAGCACTATACATGTCATATATGCCAAAGGTGCTGATGCTATTTCTGGCATTGATTTTAGAACTTATTTGTTTGCATGTTAATTGTTAATGTGCAATGCAGGCAGCATCCAGGACAATATGAATATTACAAGAATTATGATGACCTTGAGGCAAGATGACTTATAAATTTCTTTTTCTTTTCTTTTTCCTTTTTCTCCTTGTAAAGTTAAATGGAATTTAAAATTGTGTGCTGCAGATTCATTTTCGCCGAGATCATTACCTATGTGAGGATGAGGCTTGCCTTGCCAAAAAGTTCATCGTCTTCCAGTCTGAAGCTGAACTAAAGGTGCTAACTTGGGCATATAAAATTTGTTATTTTTTCCTATTGTTTGAGTATGGCCTTAGGGTAGCTCAGAATATTTTTTTCTCAATTAAAGCTGATATGTTTTCATTTTTATCCTTTCAGAGACATAATACCATTGAACATGGAGGTCGCATGTCTCGAGCACAACGTAGTGCTGCTTTACAAGTATGTATCATCCGTCTAAATAATATTCACATCAGTTTTCCCCAATTCACTCTCTGACATGTGCGCATTTGTAGATAAGTTGGTTACTTGTTTTGTTAATATAATTGTACTTTTCCTAGATTCCAACAAGCTTTCGGTATCGTCGAAGTAATGAAGAAAATCGCCGTGGAAGGGGACGAACATTTCGGCGCGAGGCTTCTGACAATGACTATCAACTTTCAATGGCCATTGAGGCAAGTTTGGGAATGGCCAGTGATCCTCCAGCATCATCTACAGCACAGGCAGTCTCTAATCATAGAGACACAAATGATATCGATCTGCTTGTTCAGCCTTTTGAGTCATTATCTACAACAGATGCCGAATCATCTTCAAGATATCTTCAAGCTTTGGGGACAGGTTCAAGGGGTGGACCTTTGCAAGAATCTTCTTTTCCTCCTCTCCCTGTGGCTCCCAGCACCAGTCAACAGAAGTCTCAACATAGCTCAGGTTTACCGAATAACACCATGGCAGCGCATCTACGGAGACAGAAGAATGGGAATAAAAATGCTTTGAGTTCAGCTCAAGCTTGGCCAGCAACAAGTCGTAGGACTGGGCAAGCATCAAGTATTTCAAGTCAGGTTAGACCAGGAGCAAATGTTGCAGCTGTAACATTGCTTGGTAATGGTAATGGTAATGGTAACAGGGTTGCACAGTTGGGCTATGCAAGCTTGACTCAGGCTCAGGCTCAGGCTCAGGCTCAGGCTCAGGCTCAGGCTCAGGCTCAGGCTCGACCCACAACAGCAGATATAATGATGTCATCTGGTTCTCGAACAAGCTCAGGCAGCACAAGTAGGATTAGCCATTCTTCATCAGCTCCAAATCTCAGTGATGGTGGATACTCAGAACCATCTGCTTCTGATTTTCCTCCTGTTTCTGCTGCACAAAGGCACAAGCAATCCTCAAGCAACCAGGTGCTGACAAATGTGGAAGATGTTCGTACGGCCAACAAATCTTTGGTGGAAAAGATGCGAGCTGCTCTTGATTATGATGAAGAAAAATATACTGCTTTTAAAGAAGTATCTGGACGGTATCGTCAGGGCTTAATAGGCACAGACAGATATTTGGATTATGTAAATCAGCATGGCTTGTCACATCTAGTTCTTGAGCTGGCTAGACTCTTGCCTGATGTTCAGAAGCAGAAAGAACTAATTGACACCTACAATGCTAGTTTACAAAGCAATGGTCTGCAAGAGAATGGTGGTGGGGCCCAGGGCAGTGTGTTGTGGAAGGAGAAGGATGCCTCTAAGAAAGGGAAAGGAAAAGGGAAATCTGTTGATACTGCTGGCAGTAATTCAAAGGATGTTCTGGCCGATAGTATTCTCAGCAGAGTCCGCCAATTGCAGTCAAGTTATAAGCCTACTGAAGAAATTACGGAAGTGCTATCAAAGGATGGTTACCGTCCTTCCAAAGGTAAAGCAAAGGTGATGGTGGAGGAGCAGCAGGTGCAACTCAATTCAAGCAATCAGCCATCAATAAGAATTGGGGGCCAATATGAGTCCTTACCAGTGAAAGCTGGATCAGGGGATGGGGGTGGTGGTAGTAAGCAGCGAAAAAAAACCTCAAAGTTCCACCGAGTTCGGCTTGGTGATGGTTCAATGGCATCACTACTGGATCTCAAAAATTCTGAGCCAGACCCTGAACCTGAACCATTAGATAACAAGTTTGATGGTAGCCAAAACTCAACTGGAGCACTGCCTGTACGGGGGGTATGGAAGAAGGGAGGAAGTAAAAAGCTCTTTTTATAACGGGCAATCAGCCAAAATCTTACTGGAGAAATGGTGTTTGACAACATTTCTTGTTTAGAAATTATCTTAATACTGCCGTCAAAAAGTGATCGAGTTTTGCTATGAGCTCGAAAAGCTGTCAATAGATGGAGAAGATTCTATTAATGGCCTGGGGTTTTTTTTGGGTTAGCCACTAATACGTTGTGCCCAACATGGTAATCATGAATGATCTTTTGGATTCTGGACGTGTTTGTTACAAAAGTTAGCATGCATTTTCACGAAGTATAAGAAAAATACAAAGTTGAAGACATTTGGTTTGTTTTTGATACTTAAAAAAGGTTCTTGATTTGTCTTCATACAATGCCTTCATACTTCTCTTTTTCTTTGTTTCCCTGCCTTGCAAGTAATCCTTTCTTTCTTTTTTTTTGCTCTTATTTGGATTTTCAAAAGAAACTAATTTAAGTTGGGTTTGTTGGATCGAACATGAAGTTTTAACATCATGAACGATGGTTGACTAATGCTATTGCTAGGCTGAGCCTCAACATTTTATATAGTGATTCACAAAGCTTGTAAATGAAAACTTGGAAATTTGATTTCGGTATTATCTATATTTTGAATATAAAAAAGTTAATAGTTTGTATTTGTTGGATTCAAACTTGAAAATTCATTCTATTGGTCTCAATTTAAACTCAATCCAACTTGTTTTGATTTGAAAGTAAACAACTCAAATTTGTTCAAACCTAAACTCAAAATGGCTTGAACTTGAAATAATTTAAAAAGGTAACATGAAATGATTTACACCTACACTAACTAAAACCCAAAATGGTCTTAACCCATTATTCGAAAGATTTGAGTCTCAAATTGAAAATAGCATATACCGAAATAACCCTAACTTGAAATGACTTTAAAATTTTTAAGAAATCCAAGTTTACTCTTGCCATTTTAAAAAGACCCTTCAATTTCTTTTATATTTAAATTTTATTTTATTTCACAAAGTGGTGAAAATTGAAGAAATGTTAAAAACATTTGGACTTGGTAAAATGGAAAGAAAATTGGAAAGATGAAAAATATAAATTTTCTTTTCATAGGTGAGTTTGTTAGGGGAGATAAAAAAATGGAAAAGAATAAGCAATTTTATTTCAATCTATTACTTGGCAGAATTGAAAAATGAAAAGAAAGAAAATAAACATTTGCAAAATATATTATTTTGAATTAACATACACCTCTCTCTCATTTTTTATTCTCTCATCATTCAAATTTGAAAGAATTAGTTTTTATACATTAGAATGGAAAATAATCATCTATTTTATTTTCTTTCTTCTCACTTTTGTTCTCAACTGAACATACTTAAAATTTATTATCTTTCCCTTTTTCTATTATTCTACTTTTCCACATAACCAAACACACCATTAATAATCCATCTTTACTCAACTCATTTGAGGGCAAATTAGTTATATATCTTTCTACAAAATAAAATAGCGTTCCATATCCAATAAAAACAATTTCAATAGTTTATGATTTTGTTGCTGAAACTTAAATCTTATTTCCTTTAGGCGGTTGGTTACCTTTAACAAGAAGTATCAAATTGAAAATCGAAACAAAAGTTGATGTTACAAAGAAGAACCAAATTCGAGATCAAAGCATTTTAAGTTCACTCACTCTTTTTTCTTGGCTAAGATCTACATTTCATGTAGTATTTACTTTTCAAATTTCAAAGTCTAATCGGTTCGATCACCAATATAGTTACAAAAACTATGGTTGGATCCATGCTTAATACAATTCATTTTTTATTGGAATAATATAATTTTTGGCCCTTGAACTTTGCAACTAGGTCCACTTTGATACTTATAATTTTTTTGGTGCACTTTGGTTTGGCAACTAGATTTATTTTTGTCCATGAATTTGGATTCCGTTAAGACTTGATAATGTGATCAATGCTATTGGAGCAAGACTTGATTAGTCAGTCAGATTGATTGGACTGAGAACCGACTAGTATACTGATTCAAACAAAGTGGTGAACCGATTGAATAGAAAACTATTCGAAATTGGTAAAATCGAAAACTAGGACAAAAACCAGTAATCAACTTGACATCTTGATTAGTGTTTCTCTTATCTTGGTTCTAGCCTTGTTGTTTGCAATGGGGTTCTTAGCCATTGGTAATCAGGTTCATCTTGTGAATTCAATTTTCTAGGAAATCAAACAAGCCTTAACACTTTAGTAATATTTACACAATCAAATTCATCTTAGCAACAAGCTGTACCAAAATCAACAAATTTATTATAATTTTTTTTAAATACTGAAATTGTCAAAACAAACAAAAAAAAGCACTAATTGGTGATGAAGAGAATAATATTAAAATCAAGGATTTCAACATCTTAAATGTCGTTGTTACAGATGATGTCTAACCACATTCTCAAGTTTTTTTTAATAATTTGAAAATTAAAAGGAAATTAAAAAATTTGAAGATAAACTAAGAGAATTTTTTTATTGTTAAAATATTAATTAAAGAAAATTTTGAAGTTTTAGTATTTTAATTTTAGTTTCATGCGCGAGTAATACTAATAGGAGTAGTAACGGCCTCGTTTTCTAGTTATCATCTATGAGAGTGGGGTTGGATTGTTTTAAAAGAGCAAAAACTATCTCATTTTTCTTTCTTACTTTTTCTAGGAAACAAACAAGAAGAAAAAGAGAAAAAGAGAAAATTTAGAAACTTTAGTCTTATGTTGCAAATAACAAAAAAAAGTGATATAGACTAATTACATAAAAGTCCTTGGCTTTAGTCAAAGTAAAAAAATGCCACATTAGCAATTTGCTAGTGAATTAATGGAATTTTTAACGGCAATGACCAATTTGAGTAATTATCTTAATTAGAGTGACTAAAATAACAAAAAAAAATTAAAGTGACTTGCGGTGTAATTTGCCCAAAAAATATAAAAAGAAAAAACAATGAAACAAAGTTGAGCTAAGTTAGTAACTCTCCTCTCTCAATTCTCACCATCTTTACTCCCTCGACTATCATCCTTAACCCCACTGCAACTACCAAATAGTCTTCTCTTGAACCCCTACCAACCAAGCCTTATCAATTCCACTAGTAAACACCATCCTCCACAATCATATCCTCATGTCACAAGGCTAGTACTTTAGTCTCGCAATGCACGACCTTAGGCAATTCCTTTGCTATGAATTCACCTAAGTCAGTCTCACTCTAGAAAAAATGAGGATTCTTAAGAGAAATTCTCTAAGGCAACGAAAATAAAGTGAAAGCAACTCAAGATAAAGGAGAAACGAGAGAACAGAAAAGTCACAAGAAAGCAATAGCCCACCAAGTATTTGAGTAAATACTCTCAAAAGTATTTTATTACTCAAGAATGAGATGATTACAAATGAGAGAAAATATCTCTATTTATAGTTGAGCTCCCTCAAATCAAACAATATAATTTAAATTACATTAATGGTCGAGATCAAAGCCAATCTACAAATCGATATTCTTAAGGAATTTTCCAAGATCCCTTAAGATTACTTTCTATATTTACCATGGTAACCCTAGTTCTACTTAAGTGCTTCACTAGGCCACTAAGGCTTTAAGTACTTAAGTTTCTCCACATGTTCCACGAATCGAGCCAGTTCAAGTGGGTTGAGTGAGCCACATTTTTAATCAGTTGACCTCTATAGGACACTTTGTATGCATTTGTAATGGGCTTTAATCTGTTTCCCATGACATTCTCCCCTACCCATTCTCGCGGCACCCTTATCGCTTCCTTGGATGACCTTAGTTTGACTCGTCTTGGAACTGCCTCAATACCTTGGTGTTTCCCGACTAGCCTCTCTGTCGGGTAGTTTCACCTTTTGGAACATTTTCCTTGGCTTATGACTCCGCTATTGTCTAACTCAAATTGATAAGTGTCTAATTGAACCCTTTGAGATATAAACCCCCAACAAATTCAATTAATGGTTCTAATCAACCTTCCAAGAAATAATCCTTGGCAAATTGAAGAATGAAGAATGAAAGAAAACAACAATAAGATGGATGATGGAAAGATTGTTCCCCTTGAACAACAAAACTTTAATAAAAACAACCAATGGCGATAAAAAGTCGATGTCCTAATGAAACCCTTTGAAGAATGATCTTTAACAAGCTTCAAAAATGACTCTAACCAACCACCTAAGGTCGAACCCTAGTAAATTGGAGGATGAAGAGTTCTCCTATGAAACCAAGAAGAAAAGCTACTTCTAAAATAAACAAAAGAGAAATAACTCAAATAGTTGAAATTTATTAATCAAGGTTTGTCCATAATTAATAATGAAGAGGCCTTTATATAGGTTAGTTAATTACATTAAAATAAAACTCTTAAGTATAATGAAATTCTGATCAATCTTAAACAAGAAAGTTTTAGTATAACTTAACTAAGAAACATAAAACTCCTAAACAACTTTAAATACTTAAAAATATCTTAAAATTTAGAATAAATAAATAATAAAATAATAAAATCTAATACTTACAATATTGAGCTTATATATAATAAAAATTAAGCCTAAAAATCAAACCCCAGATGATTTACACTTGAATTAAATCTTAAAACTCGTAATTTCCCGTAATATCCAAAAATTCTACTCATTCAATCTTCATTAAAATGGTCATAACTTGAGCTCTTGAACTTGAAGTTAAGTGTTTCAAAGTGCGTTTTGAAGATAAGAGATAACTCTTCAAATGCTATGCAAACATCTCAACCCATAACTACATGGATCCCATCCAAAAACTTGTCGCAAATTGACTAATCTTTTGAGCTTGAAAATTGGCAGTTTGGTTGAATTGTCTTTAATAAATTTCACCCTATCCGTGCATGTATCACAAATCATTTCTCTCTTTTGTACATCTCATTTGTAAGAGTTCACTGCTCTTACTTGCCCCTATTGTGACTTGTATTGACCGGTATCCCCTTGATCGACACAAATAGACTTAGGCATGCCCACATTGAACACTAGGTTAACATTGAGTATTGTTGCCAACATTGGCTTGTAAGCCCATTGACTTACCCGCTTTAGAACTTTGAAAAGGCCTATATGTCTTTGCAAAGCCAACAGTAACCCATAATGTAAAACACTAAAAAGGTGTTTGATATGTACTTCACGCATTGCATTTACTTTTTCTAACAGCCTAGTCTGCATCGCCACTTTTCCCACAAAGTCCGATGCACAACTCACCTCTCTCAAATGTGGTAGCCTCATTGATAACTTAACAAACTTCATATTGATTTGTCACACCTCTAGCATTTCTAAGGGGGTCTCCTTAGCACTTTGATCTACCAAGTCAATGTTCTTGACACAATTAACATCCTTGGCTAGCTAGATTGTAGACAATACCTTGGTTCCACCTTCCTTTTCATAACTTACCGGCACTACGTATCATCATTTACGAGTATTTAAGAAACATATACAATCGACAAAAGGAATCAAGAGAGAGTTAATCCAATTAAGGAAATTCAAGCCAAATATGAAGTCATAATCATCTAAATGAATTACTTCAAAGCCTTAATTACCTTTCCACTTATCGATTTGTAGCTCAACTTATTGTGCAACCTCATAATTGAAACCTCTTTTGAATTAACCGTCTTGATTTTCTTAGTCGAATTGCTAAGTGAGAGACTAATTTTACCGACGACTTTCTCTAATATGAACAAATCAAATGCCATCGTATCAACAAGAGCACTCCTCATTCGACCTGCGATGTTGATGTCCAAAAACATTAACCCTTTCTACTTGCGACCCCTCTTTACTTTAGTAGAATTGAGCATCATTGATCAAAGTCTCAATACACTTTCTTCATCGGGCTCTGTTTTTTTTTTTTACCGATCGTGGATATCTTGGATAGCTTTGGATAATCCTGTACCCTATACAATCCACAATATAAGAAATACTCCATTATCTCATTTAGTTTGTTGTTGGGTTTCCACTTCCATTATGTGGTTTTTAATTACCACCATTTTCTTCATATCCCCACCATTGCCCTTCTCATTGGGCTTGGAAAACTCAAACTTGTCGTTCCTCAGAACAAGCTCAATCAAGGAATCCACTACAATCATGGATTTGGTAAGTTATTTGACTCATCAATATTGCAACTCTTGCTTTGCCCAAGGCTTTAGCCCATCCATAAAGCACAAAAATTCCTTATTATCACCTAAATAAGAAATCTAGAGCATGAGTTCTCTAAACTCTTACACATACTCCCTAGCTGTGCCTTATTGCATAAGCCGACGAAATTTATCTTGAGCCTTATCCTTGACATACTCTAGGTAAAACTGCCCTTTAAATTCACTCTGGAACTCCTCTCAAGTCCCAACAGGTAGTTGCACCTCATTTCTCATCTATGGACCTACAATGCCACCATAATAGAACAATATTAGTAAAATACATAACAATAGTATTTACATTAGGATCATCATCCATGATGCTTTTGGCATAGAAATATTACTTTATTCCCTACAAGAAGTTGTCCACATCCATTATAGGCTTCATTCCCTTGAACTATTTTGGCTTGGGGACATTCACCTTAGGTTTGTGTGTTGTAGCCAACACCTGATTACCAAAGCAACTTTGCAAATAATGAGCTCCCCCTTAAGTTCCTCATTCAATTATTTCAAAGTCGTCACCATGGCTTCGAATGCATCATCCATCACTATCAACTTATCCATAGTGAAATTGAACACTCCTTATATTGCTTCCACATTAGAATCGAGATACTCTACCACAACTTCTCTAAATTGCTCTCTCATCGAGTCTAGCGCAGTGATGCATCCCTTAACTACCTTGAGCATTTCCTTCACATCACCCATGGATCCCTCAAGATTGGTTACTCGACCTTTCAGAGCCAACAACATATCCTTCGATCTACTAGCTTTCTTTCCCCTCTACAAGTCTCCACAGGCTCAATTTGATCGTTTACTCTTCTCATCATCTTGATCGATGCCTACGAACTGTAATGCCCCAAACTTGATCCAATAAACTGGATTCAAATCTTGGGCACTATCGGTCTTATACAATTAAAACTTAGTTCTACTTGTATAAAATTTAATTGAATACAACTAATCAACTTTAAAATGTCTTTAATAAAATACGTAAGTATAAAAATAAAGAAAATTTACTAACAAACATCAAGAATTTAGTTACAACTATGACCAAATTGAGGCCTTAGCCTAATCTTACAATTATACTTTTGACTCAGATTTCTCAACATATGCTCTATACTTGTCAGATTCATACAAACTATACTTGTAAATCTTATCCAATATTCATATATCAACATATTCATCATACCATCCTTTTTTTTTAATTTTAGATCATAGTTGTAACACCCTTCGCCCATATCCGATACCTGGATAGGGTTCGAGGTGCTACCGGACTTAAACTCAACCAATCATTCATATATTTTCCTCCTCCTCCACTCCATTCCACATCCTTAGTATAAATAACACACTTGTAAGTAACATTATCTATAACAATAACTTTTACTATTTACTTATGTACATTTTCAAGCTGTCCATCTGTGTCGTAGTCACTAAATTATTTTTATCTTGAGCTACAGAACTCCAAATTAAGATCCGTAAATTTTCCTTGAAACTAGACTCACATATCTACTTACCATAATATTTCCAGAATTTTTGGTGTGGCCAATTAGTACAGTTTATTAGTTAAAGCTTCCCCTGTTTCACCATTCGACAACCCTGACCACTCTTCACTAAAATTTCAATTTCTCTTAATACAGAATTCAAAAGATGTTCATGTTTATTTCTTGTAAAAATAGACTCAACAAGGATTCCAACCATATAAATTATGTTCCATAACTATTTTTGTACAATTTTTAATGATTTTTACAAATCAGCACAGGGGATCACGAAATCAATCTAAACCAGTTTCACAAAAATATAAATATCTCAAGATACAGAATTCCTTTGCTTTCTCTGTTTCTTTTATATGAAAATAGACTCAACAAGCTTTAATTACATATCTTATTCAACTTCTAATTCAATTTCTACCATTTTTGGTGATTTTTCAAAGTTAGACTATTGCTGCTGTCCAATACTGCTTTAGTGTGACATCTTGATTTCCAATTTGTCCCAATTTCCACAATTCTTACAATTCAGTCCTTGCTTAATTAACCCCTCCATTGAGCTAATTTTCTCATTTAATACTTTTCTATATCATTTTGAACTACTTCATAACTTTTAAAAATCAGAATTCTAACAATAGGCCTTAATTTCAACTATTTCACAATTAAGTCCTAAAATCAAATTTCCATCAATTTTACTTGATAAAACCATCATATAACAAAATTAAAGCTTCAATCCAATATTTATTCATCACATACTTTCAAAACTAATCCACATCAACTTTAAAAATTAGTCATGAAATCAAAAACTAATGAATTAATAAGTTGGACCCAATTGTAAAAGTCCAAAAACATAAAAATTTCAAGGAGAGAGCAAGAATTAAACTTACATGAAGCTAGAGTATGAAAAACCAGCTTGAAACCTCTTCCATGGCTGTTTCTCAGCTGAAAAGAATGAAGAAAAATGAAGAGAATTCTAGATATTCCCAATTTGGTCCCATTTTTATTTAACTAATTTTGGCAATTTTCCCATTTTGCCCTTATTTCATCCATTTTCTGATTTTTCTCAGCTATTGCCGCCCAAAATATCTCTTTTGGGCTTATTTTCACTTTAGGTCCTTCCTCTTTTGACAATTGAGCTATTTCATCACTTTTCACAATTTTGCACTTTATTCAATTTAGTCCTTTTTACTCAATTGACCACCAAAACCTTAAAATTTCTTAACGAAACTTTAATATTACCTTAGTGACAATCCTTTAATATTCATAAAAATATTTATAGCTCGGTTTATAACACCGAGATCTCGATACCTCTTTTTCTCGATATCTTGACCAAATAAATCTTTACAAACATAATTTTACTATTTCAAAAATCTTTTAAAAACCACATTTGGCTCGTAAATATTAAATAATATTATCTACGAGTTCATTTGTCCAATTTGGTGGTCTTAAACCACAATTTCTGACATTACTGAAATTTGGGCTATTACAACTCTCCCCCCTTTAAAAATTTTCGTCCTCGAAAATTTCTTCGGTGGAGAGGTTCAAATATTTTTCACTAACTAATAGTATCATGTACTTTAGTTCAAGCATTTCAAATTTCCAACTTATTATGGACACACTTTCGCATATCTTAGTAACACATGCAATTTAATTTCATATGAACACTAACTATCCATCAATGAACTTATCACAATATAAACTTCCATTTCTTTTACTCGCATCATCACTAATGTCTCATAAAGTTTCAACACTTAGTCTTATTTTACTTATTCCTTGGGTACTTTCCATTTTCCAATCATACACAACTTAACAATACGGTTCACAGTTTACCTCACTATATCATTTCCGTAATTATAAAGGCGTGTTCAATTCTCAATAATCTCATGAAACAATTATCTGTTCAACCATGCATCAATGAACAAATAATCTATATCAAATAAGAAATGCTAGAAATTCACACATAATTTACTTGCCTTTGAGTTTATATCATGCATAAGTTTTACTCATTCTATTGCTAAGCTCATTCTCACGCTTTACTTGGTTTAACAAGTGGCACTTCATAGCTATGCACTTTCAAATGTTTAACACATTTATTCATGTACATGCAACAATCAACATAGAGCTTTAGTCTTTCTCTTGAAATTTATCAACTTAGTTACTCTATTATCGGTTAACTTCCTTTTTAAGATACTAAAGGATACCCGTGATTCAAGTCTCATAAAATGATGCCAAAGTTTTGAATTATCCCAAGTCTACCATCATCAGTTCGGATAAAACCATAACACTATAATAGATCTGACATTTCAATAATATAAATAGATCAATATTTCAACTTCAACAGTGCACTTTAAAATAGAAGAAGAATTCCAAGAGTAGTCTCAATAATAACCGGTGTAGTAATACAACTTCTATCATTTAAGATCCATGTCACTGAGCTTCCATAACCGAACCAGGATTTTATAGCAGTAATATATTTTTACCTTTATTCAAAGAATACCCCTTCACAGATAAATCATATTTAATAGATAAGATCAGGCCATAAAATAATAAGAAAACCAAGATAAAGAAATTCCAGATGTGAAGTTATATTGAATCCCCGAGAATAGAAAACCACATTTAATGATAAAGAAACCCATATTATTTAAAGAAAAACCAGAAGAAGAATATCATTCATACCCACTAGAAACAACTGTGATAGAAATGATGTAAATTGCATAAGGTGATTCAGAATACCCACTGATAAAAGTAGAAAATAGTTTCATATGAGTTTAACCATCAAATCTTCGGTCTAACCGAGCAAATCAGAAATCCAAAGGAAAGTAGAGGAATACCGATCATGAATCGACCCAATTAATAGTACTTCTATTTAATGTTATAATTAACCAAACTTCTTATATGATAAGAACCATATCTGAAGATGAACAGTTACATATATCTCTGAAGATAAAAGAACATATAGAATATCCAAAAGAAATCGCTGTAAGATACCCAACTATAATAGTTGCATCTAGATATGTTTGCAATTTCACCACTAATCCACTAATATACATAATCATCAATAATATCACATTATTCAGTTCCTTTTCACTAAAGGAACTAATTCAGACGAAATTCAAGTAAATTTGTTTCGTAAATGTCATACCTGAATAAATCAATTACTCATGAATAACTTTTTTTTTTTTTTAGCAGAGGCCCAATAGACTAGATATAACACTTAGGATATACGGGACTGATACAGAGGTTGTAACGCCCCTAACCCCAATCCGTTACCGGAATAGAGTTACGGAGCATTACCGGAGTTACCGATTTATTTATCAAATATTTCATTTCATCTAACATTTATATTTGAAACCAATTAAAATTAAACATATTGTCCCTCAAATGTATTTATTCTTATTCTCGACATGTTTTACTTGGATTTATTATTCGTCTCAACATACTTAATTTACTTGTATCAGTGTGTCAAAGATAATCACATACTTACACATCATAATTAATATCATTTCTTTTTCCACGTTCAAGTCTTGTATTTGAGTCATCCGGACCTTTATAAATAAATTTGATCATCATTTTCATTTATTTCATGTTCTAATACGTACAATTAATGTTCTTAAACAAAATTACCATTTTACCCCTAAACTTTTAATTAATGACAATTTCATCCTTAGGCTCAAATAAATAAATTTCTTGCAATCTAATCCTTATTTCCAGCTGTCATTCTCATACAAATTGATAACAACCCGTCAATTCTATAAAACATCAGAATTTTCCCTAATTTCAACACTTTTCAATTTAATCCGTAAAACATGTTTTTCCCCGATCTTGAACTAAAATAATAATTTCATTTAAATTTTGCAATTTAAATAATGAAATAATCCTTTTCATGTAATTTGATCATTTCTAGCATTTTTACAAAATTACCCATAAAGTTTTACTTTTATTCAATTTAGTCCCTGAGCCTAAAACATGCAAATTACCCATGCTAGCTGAATATTCATACATATTTTCCTCCTCCTCCTCTCCATTCCACATCCTTAATTTATATAATATGCTTATAAGTAACATTTTCAATAATTTCACTATTTACTTATATGTGAACATTCAAGCTGTCCACCTGCGTCATAGTCACTAAATTATTTATATCTTGAGCTACAGAGCTCCAAATTCAGATCCATAAATTTTCCTTGAAACTAGACTCATATATCTTCTTACCATAATTTTTCCAGAATTTTTGGTGCGGCCAATTAATACAGTTTATTAGTTAAAGTTTCCCCTGTTTCGCTACTCGACAACCCTGACCACTCTTCACTAAAATTCCAATTTCTCTTTATACAGATTTCAAAAGATATCCACGTTTGTTTCTAGTAAAAATAGACTCAATAAGGAATCCACCCATATAAATTATGTTCTATAAATATTTTTGTACAATTTTTAATAATTTTTACAATTCAGAACAGGGGATCTCGAAATCAATCTGAACCAGTCTCACAAAAATGTAAATATCTCAAGATACCAGATTCCTTTGCTTTCTTTGTTTCTTTTATATGAAAATAGACTCAACAAGCTTTAATTACATATCTTATTCAACTTCTAATTCAACTTCTACCATTTATGGTGATTTTTCAAAGTTAGACAATTGCTGCTGTCCAATACTGCTTTAGTGTGACATCTTGATTTCCAATTCGTCCCAATTTCCACAATTCTTACAATTCAGTCCTTGCTTAATTAACCCCTCCATTGAGCTAATTTTCTCATTTAATACTTTTCTATATCATTTTGAACTACTTCATAACTTTTAAAAATCAGAATTCTAACAATAGGCCCTTATTTCAACTATTTCACAATTAAGTCCTAAAATCAAATTTCCATCAATTTTACTTGATAAAACCATCATATAACAGAATTAAAGCTTCAATCCAATATTTATTCATCACATGCTTTCAAAAGTAATCCACATCAACTTTAAAAATTAGCCATGGAATCAAAAACTAATGAATTAATAAGTTGGACCCATTTGTAAAAGTCCAAAAACATAGAAATTTCAAGGAGAGAGCAAGAATTAAACTTACATGAAGCTAGAGTATGAAAAACCAGCTTGAAACCTCTTCCATGGCTGTTTCTCAGCTGAAAAGAATGAAGAAAAATGAAGAGAATTCTAGATATTCCCAATTTGGTCCCATTTTTATTTAATTAATTTTGGCAATTTTCCCATTTTGCCCTTATTTCATCCATTTTCTTATTTTTCTCAGCTATTGCCGCCCAAAATATCTCCTTTGGGCTTATTTTCACTTTAGGTCCTTCCTCTTTTGACAATTGAGCTATTTCATTTCTTTTCACAATTTTGCACTTTATTCAATTTAGTCCTTTTTACTCAATTGACCACCAAAACCTTAAAATTTCTTAACGAAACTTTAATATTACCTTAGTGACAATCCTTTAATATTCATAAAAATATTTATAGCTCGGTTTATAACACCGAGATCTCGATACCTCTTTTTCTCGATATCTTGACCAAATAAATCTTTACAAACATAATTTTACTATTTCAAAAATATTTTAAAAACCACATTTGGCTTGTAAATATTAAATAATATTATCTACGAGTTCATGTGTCGAATTTGGTGGTCTTGAACCACAATTTCTGACATTACTGAAATTTGGGCTATTACAGAGGTGCATTATTATGCACTATTAAACAGAGAACACGAATGTGCTAATAATCGGAGAGCACCGAAGTGCTAATAATCAGAGAGCACCGGAGTGCTAATAATCAGAGAGCACCGGAGTGCTAATAATCAGAGAGCACCGGAGTGCTAATAATCAGAGAGCACCGGAGTGCTAATAATCAGAGAGCACCGGAGTGCTAATAATCAGAGAGCATACTAAGGTCCTTTAATGACATGCCACTAATATCCTAGTAGTTCTAATATCTACTTAGACAAATTATTTCATGCACGCATATCATTTTTACACCTTTCACTTGTAATTCAATTCCACAATCCAATTTCACTTTCATTTAAAAAAAAAAAATCCACTTTTAAGATCAAATACACTTTCCATTTACTAATCAAAATACAATTCAATACTAACACATATTTCTCATTTAATTCAACTTCACTTTAAATCCTAAATTCTCACTCAACTTAACAATTTAATCATTATCCAATATTAAAATTTATTTAACAACCATTTCAATTTTCATTAAATTCCATAGTAACACTCGCATCATAAATTTTTTTTTTATCAGAGTTGAAAGATATCGCATTATCACATGTTATATAATTGCATGTATTTCTAAACTTCACGTATACTATATTCAGTCCGAGAACCGACTAAACCATAGCTCTGATACCACTAAATGTAACACCCTTCGCCCATATCCGATACCTGGATAGGGTTCGAGGTGCTACCGGACTTAAACTCAACCAATCATTCATATATTTTCCTCCTCCTCCACTCCATTCCACATCCTTAGTATAAATAACACACTTGTAAGTAACATTATCTATAACAATAACTTTTACTATTTACTTATGTACATTTTCAAGCTGTCCATCTGTGTCGTAGTCACTAAATTATTTTTATCTTGAGCTACAGAACTCCAAATTAAGATCCGTAAATTTTCCTTGAAACTAGACTCACATATCTACTTACCATAATATTTCCAGAATTTTTGGTGTGGCCAATTAGTACAGTTTATTAGTTAAAGCTTCCCCTGTTTCACCATTCGACAACCCTGACCACTCTTCACTAAAATTTCAATTTCTCTTAATACAGAATTCAAAAGATGTTCATGTTTATTTCTTGTAAAAATAGACTCAACAAGGATTCCAACCATATAAATTATGTTCCATAACTATTTTTGTACAATTTTTAATGATTTTTACAAATCAGCACAGGGGATCACGAAATCAATCTAAACCAGTTTCACAAAAATATAAATATCTCAAGATACAGAATTCCTTTGCTTTCTCTGTTTCTTTTATATGAAAATAGACTCAACAAGCTTTAATTACATATCTTATTCAACTTCTAATTCAATTTCTACCATTTTTGGTGATTTTTCAAAGTTAGACTATTGCTGCTGTCCAATACTGCTTTAGTGTGACATCTTGATTTCCAATTTGTCCCAATTTCCACAATTCTTACAATTCAGTCCTTGCTTAATTAACCCCTCCATTGAGCTAATTTTCTCATTTAATACTTTTCTATATCATTTTGAACTACTTCATAACTTTTAAAAATCAGAATTCTAACAATAGGCCTTAATTTCAACTATTTCACAATTAAGTCCTAAAATCAAATTTCCATCAATTTTACTTGATAAAACCATCATATAACAAAATTAAAGCTTCAATCCAATATTTATTCATCACATACTTTCAAAACTAATCCACATCAACTTTAAAAATTAGTCATGAAATCAAAAACTAATGAATTAATAAGTTGGACCCAATTGTAAAAGTCCAAAAACATAAAAATTTCAAGGAGAGAGCAAGAATTAAACTTACATGAAGCTAGAGTATGAAAAACCAGCTTGAAACCTCTTCCATGGCTGTTTCTCAGCTGAAAAGAATGAAGAAAAATGAAGAGAATTCTAGATATTCCCAATTTGGTCCCATTTTTATTTAACTAATTTTGGCAATTTTCCCATTTTGCCCTTATTTCATCCATTTTCTGATTTTTCTCAGCTATTGCCGCCCAAAATATCTCTTTTGGGCTTATTTTCACTTTAGGTCCTTCCTCTTTTGACAATTGAGCTATTTCATCACTTTTCACAATTTTGCACTTTATTCAATTTAGTCCTTTTTACTCAATTGACCACCAAAACCTTAAAATTTCTTAACGAAACTTTAATATTACCTTAGTGACAATCCTTTAATATTCATAAAAATATTTATAGCTCGGTTTATAACACCGAGATCTCGATACCTCTTTTTCTCGATATCTTGACCAAATAAATCTTTACAAACATAATTTTACTATTTCAAAAATCTTTTAAAAACCACATTTGGCTCGTAAATATTAAATAATATTATCTACGAGTTCATTTGTCCAATTTGGTGGTCTTAAACCACAATTTCTGACATTACTGAAATTTGGGCTATTACAATAGTTCCAAACTCCAAATCTGTACTTCCCTTGTAAGATTAGTAGCAACTACTACAGAACATGGAAACTCATCAGGATCTGTAACAACCTGTTTTTGGGTCAAATCAGAACAGTGGTTTCGAGACCATAAATCTGACATTGAAAAATTTATTTTATTATTATTTTAATGTCTAAAGTATGATATTAGAGTTGTGCGAAATTTTCGTAAAGAAATTTTATTGTTTGAGTGCTCAATTTGATAAAAAGGACTAAATCGTGTAAAGTGTAAAAGTTGTGTTCTATAAGCTATTGGTGTCTAATAGCTATAGAACTTTAAAGTGAAGGTCCTTATGTGATAAATAACCCATTTATGAGTTAGTGGATGATAGTGGAGTGGCATATGGTGTAATTACTAATGTTTTTAAAGGTTAAATAAGTAATTAGTTAATAAAGGTTAACATTAATAAAAAAAACCAAAATCCTTATTTTTATCATCCCTTCCGTTGAAATTTGAAAAAAATGGTAGCCATGGATGACCTAGGTTCGGTCAACATTGTTTTACTCATTTAGGTATGGATTTTGATCCATTTTTAATAATTTCTACGTTTTTTAGATCGTTGCAGCTTAATCTAGCTAACTCGTATCTCTGTTTTTAAAACTGTTAAATATTTTGAAATATGCCATTGATGAATAATCATTTATTTTTAATTTTCTTGATAGATTATGAATACTTATTGATAGATATACAAGTTTTGTTAAGTTGTTTTTAATGAAAATGCAAATTAGGGGCTAAATTGTGAAATGTATAAATTTACTGGTTAAAATGTGAAATAAATGAAAATTTTGGGCTGCTAAGGCAATAAGAAGAATTTTACTAAGCATGGATAGGATGAAATTGCATGAAATTGTGATTTTATGTGATAAGGACTAAATTGCAAAAATGTGAAATAATAGGGACAAAAGTGTAATTTTTCTAAAAGGTGTAAATGTGTTGAATTGACTGAATTAATAATTAAATAAGTAAATTTTTTTATTATATAGATTGAGAAAAACGAGATTTAGATCTAGAACGGGGGAAAACAAAGTATCGAATTAATCGACTTATTTCGTCATTCCACCTCCAAGGTAAGTTCGTATGATAGTAAAAGTTATTGAATTGTGTTATTTATACATTATTATTATTGAATTGAATAGAAAATGGTTGTATACAAGTCTATGAGAAATGATCAACAAAGAATCGATAGGAGAAAGTCTCGTACGAACCTTAGGAATAGTATAGGATACAAATGTCATGATATTAGGGGTACTGATATTACGTGTAAGACCATATTTGGGATATGGCATCGGTATGATATTACGTGTAAGACCATGTCTGGGACATGGCATCGATACGAGATTTCGTGTAAGACCATAACTGGGCTATTGGCATCGGTATGAGATACATGTAAGACCATATCTGGGATATGGCATTGTACGACCTATGTGGGATTCTTGAGTATCCTTAGTGATTCCGAATGGTTCAACGGGCATAGTTAAGATGAGAATGAAAGCACAATCAAATTAAGTGATACAGGTACGCACAGAACCTATGTGATAATCGAATGAAGGTAACTTGATGAGTTTATATTGTATCATATATATATATGAAATGAGAAATATTTGTGTATAAGTATGTTTCATGCCAAATTATGTTTAATTGGCTATAATGAGGTATGAATTGAATGATATATGAGATGTAAGTTATAGATGTTTTAACTAGTAACATGTAAGGCACATAGAGTGCGAATTATCGTTATTTGATGATATTGCACGTGATTCGCTTGGCTAAAGAAAATATGATGAATATTGAATTGAATAAAGTTATATAGATATTCATTTATGCATATGTAAGTGGGAATGAATTTATAAGAATGTATTTGATCCATATGAACATAGAAATGAACAAACTTGTGAAACTTTTAGTTAATTATGTGATTGGATTTATGTTATAAAGGTGAAAACAAATGAGTTACATTATAGTATATGTAAATGCTTAATATGTGTTTATTCAATAAGATAAGTTTAACATCATAAGAGATTATTAAGCTTTATAGCTTATTTTTCTATGTTTTATAGTGTTTCAAACATTCGTTCGGGTTAGAAGTTGACGGAGATCGCATTACATTATTCGGTTATTGATTTCGGTATTTATACATTTCGTGACTTGGTTATATGGCATGTATAGGCTATGGTATTTGATTTAATGGTTAGAAATGTACTTAGTCATTTGAGATGGCTTGATGTTGATTTTTGGGTTGATTATGAATGTGGTTATGGAATTTGGTATATTTGATAAACTTGATAATGGCTAAATAGTTTAGAATTGTCATGAGATTGGCTTGTTAATATTAAAGTGTATATGGCCATTTAGTTATGGTTAATGTGATGGAATTATGGTTGTTTAATTTGCTAATTATGTGATGAATATTTGCTTGAGATATGCCATGTTGTGACTTGATTCTAGATGATGAATTGGTTGGTCATAGGTTGGGTATTATATGTGAACTATGGCCAATGAATCATGATGAATTGGGTATGTTTTTGGTTAGACAAATGGTTATGTTTTGATAGATGAATTATGGTAAATGTTGAGTAAGGTGGTTGTCATACTGAAATGACTTATAATGTGATAATTTGAGGATGTTTTGGTTGCATATTTGTGTTTGGAAATGGTACTATTTGACCTTATTATAGGTGTTGGTGTTTTGGGTGAGAAATGTGGCTTGTAATTAGCCTATTTTCATTCACACGGGTAGAGCACACAGGCGTGTGGCTCAACCATGTGTGACACATGGCCTTGGTAGACGGCCGTGTGTCCTCTGACGATGAAATAAAAACCAAGTTAGTGAGTTACACGGTCTAGACACACGGGCATGTGGTTGGCCGTGTGACCCAAGTCAGTATGTTTGCCCTGTTTTCACATGGCCTATGACACAGACGTGTCTGTAGCCGTGTGAGGCATACGGCCTATTCACACGAGCGTGTGATCTCTGTATACTTAAAAATTTTCTAAGTTTTCCAAAGTTTTTGTATATGATCGGTTTAGTCCCGAACCTTCTTTAAAGCATGTTTAAGGTCTTGTAGACCTATATAAGGGACAATGTGTATATGTATGAATGATATTCGATTATAATTGCTTAATATTTGATGAATAAATGTTTAATTAATGTGATTGATTGATAATACCTCGTAACCCTATTCCGGTAATAGATACGAGTTAGGGGTGTTACAGTATCTATCTAAATACCTTATTTTTTCCATCATTCTAACACTAGGAATCCCCAAACAGAACATTATCTCACCCATCGTAGGGATATACCAAATTAACAAATTTACTCTTTCACAACATAATATGGCAGGTCGAAAATCTTACATTGATATGGAGCATTCATTGGTATAGATCCAAATCTACAACTTAGCTTATGTGAAAGAAAGAAATACTCTAAGTTCTTTTAGATCTAGAGAAAAATACTTCTTGAAGAAGGAAGAAGAAAAACTCCCCTTTTCCAAATTCTGATTATCTAGATATACAACCTTTGCCCCTATGGAAACTTGACGCATATCATAATGTTATTCAATCTGCCATACAAGTGGTTTACAACTGTAGATAAATGTGTACAAAAACCCAACATATATATAGTAATCCCATCGTTCATTTCTAACCACCCGTTAGAACGTAACTAGTAGCGTGACTAACCAAACTTGGTGTACCATACTCTTCAGCGATAACCTGATTACCTAGAATTCTATAATATATTACCAAACTCCTTTCCTTAACAATGAGTCCTTTTTAAGATAAATTCCTCGTAATAATCCAATGTCTACTACGTGCCTACTTTTACACACCAAGAACATCAGTTAGCGGGTAGCACTACACTACTCAGAGTACTACTCAGTTTACCCGTCAATTTTAGAACCCGCCAAAACTAGATGTTACATTAACCTTAACTCAGATACCAACTGTCATAAGGCTATAACTTTATTCTCGCAAACCATGTGTCCTTAGGCAATTCTTTTGCTACGAATTCGCCTAAGTTAGTCTTACTCTAAAAAAAGAGAGAATTCTCAAGAGAAATTCTCTAAGGCATTGAAAATAAAGGGGAAACAACTTAAGACAAAGAAATAACTAAATAATAGAAAAGTCACAAAAAACAATAGCATGCGAAATGTTTGAGTAAGTGCTCTGAAAAATATTCTATTACTCAATAAATGTGATGATTATAAATGAGGGGGATGTTGGAAAAAAGTCCGGTTTGAAAATGATTTTCTTGCATAGTGGAAAATTAAAATTTTGAAAATCGACTTAGCTTGTAAAATTTATAGCAATAAACCTTAACCGAATTTGTACCTATGTTTTTCTCTTGGCGAATGTTTTTTGGTCCCAGCTTTCAACCAAATGATCTTCTTTACCATTCTCATACCACAAACTATTTCGAGTGTGGGCTTGAACCTATTAAATCGAAATACAGAACTAGAAAAAGTTTTCTCTCATTTTAAGGTGAAAACAAAAATTCTCTTTTCTTAATAGAAACCAGTAGAATTGTTATTCTGGAATATATATATATATGTAACAGTTGAGAATAAATTTTCTCTATTTTTTGGCAGAATAACAATATCTCAAACTTGTGTCAATAGCTTTACTGGTGCTATCTATTTATAGGAAGAGAATGTAGAACCCTTATTGAGTTGTAGTATTTTATTTCAAATATAAAAACAACATCCTACTTAGAATAGGACTAGGGTGGACGACACACCCTAGTATTCTTACTAGAGTTGTCGCCCTCTTTATGTCCATGAGGGGTTTTTGGGACTCTCTCACATCGAATCCAATTACGAGTACTTCCTTGGCCTTTTTGACCTAATAATCTGTAATGTGATCCAACCCAATTTATTTTTTTATTTCCCAAAATAAACTTAATATTTATATATAAAACAATTTTCTCATCTCTATTTTACCCCCAACAAAATTTTAATGATTTTTCCCTAGTAAAATTTCGAGAAAATATGTTCAATATTTTACAACTCAACATATTCACTATGACCGAATGGTTTATTTTCATTTTCGAGCTTCAAAACAAAAGGCTCGTGGGATTGACGTGAGGGGGTAGGGGTCCAAAAACATAAACCCATTCTTCTGATCATTTTTTAAGTGATCCATATAAGATTGCAAATGGATCATTTTTATTTTCATTTTCATTTCCATTTCTATTTCCATTTTTGGAAACCTATATTCATTTCCAAATGATTCCATTTCTCCATTTCAGAGAAAACTATAATTATTCCTGAATGTTTCTCATTTCTCATTTTCTATTTATTCTATTCATTTCTATTCGAACACAATTTATTTTTGGTTTCAATGAACTAGCAGAGGGATCGATTGAACATATGTCGTTGAGACTCAAATGATTTATAATTAAGTTTTGACTTTTCGCCTATTAATTATAAATTCATTTAGTCACAAAGTCATTCCACTATAGTATCGTGAATGAGCTCTCCCTAACGACGTACCATTACAAAAGTAACTACTCATTGATCGTCCAATGACCTTGTCATAAGTGTGTTACCCTCATAGGATATCCTTAATATTTTTGGGATAATATCAATTCTCCCAATATGATCCTATTGTATCTCATGGTAACCATTACATCTTCCTTCATGAAAAGTCAATTACTATCTAATAGTAATTAAGTCATTCATCACAAAGACAAATAACCCATAACCATGTTTATTTTTCATCAACCATATAATTCCAATGAGAGGATATCATTTACCCATGTCTCGAGATATGAATTCTACTGTTGTGAATGATGCTACATATTGCAGAAGTCGTACACCCAATGCACCAGCTTTCGGTTCCTTATCTATTTGAACTCAGATTTTTACTTACATCAAAGTGTACGAGTCACGCATACATAGTTCGCCATCCACTTAGGATTTAGGTATGCCACACTATAAACGTCAGAAGTGAATAAATCCATAAACGAATTGAGGATCTATTCTGCTTGGGTCTTGTCTGATGTACTATCAGTCCAGTCAATCACATCTATGCCTCTATCTTCTGGGAGTCATTTGCTCTGATGCCCAAGACAATGCATCTCCTTAATTGGACTTGATAGACAACATATTAGTCTTTTAATCGGTTTGCTCATTTCCGATTAAATTAAGGACATGTTTTGATTCTCTACTAATATAAGCTGTCTTTTCGTATTATGATCCGACCACATAATATTACTTAGTATTAGTTAAACATTAGACAACCAATGAGCAATATTTGCTTCCATTTTGCTTTGTGTGCAAAAACCATTTTGAGGACAATAATACAATATATATTAATCATAATCAATAAATTTGTTTTATTAACCAATTTGTTCAAAAAAATTTCAAGTGTATATTGACGAAAATACTACAGTTAGATCACTAGATCCAACAATAGAAGACCTCTATTTATAGTTGAGCTCCCACAAATCCAATGATACAATTTAAATTACATTGACAGTTAAGATAAAAACCAATCTACAAATTGAGATTTTTAAGGGATTTTCTAATACCCCCTACGATTACAAAATCTTCTAATATTATAACATCTTCTAAGATTACTTTCCATATTTACTGTAACACCCCAAACCCAGCCTAGAAGTTTAGACCGAATTTGGAATACTATATTGATCACCAAAGTGATCGTGAGAAAATTTTACAAATCAAGTCGTTCAAAATTTTATTTTTGAAAACGTTTATCCCGAAGCAGATAAAAAACGTTAAATCATTTAACTTTCCTCAGTAAGTTTAATAGTATAAAACATACAAATGAAAGCTTAAAACAAAAGTTGTACCACAGTATTATGAAACTTTACAATTCAAACTTAAATGAATAACAATTAAAACCTGAAAATAAAAGCTTATAACTTATTTGGCTTTTTTTATTAATGTAATATCCCTTAACCCTAAACCGTCCCCGAAACAGGGTTATAAGGCATTACCAGACAAATCAGATAATTTACAAATAATTCATAATTGTATAGTCATAAATGTATATAAATTATATTTTATATTTTCTAATTGATTTCATTCATTCATTTTTATTTTTTTAATAAAAATTTCGGCAGCATTTCTGCTTATTTTTACATGAACCTCCTGCAAGTTTAAACCAGAAATAACCAATTCCAAAATCAATGGCACAATAAAGAAAACAATTTAAACTTAAATACACCTAAATCATAACCAATTAATTAAGATAGTAATTTAATAATTAAGCATTCATAATGCAAATCAAAATTAACTAACAACTTCATTTGTTTTTAATTCTAACTTAAGTCAAACTAATAACAAATTATGGTATATCATTCATACAACCATATTACAAGCATATCTAAATAACCTATACAACACCTAGTACATGCCACTTTCATTTAAGAGGAGAAACATCACCAAAATCTTTTCGCTGAAGTCGGGATCGTTCGGATGCTGGACTAGGACACTAGGCTTCTATTAACCTGCGCACGGAAACAACCGTATGCTGAGTATTTCATACTCAGTGGTATTACCATAATTCAAATTGCAATAGCAATTTAAAAATAAAATAAAAACTCAGCATCAAATAACAATTCATTTTTTTAAAATTATTATTAAATAACAATAATTAAACAATCTTTAGCTATTCTTCAATTTTAGTCACAAATCACATTTATCAAGTTTTAATCACCACAATCATTTTAAATTTATGCATTTCATTTCCAATCTAAATTTTCAGTTCACAATTTTAATTTCTTTCATATTCACTGGTACAGTCGATCAAATTCATTTAATCTTCTCATTTTAGTTATTCACCCTATTAACATTTCGGACTTTAACGGATACACGGATTTCAATCCAAACACACCAGTACGACACATTATGCCTAAAACGGTACATAGTACCTGATCAGTATACGACACATAAAATGCCTGAAATGACACACAAGGTGCCTGAAATGACACACAAGGTGCCTGAAATACGACACATAAAGTGCCTGATATACGACACATAAAGTGCCTGATATACGACACATAAAGTGCCTGATCAGTAAAGCCGGCAATTCCGTACATTTTGAGATCCTATGGCATGCCAATTATATCCGACTCCGTCCGACTAGTTAATAGGGTATTTCGGTTCTCAATTTACTTTCATTTCTAATCCAGAACACTTTTTAATTACAATTTCACCTTCAAATAAATTTATAATTCAATTATACATACACATTCACCATTCGATTCAACTCTCATTCAATTCAAATATCAATACTTACCTTATATCTCACTTATTAAATATAGAATTCATATAAAACATTCAATAAAAAGTAATTTGAATTATAGTAATACAAACCGTGAATTTTTCGTTTTAATCCTCGATAGCTTTCTCCTTTCCTTTGTGCGCAGATGTTTCGGGTTCTTTGTTAACTACGAAAATAATAATTTTATAATCATCATTATAACACAATTCAATTTAATTCATGAGCCTAAACATGCAAATTTAACCATTTTTAAGATATATATAATTTCACCATTAAGCTGTCTATTTGAGTCATTGTTACTAAATTATTTATATCTTGAGATACGAAACTCTAAATTAATATCTGTAAATTTTTCCTGAAACTAGACTCACATATCTTCTCACCATAAAATTTTCAGAATTTTTCGTCAAGCCAATTAGTACAGTTTATTCATTAAAGTCTCCCCTGTTATTCCATTTGACAGTTCTGACATCTCTCTACTAAAAATCAATTATCTCATTGTACAGAACTCGAATAAGGTTCTTGTTTATTTCTTTTAAAACTAGATTCATTAAGGAGTTCACACATATAAATTAAACTCCATAATAATTTTTGTACAATTTTTAATGATTTTCCAAAGTCAAAATAGAGTATCTCGAAATCACCCTGAACCAGTCTTACAAAAATTCAAATATCTCTTGACTCATAAATTCATTGCTTACACTGTTTCTACTATAAGAAACTAGACTTAATAAAATTTAATTTCATATCTTATTCATCCCCTAATTCCATTCCTACAAATTTTAGTGAATTTTCAAAATCAGACCATTTCTACTTCCCAAAACTGTTTTGATGTAAAATGTTAATAACCAAATTTATAACACCAATTCACACCTTATTTCTATTCAAATTTCATTCAAACTCAAATTTAACTATTAATTTTCAACATATTTTCTTAATTTCAAATTTTCCTCAATTTAATCCCTAAAACACAAAACTTATAGCTTACTTTGCAATTCAATCCTTATATCTATTCTAACTTGAATTTCATTCAATTTAACCCCTATTTCATCATTTTATTCAACATGAACCTTGTTTAAAAACCTAAGAACTTCCAAACTAACAACTTAATTTCATCAAAAACTTGTTTTAAGACTTCTAAAATATCAAAACTATGAGAAAAGGACTTGATTGACTTACCTTTTAAAATCTTAAGCTTCAATCCTTTAGTTTCCCCCTTTTATTTTCTTTCTTTCCTTCCTTCTCTGTTTCGTTTCTTATGTTCTGTTTCTTTTTATTCTTTTTTTTTGTTTTGTTTATTATATATATATATATATAATGTAATAATATAATAATATTATTCTTTATTATTAAGTAATAATAAAAATATATATAAAATCTATGATTTTTATTAGTTATGCCGCCTCAACTTTTTCAATTGGCATAATTTCCTATTTAGTCCTTTTTATTTTCTATAGTTCTATAATTAAACTTTTACCCTTTATTCAATTTAGTTCTTTTTACTAATTACTCTAAATTAAGCTAAATTTACTTAATTAAAACCTAATTAAACACACTACTAGATTCATAATTATTCCTAATAATTATTTAAGGATTTAATTTGCTAAGACGGAGGCCCGACAATACACTTTTTCGGTGCCACGGATTTTGGGTCGTTACAATTAAAATGACCCAAATAAATTAATTAAGTACTAAAATGACCCACCTTTTTAATAAAATACGAAAATGACCCTAAATCTACAGTAAAAGTTGGTGGAGCCAAATTATATAGCGCCACCAACTTGCCACGTCAGCAAAGAGCATAAAAAATTAATTTTTTGGTGGAGCCATGTAAAATGGCACTACCTGTATAAAATACAAGGGAAATACTAAGAAATCTAAAATATTGAGGGCCTTTAAAAACAATTTCTCATTTTCTGGTGGAGCCAATTTAAATGGCGCCACCAGAAATCTATACGCCTGACACCCTGCTTCTACTTTTTTATTTTACTTTGTTTTTTTAACTTTTTTTTAACTTTTGTCTTTTTCTTTAATTATTTTTCTTTTTTTAAGTTTTTATATTTTTTTATTTTGTTTATTTATTTTATTTATTTTCTTTTG
Source organism: Gossypium stocksii (assembly GCA_020496765.1). NCBI lineage: Eukaryota > Viridiplantae > Streptophyta > Magnoliopsida > Malvales > Malvaceae > Gossypium > Gossypium stocksii. The sequence continues at coordinate 87,381,577 of CM035627.1, read as the reverse complement.
TCCTTTTTTTTAAATTTTTTCCTTATTTATTTATTTTATTTATTATTAATTTTAAATGTTGTCTTAATCTTTATTTATTTAATTTATTTAATTTATTCTTAATTTTAAATATATATTTTTGAAATTATTTTTTTCAGTTTAAATATTATTTATTAAATATTAAATATATATTTTTAATAATATAAAACATTTAAATATTTTAAAGATATGACCTTTCAAATTTATTATTAGTTTTACAATATTTTAAATGTATATTTTAAATTTTAAATTTTTTAATTTATTTTTTAAATATTAATATATTTTATTTATTTTTATTATTAATTTTAAAAAACTTGAAATGTGTATTTGAAATATTGTATAATATATTTTTTAATCCTTATTTTTTAAAATTTTAAATATATATTTTTAAAAAAATTAAAATTTTAAATATTATTTTTTAAATGTTAAATATAACTTTTTTAATAATATAAGACATTTAAATATTTTAAAGATATGAATATTCAAATTTATTATTAGTTTTATAATATTTTAAATGTATAATTTAAAATTAAAATATATTATTTTTAAAGATAAGACCTTTCAAATTTATTATTTGTTTTATAATATTTTAAATGTATGATTTAAAATTAAAATATATTATTTTTAAAGATAAGACCTTTCAAGTTTATTATTTGTTTTATAATATTTTAAATATATATTTTAAGTATTTTTTAAATTTTAAATATAATTTATAAATTATTAATTTTAAAATTAATTTTAAAGATATTCAAACATTTTTTTAAATTAAATTTAAAATTTTAAGAATTAATATTTGGTGGAGCCATTTAGAATGGCTCCATCACTTTATAGTGTACTTTTTTTATATTTTTTTAATATAAAATTTTAATATTTAATATTTTATTTTGGTGGAGTCATCCTTTATGGCTCCACCTCTTGATTCTCTACTATATATAGAATTGTGAAATTGTTGTGTTCACTAGGAGAGTTCAAAAATCTATTCAAGATGAATAATGAGGTGTTTTTGGTGTATGTTCTTTTTTATGGTGAAATTATAGAAGGTGACGTTGGTTGTGTATTTCAAGGTCGGCAAAGAGTAGGTTTGTGATTCAAAAAAATGTGAAGCTAGCAGAAATGAAATGGAAGATCAATGCGAAAACAGCTATCCGTTGTGGAAGGGCGATGTCCAAATTATTTTACAAGTTTCCAGTCTCTACAGATCCGTTAAAATTTTGTGAGATGTAGCTATTAGATGATGATGACTTGAGCACTATGATGGAAATATAGTGGTTGATTGGGAGTGAAAACCCCCAACCAGTTGAATTATTTGCTGAGTTAGCAGACTTAAAGCCTATTGAGAATGTTAGTCCAATAAGTCAACATCGCGAATTTGACTTTGATCTTATTGTTGGATGGATAGACCAATTAGAATGTGAAGGGACATCGCGGATACCCCAAAATCCTAATTATGGTGGGAGTTCGTATAACAACCCTACCCCCGATCCCCGTCTACAAATACATTCGGAGGTGATAATAAGTACAGAAGCAAATGTCAAAGAAACGACCAATAATGGTGAAGGTTCTGATTAAGACGTTGAAGATTTTAGTAACCCCGATGTTGATGAAGTTCCAGACGATATCGATGATGAAGGCCTAGAGGAGGTTGAAGATGTTCACGACATTTCATTCAGTAACTCGAGTCGTGGCATTATTTTACGAAATGAACCTAGGGGTGACATGTTGAACGTAGATCCAAATGCAGCGCATGCATCCAAGTTTTCTGAGTACACCGATATAGTACCTGCTCATAGATTGGCGGTAAATTCACAGTTCGAGGAGTTGTTCATTAGGCAACAGTTCAAGAACAAGGCGGACTGTGTGTTTGCCATCAAACAATACAGCATAAAGTTGTCGATTGATTACAATGTTGTGAAATCTACACCTACATTATATGTTGGGGAATTTTGGAGAGCCAGTGATGGGTGTGGTTGGCGAGTTTGAGCTGCATTTATACAAATGACTCAATAGTGGAAAATACGAAAATTAGAAGGGCCTTATACATGTACTGTCGCACGTATGTCTCAAGACCACCGGAAATTGGATGCCAAAAGTATTTGTAACTACATCATGCCACTAGTGAAAGATAGCCTAATCATTCCTGTGTCAACATTGATTGCAAACATGCAAGCTCGATTTCACTACAGAGTGTCATACAGGAAAGCGTGGTTGTCGAAACAAATGTCTATGCAACAATTGTACGGTGACTGGGATGATTCATATAATGAACTTCAGGGTTGGATTTCAGCGATGGTGGAGTACATCCCAGGAACTGTCGTGGACTTGCAAACATTATCTTATAGAGGCCTTAATGGACAATTGGAACTGGGGAGAAGAGTTTTTCGTTGACTGTTCTGGACTTTCGATCATGTGTTAGGGCCTTCCCCCACTGCAAACCGCTAGTGCAAGTTGATGGAACATGGCTTTATGGAAAATACACGCAAATACTTTTGATTGTGGTTGCACAAGACGGTAACGGAAATGTACTACCGATCGCTTTTGCCATTATGGAGTCCGAGAACTCTGAATCATGGGAGTCTTTCATTCGGAACTTGCGGAGACATGTTGTCAGGCAAGACAACATTTGCATTATCTCCGACAAATCAAAGGGTCTTGTTGCTGCGATTCGACAATCCGAGGTTTCGTGGAGGTCCATCTATTGTATTTGTCACATTGATGTCAACTTTCACAATGAGTACAAGAATAGAGACTGGCGCAAACCAATTGTGAACATGGGTAAAAATATCGTATTTAAATTCGTATTTGTAATTATTTCGAGTCCAATTCCTAATTCAGATGGTAATGCATTTTATCGGAATACATACATAGGATACGAGCTGGAAGCACACCGTTTCAGACATAAGTTGGCGAGGTTAAAGACTGATATGACGGGATCCAATCCTTCTCTTAGACAGTGGTTGAGTAGCATAGAGCCGTGGCAATGGGCTCAATGTTTTGACGAGGGGTACCAGTATGGTCAAATGACAACTAACCTTGTTAAGGCAATTAACTAAATAAAGATCAGTTTCATGCAATCAAAACATATTGAACAAAGTAGTGCTTAGCAAGAAAAAAGAGAAACTAAAACGATTTGTTTTTAATTTATAATTAATTTTACTGTTTCGTTGATCCTCGATAAAGTGTCATCTGTATTTGCTCCAGAAGACATTTTGATATCTGCATAATATAAAAAAAACATAAATACAATATAAATAATTATTATATTACAATAACTATAAAATATAAAAAATAAAACAAAAAAATTTTACATCTTACCTTTTTTTTTGCCTTCTTTCTTGGGGGACCAACTCCCTTATATTTTTAATTATTATTTACATTTATGACTGGTTACATCACTGACATGATGTGACCAGTTATAATATATATTTTTAATTTTTAATTTAAATTTTTATTTTTAATATATTTTTAAATAAATTTATTTTTTAATATATAAATCTTTTTTTAACATATAAATCTTTTTTTTAACAAATATTTTTTATTTTTTTCTAATTAATTCATTTTTCATTTTTTAAATAAAATATTATTTTTAACTTTTAATTAGAATTTAAAAAAGGTTTGAATATCTTTAAAAATAATTAAAAACATAATTTAAAATATTATAAATCAAATTAAAAAATATTTAAAATATTATAAAACTAATAATAAATTTGAAAGGTCATATCTTTAAAATATTTAAATATTTTATATTATTAAAAATATATTTAAATTTTAAAAAATAATTTCAAAAATATATATTTAAAATTTAAAATTAATAATAAATAAAATAAATAAAAAATAAGGATTAAAAAATATATTATACAATATTTCAAATACACATTTCAAGTTTTTTAAAACTAATTATAAAAATAAATAAAATATATTTAATATTTAAAAATAAATTAAAAAATTTAAAATTTAAAATATACATTTAAAATATTATAAAACTAATAATAAATTTGAAAGGTCATATCTTTAAAATATTTAAATGTTTTATATTATAAAAAATATATATTTAATATTTAATAAATAATATTTAAACTTAAAAAAAATAATTTCAAATATATATATTTAAAATTAAGAATAAAAATAAATAAAATAAATAAGGATTAAGAAAACATTTAAAATTAATAATAAATAAAATAAATAAATAAGGAAAAAAATTTAAAAAAAGGACAAAAGAAAAATAAATAAAATAAATAAACAAAATAAAATAAAAAATATAAAAATATAAAACTTAAAAAAAGAAAAAGAATTAAAGAAAAAGACAAAAGTTAAAAAAAAAGTAAAAAAAAAAAAGCAGAAGCAGGGTGTCAGGCGCATAGATTTTGGTGGACCATTTAAATTGGCTCCACCAGAAAATAGGAAATTGTTTTTAAAGGCCCCAAATTTTTCAGATTTTGAGGTATTTCCCTTATATTTTATACAGGTGGCACCATTTTACATGGCTCCACCAAAAAATTAATTTTTTATGCTCATTGCTGACGTTGCAAGTTGGTGGCGCCATATAATTTGGCTTCACCAACTTTTACTGTAGATTTAGGGTCATTTTCGTATTTTATTAAAAAGGTGGGTCATTTTGGTACTTAATTAATTTATTTGGGTCATTTTAATAAAAAAGCAAACTTATTTCCACCAAGATTGTCCGAGACCTCCGCATACTGAGTCCACATCCAGAACTGGACCTGAAAGGGGAAACAGAAGTGAGGGTGAGCTATTTGAGCTCAGTGTGAGATCAAACCAGTTAAACTACAGAAACGGAAACAGGGACAGAAACAGAAAGCCTGAAAGTAGTTCAGATTCAGTTGTGAAGCAAAACTAACTTACAGAACTATTCAGAACCGGTCGATATATGTAAAGCAAACTTATCGACAGATGACAGTTGAGCATATTCGCCCAAAATCAATATACCATAGGTACTTTTCGGTCACATGGGACAATTAAACACACACAGTCTCACGTGTCATTCAGATATAGTAGCAATAATTCACAAGTCAGTCACACAGTCACAATAATAGTTCAGTCAGACAGTTGCAAATAGAGTCTATAAAATTCACATAAGCACAAGTGCCTTTCAGTCAAACAGTAACACATTCAATCACAGTATCACATTCAGTCACGGTATCTGTAATTCTCAACCTTTCACAAGTTTTAATTTAGTCAAACAGATCAATCAGATGTATATGAACGCAAATGAGTTATAAAATTCCCACCCATCCAGCCAACACACCTCTCCGTCCCCCATCACTCCTCATAAGAGCTTTAAGCTCGTCCCACCAATCACTCCGCTTAGTACCTCGTAAGGTCCATCCAACCCTGCACTCCAACTGATGTCATCCCGGGTTGCCCGGTAACGATAGTGATACTCGCGATATTAAGTAATAAAATTTATAAAAACTGATCACACCAAAAACTAACTAATATCACGATTTTAAGGCAAGCGCACCTATCAAACAGTAGTATAGTTTAGCAGTAAGACCGAGTTATCGTACCCAAGGGAACCAAAAGTACTAGTACTCACTTCCTTTCTATTATCTAACCTAAAAGTAAAAGAGGTTTGTATGAAACTAATTATAAAACTAACTAAAAGTGCACAAGAAGTAAATTGGGGAAAGACTTTCGGGAAAAGCTTATTGATATAAGCAATACTTAAGGGAGAATCCACCTAGACTTCACTTGTCATTGACTTCTTGAACTAAACGATTTTTTCATTTGACTTGATCCGTAGAGATCCCTAACCTATGTTAATACCTCCGTCGAGGATAAGAACAACTAATCCTAAGTGGTTAACTAAAGTTTCTTTATTAATTAACATCCTTAGGTTGCATTAATTCGATTTATGGATCCCCCTATTAGGTTTGACCCTAATCCGGCAGATTTATGTCGCCTTATGTCTAGGGTTACATACAACTCCACTTAATTATGTTAGATCTACTCTTAAAACAGGGATTTTTGCTCCACTGCCTAAGCACATCAGTTTCTTGAAGTAATACCTAGGACTATTAAATCAAGAATGAGGAACACATAATTAAGAACAATTCAAGCATTTATCATATAATTCAAGAATAAATAAAAACAAGATCTGTCTTAGGTTTCATCCCCCTCAAGTATTTGAGAGGTTTAGTTCATAATTAATAAAGAAGACATCCCAGAAGAAATAAGATAACAAAACATAAAGAACCCAAAAACCCCTGAAGGAATTTAGGGAGATCCTCTGTCTTGATATAGAATTCTGGCTTCTGGGGTGAATCAATCGGCTTCCCTTGGAGTAATCCCTTGCTTCCACTCCTTGTGTTGGCAGAAAGAAGGCGCTCCTTTTTTTGGAGAAATGTAACACCCCAAACCCAGCCTAGACGTTACGGCCAAGTCCGATGTGTCACATTGAAGTGTTTTTCGAAAACCGTGTTTTCATTGAAAACCCTTCTTAAATGTTTAAAAACTCTTACCGTTAAACTTGTATAAAACCTTAGTTTGTGTTTATTTTTTCCAAAATGGGATTTATTGAAATAATCATCCCTTTGCAAACATCGTTAAAACCTTTGTAAAAGTTTTATGAAAGCTTATAAACCCTTGTAGTATGCAAAAACATGTTATTTTAAAGACAGATCAAATATCGAAAACTCAGATTTGTAACCTTTATAAAACATGTTATCTTGAAAACGGTTTAAGTATCAAATAAATTTGACCTTTTTCGTTAAGACTTAAAGTGAATGGAAGCTGGGCACCAGGTAGGATTCCAGAAAAGAGGAGGTGAGTCGAATAGACTGCTTAAGTACCAAGCTCTTCTTGGATCCACTCCTAGACATGCACACTACCATTGCCACACTTTAACTATTTGAAATATTTATCTACAAGATCATTTAAAAATTGCGGAAGCTTTGCTTGGTTATCGTGTTATTTTGAAAACAAGTAACTTTTATAAAAATCACGTCTTAAAATCATTTATTTTCAACTCGATTTAAATAATATCCTACGTAAGCTAAAACCAATTTAAATAAGTAAAGAATAAAAACCCAAAATAAAAATAATTAAAGAGGCCCTTTTTACAACCCAAAACCAAAAATAAATATTAAATCTAACTTCAAATAGGTAACTTAATTAGAAATCTAATAGTCCAGTCTATGTGGCCACTCTGAATCCCTCCCAGCTCCAAGTCCACCAATCTAAGGCTCACCTGCAAGGATGAAAGGAAAAAGGGTGAGTTTGGAAAACTCAGTGTGCAACAAGCCACTTACAGAGCCCAAATCAATATCAGCATACTAGGCCTAAGCCCCCAAATCAGTCTCAACATATAACTGGGCCGAAGCCCTTTTCAAATATCGGTTGCTGGGCCTTAGCCCTTTTTCATAAATCAATTCACTGGGCCAAAGCCTTTTCTGTAAACAGTATGGCCCAAAGGCCCATTTTAACAACACATATAATATCAGTGTATGTGTGCAAAGCCTATTTCAATATCACATGTAATGTCAATGTATGTATGCAAAGCCCAGTTGGGGAGACTACTCAACCCACCATCCGCTACTCCCCACCCGTACCAATCAAGCTCTCCATGTGGGGAGTAACTCAACCCACCCAACCAAACTCTCCACTGGCAGCATAGCTGCTTTATCATATAACTGGAGGCCAAGCCTCTTTTAATAACTGGGGCAAAAGCCCTTTTCGGTAAACTGGGGCAAAGCCCTTTATCACTTCCTCCATCATATAATAACCCAACCCATGCATTTAATGAGTAAAACATGGTATATCATATACATGTCATAGCATATCATGTGCATATCATGTGCATATCATGTCATAGCATGTAAAATAACAATATCACAATCATCATATTCAGAATGAAACCGATTACGTAATTTTATCCATTATTAGGGTTTTCCATGCTTATTCATCAATTCCAAATGTTTAAACAGCAATTTTAGCCTATTTTAGTACAACCGAGTTATGGGCCAAAACCCCTAATGGCCCTATGTAGCTAGTTCAGTCGTCTAAGCCCACTTAGTCTAAATCCTACAATTAACTACTAATTTAACCAGTTTTAAGCCTATAGTCTATTAAGAAATGTCTATTGCCCATTTTTACCTATATGGGCCCGTAAGCCCATTGGGCCCAATTTTAGCCCATCGAGGCCTAACTTACCATCGTGCACAAAATCATGCCCTTACCTGTTCTATCGATCCAATCATCGATCTTATCGTATGTATCACGGCTCAAACCATTCACAAAACCACAAGTTCGAAATGCTGAAGTTTAGGCATTTTGGCTTTTCAGCAAATATTAATCTAAGCTACTATGAGGTTCATTACACACCTGCTTGCAACGAACGATGACTATATCCGATCCAAGTCAATCCTACATTCGATTACTAAAATATTAGACCACGAATCAATGATAACTAAATTTAATATACTCTTACCATATTCGGGCATCCATGAACAAGCCCCTAAATCCTTACCTTTGCTGAAGTTGATATCCAAATCTGGATCCGAACGCTCCACTGATCCAAGCCCTTAGCCAGCAGCCTTTAACCCTTACAAGCACAGAGTAAAATAATTGGTAACAGCCCCTTAAAGCCTTAGGCACTATTTCGACAGCCTCCCTAAACACATAGGGATTCCAACTTTTCCAAATCCTAAAAAATAAGAATAGATCACAGTCAAGTCATTCATATCACCAACTTATATCCACGGTCAAACTAGCCTAATCATCACACAAGTTAGTCATTTACCCACGAGGGGCAAAACAGTCATTTAACACCCTAGGGGCAAAACGGTAATTTTACCCCATAGGGGTGTCTCGGTAATTCTACCCTACAGAGGTATTTCGGTAAATTTGCAAATCGAGGGTAAAATAGTAATTTTTACAAATCAGGGGTAAAATAGTAATTTTACAAATTAGGGGTAAAACGATAATTTTACAAATCATGGGTAAAATGGTAATTTTACAAATTAGAGGTAAAATAGTAATTTTACAAATTAGGGGTAAAATAGTAATTTTACAAATTAAGGGTAAAATGGTAATTTTACAAATTAGGGGTAAAATGGTAATTTTACAAATTAGGGGTAAAATGGTAATTTTACAAATTAGGGGTAAAATAGTAATTTTACAAATCGAGGGTGCTTCTGTCATTGTACAAATCAAGGGTAATTCGATAATTTTATAAATCGAGATATTTCTTGTAATTTTACAAATCGAGGGTAATTCGGTAATTTTGTAAACCAGGGTATTTCAGTAATTTTGTAAACCAAGGGTATTTTAGTAACTTTGTAAACTAAAGCATTTCTAAACAGAGATAACAATGCGAATGGGCCTAGGGCCTATTGTCAGCCCAAATGGGCCCATACGCTCGTGTGGCCCTTTTAGCCTAAATCTAGCCACAGATATGAGATTCACCTAATCTAGCCCAATATTTACTATACAATCAAACAACTTATCCAATTGGGCCCGCAGGCCCATTGGGCCCACATGGCCTCTTCGGCCCATCGCAGCCCGAAGTAGCCGTCCTACCGCTAAAGCAGTGAGAAATATACACCTGATAGGAGACTGAAGTTAATCCGCGCTCCAAACACTCTTAGCCGACGCCCAACCCAAACCGGCACGCCATAAAGCGAAAGGGATCAGCCAAGAAGGCTGTGCCTACTCTCCTCTTGGTTTGCTCTATTTAAAGCTAGCTCCTCACTGCTCTCATGTTAGCTTTCCGATGTGGGATTCTCCATCAATCCCCCCAAAATTAAAGCATTAGCAAAATAATCAACCTTTGCGTGTAACGGGATTCGAACCAAAGTCCTCTCAATAACCCTGTCAAGCCATCACCACTCGAACACAAGCTCCTTTGTGTCATAAGTCCAACACATTTAACTTTAAAGCTCACCTACTTACTTCCAGATTTATTTAAAAGAAAAACCAAAATAAATTGCAAGAGCCAAGACTTGAACCTTGGACCCTTTACTTCCTTGTCCCTTAAGTGGCGCTACTTTGCCACTACACCACACTCCTTTTTGTGTCTTATTACACACATAATTCCTTACAACTCCTCTTTTCGAAGTCCTCTATTCCTTAAGTCCAAAAATCCAAGAATTCTGGAGGTTTTTAACCAACACTTGGGCCTTCCATAGGCCCAATAACACACTCCAAACACGAATTACACATCCATACATCAAAATTTCAACATTACACCAAATATCACAAAAATCCCAGAATCCCAGAAATTAGCCCAAGACTTTTCCCCACACTATGAATCCTTCGCAGTTCACTAAAATACCACATTAACCCATTAATAATAACCTTCCATAACAGAATTCAACACATCAATAATTTTATTTCGAACTATCTCACACCTGCACCCAGGCCCAAGGCCCAATACTTCTAAGCCCAAATTCGGGGTGTTACAAGAAAAGAGTACTCCCTTAGCGGAAAATAAGCACGCCCTTGAAGTTGTCTCCTAGGGTCTTTATATAGAGTTTTAGAATGACTTTCTTAACCCCTAAGTATCCTTTTTCGAGTAGAATTGAACTTTCTCACGATAGGGACACGCCCATGTGCCACGCTCGTGTGGATCGATAAGAGGCCGTGTGTAGGCCTGTTGATGGTGGCACGGCCGTGCTTGTCGGGGTTGGGCCGTGTTGGACTTTATGTGGTACGGCCGTGTGCCACAGCCATGTGGTGAATCCCTGGGCCATGTCATTTTCTCATTTTGGCCCATTTTCTCCGTTTTTGGCCCGTTTCTATTTCTTTTCTCTTCCCTATGCTCTCCTGAGTATAATACATGAAATAGAAGGATTAAGAGCACAAATTCTCACAAATCTAATGATAATTTATCCAAAATATAGGCTAAACATGAGGTAAAAATATGTATAATTTATCGTTTATCAAATACCCCTACACTTAAGCCTTTGCTTGTCCTCAAGCAAAATCTCAATCCCTAATTAAGAATCATTTCTCTCAACTTACAATCTTTATCAATAATTTTTCAAACTAATTCACAAGTAGTCATACAATGAAGATTCAATCAGAAGAACATTAAAGATTCAATCACTCTAAGTTGAGGATTTTATCACAGAAACATAGGTTTTCTCCCTTCTCTTAAGTAATTATCTGTCAATCAAAATCAACGAGAATTGACATCCTCACTTAGGGTTCACTCTATCCACTCAAAGTGTTTAGGGTTCAAGAATTAAGCACTCTCTAGTCAATCTGAAAAGTTATTACCATAGGCTTACAAGAAAATCAAATCTCCACCACTAAATATTGATACGACACATCAATCAAAAGGTCTTTCAATGGTTGTAATGGGGCTTTGGTTAGGGGTGTTGTCACAAGCTGAAAAAGAGGGTTAGAATCGAGATTGAATTGAAAAATCATCTAGCTAGATAAATCTCTATCATTGGAACATATTCCTAGAGCTAAGCCTTATGATGACATCGTTCTAGATTTGGAGGCTTGTAGAAATATGCAAAAACTATTGAACTATTACAGATTACAACTGAATTAATTGTATATAAATTTTTTTTATTTTTTGTTTTTTTGTTTTTTTTAGAACAAATCAAATACAATACTTTAAATATTGACAAACTTTACAACTGAAAAAGAGAACAAAGCTAGATAATAATTTAACTCAAATCTCGACAAAAATAGGGATAAAATAATTGAATGGAATTCAACAAAAATGGGTTATGGGTTAATATTAGAGGTAAGTCAAAGAATGGGTTGTTAGGCTCAATGGGGTTTACTAGGGGTTAATTTATGGAGGTAGGCTTTTTATGGAGTAAGTGGGTTAAACCTAGGTGCCTTTATCATTTCGGTGTATCAAATCAATGATGTGGTCTTGACATGTATAATCGAAGCAAGTTCTAGAATAACAAATCAGTATTGACTCACTCAAAGCAATAATAAAAGTGAGCACGAAAGAATGTATGCTCAAAAGGCTCAAAAATCTCACCAGAATTATGGCTTTTGATGTCAATCCTGTGAATTTCAAATCTCAAGATAATACTTAAAATCAAGGAAAATTACTTATGCAAAAAATGGGATTCTCAAAAATTTCAACTTATCATGCTTGATTCCCTAATGTTTTAAAGTTTGAATAATCAAAGTACAAGCACTTATGTCTTAATTCTCAACTTATCAATAGAAATTATAAATCAATCAAAATTAATTCCAATTAGGAGACTGAAGATAATGCAGATTTGAGAACAATGCATAAAGTTAAAGAAAATTTCAGGGATTTCACAGATAATATAAAGATTTAAAGTAAGTTTCCCCTCCACACTTAAGATGTACATTGCCCTCAATGTACAAAGATACATAAATAGCAAGAGAAGCATAATATCATAAGATAGGGAGAGAGTCCCTGAATTTAGGATGAATTTGTGAGACAGAAATTGGAAGAGTCGGCAGTTGTGGCGGGGTATTCCTATTTTTATTTGAATATGAGCTTAAAGCTCCTTTGCGAAAATATTAATTAGTCGTGGGAATTTTGGATTAATAGAGATTACTCGTTAGGGATTGGCCGATATGAAAGATAGGAAAATTAAACAGTAGAAAAATAAAATAAGTAAACTAAAATAAATAAAATTCTAAAATACTAATAATCAAATGATGAAAAACAAAAAGATAAAATGAACTAAAAATAAAAAGAAATGTAAAAAGGAAAATAAAGGAGAAGAAGTTAGAAGGTGAAAATAGAGATAGGAAGTCACACGGCCGTGTGCGATGAGGTTTCGCTATGTACACGGTCGTGTAGGAAGTCACACGGTCGTGTCTAAATTGACAGTGTTGGCCACGGTTTGGGGACACAGGCATGTGGCGTTGTACAAGCCCGTGTCTAAACTGAAGGGTTGCCACGGCCATGTCGCACGGCCGTGGGGATTTATCGGTGGCCCGTGCTTTGAGAAAAAATTTTCTCTGTTTGTACATGGCCTAGGTACACGACCGTGTCTCTGCTTTAAATGTTCACACGGCCTTGGACACACCCGTGGGCATGGCCTTATGGTCCTAAATTTCTGTAAAAAAGGGTTAGTTAATATATTAAAAAAATTAAAATCAAAAATAAAAGAAAAGTTACTAAGTTAGTGCTCGAGTTGCCTCCTGAAAAGCGCTTATTTAGAGTCTAAGCTCGACTATGCTCAAGCTTGGTCGGTCACGGCGGTTTGAAGAGTTGATACTCCTCTATCCTGTTTAAAACTTTATTTTCAATGTAAGATTTGAGTTGAGTGTGGTTTACCTTAAAAGTGCCGAGTGACTCATGTTTTATCTCTACTGTACCATAGGGGAAGATTTTCATTACCGTGAAGTAAGGTGTATCACTTTTATGCTCTTTTGAATTCAAGATTTGAGGATCGTCTTCCCCTAAGATTACCTTATCCCCTACTTTGAGTTGATTCGTTTGTACCTGAAGGTTGTCTTGGTGATGCTCTGGGTTGGTGTGGCATATTTTGGGCTTTTCGTGATAGTTCAGCCACTTATCTAGTTCCACAATCTGAAGCATTCGCTTTCCAGGTGCGTCTCCCTTGGATGGACTTGTCATTGATTGAGTTGCCTTTATGTGGAGTGTATCCTGCACAGAAGGTTGGATGGTGAGATTATTCTTTTTACAAGGACTCGTGACTATATTATTATCAACAGTCTTATTCGAGTTTCGAGCTTGTAAAGTAACTTTGTCATCACCTACACGTAGTGTAAGTTCACCTGTTCCTAAATCAATTATTGTTCTAGCAGTTGCTAAAAAGGGTCGCCCTAGAATTAAGGGTACATTATTATCCTCCTTAATGTCTAAAACAACAAAGTCAACTGGGAATATAAATTTATCAATTTTGACGAGCACATCTTCAATTATTCCCTTAGGAGACCTAATAGTTTTATCAGCCAGTTGAATGCTCATCTTAGTTTGCTTAGGTTTTCTAAGACCTAGTTGTTTAAACAATTTATAAGACATGACATTTATACTAGCCCCTAAATCAGCTAAAGCATTTTTGGTGTCTAGGCTACCAAATAAACAAGGAATAGTAAAACTCTCTGGATCTTTCAGTTTGGTTGGCAGTTTATTTCAGAATAGCTGAGCATTCCTCGTTGAGTTCCATTGTGAACAATTCTTCCAACTTCCTTTTATTTGTGAGAAATTCTTCTAAAAATTTTTCATACTTTGGCATCTGCGAAATTGCTTCAACAAATGGTAAGTTGATATGTAATTTCTTTAAGAGTTTAAGAAACTTACCGAATTGCTCATCTGTGCGGTCTCTCTTTAGCGCGATTGGGTATGGGATACGAGGTTTATATTCTTTGACAATTTTATCTGTGGAACTTACCTCGTTTTTTCCTTTACTTACCACATGCTCCTTGCATGACTTTGGGTTGGTTTTGGTTAACCCCCTATTATCTATCGTATCCACGGTATTGAATTGCTCTTTAGGGTTAGTTTCAGTGTTGCTTGGTAACTCACCTTGCGGTCTTTCAGAGATTAGCTTGGCGAGCTGGCCTATTTGAGTTTTAAGTCTTTGAATAGATGCTTGCTGGTTCCTCAGTGCCGTTTCGGTGTTTTGGAAATGTGTTTTTGATACGATAATAAATTTTGTGAGCATCTCTTCAAGGTTCGACTTTTTCTCTTGTTGGAATGGTGGCTGTTGAAATCCTAGAGGAGGTGGTTGTCTTTGAATTCCTTATCATTCCCATGAAAAATTGGGGTGACTCCGCCAACCTGCATTATAAGTATTACTATAAGGGTTATTTTGAAGTCTAGAATTGTTACCCATATAGTTGGATTGCTCAGTTTCCATGCCATATCTATAAGAGGAGTAATCTGGATTGAACATATTTCCCTGGTTTGCATCACACTGCATCACTGGATGTGCCTGCGTAGAACCAACAAAATTATCAAACTTTTTATTTAAAAGTTCTACCTGGTTAGTAAGCATGGTGATAGCATCAATATTATAAACTCCTGCAGCTTTTGTCGGCTTTGTCCTCATGACTTGCCACTGATAGTTATTCAGTGACATCTCTTCTATAAACTCATAAGCTGTTTCTGGTGTTTTATTGTTGATTGTTCCTCCGACGGCCACATCGATCATCTGCCTTGTTGATGGATTCAAACCGTTGTGAAAGGTTTGAACTTGTAACCACAATAGCAACCCATAGTGAGGGCACCTTCTCAAAAGATCTTTGTATCTCTCCCAGGCATCGTAAAGTGTCACTAGATCCATCTGCACAAAAGAAGAGATATCGTTTCGCAATTTAGATGTTTTAGCTGGAGGAAAATATTTAAGTAAAAATTTTTCGGTCATCTGTTCCCATGTAGTGATTGAGCCTCGTGGTAGAGAATTTAACCACTGTTTAGCCTTGTTTCTCAAGGAGAATGGGAATAGCCTAAGATGAATGGCATCATCAGAAATGCCATTTATTTTGAATGTATCGTATATTTCTAAGAAATTAGCTAGATGCGAGTTAGGATCCTCATCTTGCAAACCATCAAACTGAACAAATTGCTATATCATTTGTGTTAGGTTTCAGTTCAAAATTATTTGTAGCAATAGTAGGCCTAACAATGCTAGATTTAGTGCCTGCTAAATTAGGTCTAGCATAATCATACATAGTACGCGAAGCAGGATTTTGCTCAACAGGATTTGCCGCTACTACAGGAAGTAGCTGATTATCCTGATTTGCTTCCATTTCTTCAGTAGGTTCATGTTCTTCTTCGTGTCCTTCTTCTGGATATTGCAAACTTTTTCTTATCTCTTGGCGAGTTCGACGAACTGTCGCTTCTAAATCGTCGTCGAAAAGTAATGGTCCTCCTGGGTTTCTTCTAGTCATAAACTAGAGATACCTAGAAAGGAAAAAGCAAAAAAAATAAAATAAATAAAAATAAAAGCTGAAAATAAATAAAAATAGTAATGGCTAAAGTAATAGAAATCAAGTTTTCTTAATATTTTAGTTCCCCAGCAACGGTGCCAAAAACTTGATACTCGCGATATTAAGTAATAAAATTTATAAAAACTGATCACACCAAAAACTAACTAATATCACGATTTTAAGGCAAGCGCACCTATCGAACAGTAGTATAGTTTAGCGGTAAGACCGAGTTATCGTACTCAAGGGAACCAAAAGTACTAGTACTCACTTCCTTTCTATTATCTAACCTAAAAGTAAAAGAGGTTTGTATGAAACTAATTCTAAAACTAACTAAAAGTGCACAAGAAGTAAATTGGGGAAAGACTTTTGGGAAAAGCTAATTGATATAAGCAATACTTAAGGGAGAATCACCTAGACTTCACTTGTTATTGACTTCTTGAACTAGACAATTTCTTCACTTGACTTGATCTGTAGAGATCCCTAACTTATGTTAATACCTCCGTTGAGGATAAGAACAACTAATCCTAGGTGGTTAACTAAAGTTTCTTTATTAATTAACATCCTTAGGTTGCATTAATTCAATTTATGGATCCCCCTATTAGGTTTGACCCTAATCCGGCAGATTTATGTCGCCTTATGTCTAGGGTTGCATGCAACTCCGCTTAATTATGTTAGATCTACTCTTAAAACAGGGACTTTTGCTCCACTGCCTAAGCACATCAGTTTCTTGAAGTAATACCTAGGACTATTAAATCAAGAACGAGGAACACATAATTAAGAACAATTCAAGTATTTATCACATAATTCAAGAATAAATAATAACAAGATCTGTCTTAGGTTTCATCCCCCTCAAGTATTTGAGAGGTTTAGTTCATAATTAATAAAGAAGACATCTTAGAAGAAATAAGATAACAAACATAAAGAACCTAAAAACCTCTAAAGGAATTTAGGGAGATCCTCTGTCTTGTAGCTTCTAGGATGAATCAATCGGCTTCCCTTGGAGTAATTCCTTACTTCCACTCCTTGTGTTGGCAGAAAGAAGGCGCACATTTTTTGGGAGAAAAGAGTACTCCCTTAGCGGGAAATAAGCACACCCTTAAAGTTGCCTCCTAGAGTCTTTATATAGAGTTTTAGAATAGCTTTCTTAGCCCCTAAGTATCCTTTTTCGAGTAGAATTGAACTTCCTCACGATAGGGACACGCCCGTGTGCTACGCTCGTGTGGATCGATAAGAGGCCGTGTGCGGGCTTGTTGATGGTGGCACGGCTGTGTGGTCTGGCCGTGCTTGTCGGGGTTGGGCCGTGTTGGACTTTATGTGGCACGGCCGTGTGCCACAGCCGTGTGGTGAATCCCTGAGCCGTGTCATTTTCTCATTTTGGCCCATTTTCTCTGTTTTTGGCCCGTTTCTCGTTCTTTTCTCTTCCCTATGCTCTCCTGAGTATAAGACAAGAAATAGAAGGATTAAGAGCACCAATTCTCACAAATCTAATGATAATTCATCCAAAATATAGGCTAAACATGAGGTAAAAATATGTATAATTTATCGTTTATCAGATAGCTATTAGGATTGTCCACGACCCTCTGAGTATTGGGACTACCCTCGACCCTCTAGGTATTAGGGTTAATAGTATGCAGATAAATTGCCAGTCTCATATATTACGTAACAAAGCTAGCGTATAAGTTGTACTGTGCAATACGGCAAACTGCAATACAGACATACAGTATGAACTGCCAGATCAGATAGTAGTACGTAGCGTTGCTAACGTACATGTGGTACAATACAATGCAGTAATCCGCTATACCGATAGGTTGTAGTAAAACTGCTAGTTCAGTCAATGGTACGTAGCGTAGCTAATGTATATGCGATACAATGTAATACAGTAATCCGCTATATCGATATAATGTCATCCCGGGTTGCCTAGCAATGATGACCATCCGCATTGTCCATGACCCTCAGGGTATTGGGACCGCCCACGACCCTCTGGGTATTATGGGCTAATAACCAACAGATCAGTTGCCAGTTCAATCTCGTCAATCTCCCTTCTCTTCAAAAATCCCACCCAAAATAGTTTATGCAAATGTATGGATGTATGCAGTCAGATGTACACACTCAGAAAACCAGTCTTAGATAGTCAATCAGAAACAGACACTCACGTTCAATTAGACAGTTACGTAATCAGATATTTGCACACTCATAGCTCAAACTCAATATCAAGCTCATCACACAGCCAATCACAAATAACACACATTTCAAGCTCAAAATAGAGTCATAATTACCCTCAATAAAGCTTAGTCGAAAGTTGGAACACACAGGGTTGCAATTACAATTAAATTCGACCTAAAACCTTATTTTGCGAGATAGGGCCACACGCCCGTGTGCTCTGGCCGTGTAGAGTAATCAAGGTCGTGTGGGGTCCAAACCCCCGTATGAAGGGTTGTACACGGGCATGTGTCAGAGGTACACGGGCGTGAGTCAGAAGTACACGGCCGTGTGAAACAGGGACACAGCTATGTGATCAAACCGTGTAACTTGCTGTTCATGTTTACTAAAATTAGGTGCAGGGCAGGCACGTCTATGTGAGGGTATCACACACCCGTGTGCCTACCAGACACAGCCATACGTCTCGAAACACAAGCCCGTGTGAGATCCTTAAATCCTCAAATTAGCCACACGGCCGTGTGGCCAGGCCGTGTGACTCCAAATCTCAAATCCCTAGTTTCCAAACCCATACATCCGTGTGTCCAAGGGACACGGCCATGTGAATTCTGGCAAAATCCCCAAATCGACCACATAATCGTGTGGCCAGGCTGTGTGACACCCAAAATTGACCGAAAACCTTAGTTCCCAAATCCACAAGGTCGTGTGCCTCGCCATCACAGATATAACGAAACCACACTAAAATAGCTCTAAAACCGCCGTTTAAGCCACCATAACCATCCCAACCTTTGCCCTATTAAAATACATCAGAAAACAGTGATTTCCCTTCACTTTTATCGTCTAAAAACCCAAAACCAACGGGCTAGCATACGGTTAAGAAAAGTTGAAAGCAAAGATTCATAAAACAAAATAAACATATAAAAACTATAGATAAGGTTCGAATCCCACACCTGTTATGCGATCGAAGATAATGACATAGGAGCAGAATTTCTAAAATCCACAAGCCAGAATCGTTTTTGAGAATTTATTTTAGAAAGCAAAAGAAACAAAAGTTGAAAAGCAAGAGAAGGAAAACGTGAAAACAAAAACAAAAATAAATATAAAAAATAAAATAGAATGATTATAAAAAAATAAATAAAAATTAAAAGCAAAACAAAATACTAATTTAAAGCCAATCAAAATAAAATGTTTCCAATATACACACATAACACTCAAACCCACAACCTTAAGGTTCGCTAACACTCACTTAACTACTAGACCAACAGGCCCATTCTGGTCATTAGAATGCACAACTTTAACTCATATGTGCATCTTCCTCACTGTTCCTATACACAACGCAAAACTTCTAAGCCCAAAATTCGAGGTGTTACATTTACTATGGTAATCTAATTTTACTTGAGTGCTTCACTAAGCCACTAAAGTTTCAAGTGGATGGGCTTTTCCGTATGTTCCATGAATCGAGCCAGTTTAAGTAAGTTTAATGAGTTCATTTAATCAATTGACCTCTATGAGATGTTCTGTGTACATTCGTCACGGATTTTGATCCACGACCTGTGACACTCATATGCAACTACCATATTATGTATTGGCCTCAAACTTAAACCCCTACTCAAGCCTCTTACCACCATGACCCACGCCTAACCTAGAAACCTCATATGCACTATATCACCATTTCTAATCCCTACCAGCAGTCCTCCTAATAAGTCCTTTAAATTAACACCCATAACCAAACCAGCAGTCAGTAACAAAAAAAAAAAAGAAACAAAGAAGTAATTAAAAGGATGAGTCGTCCCTTAATAGATATTTGAAAATTTTAAAGTATCAGTCAAAATATCGATAGTGGGGTAACCATTAGCGTCGAGAGAAGCCGCGAGTTAAAATCGGTGGCTGATTGAATGGCAGGTGAAAGGTAACCTTAAAACGGAATGAGACAGCCAATACTGCACCGAGAAGATTTAGAGTTGGAACAATCTCTGTTTCTTCATGGGTTGCAATGAAGAAGATCATTGTATATATATAAACTTTTCTATTTCAAAATAATAAAAAAAAAGAAAACTTTGATTGAAAATGAAAATACCTTTTGATCCTAAGCCACTAGTGTTTCTTTTGATCATTCACACTCAAACATGGAGAAATAACCATTGGGGTTAGATTGTTTTTTTGTTGGCTTTATAAGTAATCAAAACTCAATCAACCATTAACCTGTTTTATTTTTCTTATTGCTCTCAAAGTATGTTGCACATTTTTGTTTTCTTTGCACTAATAAAAAATGATAAGAAAATGAATGATTTGAAGAGTAGTAAATAAGGGAAGGGATGAGGGGAAAACAAAGGCATTATAAAAATAAAAATGTCATCTTTGAACTTAGAGAATGCTTTGATCCTTCAACTTCAACAAATTAAATTGAAAGTGTTGGTGTTGGTGAAGGTGTTGAAGATCTTTACCAATTGAAAAGGCCACTAGAGTAGGATGGCAGCATGGCAGCAACGGTGGCAGTGACGATAGGTAAGTTGAGTGAAGAAGATGAAGAGGGAAATGGAGGAAAAAAGTGAGAATGAATAAAAGAAAGTGAAAAAAAAGAAAAAAAAGAAAGGGTAAACTACACCAGATGCCACTGAACTTTGGTTAATTTATAATTTTATCTATCAACCTTTTAAAACTTACAAAGATACTACTAGCATTATCGTGTTGTTACAAAAATGTCACTTAATTGTTTACTACCATTACTGAAGTAATGTGCGTCTGGCGTGGCACGTTAAATGTGCTACATGTTTAAAAAATTTATTTTTTTTCCTTTTTTAACATTAAAATATTTTTTATTTCTTTATTTATTTTTCCATATTTTCTCTCTCTTTTCCCTTTTTCTTATTTTCCTTTTCATGTTCTTTCTCTTCCTAGCAAACCTTAGTTGCCACTAATTTCACCACTGTAGGTGGCTTTCCCCGAACACCAAACCCACTAGTGGATTTCCCAATGTTGTCCCTTGATTTCGATAAGCCCAACCCCTACCTTTTCTATCCTTCTAGAAACATAAACCCAAATCGAAACCCATTGAAGATGAGATGGCTAAACCAGTGGAGCAAGTCTAAGGCGTGAAACCAATGGTAGGGATCAAACATGATGAAGTTGATTTCGAGGGATGCATCGACATGCAGGGGGTAGTAGTGGATAATCCAAGAATGAACTTGTTAGGAAAAATCATGCTTTAAAATGATAACCTCATCTCCATCAACAACGAAACGCACTTCTGGAACAACCACTGCCACGACAATTGCAACGATTGTAGATATTGCGATGACGACAATATTGCCTCATCCTTCTCCACCGTTTCAATATATTGATGCACTGCCTAAGACACAATATGAGCTTAAAAAGCCTAAATGTATTCAATGCAGCAAAATTGCCCATTCTAGGTGAAAGGGAAATCTTTTTTATTTGTTGTTTTAATTTTATTTTCATATGTAGTTATGATTTTTTTTTTGTAGCAATTTCCCCCAAAAGAACAAATGAATTTAGTTTGGTTGTCAAATGTTATTATCCAATTTTTGTTTGGTCAAAAGTTGCAGGACTCTCGTAAAATTTGCAAACTTTGTAATTTAGTTTAAATATTTGATTAGTATAGTCCATTTGAGTTCTAACAAATTTATGATTGGTATTTGAAAATAATTCTTTTAGGGGTTTGTTGGGAAGAGAAAGAACACAAAAAAAGAAAAAGAAGGGAAAAGAGAGGGGAAAAAAAGGAAAAAATAAATAAATAAACAAATAAGGAAATAAATATTTTAATATTAAGAAAAAGGAAAAAAAATTAAACACATGGTACATTTGACGCATGTTACCAAATAATGATAGTAAATGGTTGAGTGGTATGTTTGTAATAATGCAATAATGTTAGTGGCATATTTATAAGTTTAAAAAGGTTGGTAGCAAAAATTATAAATTAACCAAAGTTGACTGGCATCTGGTGCGATTTACCCTAAAAGAAAAAATAAAAAACGTGGAAAGAGAAAAAGAATTAAGGAAAAAACATAAGTTTCGGGGCTCACAATAAAAAAAATTAAAAAATTAAAGACATGATATCCAAGTCAGCATTTAACGTGCTACGTGTTATTTTCGTTACACTTTTAACGGCAGATAATGGTAAGTGACCAAATTGTTATCAACTGGTAACGTTAGTGACTAATCATAATAATTAAAACATCAGTGACCAAAACATAAACATAAACAAACATAAAGGGACTATTTTTGTAGTTTTCCCATTCCTTTTTTATTCTTTCTGTATTGGGCTATTTCCCTTCTTTTAAAGCCCATCACATTAAAACAAAACAAAACAATACAAAAACAAAAAACCTTTGCAACTTAAACCTGTTTAGAGCTTTTGAAGTTATTCTCACAATGGCGGACTCGCAGCTGAAACAATGCCAATGGAACATACGTAGCAGTCAATACCTCGGAGAAATCTCAGCCCTTTGTTTTCTTCACCTTCCCTCTCATCTCTCTTCTTTCCCTTTTCTCCTCGCCGGTATAACTTTTCTTCCTTCAAAAACACCACTTCCTCCCCAAAATTTTTCTTTTATTTTAAAGCCTTAATTATTATTTTTACTCTTTCGATGTCAGGTACTGGTTCTCAAGTTCTTCTTTATGATCTAGAATCATCAATGATGATAAAATCTTTTCAAGTCTTTGAAGGCATTCGCGTACATGGACTCATTTGTAGCTTGCTTGATAATACTACTTTAGCTTGTAAAGTTGTTGTTTGTGGTGAAAAGAGAGTAAAGTTATTTAATTTAACCTTTGAATTGGTGTCTAAATCAAATACCCAGAGTGAGTTTTGCGTCGACTTGTGTTTAATTCACTCTTTGCCCAGATTTACTCATTGGGTTCTTGATGTTTTGTTCTTAAAGGTAAAGTTTTTATTTTTTATTTGTATTTTTATTTGAATACTTTGGTTTAAAAGTTTGAACTTGGTTTTTCAATGTTTCATTGGTGGTTAGGACCATTGTCTTGCTATTGGATGTAGTGACAACTCTGTTCATGTTTGGGATATGTTAAAGTTTAGTTTGGTTCTTCAAGTTCCATCTCCAGGTTAGTTGTATTTAAATTATGGGAATCTTTTATATACCTAATTCACCATTTTCATGTTGTTACAGCAAGTGTTTGAGTTTTTTTGTTGATTAATTTTTGAAAAAAAGAAGCTTTATTTCCTTTTGTAACGTTTATCCTTGCACATTCCTTTTAACTTATATGTAGATAGGTGCCTTTTGTATTCCATGCGGTTATGGGGTGACAATCTTGAGGCTCTTCGAATTGCTTCTGGTACAATTTATAATGAGGTGGCTTGTCTTTCCTTGTGATGAATACTTCTCTTTCTCTGAAATGCTTTCTCATTCATTGAATCCCTTTTAGTGATTTAGTAGATAAAACATCCCTTGATTTTCCAATTATAAGTTCTTTTTGGTTGGAATCAATGTATTAATTCTTTCGGAGTTCATAGCTGCCCCTCTCAACAATGCCAGCTCCAGGACTTAAGAACTTCATGAAAGTACAATGGTCAATTATAAGTTTTTTCTGGTTCTTGCTTACGGTATATGATTCTCAGCCTTTGAAATAACACAAGTATGGTGGTAAAAGTATCATAGAGACCCCTGTACTGTAAGTTAGATTGCATTTTGCTACCTTTACTAAAAAATGGGCAAATTAGTCCTTGTACATTAGATCGAAGAGCAAATTGATCCTTTCTGTTAAAATCTTATCTATTTTTATCTATTTTTACTGTTAAAAACTAATGTGGCTCACAGAGTAACTAGTTAGTTTCATGTGACGTGCCACGTGTACCTTATTCCAACATACAGGAACCAATTTTTAATGATAGAGTTGGATGGAAATTTTAACAAAAGGACCGATTTGCTTTTTGAACTAAGTATAGGGGCTAATTTGCCCCTTTTTTTGAGTAGAGGGAGCGAAATGCATTTTGACTCTTAGTACAAGGCCTCTATGGTACTTTTACCTCAATATGGTCCTTGGCCAGTAACAAGTTAAATGATGGTGAACCTTGGTTGTTTTCATAATGTACTCATTATTATCATCCTTAAAGGGTTACACTTTGTAGGGGTAAACTTCAATACTACTCACCACTAGCATTAAGTGATCTCTTACTAACCAAATGAGTTTGAGCAGATTATAGTCTGGAAAGTCATTTGTCAACATGATTCACCGACTTCAACAAGTTCTGTGAAAGGTTGCATGAATTTAAGCAGCTCAAATTCCAACTTTGCCAAGTGTTATGATCAGCAGTATAAAGCTGTTCATATATGTAGACTTGTGGGACATGAAGGTTCAATATTTCGCATTGTCTGGTCTTCCAATGGAGTCAAACTTGTTTCCGTGTCAGATGATCGGAGGTGAATAGGTTTTTTTAGTACTTTGTTTCTATTTGTTCTACTTAATTGGGTTTATGTAATGGGTTAATATGGTTTCTTTATCCATGAAGTGCTCGTATCTGGACAATACATGATCATGATGATAGAAGGGAGATTGTTGGTCCTGTGCTTTTTGGCCACAGTGCACGGATTTGGGACTGCTGTATTTCTGATCATGTAAGATTCATGTAATCCTGTTGAACTAGTACTTGCTCTATTCTTTCTGGTATATGTAAAATATAAGAACAGATAACTAAAAAAAATATCTGTGATCTGTTTAAACTGATCTCTTTTATTATTATTATTTCTGTTAGTTAATTGTTACTGCTGGTGAGGACTGCACGTGTCGTGTGTGGGGTCTGGATGGAAAGCAGCTTAGGATGATTAAGGAACATATGTAAGTTGCGATTCCAGATTTTTGTCCTCGAGTTTGTTTCTTCTTTTGTGATATTCTATGTGATGTTATACATTGAAGTCTTTGTTGAATTAGCCCTAAAGCGGATCAAACTAGTATTTTATTACAATATAGATATACTAGTATTTTATTACAATATAGATAAATTACTAGAATATTTTTAATGGTGCAGAGGAAGAGGCATTTGGCGATGTTTATATGATCCAAATTCTTCACTTCTTGTTACTGCTGGGTTTGACTCTGCTATTAAAGTTCACCGGTTGCACACTCCTGTTTGTAAGACATTGGACTTGGGAGGAGATGCTGATTCTGAAGATATAATTGAGGGAGCACAGATAAGCACTACTTGCATCCCAAATTCAATGGAGCATGCTGGACTCATGGACAGGTAAAGTTTTTTCAATGTATTGGACTGTAAAACTTTCTGGCATATTACCTTTGAAAATTAACATGCCGCCGAGATTCTATTAGTGTTCTCAGCCATATAAAACCTTACTTTATAAATTAGAAAAATGTTTGTTATAACTTCTGTATGGATCATAGATAGCAATATGTAAGCTTTCCTAGCTCGTGGCACTCTGATTGACATATGATATATCGATGCCTCTAAAAGTTATAAGTGTTGACTTTTCATGTTATATGCGCTGAATATCTGGTAGTTGCTATGATATCTTTATTGAAGGATCAAAACTTGTGCCTTGTGGATCACAAACTTCTGTTGATTTTGTATTGACTGGTTATTTTGTATCATATTCTTACGATGGTCAATTTTCATTGTTCGTTCTGTTGTTGCAGCAAAAGTGAATATGTGCGCTCCTTGTATTTTAAATGTGAAGATACCATTTATGTTGCTACGAATCACGGTTATCTCTATCATGCTCTATTATCTGAGACAGGGGATGTCAAATGGACTGAACTGGTCCGTGTCAATGGAGAGGTTCCAATTGTTTGTATGGATCTGTTGTCAGCAAGCCTTTCCAGAAATAATTGCAGTATAGATGATTGGGTTGCTGTTGGAGATGGTAAAGGAAACATGACTGTTGTTGGTATCACTGGTAATCCTTCCTCACCCAAAGTGGCCTTCACCTTTGCTTGGCCAGCTGGAGCGGAGAGGCAACTCTTAGGAACTTACTGGTGTAAGTCACTCGGATGTAGGTAATAACTTTTCTTTATTGATTAGATTATATCTCGATTTTGATTATCTGGCAGTTATTGCTTGCCTGAGCCGTAAAAACCTATATGCTTGACTCTGAATTTTAAACATATTTATTTATTATTTACTCATTTATAAACCTGTTTGCCAGTTTACTAATATGATAATAGGGTTAAACCACTATTTGGCGCTTGAACTTAGCAATAATTCTCACATTGAGGTCTGAACTTTTTTTTTGGTCAAGTTAGTTCCTGAACTTGATAATTGTTCCCACATTGAGGCTTGAACTTTTTTTTTTCCAAGTTAGTCCCTGAACTTGGTAATTGTTCTCGTATTGGGGCCTGAACTTGGCAAATGTTCCCACATTGAGGCTTGAACTTTAGAGTTCAAGGAAATATCAGGGACTCACTTGGACAAAAAAAGTTCAAGCCCTAATGTGGGAACAATTGCCAAGTTCAAGCCCTAAAAAGTGACATAACCCATGATAGTATGATCGGTAAAGAAGTGACTAGCTCTTATGCTGCATTGTCTGATGCAGAATCTGTAAATTTACTGCTGATAATCTGGCATTGTCAGTTGAGAGACATATTTGGTATCATGCTTTACTTTGAAGATGTAGAGGATTTTGAAATATCATCTTTTCTGTTAACTAGGTATGTCTTCACCACTGATCCCAGAGGAGTTTTGAAGCTGTGGAGGCTGTATGACCCCTTGATATCTGTTTGTCAGGATTCTCAAAGAATATCCCTTATAGCTGAATTCCCTTCAAGCTTTGGAATACGAATTATGTGTTTGGATGCCTCATTTGAGGAAGAGGTATGTATTACCCTTTCTTTTTTCTGTTTTTTTCCTTTCTTTTTTCTTTGTTTACAAGAAGAAGAAGATATATGAATGTTTGTACTAAATATTATGTAATGTATGTTGTACTTAAAACTTTTGTAGGTACTAGTCTGTGGAGATCTGCGTGGTAATCTGATTCTGTTCCCTTTATCAAAAGACCTATTGCTATGCACGGCTGCCACTTCAGGTGTGAAGATATCTCCACTAAGTTATTTCAAAGGAGCTCATGGGATTTCGACAGTGTCCAACATTTCAGTTTCTAGATTGAGTCACGGTCAAGTTGAAATCCGAACGGTAATATGATCTAAGTTCTCTGTAAAAGGAAAATATTGGAATAATAACTCTTAACATTTTCTTTTGGGTCATTGTTTTCTCTAGTAAGTTTTTACTGAGGAAAAGAGAAAATTCTTGTTAAGGAATTCATATGAACATCCATAAGCCTTAAGAAAGGGAAAAACTGTAGGCCTTTGGGAAATGGCTTGTTGCATGTCTGCCTGTATGCACATGTATTTCTTCACGTTCAAGCATTTGTTAGTATGTTAATTATTTTCCCATTTTCCTTTCTTTTTTATTTTCAGACTGGAGCAGATGGGTGCATATGTTATTTAGAATACGATAAGGACCAAGAAAGTTTTGAATTTATAGGAATGAAACAATTGAAAGAATTGAGTTTGATTGAATCTGTCTCCGCTGATTTCAAGTCTGCTGATGATCTGGCAAACTGCAACTATGCTGCTGGTTTTGCTTCAACGGATTTCATAATATGGAATTTGATGACTGAGGCAAAGGTATTCGTGCCCCCACCCCTCCATACAAGTCTCTTTAGGTCATATATTTCGATTGCTAAATGTTTTCATTGGCACAGGTTTTGCAAATTCCATGTGGGGGATGGCGACGTCCTCATTCCTATTACCTTGGTGATGTACCGGAGATGAGGAACTGTTTTGCATACGTCAAGGTATGTTTACTTATATATTTTTTACATCTTCATCCTTTGAGAAACATTGGAAAATGCAAATTATTACTTTAATTTATGTGATACACCTGTCTAAGATTGTTGACTTGTATAATAAGGCAACATTGTCAAGCACTCACCTGAAGCCACATCCTTGATATTTCATGGACCATAAAGCATATTCTAGCTCATGTTTCCTTCCTCAAGTTTGTATATCATTTTTTTTTTCCAATAATTTTTACAGGACGAAATTATCTATATTCATAGGCATTGGTTACCAGGAGGCGGGAAAACAAAATTCCCTCGGAATTTACACTTACAGTTTCATGGGAGAGAGATGCATTCTTTATGCTTTGTTTCTGAAAATTCGCAAGTTCAAGGAAATGAAGAGGAAAACTTAGTTGACAAATCTAGTTGGATTGCAACTGGATGTGAAGATGGAACTGTGAGGTTAACTAGGTATGTTGAAAGTTATCCGGCCTTTAGAATGGGGCGGAATGCTTCGTCATTTTGTACATGTATTTTGTTTTATTGGAGAAACTGGGGCATGCTGCTATGTCATGCACTTGTGTACTGTAAAAGACACATACCTTTTATGTCTGTCCCATATGTTATTCCCTTGTTTCTCATTGATTCTTGCCCTTTAATAGAGAATCTGATCGTGTTTCGGGTGATTAGGTTTGCTTCAGAAATGGAGAATTGGTCTGCATCTAAATTGCTTGGGGAACATGTTGGTGGATCTGCTGTTAGATCAATATGCTTCGTGTCAAAGACACATATAATTCCTTCCGATGTATCCAGCACGCCTGGCTTGGAAAAGGGACAAAACGACACTTCAGATGGCAAACAAAATACATGTTTGCTGGTTTCCGTTGGTGCAAAGCGTGTTCTGACAACTTGGTTACTAAGGAATAGGAGTCTGGACAAGGAGGAAGAAATATACCCTGAACAAAAGCTCAACAGATGTGAAACCGGGTGTAAACCAACGGTCAAACAGTGTTCATCGATGTCATTTAGGTGGCTTTCCACGAATATGCCAATAAGAAGTCCTAGCATGGAAGGAAAAGAAAAAACCGTGAGTGCTGCCAACAAAATTTCTAGCCTTGATAGTGATGCAAAGACTGAATCAATTTTTATAGAGAAAGAGGGAACAAAGTCAAAAACTTGCTTGGTGAATAAGTATGAAGATGATTGGAGATACCTTGCTGTAACTGCTTTTCTTGTTAAATGTGCCGGTTCCAGGTAAGCTCCGATTTTTCCTGCCTTTTGTTCGCTTTGTTTAATTTATTTAAGGAAAGAAACTATTCCCTTTTGTCTCTATTGCAGGTTGACTGTCTGTTTTGTTGTCGTTGCTTGTTCAGATGCCACATTAACATTGCAGGCTCTGGTCTTACCACATAGATTATGGTATTCACAAAGGCTCATTATTAATTCCAGTTTCAGTACCTCTGTGTGCATCATGAAATTTAATTTACTCCCTTATAATTTCAGGTTCGATGTTGCTATATTAGCTTCGATGCCATCCCCTGTTTTAGCATTGCAGCATGCAGTTGTCCCTTTCTATAATTTAACCCAGATTAGCAGCACGTACCTTGTGATAAGTGGAGCTACTGATGGCAGTATCGCCTTTTGGGACATAACTGAGAGTGTTAAAACCTTTGTTCAACGAGTATCTAGTCTTAATATAGAGAAGTTCATTGATTGTCAGAAACGGCCACGTACAGGAAGAGGAAGTCAAGGAGGACGGCAATGGAGATCACTGAACAGTAGCATGTCTAAGAGAAGATTCGGTGGTGACTCGGTAACTAGAAAAGCGGGAGATGTGGATAATAGCGATTCAAATATTACACCTGACACATCTTCGGAATTAAATGACCTTCAAAAGAGGTCGAAGAACTGTTCTCAAGCCAAGCATGACACTTTGCTCGAGCCAGAGACCAGCAGAACTGATTCCTTAGCCGAGATATGTGAAATACAGCCTATACGTGTTATGAATAATGTACACCAATCTGGTGTGAATTGTCTCCACGTTTCAGGGGATTTCCAAGGTTCTGAGAACTGTTATTTGTTAAATATTGTTAGCGGGGGTGATGACCAAGCAGTTCATTGTCTTCAACTGAAGCTGACACTGTCATCGACTGAGTTAGATGCTAAAGTTGTGACCTCGGAAACAATAAGATCAACCATTCAGTCCGAAAGTATTGAGAACATTGTAGATTGTAACAATAAGAACCAGGCCCCGAATCACATCAGATTCCTCAATCAATATAGAATCCCCTCGGCTCATAGTTCTGCTATAAAAGGTCCCGTTGTCCTTGTTTGAAAGTAATCCAATATGTGCATTAATTTACTTAATTGTGTTTCAACTTGCGATATCTTTGGTTCTGGTTGACATCGTCTTTAGCAACTGCGCTTCTTATAGGCTTTCAGTTACCAGCAGTCAGTGCCCCACAGGCCTTGTACTAACAGCAAGTTTTTATTCAATGAAGGCATTTGGACAGATGGGACCTGGGTGTTTTCCACCGGTCTTGATCAGCGCATCAGGTGTTGGCTTGTTGGTGAGCACGGTGAACTAACCGAGCATGCTCTTCTAATCATTAGCGTACCGGAGCCAGAAGCATTAGATGCAAGAGCATGTGGCAGGTCAGTTTAGCATTTATCTGCAATTTTTAGATCGTCGGCAATCCTTTATTACAGTTTAAATCTAATCATGGTTCTTTTAATCGGTGTTTGTTAGGAACCACTATCAGATTGCCATTTCCGGAAGAGGGATGCAGATGGTTGAGTTCTTCCTACCTAAACAATAAAAAGATCTCACAGAAGTCGCAACATACAGGATATAGGTACCACCTTGTTGTGCAACTATTTTTGTGCCAGTTCCACACTCATTTAACAGTTTACATATAGCTGTCTGACCCGGATTAGTCAACCATTTTCCCCCGAGTACCAGTTGACCCGTGAATCCAAAGAGGACGGTCTGACTTACCATGTTTTCTATTTCCGTTTACGAGCAAAGTGCCTTCAGACTTGGCTCATTTAACCCTAACCAGGACGGATCAAGGGTTACATTACATTACATCTTACAGTACTAATATGTAAAATTCAATGAAAATATGAGTGTCATTACTTTGATTCTAGTTTCAATCAGTACAATCTATTTTGTATTTTTTTTCAAATGGTTGAGATTTTTAGCTGCCTAATAAACCTCGAGTTGGTTCATGTTTAGTTGTGTCAAAGTCAAAGGGTGCCTGTATCGACTAAGTATTAGCTCAGTTAACATAATTGGCAAAGGTGGAAGTCTTGGATTTTGAGTACCCACGGTTGAGATCAACCGTACTTAATTATGTGTCAATTATATATATGCGGGTTTTCAAGTCTTACCTTATGCTGTTGTAATGTGTGAGCTTTAGTTTGGTTAGTTAATCTTTGTATGGATTGTTTCGTTTCTTAATTTGTTTATATTGTAATTATTTGATTATACACTTTGATTAAATTGAGTTAAATTGAGTGAAAGAATTTTGAGTCATGAGTTCTATTTTATCATACTAATTCAGTTTGAAATTTTTTTGAATCGAATAGAGTGAAATGAAATTTGAGAGAGTTGAATCGACTTATTGACAATATGAATAAATTTTGAGTTAAAAGAACATAAATACCATATATATATATATATATATATATATATAAACCCTTTTGAAACAAAATAAGAGCTTAAAAAAAAAAGATTATTAGTATGATAAATTTAATTTGATAATTTCTTCATATTTATCATTTATATTTAATATTTTTTTCATAAATTTTAATATTTTTTATAAAATTTGGGGAAAAATAGTTTATAAATATTTTCAATTTTAGAAGATTATTTTAATTTTTTAACTTTTTTGAGGGACTAATTTATATATTTTCAAAGTTTGTAGGAATCTAAAGGGTACTAACATTACTTTGTTATTCGAGTTATTCAAATTATTTGAGTTGTAAAACTCTACCTGAACTCGAAAAATCAAATTGCTCTTTTGAATTTATCTAGAAAAACAATTTTAAAATTGAATTGAATTTTATTTATTTGAGTTTTTACTGATGTAATTGTTTGATTAAAAAATTATATGAAATTTCTTCAAAGGTTACGTTTAAGGCGGCTCCCTTACATTGTATTGGTTTTTAAACAAAAAAACCTTTGAATATCCTTGCAATCATCTCATCATCAATAATATTTTATTGGACGAGAGATCATGAGACTAAAGACGGAAGATTTTTTTTTGGTCCCTCAAAATTTATTCTTTGTTAAAAATAATTCAATTTACTACTTAGCAATTGCAATACCATGTGATAAGCCATAGCTTTGTCTCTTTTTTGAATAAACTGCAAATTAAACACTAGAATAGGTTAATTTGGTTTTAAAATTTTAGGGTGATTTGGGGTTTATTGTTTTAAATTTAGGTTTTTCCAATCAAGTCATTACGATTTAAATTATTTTAGATTTTAATATTTTTAAAGTTTGGATTATTTTGAGTTTATTATTTAGATTTTTAGGTTTTCAAGTCAAGCCATTACGTGTTCCAAATCATTTTAGATTTTGACCACTTTTAAGTTTGGATTATTTGAGATTTAAGTTATGTTTTTATTAACATTTCAATTTTAATTCAATATAAATTCATGTATGTATGTGTAAATATTAATCTTATATATAATAGGCTTAATATAATATTTAGTATCTAAACTTGACACTTTTTATAATTTGGTATCTAAATTTTTTTGACCTAATTTGGTACTTAAACTTTTTTTTGGGGCCCAATTTGGTATTTGAACTTGACAATTTTTTCCCTAATTCGGTTGTCGATACCATTTTTGTGAAAACAAAACGGACGTCGACTTAAAAATATGAACTGGAGTCGCCACCGATCTTTTTTAGGGTGCGATCGGTCACCTCAAAAAGGGGGTTGTTTTTGATAAACTATTTAATTTATTAAAACAACGATTTTGGTCCGCATACCAGAAAAATAGGTTCGGGAGTCTGTTACGCACGGGGAAGGATTAGCACCCCCGATACGCCCAAAAACTGGTACCTTGTTGATTAATTGATGTCTTTGAAGTAGATGATTTGAAAACTTGCAGGAATTTAAAATACAATCCTTATTTGCTTTAAAGTCATTTGGTTTGATTGAAAATGCATATCAAAGGCCAGCTCGCCTTAAGGTAAAACGTCATATCCAATACATTAGGACACGACATTTCGACCTTTGAGGCTGAACTTGCCTTTTATTTGGAGTTCGGGTATTTGATTTTGAAAGGATATTCGAGTACTATGAGTAAACGAGAGAAGTCGAAACCCAATACGTTAGGGCACAATTTCTCGAATTCCTAAGTACCGAACATTGCCTTGGTTTTAGAAAATCTTATCTTGAGATGACAAAATATCACATCCAATGCGTTAGGACGTAACATCTCGAACTCTCGAGAGTAAGTTCTTATGTTAAAAAATTACGCATTTATTTTGAAAGGCTTTTTGGTTACTTAGACTTAAACGGAAAATCGAGACCGAATACGTTAGGGCACGGTTTCCCGAGTGCCTAAATACGAATGTTGTCTTTTATAAAAATCATTAACGTTGGGTAAAAAGGTAATTTGTAAAACGCGTGGTGAAGTGACAATAAGAGCATATATAACAGAAAGAAATGGAGCAAAGAAGTATAAATAAGAGCAACGATAGGATGCAAAAATGATATATAAGCTTTTTGTTCAAATTTCGTGTTTTGAAAAGGATATTTGGAGTATTTAGAATTAAACGAGGAAACCGAAGCCCAATACGTTAGGGCATGGTGCTCGAACTTCTAAACATAAAAACATTGCCTTTATAAAAAGATTTATTTGGCGTAAGGTAAAAAAATGTTGTATAATTCGTGTTAAATTATTTAAAAAAAACAGATGATAGTGATGATGGTAATATAATGTAATAATATAATAATGGAATAATATTAAAAGTAATACTAAATAGAAATATAATAATAATAATGGTAATAATAATACCTAACATTAAGATAAATATAATAATAGTTTTGAAAATATACATATACATAAATATAATATGTACGCGATAATATTAAGGATAATATAGATTAGAAATGATAATGGCACCAAAAAAAAAAGTTATTAATAATACTAGGTAAGTATGTACACAATGTAATATTAAGATGTAAAAAGAAAATATAAGTGTGCTAACAAAACTATAAAGTTAAAACTATAATATGTACATGAAACAATAGTAAAAAACACGGGAATGAAATATGTACATGATACAATAATATTTAGAAGCATATATACGTAAAATATATTAGTATTAAAAATACATATAATATATATTTAAAATATAACATTAGAAAAATAACATGCATAAGGTAATATTAAGATATATACGTTAAAAGAAAATATAATAATATAAAAAAAACTATTGGTAATATTATATATAATATATAAGTATAAGTAAGTATGATAATAACAATGAAATATTAGTGTATGAAAAATATAGTAACAACAACCTAATAGTATTAAGATATATATATATAATATATGTGTGAAAATATGTAACTAATAGAATTACAAATACATATGCATTAAGTATAATATATGTATATATATATATATGTATATATAAATATTAGGTAAAAAAGCTAATAAACATAACATGTTAACAAAATACATGATGATGGAGTAGTAAAAATATAATAGTAGGGTAAAATAATAATGATATGTTATTAATAATATATGAATAACAAAATAATTTTAATTAATAATAATAATAATAATAATAATAATAATAATAATAATAATAATAAAACTAGAAGAAAATAACGAGAAAGGACGAAATTAAATTGAAAATCAGAGTTTCGGGCTAATTTGGAATAAAAGTAGGAGGAACAAGGGCCTATTTGGATACGGGTCAAACTTAGAAGGACCAAAACAGCAGTTTACCCGGGTTTGTAAAACGACACCGTTGCGCGAAGGATTGAATTTCAAACGGAAACAAATTATCGAGCCAGATTGAAAATAGAAAATAACCTGATTGCAAAATAGAGGAAAAGCGGAAGGACTGCGCACGCAATTAGCCCTTCAGTGGTCGAAAACACGCGGATCCTTTAGGGTCGGGTCGGGTCGACCTGACCCAGGTCGGTTAGTATAAAAGGCCTAAAATTTTGTTTTTGGCCATTCGCACGGGGCAAAGAAAAAAAAAGAAAAAAAAAAGAAAGTGAGAGAAGGGAGAGGGGAGGAGAAGAGAGGGGAGACCGGGAAGGGTCCGGTCACCGGACCGACGTACACCGCCGATCGCCGCCGTTCCGGCCACCGAAACGGTGGCTGGAAAAAGGTAAAATTTTTAGATTTTTTTATATTATTTTTTGTATATTTTTTGTTATTGTTTTTTGTTATATTTTTTTTAAATATACACGCATATACGATAAAAAAAAATCACCTTCGAGCTTCCGGCTTCGATTCTGATATGGTTCCAAATTGGGGGGTATCCCTTCGCTGTGTTAGTGTTAGAACTCTTGTTTACTGCTTGGAATTTGCTGTCTTTATTTTGAGAATAGAAATTTCAGTGTATTGCTTCTATTTTTTTGAAAGAAATCCGAACCCCTTACACTGTGATTTGAATCGGCTTTTATAGCCTTATTTTTACAAGCTTTTTTCTCTTTTTACTTTCTGTCCCCTCGTTTTAATTATTTGCAGGAGCGAGGGCGGTGCTTGGGCGGTGGATTTGACAAGCAACAGTGGCTGCTGGCAGATGGCAGAGGCGGCAGCAGTAGATGCAAGTGGGAGCTGAAAATAGGGTTAGGTTGCTAGGGTTGCGGGATTGGGCTTGTAACGGGTCTAGGTTAGGTGGGTTTGGGTCTGATGGATGGTAATTAGGCTTGACCGGGTTTATGTTAGGTGGGTTTGGGTCTGATGGATGGTAATTGGGCTTGACCGGGTTTGGGGGTTTTAATTGTATGGGTTAATTTAATAATTGGTATTGGGTTTTAATTTGGGCACAATTGGTTTGTTTGCAATGGCCAAAATTAGCCTATGACAGCTGCCCCTCTTTGCTCATTGTCGTGTAACGGTAATAGAGCAAAGACAAAAGAAAGGCCAATTTTGCCCGGTCTCGCCAAATCTTGACTTCTTTGGTGCTTTTCTCGTTCAGGTAGTCACTTTCTTGTTTCAACCCACCGTCTCTTGTAGCTTTGGTTCAATCCACTACAACTTCAGAGATATGGCTTATAGCTTTAATCCATCACCTAAAAAAGTTCATCGTGATCTACTCTTCTGCAACTTCAGAGAGATCTGGTATCTTCAATCTGCTCTGCTACCACTTCAGAAAGATGAAACTTGTCGCTTTAACTTGCTCCACTGCAATTTCAGGGACGCAAAATCTGTATCTTTGATTAGCTCCATTGTAACTTCAGGGATGAAATCTTGGTATCTTCAATTTGCCTCGATATGACCTCAGGAAGATGAAACTGGTAACTTCAACCTGTTCCACTGTAGCTTCAAGGATGCAAGATCCGTATCTTCGATCAGCTCCATTGTAACTTTAGGGGTGCAAAATATGATTCTTCAATCGGCTCCAACCTTTATTCTTTATTTTGAAACAAACATCGAAACTAGCCCAGCCTGCGAACTCTCGCAATATGGGTTAATTCTTTCGGATCATAAATTAAAAGTGCCCCAGTGTGTGACTTGAGACTCAACTCACCTCTCGCAATATGAGTTGGTCCTTTTGAAAAACAGAAATTAAAAACTAAAATTGAAAAAGCTCAACTCATCTCTGTAATATAAGTTGACTTTTGAAAAACAGAAATTAAAAACTGAAATTGAAAAAGCTCAACTCATCTCTGTAATATAAGTTGACTTTTGAAAAACAGAAATTAAAAACTAAAATTGAAAAAACTCAACTCATCTCTTGATATGAGTTGACTTTTGAAAAACAGAAATTAAAAACTAAAATTGAAAAAACTCAACTCATCTCTTGATATGAGTTGGCTCTTGAAAAGCAGAAAATAAAAAAGCTCAACTTACCTCTGTAATATGAGTTGACTTTATAAATTAAAAACTGAAATTTGAAAAAGTTTAACTCATCCCTGTAATATGAGTTGATTTTTGTAAGACGGGAATTGAAAAGCAGAGCTGAAGAAGGCTCAACTCACCTCTGTAATATGAGTTGAATTTTGAAAAACATGAATTGAAAAAGAAATTGAAAAATACCTCAACGTGCCTTGAGGCTCAACTCACCTCTGTAATGTGAGTTGATTTTTTGAAAAAGAAATTGAAAATACCTCAACGTGCCTTGAGGCTGAACTCACCTCTGTAATATGAGTTGATTTTTGAAAAAGAAATTGAAAATACCTCAACGTGCCTTGAGGCTCAACTCACCTCTGTAATGTGAGTTGATTTTTTGAAAAAGAAATTGAAAATACCTCAACGTGCCTTGAGGCTCAACTCACCTCTGTAATATGAGTTGATTTTTGAAAAAGAAATTGAAAATACCTCAACGTGCCTTGAGGCTCAACTCATCTCTGTAACATGAGTTGATTTTTTTGAAAAAGAAATTGAAAATACCTCAACGTGCCTTGAGGTTCAACTCACCTCTGTAATATGAGTTGATTTTTGAAAAAGAAATTGAAAATACCTCAACGTGCCTTGAGGCTCAACTCATCTTTGTAACATGAGTTGATTTTTTTGAAACATAAGTTAAAAGATATTGAAAATACCTCAACGTGTCTTGAGGCTCAACTCATCTCTGTAATATGAGTTGATTTTTTTGAAAAAGAAATTGAAAATACCTCAACGTGCCTTGAGGTTCAACTCATCTCTGTAACATGAGTTGATTTTTGAAAGAGAAATCGAAAATACCTCAACGTGCCTTGAGGCTCAACTCATCTCTGTAACATGAGTTGATTTTTTTGAAACATAAGTTAAAAGATATTGAAAATACCTCAACGTGTCTTGAGGCTCAACTCATTTCTGTAATATGAGTTGATTTTTGAAAAAGAAATTGAAAATACCTCAACGTGCCTTGAGGCTCAACTCATCTCTGTAACATGAGTTGATTTTTGAAAGAGAAATCGAAAATACCTCAACGTGCCTTGAGGCTCAACTCATCTCTGTAACATGAGTTGATTTTTGAAAGAGAAATCGAAAATACCTCAACGTGCCTTGAGGCTCAACTCATCTCTGTAACATGAGTTGATTTTTTTGAAACATAAATTAAAGGTACCTCGAAGTGCCATATCATCTGGTGGGGCTTAGGTGTCCTTTCCTTGATTCAGTAGAGTCATCGAAACCCCTTGTTCTACTGAAATACATGTATATGTCATGCATGATGTTATCATGATATGCATATGTTTGTCTTAAATGCCTGTATGCCTACATGATTATACTATGCGCCCTAGGCATGTCTGTCATATGTTTCCTTCTGTCGAAATTTTTTTTGATGATCTGTGTCTGTTGTTTCGAATCTTGATTTCCTCTTCAGGCTTTGTACCCATCTTCAAACTCTACGAGTACTCTATGTTTCTCAGATATCACTCTTTTACCCTTGGTTGGACTTTTGTCTTGCTTTGAGACTCTTGTACTTGTCAAATTTTCATCCAGGTAATGCTTAACACTCCTTTTGTTCAGAGCCTGTCATTTGCTATTTAGCATTTAAATAAACCATACAATAGAATGCATGAAAATGGCCAAGTAGGTATGAAAGGGAAACTTCCATTCATTTATTTCAAAAGTGATAAACAAAGAAAGTTGACCAACAACAGTTGACAGTGTCGTGAAAGAAAAAGGATTATGTTCGATGGATACAAATGCTCTAGATTTTCAACACATGAACTCTTCCACGTTTCTTAATCAAGAATCCTTTTGAGCGTGACTTCTTGCATAGAAGGTTTCGAGCTTTCAAAAATACTTGAAATACAGTAGCCTTGCCGTTTGACTTCCTGTTTGAGTCTTCTTACTTTTTGAGTTCAAATTTGCTTCATTAGGACGCCCTTTCGGGTTTTCGTCCCAACCTTCTTTTGTTGGCCAAGACGCCCTTTCGGGTTTTCATCTTGATCCCCTTTTGTTTACCAAGACGCCCTTTTGGGTTTTCATCTTGGTTTTCTCTTTTTTTTTTAAGCATAGTATTTCTTCACGGTATCTGAATTCACCGGATTAGGTAACTCCCTCCCATCCATTTCAGTGAGAATCAGGGCTCCACCTGAGAAAGCCTTCTTTACGACATATGGTCCTTCCCAATTCGGTGCCCATTTTCCCCGGAAGTCTTTCTGTATTGGAAGGATCTTTCTCAGTACAAGTTCTCCTTCGTGGAATTCTCTTGGCCGTATTTTCTTGTCATGGGCCGCAATCATCCTCTTCTGGTATATCTGTCCATGAAAGATTGCCTTCAAGCGCTTTTCTTCAATAAGATTCAACTGATCATATCGAGCCCGAACCCATTCTGCTTCCTCTAATTTTGACTCCATTAAGACTCGTAAAGAGGGGACCTCAACCTCGATGGGCAACATGGCCTCCATGCCATAGACCAAGAAGAAAGGAGTTGCCCCCATAGATGTTCGCACGGATGTGCGATATGCAAACAAAGCGAATGGTAGCTTTTCATGCCAGTCTTTATATGTCTCAGTCATCTTCCCGATAATTTTCTTGATATTCTTATTAGCCGCTTCAACAGCTCCATTCATTTTCAGACAGTAGGGTGAGGAATTATGATGCTTTATCTGAAATTGGTCACACACTTCCTTCATCATCTTGTTGTTCAGATTCATGGCATTATCTGAAATGATTCTCTCAGGTAAACCATATCGATAAATGATTTCCTTTTTCAAGAACTTGCAGACGGCAGTTTTTGTTACATTGGCAAATGACGTAGCTTCTATCCACTTTGTGAAATAGTCTATAACCACAAAAATGAATCGGTGTCCATTAGAGGCTTTCGGGGAAATCGGTCCTATGACATCCATGCCCCACATAGCAAAAGGCCATGGAGAAGTCATGACATTAAGGGGCGAAGGGGTGAAGGGGCTGCATGAATCTTATCGCCGTAAATTTGACATTTGTGGCATTTTCGTGCATAACTGATGCAGTCACTTTCCATCGTCATCCAGTAATGACCAAGTCTCATGATTTTCCTGGCCATAGAGAAACCATTGGCATGCGTCCCACAAACTCCTTCGTGGACCTCTTCGAGTATTTTTCTGGCCTCAACGGTATCCACACATCTCAGAAGTACCTGATCCTTTCCTTTTTTATACAGGATATCCCCATCAAGAACGAATCCCACCGCCATTCTTCTGAGTGTTCTTTTATCGTTCTCATTTGCTTGCTCAGGATACCTTTGATTTTTGACATATTCCAAAATATCATGGAACCAGGGCAATCCATCGACATCATTCTCAATGCTACAACAATGTGCTGGAGCCTCATATATGCTCATTCTGAGGGGCATCACTTCCGTTTCTCTATTTGCTTTGAACATCGAAGCCAAAGTGGCTAAGGCATCTGCCAATTGGTTTTCTTCTCGTGGGAAGTAATTAAAAGTTATTTCTTCGAATTCCTTGATTAGATCCGTCACCAGATCACTGTACTTGACCAACTTCGGATCTCTTACTTTTCAATTTCCACGGATTTGGTAAATTACCAACGCTGAGTATCCATACACTTCTAAGATTTTGATGTTCCGTTCAATTGCTGCACGAAGTCCCATGATACAAGCCTCATATTCCGCTATGTTATTAGTACAGAAGAAATTCAATCTACGGTAAATGGATAATGGCTCCCTTCTGGGGATATCAAGATTGCTCCGATCCCATGCCCCAATGTATTCGATGCCCCATCAAAGTACATCTTCCATGACTTTGCTCTTGACGAATCACATTCTTCTTTTGTAATGCACATCAAGTCCTCATCCGGGAAATCAAATTTCAAAGGCTCGTATTCTTCCGTTGTTCGTGCTGCTAAGAAGTCAGCTATTGCACTTCCCTTTACTGACTTTTGGTTTACATAGACAATGTCGTATTCTGACAATAAGATCTGCCACCGTGCTATTCTTCCTGAGAGTGAAGGCGATTCCATCATGTACTTTATCGGGTCTAGCTTTGAAATTAGCCATGTCGTATGATACAACATATACTGCCTGAGTCTCCGAGCTACCCAAACTAAAGCACAACATAGCTTTTCAATTGACGAATACCTTATCTCACATTCTGTGAACTTCTTGCTGAGGTAGTAAATCGCCTTTTCTTTTTTACCTGACTCATCATGCTGCCCCAGTACGCAGCCCATTGACCTTTCAAACACAGTCAGATACAGTATCAACGGTTTTCCTAGGGTTGGCGGTACTAACACCGGAGGACTAGACAAATACTGCTTTATTTTGTCAAAAGCCTCTTGGCATTCCTTGTTCCATTCTCCCGGGTTGCTCTTTCGAAGGAGTCGAAATATTGGATCACACTGATTGGTAAGCTGAGCAAGGAATCGAGTGATATAATTCAATCTTCCCAAAAATCCTCTGACTTCTTTTTGCGTGTGTGGGGATGGCAATTCTTGTATGGCTTTTATTTTATCTGGGTCAACTTCAATGCCCCTTTTACTGATAATGAAGCCTAGCAACTTTCCTGAGGTTGCCCCAAATGTACACTTAGCTGGGTTAAGCTTCAACTGGAACTTCCTTAGTCTCTCGAATAATTTTCTGAGATTTTCAATGTGCTCTCCTTCCCCACGGGATTTAGCAATCATATCATCAACGTAGACTTCTATCTCTTTATGCATCATGTCATGGAACAACGTGACCATGGCCCTCTGATATGTTGCCCCAGCATTTTTTAAACCGAATGGCATCACCTTGTAGCAGAAAGTCCCCCACATTGTGACGAAGGTAGTTTTCTCCATATCCTCAGGAGCCATCATGATCTGGTTATACCCCGAGAATCCATCCATGAAGGAAAATAGTGAGTGCGTTGCTGTATTATCCACCAGTGTATCTATGTGTGGTAAGGGAAAATTGTCTTTAGGGCTTGCCCGATTCAAGTCATGGTAATCCACGCACATTCGTACTTTGCCATCCTTCTTCGGTACCAGAACAATATTAGCCACCCATTCTGGATATTTGGAAGCCTGTAAGAAGCCAGCATCAAATTGTTTCTTGACTTCTTCCTTTATCTTCAATAACATCTCAGGTCTCATCCGTCTTAGTTTTTGTTGAATGGGTTTACATTCTGGCTTTAATGGGAGTTTATGGACCACTATATCTTCATCCAATCCTGGCATATCTTGATACGACCAAGCGAATACGTCTTTATACTCACGAAGTAGAACAATCAAGTTATGCCTGGTGTTCTCCGAAATGGAAGTCCCGATCTTCACTTCTTGCTTCCTCTCTTCATTTCCCAAGTTCACTGTTTCAACAGCTTTTTGGTGTGGTAGGATCTGTTTATCCTCTTGTTCCACCATTCTCAGCAAGTCAGGAGACGAGACATAGTCTTCAACATTTTCCTCAGCCTCGAACTCTCCTAAGCAAACAGCCCTTTCAAAATCGACTTCAAGATTTGTAACGGGTTTGTTCATGTTATCGATATCCAAGCACCTGAAAGTTAAATAAAATAAAAAAAGGGAAAGCATAGAGGGGCGTTGAAGTATTGGAAACAACAAACAACATGCTATGGTATGGTATGAGGTAAATGTAAGGATGGACTGGTGAAATGAGAGCATAATTGTGAAATTAATGAGAATGTAAAAAGGGTCGTGACAAAATGCATCTTCATTAATATTCATTCAAACGATAAAGAGCGAACGCGAGCTCTTACAAAAGCATCCTATTACAGCTAAGGATGTAACAAAAATTTAGTGTTAAGCATTACTCTAAAGACTTAGAAACTACAAGAAGGTCCTCAGCAGTCCAATTGTTCAATTTGAAACCAGGAGGACAAGGGCGTATCATCGAAACACCTTTGTTCTCGTCAGCCCCTTCGTTAATGGCATTTATGCTGATATTCTGAAAACCCTCTTCAATTAATACCAGTGTGGCAGGTGAATCCTCTTGTCCCGGGTATATTATTCCTGCAGATGTGAACGTTCTTGACAAAGGAGGGTAATCTATGGGTTCCTATTCTGGTTCTCGACCCAGGGTTCTTGCAATCCTTCTTTCTTGATTCTTCTTCCACTGTTTCTTTAAGTGACGTGCATTCGGTTGGAATCCTAAACCAAACCGAGCCTTGTGAGTAACTGGCTTCAGGGCCCTGACTATTCCTTGCTGAAATTTTCCCAAGCCTTTCCTTGCTCGGGCTCCCCTTCTCACGGTTAACTTGATTCCCATTTTAGTATTTTTAGAGAGCTTAGGTTCGGGAATTCTGTTTCCCTCTGCCACGAATGTGGCATTGACGAATTCCAAGGATCGAAAAGAACACTCCACCGCATCCTTACTTACTTCCAGGTATGGGGTATCGGTAGAGATGGAAGCGACAATATCTTCCTCACCCTTGACCGTAACCAGACAGCCGTCCATGATGAATTTCACTTTTTGATGAAGAGACGATGGAACTGCACCCGTAGAATGTATCTAAGGTCTTCCCAGGAGGCAATTGTACGATGGTGTGATATCCATGACTTGAAATTCCACCTCGTAGATGTAGGGGCCTACTTCCAAAGGGATCTCGATCTTTCCCATTACTTCACGCTTCGTCCCATCGAAGGCCCTTACCGTGGAATGACAGGGCCTTAGGTAGGACAAGTCTATTAGGATTCGAGATAGTGTGGCCAATGGCATAACATTAAGTGCTGACCCATTATCAATAAGCACATTGGGTATTATATACCCCTTACAACGGGTTGTGATGTGTAGGGCTTTCACGAAACCTCTCCTGTTGGGCGGTATTTCGTCGTCGTTAAAAGAAATGAAGTTATCAGCATTCAGATTATTGACCCATCTACCAAGTTTTTCGACGGATACATTGTTCGCTACATAGGCTTGGTTCAGTACTTTCAACAAGGCATTTCGGTGGGATTCAGAGTTCAATAACAGAGATAGTACCGAAATCCGCGCAGGTTGTTTACTCAATTGTTCAACTATATTATATTCGCTGTGTTTGATAAACTTTAAGAACTCTTGAGCTTCTTCTTCATCCACTGGCTTCTTGGTTTCAGGCTCCGGTCCAGTTTCATGTTCGATTTCTGTCTCGTATATTATTACTTTTCCTTTCTGTTTCAAGTCACCACTTTTCTTTGTCGGCTCGGTTTCCTTAGAATAACACCGTCCGCTTCGAGTAAAATGGCCTACTTCTCCCACATTTACAGTTCTAGACCTTTCACCTTCAGGCGTGACGATATTGATATCATATTTCTAAGGCACAGCTTTATCATCCTTATAAAGAAAAGGTGATGGTACTTCAATTATTACTTTCGGCTTCATTGGTTCTTTTTTTGCGTCATAATAGATTACCAGCGGTCGGTCAGCGTTATATGGGCAACCTGACGACTGATCGTCAGAGGTGCATACTTCACCTTTGTCAACCTCTTTACTTTTGCTAATAATCCCAATTTTCTTACTGTC
This sequence comes from Gossypium stocksii, assembly GCA_020496765.1. Lineage (NCBI taxonomy): Eukaryota > Viridiplantae > Streptophyta > Magnoliopsida > Malvales > Malvaceae > Gossypium > Gossypium stocksii. Next base: position 87,337,186 of record CM035627.1, on the reverse strand, counting down.
CATCATATCTTGCAGCAAGCTTCTGAATTCGTCACAGGTTTGGATATCATGTCCCTCAATGCCATGAAAGTCACAAAAATTCTGACCTTCCTCCTTACAGATCTTACCAGGATGATTGATCAATCCTTTTTCCACCAAAACCCCCCAGACTTTCTGCAGGGGTGTTTTTACTTCTGCAACGCATCTTTTGGTATACCAACCATTCTCCTCCATTACCATATTCACATTCCCTCCACCGTGATTGGGGAATGGGTTCCCAGTCGTGCTGCTACCACCGTCAAATCGAAGAATACCTACGTCAATGAGTCCTTGAACTCTTCTTTTAAAAGCAAGACAGTTCTCCGTATAGTGCCCCTGATTTTCAGCGTGGTACACACAGCTGGCATTTGGGTCGTACCACTTTGGGTACGGAGGCTTCAAGGGTGCCATGTAGTGTGGGGATATCAGCTGCTTTTCTAAGAGTTTCGGGTATAGTTCCCCGTATGACACAGGGATGGGGGTAAATTGCTGTTTTTCGACAGTGGGTCTCGCAGGCCTTGGCTCATTTTGAGGTTGTCCTTGTACGGGCGTTGTGTTTTACGGGAAAGTGGCAGTTGGTCTTGGATTAGTGGTGGCGTAAATGGGGTAAGAAGGGTATTGAGGCGGTGTTTGGTAGTATGGGTTTTGAGGAGGATAGTAGAAGTTTAGAGGTGGGTGATTTCGTGGCCGGGGTTGGTTCGGGTACGGGTTGGGGGCGTAACGACTTTTCGTTCCCACCATATGAGTTTCTGGGTCCTTCTTTTTTATGGGAACTGCCTTCTTCGAATTTTCTTGCCATTCCATTCTACCGCTCCTGATGGCGTTCTCGATAAGCTCACCGGATATGACAATATCAGCAAAGTCTTTTGTAGCGCTTCCCACCAATTTGTCATAAAATAGTGCTTTCAAAGTATTAATGAAGAGGATAGTTATCTCAATTTTAGTCAACGGATGTTCTACTTGAGCTGAGATGTCCCTCCACCTTTGCGCGTATTGTCTAAAAGTTTTCGACGGTTTCTTCTCCATCATCTGTAGCGTCATACGATCAGGTACCATGTCAGACACGTGCTTATACTGTTCGCAAAATACCGACGCCAAGTCTTTCCATGTTCGGATCTTTTCTCTGCTAAGCTGATTGTACCAGCGAAGAGCTGATCCAACAAGGCTGTCTTGGAAATAATGTATGAGTAATTTATCTTCATGTACATAGCCGGTCATTTTTCGGCAAAACATGACCAAGTGTGCCTTCGGACATCTTGTCCCATCATATTTTTCAAATTCAGGCACTTTGAATTTTGGCGGCAAAACTAGACCAGGTACTAAACTAAGCTCCTTAGCACTTAGTGCGGAGAAGACCTCAGTGCCTTCTATCGCTTTAAGTCTTTCCTCTAAGCTTTTATACTTTTCTCGAGCTTCGTGATCGCCTGCCTCAACCTGGTGATTTCCACCGGGTCATCTAGATCAGGAACAGGTGGATTAGCAAGAGTGGACACAGATATTCCCTGTCCTGGGTGAGCAGCTGGCACCGGTCGCTGTTCCAAGCCAGCGGATTCCCCTTGAATGTATACTCTTTGTGTCATATGGGGCGGAGTGAATCCCGGTGGGTAAAGTGGATCTTGATCGAGGTTAACAACCTCAGGATTATGCATGGGCCCTTTTTCCTTTTACCAAGGCCGACATCATCTCCATCATCTTAGTCATTTGGTCTTTTTGTTCTAGTGACTCCTCCCGCGATCTCACTATCAGATCCCTCGTCTCTTGCTGTGATTTGGCTAGTTTCTCTTGTAGTTCCTTTTGAACTCTTTCTATTCTTTCGATTCTTTCATTAAATGCAGCCTCCATTGTTCTAACTTGCCGGCGCATTCTATACGAATGATGCAGTTCCAGCCTTTATATTGTCGTAACTGCGAATCGTACGATTTTGACCTTAGTGAATAACTATGATATATTTACATGAAATGAATGCATAGATGCCTCATGAATGTAAAAATGCCACATGAACATTAGTCATGAATACATATGAGAATTATTGCATGGTAATGCAATGCGTATGAATGAAAAGAAAGAGGCGTTAATTCTTGATTCGATTCTATTAGATCACTTTTCTAGAAAACGAACTTCTTTACATAAGGTAGATGATTACATATACGACTTGGCCCTATTTCCTAGGGTCTTAACTTTTTTGAGAAGCCAAGCTAAGTCTCGGCCATGATCTGATACTGACTCAAACTTTAAGCTTAATATGTCAGCTTCTGCTGCTAGGATTTGCAGATGCTCGACGACTTCTCGAATTGGAATCAAGGCTTCGCCCATGACATGATCCCGATCTCTAACCTGACTCTGTGAGTAGTGGAGCTGTTCCTTCCAGTGTTCATTGTTTGCTTCAAGGAGTTCAATTCGTTATTCAGCATTTTGCAGTGCCCTCTCTGACTCCTCTATTTTTACTTTTAACTCCTCGATTTTGCTTAAACTAGCTTTCAGCTCAATCACAGAGTTACGATTGCGATGATGATACAGGGACTTTTCCAAGTCAACTATCCGAGCTCTTAACCTGTCTTTTTCACTCTGACTCTCTAGCAAACTTCTTTTTAGGGCATCCTCTCGTGGCTGGGTTTCCTAAAATTGCCTTTCCCAACGACTAGCCTTAGTTTGTTCCTCTTTGACTTCTTGTCTCCACTGTTCTGATGTCTTACCCAAACCAGCAGTCCTTCTGGCCCTACAGATTTTCTTATATCGCGTCTTCAAATCGTCTAAGTCTTCTTCGACCCTACTCTTCCCTTTTCTTAGCTTCTCAGCCTCCAGCTTGTGGATATCAACGTCTAATCCCAATTGCATCTTTTCCTCTTCGAGCTTCTCTATGTTTTTTTCTAATTCTCGACTCTTTTCTTCAAAGTCTTGTTTGATAACCTCCAATTCTGATGGGATCACTCGCAGATGCTCTTCTAAAGGCCGAGCATTTTCTTGACTTGGCAAGAGGACATTATCGTTGACTCTCCGACTTCTCCAGTAGTCGTACTCAGGGGTTGACATTGGTTTTGCAGCAAATCTCTTCATCCTGCAAGTTTGGCTCCAAGCTTTCGATATTTCACGAATTTTCTGTTTATAGTTTTCGCCTCTGTACACAAACTCACTTTGGGCTAAACCTTGCGTAGCCGGCACAAACTGTCTTGACCGATATTGTCTCAATACGAGCAGTGGAGCATATCCAATAGCCCCCCATATCCCAAGAAGAGGAACCCAGTCGAAGTCACCACAGCGATATAAAATTTGATCAAGAGTCAGCCATGGAGCTTTCCATTCGATATCTTCGACTTGCAAATTCTGAAGGATTTCCATCCATTTTTCTTCTGAAATGTCGTCCCGTCTTGGTGTCGATGCTATATCTTTTAACGGAGAATAATCCACATAGCAAGCTTGGTAGGACGGCTTCTCTAATTTCCAGAAGTGACTATGGAACCAAGCTAACAGGAGCTGTGTACACCCTATGAATCTTCCCTCGCCGACTCTTCGGCATGCGCTCAATGATCTGAAGGTTTCTGCCAAGATTGCAGGGACTAGATTGACTCTTTTGCTTAGTCGATCGAATAAATCAGTAACTGCTTCATCTATGTGCCTTAGGGCTTTAGGGAAGATTACTAGCCCGTAGATGCCTAAGGCGAACACATCAACTCTTATTTTCATGTCAGGATGCGTTAGGACCAGATCCTTCAAACTCTTCCATGGGACACACTTGCCTTCGCCTTTCTGCTGGATTCGGGCTACAACCCACTGCTCACTCATGCCTGTGATATTCATTAATTTCTTCACAAAGCTTGGGACGTTGACCACCCTGACATAGGCTTTATCAGTCTGTATCTTCGGACAACGAAGTAAGGTGGTGTATTCTTCCACTGTGGGTACCAGGTCCACATTCCCGAAAGTAAAACAACTGTATGCTGAGTTCCAAAATTGAGTCAGGGCTCGGAACAGGTGCTTATCTACCTTAATATCAAGTAAGCAAGGCAGATCACCATAATTATAGTAAAACAGCTGCTTGGCCTCGTCGTCCCAGTTGACCCATATCTCTCTCAGCTCTCGGAGATCATTTTGTGTTACACTGATGCTGGTAAAGTCCCATAACTCTGAAGTATATCCCTCTACCAAACTATCTCCTTTCTCTTGCCATGTTTCCTCGGACCACTTTTGGACGGTCGTATTTTCTTCTACTCTATCAAGAAACCCCTTTTCCATGATCAGCGCTCTATTTAGCAACCGGTCCTGAATTGACGCCTCTTTTCTAGTGCTATGCAATGCGATGCGATCATGAACAAAACAAAACACACATGTCAGTTCGACAATAGAATGATGACAGAGCACATATTCGGGTAACTTTCTAGGGTTTTGGCCTAACTTCACCTAGGGTGGGCTTCTAAGGCTCAGTAGATGTAGCTCGGTTCTAGAGTAAAGGGTACCTAAACCAGCGAATTCCTCGATCTTCACCCGTTATAGGCTCATATGGATCGAGTTCGGTTCAGGGGGACACATTTCCCTATGGCTATGCGGAGGTGAAAACCTCACGAAGACATAGGTACGGATGTATCCCGGAAGCAGTCCACTAGCCCATGCGGAGGTGAAAACCTCACGAAGGCATAGTTTCTCACTCCCACTTAAAGGGTGTGACCCCGATGGTCATGCAAATGGAATGTGCAGAGATATAAAAGGCTTGCAGTAAAATACGAAATAAAGTAGTGAGAATCTCATCGCAAGATTGATAAAATGCAATGAAAGGATCGTATATTAAAAACAAATTTCCAAATTTTGACTGAAAGACAAAAAATTAATCAACTTGAGGTTCGACTCTCGTTTTAGCGTCCCCAGTGGAGTCGCCAAGCTGTCGATACCATTTTTGTGAAAACAAAACGGACGTCGACTTAAAAATATGAACTGGAGTCGCCACCGATCTTTTTTAGGGTGCGATCGGTCACCTCAAAAAGGGGGTTGTTTTTGATAAACTATTTAATTTATTAAAACAACGATTTTGGTCCGCATACCAGAAAAATAGGTTCGAGAGTCTGTTACGCACGGGGAAGGATTAGCACCCCCGATACGCCCAAAAACTGGTACCTTGTTGATTAATTGATGTCTTTGAAGTAGATGATTTGAAAACTTGCAGGAATTTAAAATACAATCCTTATTTGCTTTAAAGTCATTTGGTTTGATTGAAAATGCATATCAAAGGCCAGCTCGCCTTAAGGTAAAACGTCATATCCAATACATTAGGACACGACATTTCGACCTTTGAGGCTGAACTTGCCTTTTATTTGGAGTTCGGGTATTTGATTTTGAAAGGATATTCGAGTACTATGAGTAAACGAGAGAAGTCGAAACCCAATACGTTAGGGCACAATTTCTCGAATTCCTAAGTACCGAACATTGCCTTGGTTTTAGAAAATCTTATCTTGAGATGACAAAATATCACATCCAATGCGTTAGGACGTAACATCTCGAACTCTCGAGAGTAAGTTCTTATGTTAAAAAATTACGCATTTATTTTGAAAGGCTTTTTGGTTACTTAGACTTAAACGGAAAATCGAGACCCAATACGTTAGGGCACGGTTTCCCGAGTGCCTAAATACGAATGTTGTCTTTTATAAAAATCATTAACGTTGGGTAAAAAGGTAATTTGTAAAACGCGTGGTGAAGTGACAATAAGAGCATATATAACAGAAAGAAATGGAGCAAAGAAGTATAAATAAGAGCAACGATAGGATGCAAAAATGATATATAAGCTTTTTGTTCAAATTTCGTGTTTTGAAAAGGATATTTGGAGTATTTAGAATTAAACGAGGAAACCGAAGCCCAATACGTTAGGGCATGGTGCTCGAACTTCTAAACATAAAAACATTGCCTTTATAAAAAGATTTATTTGGCGTAAGGTAAAAAAATGTTGTATAATTCGTGTTAAATTATTTAAAAAAAACAGATGATAGTGATGATGGTAATATAATGTAATAATATAATAATGGAATAATATTAAAAGTAATACTAAATAGAAATATAATAATAATAATGGTAATAATAATACCTAACATTAAGATAAATATAATAATAGTTTTGAAAATATACATATACATAAATATAATATGTACGCGATAATATTAAGGATAATATAGATTAGAAATGATAATGGCACCAAAAAAAAAAAGTTATTAATAATACTAGGTAAGTATGTACACAATGTAATATTAAGATGTAAAAAGAAAATATAAGTGTGCTAACAAAACTATAAAGTTAAAACTATAATATGTACATGAAACAATAGTAAAAAACACGGGAATGAAATATGTACATGATACAATAATATTTAGAAGCATATATACGTAAAATATATTAGTATTAAAAATACATATAATATATATTTAAAATATAACATTAGAAAAATAACATGCATAAGGTAATATTAAGATATATACGTTAAAAGAAAATATAATAATATAAAAAAAACTATTGGTAATATTATATATAATATATAAGTATAAGTAAGTATGATAATAACAATGAAATATTAGTGTATGAAAAATATAGTAACAACAACCTAATAGTATTAAGATATATATATATAATATATGTGTGAAAATATGTAACTAATAGAATTACAAATACATATGCATTAAGTATAATATATGTATATATATATATATGTATATATAAATATTAGGTAAAAAAGCTAATAAACATAACATGTTAACAAAATACATGATGATGGAGTAGTAAAAATATAATAGTAGGGTAAAATAATAATGATATGTTATTAATAATATATGAATAACAAAATAATTTTAATTAATAATAATAATAATAATAATAATAATAATAATAATAAAACTAGAAGAAAATAACGAGAAAGGACGAAATTAAATTGAAAATCAGAGTTTCGGGCTAATTTGGAATAAAAGTAGGAGGAACAAGGGCCTATTTGGATACGGGTCAAACTTAGAAGGACCAAAACAGCAGTTTACCCGGGTTTGTAAAACGACACCGTTGCGCGAAGGATTGAATTTCAAACGGAAACAAATTATCGGGCCAGATTGAAAATAGAAAATAACCTGATTGCAAAATAGAGGAAAAGCGGAAGGACTGCACGCGCAATTAGCCCTTCAGTGGTCGAAAACACGCGGATCCTTTAGGGTCGGGTCGGGTCGACCTGACCCAGGTCGGTTAGTATAAAAGGCCTAAAATTTTGTTTTTGGCCATTCGCACGGGGCAAAGAAAAAAAAAGAAAAAAAAAGAAAGTGAGAGAAGGGAGAGGGGAGGAGAAGAGAGGGGAGACCGGGAAGGGTCCGGTCACCGGACCGACGTACACCGCCGATCGCCGCCGTTCCGGCCACCGAAACGGTGGCTGGAAAAAGGTAAAATTTTTAGATTTTTTTATATTATTTTTTGTATATTTTTTGTTATTGTTTTTTGTTATATTTTTTTTAAATATACACGCATATACGATAAAAAGAAATCACCTTCGAGCTTCCGGCTTCGATTCTGATATGGTTCCAAATTGGGGGGTATCCCTTCGCTGTGTTAGTGTTAGAACTCTTGTTTACTGCTTGGAATTTGCTGTCTTTATTTTGAGAATAGAAATTTCAGCGTATTGCTTCTATTTTTTTGAAAGAAATCCGAACCCCTTACACTGTGATTTGAATCGGCTTTTATAGCCTTATTTTTACAAGCTTTTTTCTCTTTTTACTTTCTGTCCCCTCGTTTTAATTATTTGCAGGAGCGAGGGCGGTGCTTGGGCGGTGGATTTGACAAGCAACAGTGGCTGCTGGCAGATGGCAGAGGCGGCAGCAGTAGATGCAAGTGGGAGCTGAAAATAGGGTTAGGTTGCTAGGGTTGCGGGATTGGGCTTGTAACGGGTCTAGGTTAGGTGGGTTTGGGTCTGATGGATGGTAATTAGGCTTGACCGGGTTTATGTTAGGTGGGTTTGGGTCTGATGGATGGTAATTGGGCTTGACCGGGTTTGGGGGTTTTAATTGTATGGGTTAATTTAATAATTGGTATTGGGTTTTAATTTGGGCACAATTGGTTTGTTTGCAATGGCCAAAATTAGCCTATGACAGCTGCCCCTCTTTGCTCATTGTCGTGTAACGGTAATAGAGCAAAGACAAAAGAAAGGCCAATTTTGCCCGGTCTCGCCAAATCTTGACTTCTTTGGTGCTTTTCTCGTTCAGGTAGTCACTTTCTTGTTTCAACCCACCGTCTCTTGTAGCTTTGGTTCAATCCACTACAACTTCAGAGATATGGCTTATAGCTTTAATCCATCACCTAAAAAAGTTCATCGTGATCTACTCTTCTGCAACTTCAGAGAGATCTGGTATCTTCAATCTGCTCTGCTACCACTTCAGAAAGATGAAACTTGTCGCTTTAACTTGCTCCACTGCAATTTCAGGGACGCAAAATCTGTATCTTTGATTAGCTCCATTGTAACTTCAGGGATGAAATCTTGGTATCTTCAATTTGCCTCGATATGACCTCAGGAAGATGAAACTGGTAACTTCAACCTGTTCCACTGTAGCTTCAAGGATGCAAGATCCGTATCTTCGATCAGCTCCATTGTAACTTTAGGGGTGCAAAATATGATTCTTCAATCGGCTCCAACCTTTATTCTTTATTTTGAAACAAACATCGAAACTAGCCCAGCCTGCGAACTCTCGCAATATGGGTTAATTCTTTCGGATCATAAATTAAAAGTGCCCCAGTGTGTGACTTGAGACTCAACTCACCTCTCGCAATATGAGTTGGTCCTTTTGAAAAACAGAAATTAAAAACCCCTTTTACAATTTAAAGCCAATTATAGCCCAAACCTCAAAACCCATTTTAGCCCAGCAAAACCCAATACATCAGACCCAATATCCCTTACCCAGAATAAAAAAAAAACCCAAACGGAAGCCCAACACTAACCTACCCATTACGCCAACTGGTTACCCGAACCAGTCTCCAACGAAACCCTAGCCCCTGTTGCCCACTTGCTCTGACAGCAGCCACCTGCTCCACCACCCATGGTCACGTCTCAGCACTGCCCAAGCCTCTGCAAACATTAAAAAGAAAAGACAGAAATAATAGAAAATAACTTGTAAAAGGGGTATAAAACCTGAATCAGATTTTGTAAAAGGAGGATTTTTTTTTTTCAATACCAGACAGCACATTCCAAAAACACGAAATTAGTCCAAATACATAGCAAGCAAAATCTGATCAAGTAACACAGCGAAGGGATACCCCCGAATCACCAAATTTCAGAACCGAAAACCCTAAAATACCGAAGGTAAAAAAACCATTTCTCGATTCTGTTTTATCTCATATATATACCAAATGCCCATTTTTTTAAAAATAAATAACAAAATAAAATATTTAAAAAAATAAAAAAAAAAGAGAGAAAATTTTTACCTTTTCCGGCCATCGCGTGCGGTGGCCGGCGCTGGCGCCGGTGACCGGCCGGTGACCGGACGGTGGTCGGACCGACCACCGGAAATCGCCCCGGTCACCCTCCCCTCTCCTTTCTCTCCCTTCTCTTTCTTCTTTTTTTTCTTCCCCGGGTAAAAATGAATTTTTTTGGGGGATTTAGGCCTATTTATAGCACCTGAAAACGGTACCGTTTTGGCCTTAAGACCCAGGGCACAAAACGACGTCGTTTTGCCCTGGGTCGGATCGACCCGACCCTACCCGCACAAGGTCCGCGTGTTTTTAAACGGAAGGGCTATTTGCGCAATCAGCCCTTCCGCTTTTTTTGACCTATGCAATTGAGTTTTTTTTACTTTTAAATCGGTCCTACAATTTACCCTGTCTTGCGATTTGGCCCCTTTTGCCATGATGTCGTTTTGAAGGCATGGGGGAATTGCTCTTCTGGTCCCCGTACGCTTCACCCGTGCTCAAATAGGTCCCTTACTTCTGTTTTCCTCTCGAATTTGCCCCAAAAGTTTTATTTTTAATTCGATTTCGCCCCTTTTTATTCTCGTTATTTCATTTTTATATTTAATATTATTTATACTATTGTATCTTATACTGTTATTATTATTATTATTATTTATTAACATTTCATGTTTTACTCAATATTTACATCTATTTTTATATTACGTATATATTTTTATTTTTTTTATTAACCACATATTTTATTATATTATGTTATGTAAATACTTTGATCCTATTACATGTATTTATATTTATATATTCCTAAATATTTCGTATATATTATGTATACACTATAACATTATTTATATATATATATATATTATACTACTTTCTGAATATACCTCTAATACCATGTATTAAATACCCTTAATACCATTATTATATGTACATATTTATACATCGTATTCATAATTGTTATTGTATTTCATCATTATTTTAATATCTATTATGTATATTTTTATAAATATTCCTTATTTTCTTACATATTATCTTATATACATTTCCAACTCTATTATGTATATATTGTGTTTATATATTCATATACGCCTTTTAATATTACAGTTATGTATTTTTATACTATCTTAAATGTATATTTTGTCATCGCGTATATATATATTACATGTAGCGTAAATACCATGTTTTTGCTGTTATATACACTTTCAATATTACACTATTATATAGTACCAAAGTATTATGTTATAGTCACTACATATGTTATTACCCGCATGTTATATACATGTATATATATTTGCATGCTTATTAATACTAATTGTTTTTATTACTATAATTCTAAAATACATGCACTGCATTTCGACATTATTACGTATATATATATACCTTAGCATTACGTTCTGTACATTTGAATATCATATTACTCACGTGTTTTATCTCACGTATATATTTTGTTCATGCCACATTATACCTGTTTTTACATTATATTTCATCATTTAGACACTTTTTTCAAGCGCATCCCTTTTTATACTTTTTACCACGAGTATCGTCACTACTATCATTCTTAATATACTAAATTTACGTTCTAATATTTTATTGACCTCATCGTTTAAAAAATACATATACGTCACATAATCAAATTGTTTCAAAAGACGAGGCAATGTTTTTTTGTGTTTGGAGATCCGGGAAATAGTGCCCTAACGTGCTGGGTTGCGATTTTTCGTTTGCCTAAATACCTAAAATATCCTCATAAATGAATTTTACAACTAGCGAGATAATTTTAGTTTCGTGGAATTTGAGAGCTTCGTGTCCAATCGTGCTGGATGTGATGTTCGTATTCCCCCGAAACAAAGGAATCTCGATTTTTTTATCATCTCATTTTAATTCAAAAATGTCTAAAAACGAGGCAATGTTTTTGTATTTGGAGATTCGGGAAATAGTGCCCTAACGTGCTGGGTTGCGATCCCTCGCTCGTCTGAATACCTAAAATACCCTCCTAAATTTTGCAATTTGCGAGATATCTCTAGTTTCAAGGAATTCACGAGTCTCGCGTCCAATCGTGCTGGATGTGATGTTCGTATTCTACCGAAGCAAAGGAATCCCGATCTTTTCAACCTAGACTATTCCAATTTCAAAGAAAGAATCCTATTTCCAAATCTTCCCAAATTTCGATTTAAGACGGAAAATTGCTCAATTTGGTACCAATTTTGGGCGTCGCGGGGGTGCTAATCCTTCCCCGCGCGTAACCGACTCCCGAATCCATTCTCTAATTCTTCGTAGACCAAAACGTTTTATAAGGTGACCCAATCGCACCTAAAAAGGTTGGTGGCGACTCCCATTTTCATTTTTTAAGTCGACCTCCGTTTTTCATCAAAAAAATGGTTTCGACAGCTTGGCGACTCCACTGGGGAGCTCTAAGTGAGTCAAGCCGAAAATTGAACATCTTCTGTCTTAACGTTAAAAATTTTAATTTTTTTTATGATCTTTTACATGTATTTGTTGTATATGTTTGTTATCTTTCCTCGCGCACATTGCATTTGCATGACCGTTGTGGTCACACCCTTAAATGGGAGTGAGAAGCTACGCTTTCGTGAGGTTTTCACCTCCGCATGGGCTAGTGGATTGCTTCCGGGATACATTGTACCTATGTGCTTCGTGAGATTTTCATCTCCGCATGGCAGTAGGGAAATGTGTCCCCCTGAGCTGAACTTGGTCCATATGAGCCTATAATGGGTGAGGATCAAGGAATCTGCTGGTTCGGGTACCCTTCTCTCTAAAATCGAAACACATATAGTGCGCCTTAGGTGCCTACCCTAGGTAGCACGGAGATAACCTTTAGTGACTACCCATGTAGGTGCTTGTTTATTTTCTTTAAATTATACCTGTTATATGTGATACTGACCCCTTCTGTTTTGTCATCATTGCATGTCATCCAGCATTTAAAGGTATCGATTCACGGTTCTATTTCTAAGTTAGAAAGTTTTGTAATGGGGAATGAATATCTTGATAAAGTGGAAGACAACGCTAACATACGGACATGGTCAGAGAAAGCCCAGTTGGAAAAAGGAGATAGTGTCGCCGAGGGGTATACGTCGGAGCTGTGGGACTTTACTCGTATCAGTTCGGCACAGAACGAGCTTCAAGAATTGAGGGACATTTGGACCCAATGGGATGATGAAGCTAAACAGTTACTCTATCAGAATTACGGAGATCTTCCCTATTTGCTAGACATTAAGGTGGATAAGCATCTGTTTCGGGCTATGGTACAGTTTTGGAACCCCGCTTATAGCTGCTTTACACTCGGTGAGGTAGACTTAGTACCCACTTTGGAGGAATATACCGTCCTACTCCGCTGTCCAAGAATCCGAGACAACAAAGCTTATGTTAGGGCTGTAAATCTCCCAACTTTCGTGAAAAAATTAATGACTATTAAAGGAATGAGTGAGCAATGGGCCGTGGCTCGAATCCAACAAAAAGGTGATAGTAAATGTATTCCGTGGGCGAGTCTAAGGGATTTGATATTGACGCACCTCGACACGAAGAGGAAGGTAGATCTCTTGGCCTTAAGTATCTACGGGTTGGTGATTTTCCCGAAGGCTATGGGGCACATAGACGAGGCGGTCACAGATTTATTCGATCGGCTCGACAAACAAGTCACACCCGTGCCTGCAATCCTAGCAGAAACATTTCGGTCCTTGAGTGCGTGTCGGAGAGCGGGTGAAGGCAGATTCATCAGTTGCGCACAGTTGTTGTTGGTTTGGTTCAACAGTCACTTCTGGAGGGTCGATAGGGGTCCTTGCCGAGTGTTCTTACAGGACTATTCTCCCTTAAAAGAAGCAGCAACTACAACAAGAAGGGACGACATCACGGAAGAAAGATGGATAGAGATACTTCAGAATCTCCGAGAAGAAGATGTTGTATGGAAAGCTCCTTGGATGGCCCCTAAAGAAATCCTTTATCGTTGCGGGACTTTTGATTGGGTACCTCTTCCTGGAATTTGGGGAGTGGTCGGTTATGCACCATTACTCGTTTTGAGGCAATACAAAGCGGAACAGTTTATACCGGCAACACGTGGCTTGGCCCAAAGTGATTTCTCATACAAAGGCGATCATTATAAAAAGAAGATACGAGAAATTTTCGACGCCTGGAAAAAGAGTTGCTCCATGAAGGCTTTGACCGATGGCCCGACGACGACTCTTGAGTACAAGAACTGGTTTAGCAAGAGGACCAATGACAACATTCCAAGGCCAAGCTGGGAGACTGCTCGATCAATGGAGGAAAGCTTACGGGTGGTTCCTTCAGAATTAGAACTCGTAAAGTTAGAATTTGAGAGGAAGAGTCTGGAGCTCACCAAGAGGATAGAGAAGTTAGAAGAAGAAAAGATGTACCTGAGCCTAGACGTTGATGTACAGAAAACTGAGGTCGAAAAGGTGAAGAAAGAAAAGAGGAAAATAGAGGAAGACCGTGACGACTTGAAAGAACGATATAAGAGAATGCAATTGTCAAGGAAAAGAGCTGGGTTGGGAAAGACTTCTGAACAGTGGCAACTAGAGGTCCGAGAAGAAAAAGCCAAAGCTGACCGTTGGGAGAAGAAGTTCCAAGAAATGCGAACACAGAACCAAGCTCTGGAAAAGAACTTAGCAGAAAACCAGAAAGAGAACCAAGCACTAAAAGCTAAGGTAACTGAACTCGGACGGGCCCTTTATCTTCACCGAAGTCGTAACTCCGCAGCCGAGTTGAAGGCAAGTCAAGACAAAATTGAGGAAATGAAACATCAGATCGAGGGACTAGAAGCAACATTACAGGACTGCGGACTCCGGGTTGAGCAACTTGAGGCGCGAGAAGAACACTGGAAGGGAGAGCTTCACCATTTCCAAAATCAAATCACAGATAGGGATTACCTTATGGGGGAGGCCATCGTCCAGATTCGACAAGTCGCCGATCATCTGCAGGACTTAGCAGTACAAGCCGACGTGTTAAGTATCAAATATGAGCTAGAATCAGACCGAGGTCGAGAGTTAGCCGCGTTGCTTAGGATAATTAAGACTCTAGGCCTGAAGGCAAAGGCATATCTGTAATCAGCTTGTTGTAAAAACTTTTGTTATTTAAAAGGGTTGAAATTCTGGACCTAACGATGAAAGTGTCTGTAATCCGTTTTGTGTAAGGATTTTTGTTCCTTAAACAACGTTTTCTAAATTGAAACTGAATCGGGATCGATATCTTTTGCATTCATGCATTCGCATTGCATCACATCACATGCATTTAAACCAAAAAGACCCTGATTAGTGAAAGTTATTACAGAAGAAAAGAATCTGGAAACTCCACATCCCTACGGTACACGTGCCAAAACCAGGAATATGGATCAAAGATTCGAGCAACTCCAAAAGGAAATGCAGGAGCAATTGCAAGAACAATTGGTAAAAATGCAAAACGATATGCGTGAACAGATGATGGAAGCTCAGAGAAGTATGGTGGCAGAAATGGCCCAGCTACTGAAAGGGGCAATGGATAAGGGAAAAGCCCCTATGGCTACCACCGCGGAAGATAATGATGATTATCCTCCAGGTTTCACCCCACCCCGTACTCAAACACAGACAGAGGCTCCCCTGCAAAGGCCGTCTGTTACCGTTAGGCCTCAACAGGGGCAAATTGATATTGGAATGCCTGTGAACTTACCAGACGGCTCGGGGTCCAACCCGTTAGATAATCCTACCAATTCACTCACCCCTGATTTGGACTTGGCTGAAAAGGAGAGGGAAAGGACCGAATCCTCAAGACAATTAGAGGAACGCTGCAGGTGGTTGGAAGAGAAGTTTAGAGCCTTAGAAGGTGTTGATGGCCGACAAGGGATGAACGCCAAAGAATTTAGCTTGGTCCCAGACTTAGTCCTCCCCCATAAATTTAAAATGCCAGAGTTTGAAAAATACAATGGGACTAGCTGTCCTGAAGCCCACCTAACTATGTTCTGTAGGCGAATGACAGGGTACGTAAACAATGATCAACTTCTGATTCATTGTTTCCAGGACAGTTTAGTCGGGGCCGCGGCTAAATGGTACAACCAATTAAGCCGCGATAGGATCAATTCCTGGAGAGACTTGGCACATGCCTTCATGCAGCAGTATAGCCATGTGGCTGGCTTGACGCCAGACCGAATTACTCTGCAGAACATGGAAAAGAAGCATAATGAAAGTTTTCGACAATATGCACAGAGGTGGAGAGAGGTCGCCATGCAAGTTCAACCACCACTATTAGAGAAGGAAACTACTATGCTATTCATAAATACCCTGAAGGCCTCATTCCTTACTCACATGATCGGAAGCACCACCAAGAGCTTTGCTGACATAGTTATGGCGGGGGAAATGATTGAAAACGCCATAAGGGGGGTAAGATAGAAGGAGAAACCGCCAAAAGGCCAGCACCAAGAAGGAAGGACAACGAAGTAAACAACGCGAGTAGTTACAACTCAAAGGCAATTACGGTTAGCCAGCCGAGAGCTGCTACAGGTGGGCAACAGAGGTCCCAAAAGCAGGAATCTAGTTCAAGACAGAATACTGAAAAGATCCAGTTCACCCCCATCCCGGTGACGTATGGGGAGCTTTATCAGAGCTTATATAATGCCCACGCAATAGCTCCCTATCACTTGAAACCTTTGCAGCCCCCATATCCCAAGTGGTATGATGCTAATGCCAAGTGTGATTACCATGCCGGAGTACAGGGACATTCGATCGAAAATTGCGTTAGTTTCAAAAAGGCCGTGGAAAGGCTTATTAAAATGGGGGTCGTGAAATTTAACGATACCCCCAGTACGGAAAACCCGCTGCCAAACCACGGCAATCAAGGGGTGAACACGATCGGGGAAATCGATGCAAGAAGGGTAAAAAAGGACATTGCTGAAGTAAGGACACCACTGAAGGTCGTTTGGAGAGAAATGATGAGAAGAGGAATGTTGATCTCCAAAGAGAAAGATGAAAAAGCGAGGGACTATTGTGATTTCCACCAAGAAGAAGGCCACAAGATTCAGGAATGTGGCGAGTTTAAGGCTATGGTACAAAGCCTCATGGATAACAAGGAGCTAGAATTTTACGAAGGTAGCTTGAATGAGGGGCACGTATGCGTATTAGAAGGAACTCCGACAAGTCAAGGGATCAACCGGCCGAGAATCATCATCTCTCTACCGAAAAATAATGAGATTGAGACACCGATAACACCAAAGGTCATTATCCGCAAGCCTATTTCCTTTCCATATACGGACAGCAAAAGGGTACCCTGGAATTACGACTGCAACATAACGATGCCAAAAGAAGAGGAAATAGCTAACGCTTCCAAGGGGATCCAAGCTGAAGGTTCTTACACACGCAATGGAAAGCGTTATGACGCGGGAGGCATCAGGGTTGCACCCACGAAAGCAAAAGCCCTAGACCCGAAGAAAGAGCAGGATGCTGAAGCACTCATTAATGAATCAGTGAAAGAGGAAGAGGCTAAAGAGTTTCTGAAATTCTTAAAACACAGTGAGTATAGCGTGGTTGAACAGTTGCGTAAGCAACCAGCCCGCATATCAGTGTTAGCATTGCTCTTAAGTTCAGAGGTGCATCGTGAGGCATTGATGAAAGTGCTTAATGAGACATATGTTACTAAAGATATATCCGTCAATAAGTTGGATCGTCTTGTTAGCAACATAAGTGCTGACAATTTCATCTACTTCAATGATGACGAAATCCCACCGGGTGGCATGGGGTCAACTAAGGCTCTACACATCACCACTCGCTGCAAAGGGTATACGTTGCCAAGTGTGCTTATCGACAATGGGTCAGCCCTGAATGTCTTACCATTATCCACATTAAACAGACTGCCAATAGACAGTTCTCATATGAAAGCATGCCATAATATAGTGAGAGCATTTGATGGCACGGAGAGAAAGGTTATGGGAAGGATTGATATCCCTTTAATGATCGGGCCGAACACATATGAAGTAGATTTTCTGGTTATGGACATTAAGCCTTCTTATAATTGCTTGTTGGGGAGGCCCTAGATACATTCGGCAGGAGCGGTGCCTTCCTCTTTACATCAGAAATTGAAATTAGTGACTGACGGACGACTGGTGACCGTAAACGTGGAAGAAGACATCATAGCAACAGTCACCACTAACGCACCTTATGTGGAGGCAGATGAAGAGTCTATTGAGTGTTCTTTCCGCTCCTTAGAATTTGTCAATGCAACCTTTATTTCAGAAGGAAATAAGGTGCCATTACCCAAGATATCCAAAACTACCAGAATGGGCTTGCGGATGACAGTGGGAAAAGGAGCTTTGCCCAGAAAAGGGTTAGGCCGATACCTCCAAGGTGGGATTCGAGTCCCTGAATTAAGCGAGAAAAGAGACCGTTTTGGCCTAGGTTTCAAGCCAGACCACAGACAGAGGAAGAAGGAGATAGAAAAGCGTCAAGAAAGAAGGAAAGCGCGTCTGAACGGAAGAGAATTTGAGTGGGAACCAATGACATTCCCTCACATATCCCATACTTTTGTGTCGGGAGGGATAATTTACCCCGAGGTGGGGTCGCTCGAGGAAGGAAGCTATCACATCAACGCCATACATGATGGGGAAACTGAACAGAGGGCTTTGGAGGGCATCCGTCCTTACGAACCAGGGAGCTCTTTAAACAATTGGACTGCGGAAGAACTTCCTGTAACATTTAGGAACTTTACAGAGTAATTTTCCAGAACACTCTTGTTGCTCTAAAGCCTAGGAGTAATAAGATTTCGTTTGTGAAATAGGCTTATGTTCGGATATTTTGGTTTCAATAAAGAACACTTTTGTCAAATCAAGCAAGCTTCTTTCATTCTTCTATCGACAAACATTCTTTTGACCTTCTAATTTCATTCATTTTTAACTCATTCATAACATAAAAACAATCATTCTTAAATTCATTCATTCTTCGCACATTCTTTCATACCCCGCAGGTCCCTAGATATCAATGATATGAGCGATGATACTGCAAGTCCCGAATTCTCCTTTGAGCAAAACATGTTTTTAGAAGAACCTCAGGATTTTATAGGTGACAGGGATTGTGATGTATCTCCAGATCTGTTGAGAATGGTTAAGCAAGAAGATAAGCAAATTCTGCCACACGAGAAAGAGACAATAGAGAACATAACCTTGGAGGAGGGGAAAGAAGTGAAAATAGGGACGCATATTTCGGAGGAAACTAGGCAAGATCTTGTTGAGCTACTGAGAGAATTTAAAGATGTATTTGCATGGTCATACCAGGACATGCCGGGGTTGGATACTGACATTGTAGTACATCGCCTTCCAATAAAACAAGATTACAAGCCAGTTCAACAAAAATTACGAAGAATGAGGCCTGACGTCGTGCTGAAATCAAAGAGGAAGTCAAAAAGCAATTCGATGCCGGATTCCTAAAAGAGGTCAAGTACTCAGAATGGGTAGCTAACATTGTGCCTGTCCCTAAGAAAGATGGGAAGGTATGAATGTGCGTCGATTACAGAGATTTAAACAAAGCTAGCCCGAAAGACAACTTTCTCTTGCCGCACATTGACACCCTAGTAGATAATACAGCGGGTTATTCATGGTTTTCCTTCATGGACGGCTTCTCGGGGTACAATCAAATAAAGATGCACCCTGAGGACATGGATAAGACCATTTTCATAACATTGTGGGGCACCTTTTGCTACAAGGTGATGCCATTCGGCCTAAAGAACGCAGGTGCAACATACCAAAGGGCCATGGTGACTTTATTCCACGATATGATGCACAGGGAAATCGAGGTGTACGTGGGCGACATGATTGCCAAATCCCGAACTGAAAAGGAACACATCGAAGCCTTGAGGAAATTATTCTTGAGATTGAGGATGTTTCAGTTGAAACTCAATCCGGCGAAGTGTACCTTTGGAGTCAGGTCAGGGAAACTATTGGGCTTTGTAGTCAGTGAAAAAGGAATAGAAGTTGACTCAGACAAAGTCAGAGCCATACAGGAGCTGCCGCCACCACATACTCAGAAAGAAGTTTGAGGTTTTCTTGGGAGATTGAATTACATTGCTCGGTTCATTTCGCAATTGACGGAGAAATGTGACCCCATATTTTGCCTTCTGAGGAAACACAACCAGGGTACCTGGGATGAAGAATGTCAGAATGCTTTTGATAAGGTCAAGCAATATTTGTCAAACGCTCCAGTACTATCCCCGCCTAATCCAGACAGACCGCTGATACTGTATTTGTCGGTGTTCAGCAACTCTATGGGATGTGTGCTAGGTCAACACGATGAGTCAGGAAGAAAAGAGGAGTGATATATTACCTCAGTAAGAAATTTACTGATTGTGAAATGAGATATCCACCGATTGAGAAATTGTGTTGTGCCTTGATTTGGACAACCCGAAGGTTGAGGCAATATATGTTGTATCATACAACTTGGCTGATTTTGAAAATGGACCCATTAAAGTACATGATGGAGTCAGCAGCCCTAAATGGAAGAATGGCAAGATGGCAGATACTGCTTTCTGAGTTTGATATAGTATATGTGAATCAAAAGGCCATAAAAGGAAGCGCAATAGCAGAATTTCTGGCTAGCAGGGCTCTGGAAGAGTATGAACCATTGAGCTTTGATTTTCCTAACGAGGAATTGATGTATGTGGCAACTGCCGAAAGGTGTCCATGGAAATTGAACTTTGACGGAGCGTCCAATGCAGTAGGAAATGGAATCGGGGCAGTCTTAATATCACCAGATGGAGATCATTATCCATTCACATGCAAATTGGATTTCGACTGTACCAACAATATGGCAGAGTACGAGGCATGCATCATGGGGATTCGAGCGGCCATAGAACGGAAGGTTAGAGTACTGGAAGTATACGGGGACTCCGCATTGGTGATCTACCAGCTCAAAGGAGAATGGGAGACAAGAGACCCCAAATTGATCAATTACCGGAGGGTAGTTTTAGGATTACTTGAGGAGTTTGACGATATCACTTTCAATTATCTCCCACGGGATGAGAACCAGATGGCGGACGCTTTGGCAACCCTGGCATCCATGATTAAAGTAAACAACGAGGAGGATATGAAGCCGATTCAAATGAGCATTTCTGAAGCTCCAGCTCATTGTTGTAACATCGAAGGTGAAGAAAAGGATGACCACCATTGGTACCAGGATATATTACGATATGTGAAGAATCGTGAATACCCTGAACAGGCAACGGAGAATGGGAAAAGAACCTTGAGAAGGTTAGCTTGCGACTATGTATTGGATGGAGATATCCTTTTGTAAAAGAGGGAAAGATCAGGTGCTTTTAAGGTGCGTCGACGCCGTGGAAGCTAGGAAAATCTTAGAAGAAGTGCATGAAGGTGTGTGTGGGACACATGCTAATGGCTTCACGATGGCAAGAAAAATCATGAGATTTGGATACTATTGGTCTATTATGGAAGGAGATTGTATCAGCTGTGCCAAGAAGTGTCATAAATGCCAGATCTACGGAGATAAGATTCATGTTCCACCTTCACCCTTACATGTTATGACTTCTCCATGGCCCTTTTCCATGTGGGGCATGGACGTCATTGGGCCAATTTCACCTAAGGCCTCGAACAGGCATCGTTTCATCTTTGTGGTTATCGATTACTTCACGAAATGGGTGGAGGCTGCTTCGTATGCTAACGTCACCAAATCGGCAGTGAGTCGATTTTTGAAGAAAGAAATTGTCTGTCGATATGGAATGCCTGAGAAAATCATATCAGACAATGCACTGAACTTGAATAACAGCACGATAGCAGAAGTCTGCAGTCAATTCAAGATCAAACATCATAATTCATCTCCTTACCGCCCAAAGATGAATGGGGCAGTGGAAGCGGCCAACAAAAACATTAAAACGATAGTTGGGAAGATGACTGAGACTTACAGAGATTGGCACGAAAAACTGCCGTTTGCGCTATTTGCCTATCGAACGTCTGTTAGAACCTCGACCGGGGCAACTCCATTCTCGTTGGTTTATGGGATGGAGGCAGTGTTACCCATTGAAGTGGAAATACCTTCCCTTCGAATCTTGTCAGAAGTAAAGTTGGATGAGGCAGAATGGATTCAATTGCGATACGATCAACTGAATCTGATTGAAGAGAAAAGGCTAAAGGCAATTCGTCATGGTCAGATGTATCAGAAGCGAATGATGCGAGCTTACGATAAAAAAGTTCATCCAAGAGAATTTTACGAGGGGGACCTTGTACTAAAAAAGATCCTTCCCATACAGAAGGATTTCAGAGGAAAGTGGATGCCAAATTGGGAAGGGCCGTATGTTGTGAAAAAGGCTTTCTCTGGTGGTGCGTTGATTTTGACAGAAATGGATGGGAAAAGTTTACCCAATCCAGTGAATTCAGACTCAGTCAAGAAGTACTTTGTCTAAAAGAAGGGAAGCCAAGGTGAAAACCCGCAAAGGGCGCTTTGAGACTTCCATAAAAAAAAAAATGGAGAAGCCAAGGTGAAAACCCGCAAAGGGCGCCTTGAGACTAAAGGGGTTTTGAGTCGAAAACTCGAAAGGGCGGCTCAAATTTTGGATGACACGCGTCTCACTATACTTGACCTAGCAAGAAGTGGAGTATATCACATACTGGGGCATCAACAAAATACTTTGGATTTTCTGAACACATGTCGAACACAAAGTAGTCTTCATGGAGTTTGTATATAGAAACTCAAGCAACGATATCTAGGGCATCTGACTTTTTGTCCTGTTTATTATCTTTTGATCTTCTCCAAGATATGTTGTCAGATTAATTTCCTTTGTATCTTTGATGACTTCGTTCCAATCTGACTATCCTCAAGGTCTTGCCTTCCACTATCCGTAAAATGTGTTACATTGAAATAATGATTGATGAACTAAAATACCTTTACAAACGAAGTTTTGCATATTACTCTGTAAAATCACCTGATAATGCAAGAAACTAAAATGGAACGATTGTTTAAAGAACCCCCATGTGTAAATGGTGGGAACACTCAAAGAAAACTCCTTTTTCAGTTCAAATGATTCAAACAATTCAATCCTAGGAAAGGATATTATCGGCAGGTTGTAATAAAACCAACTTGATCCGAGGCACACAAGCAGAGTGTGAATGACACCTCAAGTGAAACTTGGATGGATTAGTAGTGACGGCCGAAGTAGGGATCATTCTCATAACATTTTTGCATCATAGTATGCGCAATTAGGAAACACCCGACTCATTTTGATCACGGCATCCTAATCATTTGCATAAGCATAAACCTCAGGAAATCAATTCTACAGATAGATTCCCCAGTGGACGATGTAGTAAGATTGGTGGAAGCAACAAATCCAACAGATTTTAACTCCCTAAGCAGTAGGGTAACAGATCGAATTTTGGCAAATCTTATCTCCATACAGCAGTGTTGGAGCAGATTTCAGCCACTCGCCTTAACTCCCTAAGCAGTAGGGTAACAGGCAAAGCACAGCAGATCTCATCTTCGTTGATCAGGGGCGGAGCAGATCGCATTCTATCAGATCTTAACTCCCTAAGCAGTAGGGTAACAGATCGAATTTCGGCGAATCTTATCTCCATACAGCAGTGTTGGGGCAGATTTCAGCCACTCGCCTTAACTCCCTAAGCAGTAGGGTAACAGGCAAAACACAGCAGATCTTATCTTCGTTGATCAGGAGCGGAGCAGATCACATTCTATCAGATCTTAACCCCCTAAGCAGTAAGGTAATAGATCAAATTTTGGCAGATCTTATCTCAATACAACAGTATTGGGGCAGATTTCAGCCACTCGCCTTAACTCCCTAAGCAGTAGGGTAACAGGCAAAGCACAACAGATCTTATCTTCGTTGGCCAGGAGCGGAGCAGATCGCATTCTATCAGATCTTAACTCCCTAAGCAGTAGGGTAACAGATCAAATTTCGGCGAATCTTATCTCCATACAGCAGTGTTGGGGCAGGTTTCAGTCACTCGCCTTAACCCCCTAAGCAGTAGGGTAACAGGCTAAATATAGCAGATCTTATCTTCGCTGAACAGGTGCAGAGCAGATCACATTCTAGTAGATCTTAACTCCCTAAACAGTAGGGTAATAGGCAAAATTCTAGCAGATCTTAACCCCCTCAACGGTAGGGTAACAGATCAAATTTTGACAGATCTTGTCTCTCTGTACTGGCAGAGAGCAGATCAGAAAAGCAGATTTGACAATCTTTGCAGATAAGATTAAAGTTACGAATCTCTTCTCTTTGAACAATTATACCCCTGGAAGTTGCAATGTAGCCGATCAAAGCTGCAGGATACATCTCTGAAGACGCGAGCAGACGAAAGCTGCAAGACATATCCCTGAAGTTGCAATGGATTGAACTAAGGCTACGAAGGGCGGTGGACCGGAGAGAGACTACCTGAACAAGAGAGAGCACAAAACAAATCAAGACCCAACAAGACCAGCCAAAATTGGCCTTTCTTCGAAGTCTTTGCTCTATTCTCGTTTCACGATAATGAGCAAAGAGGGGCAGCTGTTATAGGCCAATTTTGGCCCACATAGTAAACCCAAACCCCTTTTACAATTTAAAGCCAATTATAGCCCAAACCCCAAAACCCATTTTAGCCCAGCAAAACCCAATACATCAGACCCAATATCCCTTACCCAGAATAAAAAAAAAACCCAAACGGAAGCCCAACACTAACCTACCCATTATGCCAACTGGTTACCCGAACCAGTCTCCAACGAAACCCTAGCCCCTGTTGCCCACTTGCTCTGACAGCAGCCACCTGCTCCACCGCCCATGGTCACGTCTCAGCACCGCCCAAGCCTCTGCAAACATTAAAAAGAAAAGACAGAAATAATAGAAAATAACTTGTAAAAGGGGTATAAAACCCGAATCAGATTTTGTAAAAGGAGGATTTTTTTTTTCAATACCAGACAGCACATTCCAAAAACACGAAATTAGTCCAAATACATAGCAAGCAAAATCCGATCAAGTAACACAGCAAAGGGATACCCCCGAATCACTAAATTTCAGAACCGAAAACCCTAAAATACCGAAGGTAAAAAAACCATTTCTCGATTCTGTTTTATCTCATATATATACCAAATGCCCATTTTTTTTAAAATAAATAACAAAATAAAATATTAAAAAAAATAAAAAAAAAGAGAGAAAATTTTTACCTTTTCCGGCCACCGCGTGCGGCGCCGGCGCCGGCGCCGGTGACCGGACGGTGGTCGGACCGACCACCGAAAATCGCCCCGGTCACCCTCCCCTCTCCTTTCTCTCCCTTCTCTCTTTTCTTTTTTTTCTTCCCCGGGTAAAAATGAATTTTTTTGGGGGATTTAGGCCTATTTATAGCACCTGAAAACGGTGCCATTTTGGCCTTAAGACCCAGGGCACAAAACGACGTCGTTTTGCCCTGGGTCGGATCGACCCGACCCTACCCGCACAAGGTCCTCGTGTTTTTAAACGGAAGGGCTATTTGCGCAATCAGCCCTTCCGCTTTTTTTGACCTATGCAATTGAGTTTTTTTTACTTTTAAATCGGTCCTACAATTTACCCTGTCTTGCGATTTGGCCCCTTTTGCCACGATGTCGTTTTGAAGGTATGGGGGAATTGCTCTCCTGGTCCCCGTACGCTTCACCCGTGCTCAAATAGGTCCCTTACTTCTGTTTTCCTCTCGAATTTGCCCCAAAAGTTTTATTTTTAATTCGATTTCGCCCCTTTTTATTCTCGTTATTTCATTTTTATATTTAATATTATTTATACTATTGTATCTTATACTGTTATTATTATTATTATTATTTATTAACATTTCATGTTTTACTCAATATTTACATCTATTTTTATATTACGTATATATTTTTATTTTTTTTATTAACCACATATTTTATTATATTATGTTATGTAAATACTTTGATCCTATTACATGTATTTATATTTATATATTCCTAAATATTTCGTATATATTATGTATACACTATAACATTATTTATATATATATATATATTATACTACTTTCTGAATATACCTCTAATACCATGTATTAAATACCCTTAATACCATTATTATATGTACATATTTATACATCGTATTCATAATTGTTATTGTATTTCATCATTATTTTAATATCTATTATGTATATTTTTATAAATATTCCTTATTTTCTTACATATTATCTTATATACATTTCCAACTCTATTATGTATATATTGTGTTTATATATTCATATACGCCTTTTAATATTACAGTTATGTATTTTTATACTATCTTAAATGTATATTTTGTCATCGCGTATATATATATTACATGTAGCGTAAATACCATGTTTTTGCTGTTATATACACTTTCAATATTACACTATTATATAGTACCAAAGTATTATGTTATAGTCACTACATATGTTATTACCTGCATGTTATATACATGTATATATATTTGCATGCTTATTAATACTAATTGTTTTTATTACTATAATTCTAAAATACATGCACTGCATTTCGACATTATTACGTATATATATACCTTAGCATTACGTTCTGTACATTTGAATATCATATTACTCACGTGTTTTATCTCACGTATATATTTTGTTCATGCCACATTATACCTGTTTTTACATTATATTTCATCATTTAGACACTTTTTTCAAGCGCATCCCTTTTTATACTTTTTACCACGAGTATCGTCACTACTATCATTCTTAATATACTAAATTTACGTTCTAATATTTTATTGACCTCATCGTTTAAAAAATACATATACGTCACATAATCAAATTGTTTCAAAAGACGAGGCAATTTTTTTTGTGTTTGGAGATCCGGGAAATAGTGCCCTAACGTGCTGGGTTGCGATTTTTCGTTTGCCTAAATACCTAAAATATCCTCATAAATGAATTTTACAACTAGCGAGATAATTTTAGTTTCGTGGAATTTGAGAGCTTCGTGTCCAATCGTGCTGGATGTGATGTTCGTATTCCCCCGAAACGAAGGAATCTCGATTTTTTTATCATCTCATTTTAATTCAAAAATGTCTAAAAACGAGGCAATGTTTTTGTATTTGGAGATTCGGGAAATAGTGCCCTAACGTGCTGGGTTGCTATCCCTCGCTCGTCTGAATACCTAAAATACCCTCCTAAATTTTGCAATTTGCGAGATATCTCTAGTTTCGAGGAATTCACGAGTCTCGCGTCCAATCGTGCTGGATGTGATGTTCGTATTCTACCGAAGCAAAGGAATCCCGATCTTTTCAACCTAGACTATTCCAATTTCAAAGAAAGAATCCTATTTCCAAATCTTCCCAAATTTCGATTTAAGACGGAAAATTGCTCAATTTGGTACCAATTTTGGGCGTCGCGGGGGTGCTAATCCTTCCCCGCGCGTAACCGACTCCCGAATCCATTCTCTAATTCTTCGTAGACCAAAACGTTTTATAAGGTGACCCAATCGCACCTAAAAAGGTTGGTGGCGACTCCCATTTTTATTTTTTAAGTCGACCTCCGTTTTTCATCAAAAAAATGGTTTCGACAAGTATAAGTAAGTATGATAATAACAATGAAATATTAGTGTATGAAAAATATAGTAACAACAACCTAATAGTATTAAGATATATATATATATAATATATGTGTGAAAATATGTAACTAATAGAATTACAAATACATATGCATTAAGTATAATATATGTATATATATATATATGTATATATAAATATTAGGTAAAAAAGCTAATAAACATAACATGTTAACAAAATACATGATGATGGAGTAGTAAAAATATAATAGTAGGGTAAAATAATAATGATATGTTATTAATAATATATGAATAACAAAATAATTTTAATTAATAATAATAATAATAATAATAATAATAATAATAAAACTAGAAGAAAATAACGAGAAAGGACGAAATTAAATTGAAAATCAGAGTTTCGGGCTAATTTGGAATAAAAGTAGGAGGAACAAGGGCCTATTTGGATACGGGTCAAACTTAGAAGGACCAAAACAGCAGTTTACCCGGTTTGTAAAACGACACTGTTGCGTGAAGGATTGAATTTCAAACGGAAACAAATTATCGGGCCAGATTGAAAATAGAAAATAACCTGATTGCAAAATAGAGGAAAAGCGGAAGGACTGCGCGCGCAATTAGCCCTTCAGTGGTCGAAAACACGCGGATCCTTTAGGGTCGGGTCGGGTCGACCCGACCCAGGTCGGTTAGTATAAAAGGCCTAAAATTTTGTTTTTGGCCATTCGCACGGGGCAAAGAAAAAAAAAAGAAAAAAAAAAGAAAGGGAGAGAAGGGAGAGGGGAGGAGGAGAGAGGGGAGACCGGGAAAAGTCCGGTCACCGGACCGGTTACCGGCCGGTCACCGGACCGACGTACACCGCCGATCGCCGCCGTTCCGTCCACCGGAACGGTGGCTGGAAAAAGGTAAAATTTTTAGATTTTTTTATATTATTTTTTGTATATTTTTTGTTATTGTTTTTTGTTATATTTTTTTTAAATATACACGCATATAAGATAAAAAGAAATCACCTTCGAGCTTCCAGCTTCGATTCTGATATGGTTCCAAATTGGGGGGTATCCCTTCGCTGTGTTAGTGTTAGAACTCTTGTTTACTGCTTGGAATTTGCTGTCTTTATTTTGAGAATAGAAATTTCAGCGTATTGCTTCTATTTTTTTGAAAGAAATCCGAACCCCTTACACTGTGATTTGAATCGGCTTTTATAGCCTTATTTTTACAAGCTTTTTTCTCTTTTTACTTTCTGTCCCCTCGTTTTAATTATTTGCAGGAGCGAGGGCGGTGCTTGGGCGGTGGATTTGACAAGCAACAGTGGCTGCTGGCAGATGGCAGAGGCGGCAGCAGCAGATGCAAGTGGGAGCTGAAAATAGGGTTAGGTTGCTAGGGTTGCGGGATTGGGCTTGTAACGGGTCTAGGTTAGGTGGGTTTGGGTCTGATGGATGGTAATTGGGCTTGACCGGGTTTATGTTAGGTGGGTTTGGGTCTGATGGATGGTAATTGGGCTTGACCGGGTTTGGGGGTTTTAATTGTATGGGTTAATTTAATAATTAGTATTGGGTTTTAATTTGGGCACAATTGGTTTGTTTGCAATGGCCAAAATTGGCCTATGACATCGGTACCTAAGTTTTTTGTTAGGTTAAATTTAAATGTTATCGAAATTACACAAAACACTAATGGTGTTAAAAAAAATTTATGCTACAGAAATATTTTCAATATTAGAAGAAGTTCATGTTAAAAAAATAGGTATTGAACTAAGCTTAACGAACTAATATTAAATAAGAAAAAAAGAGTTCTAAAAATCCAAATTAAAATAAAGAGTTCTAAAAATAAAACTAAAAGTTATTGAACATATGAAATAAAAATATATATATCATATCATCTGTCACGTGCTGATCATACATTAATTATTTTTGCTACTTCATAAAAAAATAACATTGTTAGTATAGTAAAGTAATTCGTAAAATGTTTGTCAAGTTTACGTACGAAATCGAAAAAAAAAGATTAGATACCAAATTAGGAAAAAAAAAGTCAAGTTCAGATAACACATTGCACCTCAAAAAAGGTTAAGTACCAACTTAAAAAAAAGTGTTAAGTTTAAATACCAAATTAGATAAAAAAAATTAGATACTAAATTAAGAAAAAAATATCAAATTTAAGTATCAAATATTATATTAAGCCTATATAATATATTGATTTGCTTTGCGCTTCGATTGGTAATATTATTAGAAGTTGATTTAATAAATCATTATATATACATATATTTACGCAAAATGCTACTCATTTATATTAATATAAAATTAATATTTTTTATAATTTTTTTATAAAAATTTTAATAATTTAATCATCAAATTTATTAATATAAGTATATTTATTATGCATATAAAATTTAAAATATATCCATTAATTTTACCTCCAACCCAGTCATTAAATTTAATCACTTAAAATAAACATAAGTAAATGCAATTGGAGACGGTCCACAAACCCATATGGCTAATAAAACAAAATTTGCCACTAAAAACCCAAAAATTTCATTAAATAATTAAAAACAATTTGATCCACCAACCCCCAAATCCAGATTTAGCAATCTCATTAAATAATAATATAAAATATTTGTATCACATTATGTAAAAATTAAGCAATTTCGTACCTAAAAAACATTTCCATAATTAATGCACTCTTATCACCATGCTATCTCAACTTGTCTCCCACAATAATTAGCACCAACTTATTATTAATTTAATTATTCAAAATTTTTAACTGTTAAAATAATTTGAAATTTAATTTTTGTATTTAAAAAAATTAAAAAATATATATCTTATGAACTCAGTGACCATATCTTATAATAAAAAAATTTGAATGAAAAATATTAATAGGGTCAATAATTGTACTGAAATATTTAAATTAGAAAATAAAATAATTTAATTTTGACTTTTCTTAATAAATGAACTGAATCTTAAACTTTAGTTATAATAAATAACACTTTTTGACCTTATTTAATTAATAAGTGAAATCAATACCGTTGAATTCAATAATATCATATAATATAAAATTATAATATAATCTAAATCATCACATCATCATCTTAATTTTTTATATTATAAAAAAGTATTTAATGTAATTATAATTTAAAAATAAAATAGGGTAAACTTCATGAGAGATCACCCTAAAATAATATTGTTCCTATTTTGGTCACACTAATTTTTTGGGATTAATTTAGTTATTTTAATTAAGATAATTGTTCGATTTGGTCATTACTATTAAAAATTCAGTTAATTTTTTTTTACTAATAATAGGGACCTCTCTATAATTTGTTTAAAATATTCTTTTTGGTTTATTTACAATATGATGATTTCAATGGCGACATCATAACATTTGAATCCTCTTTAAAAAGAAAGAATCTAAAGACGACGATAATGAACCATGATCATGAACCCTACCCTTTTTTATAAACACACCTGCTAGAATAACAACACCGACCGCCCTTTCCGATGTTGAAACATCTAAAAATGTAAAATAATTTGTGAAAAATAATATATAAAAAAGACAAGACATGCTTAGAAACATTTAAGCCAACGCGATTCTACGTTAGTAATCCATTAGTAAATTATTGAAACTATCAAATTAATTCAATTGATAAAAAAATTAAAATGATTAAAATAAAAACAATGCTATTTTAATGTGACTTACAATGTAATTAACCTAAATACAAAAATTAAAAACTTTTCTGACCTCACCAACCATAAAGCACGGACAAGTGGCAGTTATTCCCCAATCTTTTGGGAAAACCGAGTGTCTAAAGCTATAGGGGACTCTGCCTAGTTGTTGCCACGTCATTTTTTGTACATGACCGGCTTATGGCTTATTTGGCTTCTAGCTCGGCTGCTTAATTACATTTTCAGACATTGTTGAACCAATTTTCCGCAAAATAAAAAAATAAAAAGGAATTTACGACCTTAAGATACAAAATTTGTTGAAAATTGACCAAACCCAACCCTTTTTTTCTCACTTTACTTGCTATTTTATTATATTTGGAAAAAAATTTAAAATAAAAATATTTATTTTATTTTTCATTGTATTACTAGATTAATATTTAGAATAAGAATAATCAATTTAAAAGGTGGAAAAAATATATCATGATTATTACCTTAAATTTGGATTTATTAGTTGGAGCAAGAAATATATTATAATAAAAAATTATAATAAAATGAGAAACAGTCTAAAAATGAATTAGAATACTATAGTTATAATAAAATAAAAATGTGATAATTATAATAAATTTAGATTTATTAGTTGGAAAATGAAATAGATTATGGTAAAAAAGTTGTGCTAATCATATTAAAAAATAATTATAATTTAATTTATATTTAATTAATTATATTAAAAATTATAATAATTTTATTTTATTGATGTAAAATAGAGTTAAAATTTGAAAAGAAGTCTAAGCTTAAAATATAGATTGATTTAAATTAATTATCACTTGATTTATACTAGAGTTTTACATTAATTAAAATTTAAGTTTAGTTTTATAAATAAGATTCAGTAGTTAGATATATTCAATCAAATAGCGCCTAACAAAAAATAAAGATTCTTAGTATTAAGAAGTTAGAAATATTTCAAAAGGAACAAAGCATTAAAGCTATAATTCTTTAAAGAGAGTTGGAAGATCATTTTAATTGATGATAAGGTAATACAATATTTTATTTAAAAGAAAATTTTTTAAGTTGTTTATATTGTTTGAAATAAACATTCTTTTATCATTTTTTTAATTTATTATTATTTGTTTGGTGTAGATGAAAAACGTTTTCAACAAAAAAATTAATCATAATATTAAATGTGTTTAATGTGTTTATTACTTTAGTGTAAATATTTTTAGTATTTATCATGAATTATTAAAATTGTTGCATGTTGTTTTACCTAATTTTTTATTTTTAATTTAATATTGTTATTTATTTTTTTTACGTAGTTTCAAATGTAATCTCTCCAACTTGACTTAGACGTTAGATTCGAATTCGAAAGATTAAATTAGTCATTGAGATGACCAGGTAAGCTAAAATAGTTTATAAAATAGGCATTTGAAAATATTTGTTTATTTTTAATAGAAACCTAGTCTATTTCTTAAAAAAAAAAAACTCATCGATTGACTAAAATACGATTTATTTTATATTTTTCTTGAAAAAGATGATTCTCATTGAAAACTTAGTCACTTCTTAGTTTATTTATTTAGTCAAATTTTAACTATAACTTATCAGTGAAAAAGTGGTTTTTAACTTAGTTTTGTTTTAACTATATTTATGCCTTAATTAAATAAAAATAATATTTTAAAATTAAGTTAAATGTTATGCATGCTAAATAAACTTTAAATATGAGTCTCATGTCACAATAATAATTAAAATAGTATAGTTCCGAAATAACAAAATTATAAAAATAGGCCTAATAATACTTTCATAAAAATAAAATGTTTTCGAGTTCTCCGTATGCCACGTCCGCATCTTAACCTGATGGATTATCTGTAAAAATGGAAATATAAAAAGGAGTGAGATATGAAGCTTAGTGTGAGTTCCCTCACAAGAAAATCGACGCAAACAGTAGACAAAACATACAGAATATCAACATCAAAGGATAAACATAATTTGAATAGCAATTCAAAATTTCGATATTTCAAATTAACTCATTATCATAATATTTCAGTATTCACTACAATGCAATTTCAGTTCATCAAAAAACATTCCTATTCCACTGCTACATAGCACAGTAGGAGTTCCACAAAACTCCTCAACCTTTACACCATGTTGTGGATAAAACCACTCATTGTTGTGGACGAACTACTCATTGTTGATAAACCACTAGTAATTGTTATAGGCCAATTTTGGCCATTACAAAATTAAAACCCACTTACCCGATTGCCCATTCCCCTATACCCATTACAAATTAACCCCAAACCCTTGACCCAAATGCAATAACCCATATCCATTACAAATTGACCCACTACCCTAACCCACTAAAGCCCAACAGCTAAACCCTAGCCCCAATGTTTCTCTGCCGACTTAGCCTCCACACCGC
This sequence comes from Gossypium stocksii, assembly GCA_020496765.1. Taxonomy (NCBI): domain Eukaryota; kingdom Viridiplantae; phylum Streptophyta; class Magnoliopsida; order Malvales; family Malvaceae; genus Gossypium; species Gossypium stocksii. Next base: position 87,304,235 of record CM035627.1, on the reverse strand, counting down.
CTCTGCCTTCTGACTCAGCAGCTGCTACCACCGTCCAAGTCACATCTCAGCACCGCCCTTCACCTGCAAATAATTAAATGGAAGGGACAGTAACAATGATAACAAAAAAACAAGTTGTAAAAAATGGCTATATAAGCCGATGTAAAATTCAATGTAAGGGGTTGGTCCCTGATTTTCCAATAGAAGCAAAGATAATAGATTTCAACCTTTCCGAATATAAATCAGTGGCGATACAAAATCAGAAAAGAATACCAAGATCAGACCATCAAAAACATCAAAAAACACCGAATCAGAGACAGGTAAAATATATCCATTCGGATCTGTTTTATCCGTTTCCGGTTTCATTTCTTTCCTTTTCTTTTAAATAACGTACAAATACATACATATTTTAAAATCAAACAAGAAAAAATAAGAAAAAATTTTGGAGAAAATTACCTTTTTCCGGCCACCGAACGGCGGCGGACGGCGTCGGCGACGGCGGTCCGGTGACCGGCCGGTGACCGGCCGGTGACCGGTCCGGTGACCGGAGCTCCGGCGGCCGGAGCCTTCTCTCCCCCCTCTTCTCTCCCTTCCTCTCTCCTTCCCTTCTCTTTTTTTTTCTTTCCTCCGTGCAAATGAGCCAAAATAAAAAAATTTGGCCTTTTATAGTTTTGAACTCGGGTCGGGTCGACCCGACCTGCTCCGCCTAGGATCCGCGTGCTCTGACGTCAGCAGGGCTTATTGCGCAATCGGTCCTTCCGCTTTTCTAATTTTTGCAATCAAGTTTTCAGGTGTTTTAAATTAAGCCCAGAATTTGTTACGTTCATCAATTTAGTCCAAACCGATGCGCAGCGTTTTAAGGCCCAGGGTAAATTACTGTCTTGGTCCCCCTTGGTTCAGCGCGTGTTCGAATAAGTCCTTCTCACATGTTCGCATTTTTAAATTCGCCCCAAAACTTCGTTTTCATTTTGATTTTAGTCCTTCTTATTTGAGTTTTATATTATTTCTTGCTACCTTATTTAATCTTAAATATTGGTTATTATTATACATATTATTATTATATTGGCTATTATTTTCTATTATATATTTATGGATATTTTAGCATGCACTTATAATATCTTTATCATATTAGTATTACTATTACTATTGTTATTATTATTCCATATTATTACTATTATATTTAGTATTAGTTTCGTTATCATTATCTATTATTTTATTTTTAATATTATTATTATTTTATATTATTATTATATCATACTTACTTTGTTTTCTTTAATGTTACTTTGTTGTATTTACTTTTCGTATTTTACTATTTTGCTAGTATTATTATTATTATATTACTATCATTATTAATTTATATATATATATGTATATATTTTATGTACATGCTTCTTATATTATCGTGTACTTGTTTTTTAATATATACTTATGTACTTGTATATACTTATAGTTGCTTTTTTTAAATATTGTTATTTTTCCTAATACATATACATATATATATATACATTATGTATATATAGATATTTTAATACAATCACGCGTACTTTGTTACATTGTGTGTATATTTTAGCTTTATATATACTATATTATGTATACTTATATATTTGTTCCTCTTTTTGCATTATTATGTATGTATTGTGTTTATATGTGTACCATGTTTTTAATATCATTTTATAAAATTTTCATTCGCATTATTATATTTAACGTATATATATATATAAACATATAGCATTATTAGTATTTGAATATATGTTCGTCTCGTTTGTTATTATATGTCTGTGTATATGTCCGTTTTTATATTTAATATCATTTTCATGTATCTATTATAATCTTCGTTATTAATATATTGTTCTTATTAGATTATTAACGCATCATCTCGATATCATTATTATCATTTACTATGACCATTCTCATTTTATATTAATATATCGCCTGCCTTTATTTTCTCGTAAATACCTTTATTGTTTTCTTCTAAATATTATCTTAATATTTATCCTGTTTTAATTAATTTCAATAAACAAGGCAATGTGCCGATTTTAACATTAAGCCGGTGATTTCATCGCTACGTTGGGTGAATCACGAATGGCTCGTGTTAAAAGCGGGATATCCTTTCAAAAGAAAAACATAACCGCTCGTACTTTGATCGGATCACAATTAAATTTTAAGTTGAAATCGTATTTTCGAAAAATTGAGGCAACGCATGTTTGAAAAGATACCAATTTTTGGGCGTCGCGGGGGTGCTAATACCTTCCCCGCGCGTAACTGACTCCCGAACCCTATTTTTCTCTGAACTTTAACGCAGACCCAAACTTGGCCTTTTTATTCGAAAATTGATGTTTTATCAGGTGTCCGATCGCACCTAGAAGAAAAGATCGGTGGCGACTCCCTTGTTTTTAATAGAATCAAAATCCATTTTCAGAATTTAAAATCGCCACAATTAGCGACCTAAGCTAAAATTTTCGTCGCTACAGTAATAAAAAGAGTGGACAAACCATCAGATTTTTTTGTAAAAATTTTTTTATGTACAAACTGCCAAAAGGTTGTGATTGTGCAACATGTTTGCAGATTGAATCTGCTAATACGGTGTGGATAAACTACTCAACGGTATAAATAAACTGCTCAACTTTCTTGGAAAACGTAAGTTCAAACTTTGAAGACAATATTATTGAGAGGGATAATAAAAAATCCCAAATATGGAAAATAAAACGGACATGCTTAATATAAAAAAATGAATTAAAATTTTGAATAGCATTCAAATTGATATATAACTAATAAATAACAAACACAAAGGTTGAATTTTTAAGTTAATAATTTAAAAAAAGTTTGAGTTAATAAATTTAAACTTTAAAAATCAAATCATCATGATAAAATATAAAATAGATTAAAAAGTCAATACAAACACATAGGAAAATAATTAATCATGGCATAAAAAAATATACGAATACAACATAAATAATGTGTAAAAAATCTATATAAAATAAATTATTAATGTACAAAAAATTTGATATAAATTTATAATATTTTGAATAAAAATCCAGATTTCATTATTAGAACAGTAATTTTGGATGTTATTAATGGACGGTTAGAATTCATACAAATAATCTTCCCAATTTAATTTATCCCAACTTTTAACTGATAGCATTCCATTGTTGGCAAACAATTAAAGCGTTATTAAATTATGTGTCTTTTTAAAAAAAAATATATTTTTCATTAATAATTATTAAGAACGATAAAAATATTAAAACATAATACATAATACAAATGATTAAGACATTGCGAGTTAGTGTCTAAATATTGTTTCAGCAGAATAATCTCCAAAAAGGAAAAAACATATTAACAGTAATCGCAATATTGAGAGAATTTCGAAACAAAATAGAGATGCATTACCTTAATTATCATACTTACATAATGATGAACTCTGGTCAACCAAGAAATCACTACATAGTACTGCACAAACACACATATAGAAGCATAACTAGAAACTAAAAACTAAACCATTATTGCTTTAAGATAAAATAGAGTGAACAAAACAAAAACCACATATAGTGGGTTGGAATTAAAAATAAAAGGAAATTAAAAATATTATTTAAGAGGCCGTGATCAGCAACTAGCCCGAAGGCCAACATTTGCAAAACAAAAATTTGGAAATTATAGAGGGTAAACTATATCGTAAGTCATTCTAAAATAGTATTATTCCTATTTTGGTTATTCTAATTTTTTTGTCAATTTAGTCATTTTAATTAAGATAATTGCTCAAATTGATCACTGTCGTTAAAAATTTTGTTAATCCATTAACAGATTGTTGACATGATAATTTTTTTTACTTTTTATTAAAGCTAGAATCTCTCTATAATTAATCTAAAACACTTTTTTTATTATTAATTTGTAACATAAGAACTATTAATCTTCATCACCGCTTTTTCTCTACTCTCCTATTTCTATCACTCTACACTCTACACTCTACACTCTAGTATTAAATATTTTTAGTCCTAGTTTCCATACTAAATTTTATATTTGCAAAAGCTTGAATGCGTTTGAATTGCTCGTTTTCCTTTACAAGTATACAACAAGTATTGTATACTACAGTTGAAGAGAGTTGGGAAGGGATTGTGGTGGGATTAGGTGTACATACATAGAGTAAGAGGAATGGAACTCAGAAAGTTAATTTGAAAAGCAAACATAAAACAAGAAAATGGTAAATTACAGGGATTGCGTTCGTTTCTTCTTCAAAGTAAGAGAAAATTTTGAGGCTTAGGGAAGAAAATTACAGGGACTTTTTTAAAAGAAGGAGAAGAAGATCGAGGGAAGAAGAAAGAGAGTGGGGGAAGGAGGAACGAGTTGGGGTGAAGAAATTAAAAACATAACAATTTTCTTAATTAAATTTAATTTTAATAAGTATATTTTAATTATATGTATGATGTAGAAAAAAAAGACCACGTGGTGCATTTTGATTGGACCACATCAACATCCGATTTGAAATTAATGTCGTTAAATTCCAAAGTGACCAGCCAAAAAATGCTACGTACTAAAGTGGGAAAATTGATATTGTTCAGAGGCTAAATCATTAATAAAATTTGATTGTGCAGGGGCAATGGAGCGAGTAGTGATAGAGATGGGAGAGCAAGGAGGTGTTAGGCGGTGACAAGAGTTGATGATTTTTATGGTGGGTGTTGAACGGTGATGAGGATTGATGGTATTTATGTTGAAAAAGAAAACTAACTATAGAAAGATTCCTAACTTTAGTCAAAAGTAAAAAAAAAAAATATTACTTCAACAATCCGTTAATAGATTAACAAAATTAGCTTATCCTTATAAATGATGATTAATTCTATACTAAATATTTGGCAAAAAAAAACATCTATGTTAAATAATAATGTTAGAAATAGAACAAAAAAGTTAGTGACCAAACAATTAAATCCATCAGTTTTTATGTCTTATTACTTTTTCATAGAGTTTATATTTTGGATTCATGGTGGAGATGATCATGAATAAGGTCAAATTTCAATAAAATTTTAAGCCCATTTTTAGATTTGAGTTTGGCTCGAAAAATGTGTCTAAAATTTTACTCAAGTCTGGTCATGACAAAAATTGTTAAGACTCGAGTCTAGTCAAAACCTATTAATTTTTTTATATTATTATTATATGGAAACAAAATTTAAAACTATAATACATGAAATATACAAAAAAAATTAAAATAAATATTTCCTGATAAATTGAAAATAAATTAAAAAATTATTTATATTTAAATATGCAATTTAGCAAGCAATACCTCTAAGATAGTAGCAAAATGAACAATAAAAAAGAGTTATATAGTATACAAATAATAACAACAAATTAGTAGCAATATAATAATGAAACGACATCAAAATAGTGACAAAATAACAACAAAAATAGTGAAAACAGCAGTGGGTTTTTCTTTTTCAAATTCAGGTCGGATCAGGCCAAGTTTGAACAAAAAACTTACACAAGGCTCGACCTATTTAGAAAATGGATTTATTTTTGCCTAAGCCCATTTTTTTGACCTATATTTTTATCAAACCCTCTTACTTTTTGAATCTAATCTGTCATGATCAAATCTAATTCTTGATTATCTCTTTTAATAATATCATTTTTATTTAATTAATTAAATCTAATCAATTAAATTGGTTTTTTTTTTCACCCAGCAATCAAATCCAAAAAAACCATTATCATCTTAAAATTAAAAGAAATATTTATTAAAAAAACAAAGAAAATTGCGCTTCGCCACAAAAAAGAAAAACATTACAAAACATAAATATAATAGATTGATGTTTTTTTGTCTTTGTCCGGCTACACAACAAAACTCAATAGTATACGTGTACACTTATATTTTCAGGACTGTACCAAAAAGTTATTTCACAAAAAAAAAAAAAAGTAAATGAACTGATTCACTGACTAGTTGACATCTGGAAATCAAATTTTTTTTGGGCCAAAATCTAGAAATTTTCAAGAAAATATTTTCCTGTTTTTCCTTTTTATCTTCTGTTTATTGAATTATTATGGTGCTTTGATGAATTTGTGAGGATATTGACTAGTTCTATGGGCCCCAATTGGTATTCAACAATTTTAATTATTTTTAATATGAAATATGCGTCTCTCAATTAAAGTACTCAATATTATGTTGTTATTGGATTTATTTTTATTATTATTATTCATTGAATTTATATATTTTGATCATATTTTTTAGAAATATGTAATATTTATAATAAATTTTTCAAACATCAAATAAATTTTAGATATGAAATAAAAGAAAATATATAATATATTATCAATGGAGCTTTTAGATTTTACAAAAGGTTGACGAGTGTCCTCTAAAGATATAATAAAATATTTATTTTTTAAAATTACTTATAAAATAAAAAAATAGGTTATTGGTATACTAAATAGTAACCCATAAAATAACTCATAAAATAGATTTTCTTTTATATATAAATATAGCAAATTAGTTAATTATTTAAAAAAATAAGGCTCTATTTGTGACATGTGTCACACTTTTGAAATTAAAAGAATCAGTTAGGAAGAACTTTATTTATATTAATGTAAAATTAAAATAGTTTTATATATGATTAATATTTTAACAATTTAACTATTAATCTTACAATATAATTATATTTATCATACATGTAGATTTTTTAATCAATTCGAAATCTTTATTATATCAATATAAAATATTATTTATATTAATATATATACATAAACAATTTTAAAAAAATTAATTTACTTTAATATGCATAATTTTATGTTCAAAATAGAATATATCAGTCACATTATTAAAATATTAATTATAAAAATTTATATCAAACTTTTAAAAGAAAAATTGAAAAAGAAAACACCTCTAAACCTGTCACCTCATATTAGCTACGAAAAAGTGAAGAATGAGTACAAACTTTAATAAACTGTTAGGGTAAATTCTACCACAGATCACTGTTGAATTTTAAAAAGTTGTAAAATTTAATTTTTTTAAAGTTTTATTTTAAGTTACTGAATTACTAAATTTATTTTTTTTCAAAGTTTAACTAGTAAATTCCAAATAACAATTCGACAATTAGTATCATCGATGAGTAGAATAATATATCTTAAATCCAAGCCAATCTAACGATTGGTGTCAAAGATCAGAAAAGAAAATTATTTGAATTTTGGTTCGCAAATTCATAACGTTTAAAATTATTTCATTAAAAAATTTGAACTATAAAAGAAAACGGGAAGGAATATAAAAGAAAACGGGAAGGAAAGCTTTTAGTTGGTGCATGCGATGTGAACAAAGAAAGTAATAGAATAATGATTTTAACAATTCAGTGACTTAAATGAAAACTTTCGAATAGTTCAATAAATTATTTTGTAACTTTTTGAAGTCGAGTGACCAATACATAAACTTACTAATAGTTTAGTGACATTAAGTGTAGTTTACTCTAAACTATAACACAACCCAATGTTTTTTTTTCTTTTATCATTTCAACATTAAGGAAAGAGAAAAAAAGATGACAAAGTTTGAACTAATGTCAGTTAAAGCTCTATTTATTTTACTGAAAATGGCTTACAAAAAATAATTTTTGAAAAATGACTTATTTTTTTTGAAAATATTTATAAATTTAAAACAATTAATTTTATTATTAATTAAAATTATTTAGGTGAAGATATCAATAAAAAATATTTTATTTAAGTTTAAAATTAAAAGCAAAATTTAAATAATAAAAACCAAATCTTAATTTAATAAATTATGTAGGGTTGATTTAAAAAGTAAAAGAAAAAAATTAGATCCTATCATTTTTTTCCCTAAAAAATCACTTTTTAATCAAAATCAAATAAATTATTTAAGTAATTATAAATTTTATTTTGTTGAAAATAATTATCAAAAAAAATTATTATTGTTATGTTTTGAAGTCCAATTTTATAAATAAATGTGATCACAGAAAATTATATTTTTAATTTTTATTATTATATTAGTAGAAAATTTTATATATTACAATTTTTTTTTAAAACACACAGATAACCCGTGCATTGCAAAGGAAAGAAAACTAGTATTATATATTATAAGATCTTTAAAAATAATCTTTAAATGCATATTTAAAATTATGACAAGTGGATAATGTATTTGCTTAGAACATTAACATTTTATGTGTTAAATTAATGTGGCCCCATAATTTAAATTAATGTGTTAAATTATCTTTTAAATTAGAAATAAAATAATTTGTTTAAAAAAATTTTATCTATTAAGATTAATATTAAAATTAAAAATTGTTTAAAATAATTTTTTTTAAATTTTGTTTAACATTAGAATTAGAATAAAAGTTTTTTTTAAATTGTAAAAAAAAATTATACGTAGAAAACCATATCTAAAACATTTAATAAATACTATAAATCCTATCACGTGCGTATGTATGAGAAAACAACAAATTTGAAACACAAATGTGTGTTTAAAAATAACATAAAATAAATAATGAAACTTACGATTCGAAACAAATTAATAACAACAGATGAAATATATACGTTATTAACATGAAACAAATTAGATTGAATTGTTTATCATGGTGTCGTCATCAATCTCGGGTCGGTATTGAGTTAACTTGTGACACCAACTCAATTAAATACATTAGTAATATATACAACTAATTGAGGTATAAAGTGTACATAATAAAATCAAAACATATAAAAATATCAAAATAAAATTTTAGTTGAGTGGCAAATTAAAGGCTGTTGTAATGCAATTGGCATGAGTTTGAATCCCACCATATGCATATTTTTATTGGTTTTTTTAAAGTGAAAAAATAAAAACACCCTCAAATAATATTACTTATTTTAATTATGAAAGGACATTCTTGTAATTTTCTAATCGAGCAGATACCCAATTGACTTATGACACTAACTTAATTTGACTTATAACACTAACTTAATCAAGAGTTTAAATAATAATATGGATTATTTTAAACACTTTTAAAACTGATTATAATATGTTTATAATATGATAAAAATAGATATAATATATTAAATAATATAGGTAAAAGGAGTTTTATTTTCAATTAGAATTAAAATACTTACTTTAAATAATACAAAAAAGTTAAAATAGTTAATTTAAAATATGATTAAAATAATTGTTTAATTCTTTTTAAGCATATGTATATTTATTCAATGCATACTCTTATTTTGAGAAAAACCATTTAAAAAACTTTACAATCTTTTAAAAAAGAAAGAAATTTATAATTTGTCTAAAATTTATTAAAACTTTATAATGTTTCAAGATTTAAAAATTATATAACATTTTTAAAGCTAATTAAAGTCTTTTTAAAAATATATTAAATTTCATAAATAATAGTTGTTGTGGAGTTATGTCTCGCATTTTTGGACTAAACAGTGTGTGACTTTGCAACAAGAAAGTGTTCTTCGTCCCGACGAGTAGTCGATGTCACAACGAGACGAGAAGAAATTCCTTGTCCTGATGACGCGATGCCACGTCACGACGTGGTGACGTGCACCTCAAGTTTTTCAACTTTTCTTCTCACAGTTAAACTCTGTTTTTAGTTTCTCCCTTTGACAGCATCCACTAATAACCTAAAGTTGTTGTAGTCATATGTGTTATGATTTTTAGCCTATAAATAGGCGTTAGTTGCTCTATGTCTTATAACATAGAAATATTTAGATCGAGAAAATTTTATTGTCTGTTTCAAAGGGTTTTTCATTTGGGGTTTCGTGTTTTTTGTTAATTCTCTCTATTTTTTGTACTCTCATTTATTATAGTGAAATCTCCTTTTACCCGTGACTTTTTGTCTTCTTTTGAGGAGTTTTTAACGTAAAATTTGCGTGCTCAATCTTTTCGATTTTACTTTATTTATTTGTTTGATGCATTACACGGGTTAATTCCTTACAGTTGTATTTTAAAATTTTCAATTAAATTAATTTAGAGAAAAATTAGGTTAAAAGTAGGAGCCCTAAAACAATTAGGAATATTTTGGGTACTTATAATTAATGTTATTTTAAATATTTAATTTAAATTTAATAATAGAAATTAAACTTTTAAAAACAGAATAAGATTAGTAACATACTTTAAAAAATTACAATTTTTAAACAATAGAATTAAATTATTTTTTGAAAAATATTTAAAAACAATGACTTTTTCTTTAGAATATTGTTTTAAAGATTTATACACTATTCTTATAGTATTTAAAAATTTTATAATATACAGTACTAGAATACAATATTTTTACAATATGTTTATTGTATGTAAAAATATTGTTTAAAAATTTTAAAAAATATTTTTTTATGAAATAATATAAATTTATTTTTAATATAATTTAAAATTTTAAAAATAATTTAATATATTTTAATTGATATATACAACTAACCCTTACATTCCTCATGTAAGAAAACTAATATATATCTACTATTATAACTAAACTTTACATATAAATATGTATTTTAATAACTTCAAACATTTATATTGTATTTTTTTTTTCAAAAATCAAATATATTATATTAATGAAAATAAGAACACAAAAAAGCTTATTAGAAAATATTGATGATATATATTTGACTCATATATCATACAAATCATTTGCTAGTTGTGGATAATTAATGTGCATGTGACATGCATGGAAGATTGCTGTCTAATGCATGTATTCATTTCATTATAGATTAAAAAAAAAAATTAAAACACTAGGTTTATAGGTAAAAGTACTATAAATAATATTAAATTAGGAGTCGAATTATATTTTGTCTCTTTATTAAAAAAATAGGTAAATTAGTTTTCGTACATTAGATTAAAGAACAAATTGGTCATTCTATTAAAAATTTCAATCAGACTACTATTAAAAACTGGTCCATATACGTCATCATAAGGTAAAAGTGGCACCATGTGTTACTCTCTAGTTATTCCATCAATCACGCCAGTTTTTAACAATACAAATGGGTAAATTTTTAACAAAAATGACCATTTTGCTCTTTGATCTAACGTACGAGGATTAATTTATCTATTTTTCTAGTAAAGGGAGCAAAATGCAATATGACTCCTAGTACAAAGGCCTCCGTTGTACTTTTACCTAAGTTTATATGATATAGATGATAGAGTACAAGGTTTTTGATCTTGTAGATGCCATATAATCTAATGAGATCATTTGTACTTTTGAGTTTTTAAATATGCTGTTTGAATCGGATAGGACCAATCGTTCAGATCAGTTGAACCAAAAATTGGTCGGGTTGTCAGTCGGGAGAGTGGCTTTCAATCAGTTAAACTAAGAATCGATATGAACCAACTAAAAAATCAACCGAACTGAGTTTTTTAAATTTATTGAATTTTAATAATTATTTTCATTGGACTAGTTAAACCGTTGAGCCGTGGCCTGATTGGTTCAACCACAGTTCCAGTTTAAAAAAGCATTGGTTTTGACCACTAATCTCTATAAAGCCAAATCAATTAAAGGTGTACTATACCTAAGGTAATAAAACTATAAGTAAGTTTATGTTTTGGTCTCAACTTCAAAAAGTTACAAAATAGTTACCAAATTATTTAAAATTTTTATTTAAGTCACTAAACTCTTCAGAAGTTTTTATTTAAGTCACTGGGTTATTAAAGTTTTTTTTAAGTCCGGTTAGTGAGCTCCAAGCGACGATTCAACGACCAATACAATGGATCAGTTGTTGGGAAATATGCCTATATTGTAGTAAACATGTAACTGTTTTCTATTTATTTGAAAGATGAATAAATGAATAAAGTTAATTTCACATTCTACTATTATGTCTTTTGTATTTATATCTTTTATATTTTGCATGCGTAGTAAAATTGTGACAAATAAATATTAGCTCATTAATTGTCTAAGTTCAAACTGAAGATAAGTGGCATTGTAAGAACATTTACATTGCGAGAAATACAACTTACTTCAGTAGATAATCTAAATAAGTTTGCATTTGATTCAAATACTTAGAAGGATTATTATGTCGTCTACAATTCCAATTGGGGAGAGGGCTAGTCTTGGCTATCGGAGCAATTGACTCCACGAGTAGAGACATAGATGTATTCATTGATAGAATGATACATTGGACTAGACCCAAAATGAATTATTTCTGAATCCGTTTGTGAAATAATTCACTTGTGATGTTCATGGTGCGATTTACCTAAATCCTGAGTTAGTCACTGACTATGCGTATGCAACTCATGTGCTTTAATATAAGTCGAGGCTTATGCTCTAAAGATGATCGAGCCCATAGCTGGTATGTTGGGTACATGACTTGTGTATGGCATGACTTTACTAGCAACAATAGAATTCATAGCTCAATTAAAGAATTAATGATATCCTCTTATTGGCACTGTGTAGATTGATAAATATAGAACATGACCATGGGTTGCTTGTTCTTGAAAGAGCAATTTATCATAGTAATTTGTTGACAATGATCATATTAATCATTAAGAAAACATAATGGTGACAATGAGATAGAATAGGATTGTATTGAGTGTACGGATTTAACTCAAAGGAATCAAGGATATCATATAAGGGTAACACACACATGATAAGGTCATTGGACAAAGCAGCTGGATGAATTGCTTTCGTAAAGAGTATTCAATAAGGAGTTTTCAATCGTAGTACTTCTTGTGGACTGGCTCTATGATTAAGTAATTACAAATTATCGGAGCGATGCTTCTTGACATATTGCAATCACTAGAGCCTAATTGTATATGTCCACTTGGTCCCTCCACTAGCTCAACAAAAATTCAATTAGACTGCGTTTGAATCAGAAGAAAATTCTATGACTTTGAGAATAATTTAATTGAGTCGCTTTATTCGACGTGGAATTAAATTAGGTGGTCGTGTGAATTGTTCAACTAGAGAATTTGATTAAAGAATTTTCTTGAAAAATTAATTTGAAAAAAAAAAATTTTATCAAGTAAAATTAAATTAATTAAATCAATTAAAATTAATATGATATTTTTGGAAGTTAATTTTCAAGTCAAACAATTGGTCCAATGAGTAATTGAACTTGAAAATTGAACATGAGATCGTAAATTGGGCTTGAGAGCCCAAAACCGAGGCCAAGACTCAAAAACTGATCGAACCAGGTCCGGTATGTGAAACTGGGCCGACGGTCTAATCGGTGGCTTAACTCGGACCGATCGGGTCATTATTGACCCGAATTGAACCAGCTCGGGATGTCGTAAGGGTGTCACACTTGCATTATCGGACACAGCGACGTTGTTTGGTCGTCGGTGATTGAGATATTTTTTTGATTCACAACTTGACCCAAAAGTTTAGAGAAATTACAAAATTACCCTGCCTATAATTTTTGTGAAAAATTTTCTGATTTGAAGCAAGCCCACACTCGGCAGATGTAAGGTTGAGGATAGTGGAGAAGACTACTTAGTCAAAGCGCTCATTATAGATGAATTAAAAAGATACAGTTTCGATTAAGGCTCTGTCTGTTTGCCAATAAAATATTTTTCGAAAAATAATTTCTGGAAAATGATTTACTTTTCTGGAAATAATTTACTTTTCTTGTGTTTAGATGAATCTGTGTAAAATATTTTCTGTTGTTTGGTAGATTTCCTGAAAATATTTCATAAAAGCTGTTTTAAATGAAAAAAAAAAAAATATATATATATATATATATATATTTAAGAATATATTATCTTTTCATTGTTTAATTGAGTTTTATTTTATATATATATATATATATATATATATATTAATAAATTTATATTTTTCTTGCCTGTATTGCATGATGCAACATGCCAATCTGGTAGAAGCCTTGCAAGCTTTTTCCTTTTAAGCATGCAACAAAGCCTATACTACTGTAATGGCCAATTTTTAGCTTAGAATAATAAACCCAAAATAATTAAATTAAAAACCAAATAAAAAACCCAAATCAGCCTAACAGATCCTAACCCATTACATGCCTAACCCTAAGCCCAATCTATAGCCCATTACTAAGAAAAATTAGCAGCAACCTTGGCAGCCACGACTTCACAGTCGCCGACCCTTCATTTTTGGCCACCAGCGCAGCTCCTCTGATGCATGCCCTCTTCCACGTGTCGCACGGCACCTGCAAAACACCAGACACAACAGCAAGAAGGTATGCGAAAGACAGGAGTAAATAACAATCGACAAACAAGAAACGACAAAGAAATTAGAACTAAACAGTTTTGTAGATCAGCTTTAAAAGCCAAAGTTTTCTCCCTTGTAGTTTTTTACGAATATATTCAATCAAAAAATACAGAAGACTGAGTTTTTAGGTGATTCTTCTATCTTTGTTTTCGCTTCAAGCTTCTGTTTCTTTTTTTTTTTTTATTTTCTTTTTCTCCGAATAATAACATAAAAAGAAAGGGAGCGTACCTTCGATTCTTCGTTTAGACGAGTCGCCGGTCTCCCACCGCCCGATCTGCAGGCTGTCAAACCCATGGGGGTTCGGCCTTTGGCCGCAACGGGGATCGAAAACAAAGGGGTTATTCCCTTTTTTCTCGCGGTACCGCGGGTTGGAAGGCTCCGTTCAATCGAACCCATTCGGAAGGAGGGCCAAAAGGTCTGATTCGCGCGATATCGGTCACCATTCGTGACTAGGCGCGGAGGTCCTCTGATGAACCGTTGACGGCGCGACAAGATGGGTTCAAAAACCTAGTCGCCGGAATCACCAAAGGGGAAGGGTGACTTAGAGAAGAAGAGAACGTGCTGTAACTTTTTAAAAAATTTTAGGGCTGAAATTAAGTTAAAAAAAAAGAGGAGTTTTTTAACATGGAAGGAAACAGCGTGTTTTGCAAGGGTGGCCCACGCATATTCCCTTTAAAGGGAGATTTGCGCGAATGGTCCTCCCCTTTCATAGCTCTTTTCGATTAAACCCCGTGTTCTATTTTCCTTGTTCTCTTTAATTTGACCCTCAGGTTTCATTTTGTTTTTGAACTAGTCCCTGGAACAGTCGGGCTAAATGCGCAGGGAATTTAGGGGACATTTTCCCATCTAATCCCCATTAGTTTCGCACTGTTCATTCCACTCTCAAATTAACTTTTTATTATTCATGATTCATACCTTGAATTTCGGTTTTTTTTAAATTTCGTCCCTGGTTTGGTTTAATTCATTCATTTATTTTTCTAAACTGTTTTATTATTAGCGTTCATTTTAAGTTCTTTTTTTTTTTTTTTTTACATATTATTCATATTAAATTGTTTATATATATATATATATATATGTATTATTTATTATATAGTTCTTTGTATATTAATCATATTAAGCTATTATTTGCTTCAAATTTTATATGTTTTTTAAATAAGCTGCTTTGAACTACTTTAAACTTTATTTACTTTAAATTATTTCATGTATTATTTATTTATATTCTTTTACATTTTACATATACATGTGGTATTTCAAACGTCATTTATTTATTATTATTTTAAAATTGTTTTGTTACATACTTATTTTAAATTACACTTTTTTTTATATGTAACATCAATTTTTTTAAAAAAAATATACTGTTTCATTTTCCTTATACATATACTGTTTTTTATTTTAAACTTATATTTGATTTTAAGTTGACTTATATATATACATTACTTATTTTTAAACCTTTATATACTTATATTATCTTTTTACATACACCATCTATTTTCGAAAATGTCTTGTATATTACTCATTTTAAATCTCTTTTCGCATCATGGTTATTTTAAATTCGATTGTATATTATTTGCTTTAAGTTTTATGCATTATTTATTTCACATTTTTTCTATATATTATCTATTTAAATTTTTTATGTATAATCTATTTTTTAAAAAAAAATTGTCTTGCATATTATTGATTTTTTTTAAATATTTCTTTTTACATTACTTGTTTTAAACTTATTTACTATTATTTTAAATAGTTCTTTACATTTTAATTGGCTTTATTTTTTTCCTTAAATTGTAGTATATGATATTTATTTCATTATTCTTAGATTATCAATGTTGTTTTAAATAATGTATATTGTGTGATTATTACCGTTGTGTACATTTTAATTCGTTTATTTCATACCTTTTGTATTATTGTCATTCACTCGTATTATATTCTATTCATGTATCGTTGTTCCATGTCTATCATTCCTTTTTTATGACTTTGCATCGTGAATTAAACTCCAACATGTTTATCTAATACAAATCGTTTTATTCCAAATAATCAATAAGGCAATATTCTGTATTTGGAAACTCGAGAAAATTGTACCCTAACTTACTGGGTTGTGATTTTTCTCGTTGAATCTAAATAATCGAATACCCTTTGTTTTTTAAATACACGAGTTTTAAACAAAAAAAGGAAAACTTATTCTTGAGAATTCGAGGCGTTGTGTCCTAACTTACTGGATGTGACGTCTTATTTCCTTGAGATAAGAAATTTTAGAAAATAAAGGCAATATTTCGTCTTTGGGAATTCAAGAAAACTGTGCCCTAACTCACTGGGTTTCGGTTTTTCTCATTTGACCTATAAAACGAATATCCTTTTATTAAAATACATGAGTCTTTCAAATAAAAGATGAACTTATTCTCGAGGGATTAAAATGCCGTGTCCTAAGTCACTGGGTGTAGCGTTTTATTACTTCGAGACGAAAATGTCTTCAATGTCCATTTCGATTTATCCAAGCCTTTTAAAATTAACTAATAAAAAGGGTCGTATTTTAAATTCATTCTCGGTTTTCAGCTAATTAATCAATTTGGTACCAATTTTGGGCGTGACGAGGGTGCTAACCCTTCCTCGCACGTAATCGACTCGCGGACCTATTTTCTCGCGTTTTGTAGACCAAAAACATTGTTTTAGTAAATCAAAACGCTTTATTTAAAACAAAGCTGATCTGATCACACCTTATAAAAGATCGGTGGCGACTCCCATTTTAATTTTTGTTTTCAAAACCTAGTTGATTCCTGTTTTCAAAAAAATAGTTTCGACAGCTTGGCGACTCCACTGGGGGCAGTTGAGAGTCAGGCCATGAATTGGTTAATTTTTTGTCCCATTGTCGAAAATTGAAAATCGATTTTAAAAATCATGATTTCTTTGTCGCATTTGTTTGTATTATAATTCAAATTTCGTAGAATATTGGCATTGCATTGCATGACCGTTGTGGTCGCACATTTAAATGGGAGTGAGAAACTATGCCTTCGTGAGGTTTTCACCTCCGCATGGGCTAGTAGATTGCTTCCGGAATACATCCGTACCTATGCGCTTCGTGAGATTTTCATCTCCGCATAGCCATAAGGAAATGTATTCCCCTGAACTGAACTCGATCCATATGAGCCTATTATGGGTGAAGATCGAGGAATCTGCTGGTTCGGGTACCCTTACTCTAGAACTAAACTTCATATAGCGAACCTTAGGAGCCCGCCTTAAGTAGAGCTACGCCAAACCTTAGTGATTACTAGAATAGGTGCTTGATTATTACTTTGAGTTTTATCTTTATACTATTAACTTGCTCTGTTTTGCTTTGTGATTGCATGGCATTTCATCGTTAAAGGGTGTTGATTAGCATTCAGTTACTAAGTAGAAAGCTTACTATGGAAAAGAGGTTTCTTGATAGAGTGGAGGGTAATGCGACCGTCCAAAATTGGTCCGAGATAACTCAACAAGAGAAATCGAACAGTTTGGCGGAGGGGTACGTGTCAGAATTGTGGGACTTCACTAGCGTCAGCGTGACTCAGAACGACCTGCAAGAATTAAAATAGATATGGGATCAATGGAGTGACGAGATCAAACAGCTTTTTTATTCTAACTACGGTGACCTACACTACCTACTCAACGTAAAGGTGGACAAGCACCTATTTCGAGCCCTCACACAGTTTTGGAATCCTGCTTACAGTTGCTTTACCTTCGGAGGAGTCGATTTGGTACCTACTGTGGAGGAGTATACGACCTTACTCCGTTGCCCGAAAATTCAAGTCGACAAAGTTTATTCAAGAGTTGCTAATGCCCCGTCCTTTCTGAAGAAGTTGACGAGCATTACTGGAATGAGTGAGGAATGGGTAGTAGCCCGAATTGCACAAAAAGGAGATAGTAAGTGTATTCTTTGGAAGAATTTGAGGGATCTGATCATAGCACACCCGGATGTAAAAAAGAGAGTAGACGTATTTGCCTTAAGTATCTACGGCTTAGTCATTTTCCTCGAGGCTTTGAGGCACGTTGATGAGGTAGTTTCAGATTTGTTTGATCGACTAGGCAAGAGTGTCACACCCGTCCCGGCAATCCTAACAGAAACTTTTAGATTTTTGAATGCGTGTCAGAGAGCAGGTGAAGGAAGATTCATTGGTTGCGCGTAACTTTTGTTGGTTTGGTTCCATAGCCACTTTTGGAAGGTAAAAAAAGTTTTTTATCGGGCTTGCTTTGAGAACTATTCTCCATTGAAGGAATTAGTGGCTACACCGAGACGAGACGACATCTCAGAAGAGAAATGGATGGCTATTCTCCGTAATTTACAAGCCGAAGATGTTGAATGGAAGGCTCCATGGTTCATCCCTGGGGAGATCTTACATCGGTGCGGTGACTTTGACTGGGTCCCTCTACTTGGGATATGGAGAGCTGTGAGATACGCCCCGCTACTCGTGCTAAGGCAATACCAATCGAGGTAGTTTATACCGGCAACACAAGGGTTGGCTTAATGCGAGTTTACTTACAAAGACGAAAATTATAAGAAAAAGGTTCGTGAGATATCAGATGCTTGGAATCGAACCCGAAGAATAAAAGAATTCGCTGCGGATCCAATAACGACCCCCGGGTATGAAGAGTGGTGGAGTAGGAGAGTCAACGACAACATCCCTATACCGAGTTGAAAGAATGCGCAATCGATAAATGAGCATCTACGAGTAGTCCCATCGGAGTTAGAGATCATCAAACAAGATTTTGAGAGAATGAGTGCAAAATTGGGAAAGAAAATAGAGCAGTTAGAAGAGGAAAAGATAAAGTTGGGATTGGACGTCGACATCCATAAGTTAGAGGCCGAGAAGTTAAGAAAAGGAAAGAATAAGGCCGAGGAAGATTTGGATAGTCTGAAAACATATTACAAAAGGTACCGAATGTTGATGAGAACTACTGGTTTGGGCAAGACTTCGGAGTAATGGCGTCAAGAAATTCAAAAAGAAAAAGCTAGGTCCGATCAATAGGAAAGGAAATTTCAAGATGCTCAAGTTTAAGAGGCTGTTCTAAAAAGAAGTTTGTTAGAGAGCCAAAACAAAAAGGAAAGGTTAAGGGCTCGGGCGGTAGATTTGGAGAGATCACTACATCAACATCGTAGTCGTAACTCCGTCATCAAGTTAAAGGCCAGCTTAAGCAAAATTGAGGAATTGAAAGGAAGGATAAAAGAGCTCGAGACCGCATTACGAAATGGTAAAATTCAAATCGAACTCCTTGAGGCAAACAATGAATAATAGAAAGAGCAACTCCACTATTCCCAATGCTAGATTAGGGACCGAGACCATGTCATGGGTGAAGCTGTTGCTCAAGTTCGAGAGGTAGCCGATCATCTGCAAACCCTGGTGGTTCAGGCTAACGTGTTAAGTTTATAGTATGAGTCAAAATCAAATCGGGGTCGAAACTTAGCTTGGCTCCTTAGGAAGATCAAGGCTTTAGGTATTAGGGCAAAGTCGTATGTGTAATCGTCCGCTCTATGTAAAGAAATTTATTTTCTAATGAAGTTGATCTAACATAATTGAATCGAAATCAACGCCTTTTTCTTGCATTCATTCATTTCATACATTACATCATATCATATGCATTAAGTTTCATTAAAAGACCCTAATTAATTAAAATTATGACAGTTACCCTGGAAACCAACAAAAATCCACAAATTGAATATCGCTACAACACCCGTCGCAAAACGAAAGTAATGGATCAGAGACTTGAAAGATTAGAACAGATGCAAAAATACATGCATGATCAACTACAGGCTCAGATGCAAGAACAACTAGCCAAAATACAACAAGCCATGATGGATCAGGTGCTAGAATCCCAAAGGAGTATGATGAATCAATTGGCCTAGCTATTGGCCGGAGGATCTGATAAAGGAAAGAGCCCTGTGACCCATCCTATTAAAGACAATAAAGAACCTACCTATCCTCCGGGTTTTACCCCAACCAATGCACAAACGCAACCGGATGCGTACACGCAAAGGGTACCGGTTACTATTAGATCCCAATATCAAGCCGGTGGATCTGTACCGATAAACTTTCCAACGGGCTCGGGTTTTAACCCGGGGGATAATCCAACCAATCCTATCGTCACAAATCTTGATGATGTAGCAAAAATGGATCTGCCAAAACAATTTAAAGAACGCTGTAAGTGGCTAGAAGAAAAATTTAGAGCGATGGAGAATGCTGACTACCATTGCGGGATGGATGCTAAAGACTTGAGTTTGGTCCCGGATTTGGTACTCCCGCCAAAATTCAAAACTCCAGAATTCGAAAAATATAACGGAGCTAGCTGCCCTAAAGCTCACATAACGATCTTCTGTCGGAGGATGACAGGATATGTCAACAATGACCAGTTATTAATCTACTATTTTCAAGACAGCTTGGTCGGGTCTGCGGCCAAATGGTACAACCAGCTGACCCGTGACCAAATTGGTTCATGGAAAGACTTAGCTCAAGCTTTCATGAAATAATATGGCCACGTAACAGACATAACACCAAACAGAGTTACACTACAAAACATAGAGAAGAAGCCAAGAGAGAGCTTCAGGCAGTATGCCCAACGATGGAGGGAGATAGCGATGCAAGTCCAACCACCTCTCTTGGAAAAGGAAATGACCATGCTCTTTATCAATACCCTGAAGGCCCCATTCATTAATCACATGTTGGGGAGTGCTACTAAGAGCTTCGCAGACATAGTAATGTCTAGAGAGATGATAGAGAACGCGATAAGATGCGGAAGGATCGAAGCGGGGGAAGGTGCCAAGAGATCAGCCCCGAGAAGAAAAGAAAAGAAGGTGAACAATACGAGTGTATACAATAAAAGTTACTCCAAACCAGTCACCGTAAGCCAACCGAGGGCAGTGACTACTAACCACCAGGGCTCCTCATGATAAGATTCTAACCCAAGGCCAAACACGAAAAGAATCCAGTTCACGCCAATTCCAATGACGTACAGAGTGTTGTACCAAAACCTGTTCAATGCACATGTGGTAGCCCCTTTCTATTTGAAACTTATGCAACCTCCATTCCCTAAATGGTATAATGCGAACACTCAATGCGAGTACCATGCGGGAATCGCGGGGCACTCAATTGAGAACTGCACCGCTTTTAAAAAGATAGTTGAAAGGTTCATAAAGATGGGCATTGTAAAGTTCGATGATCCCACAGGACCTGATGTGGCAGGGAATCCATTACCCAGTCATTCAAACAAAGAGGTAAATGCAATAGTCGAAAATAAAGGGAAGAGAGCTAAGACGGATGTATCAAAGGTAAAAACCCTATTGAAATGATTTTGGAAGAAGATGGTAGAAGGAGGTTTGTCACACAATACTTAGAGGAGAAGCCCGAAGGAGCAAAGAACTACTGTGAATTCCATAATGAAGAGGGTTATGAGATCTAAAAATGTAATAAATTCATAGCCTTGGTACAAGGTTTGATAGACAATAAAGAGTTGGAATTTTTTGAGTATACTGAGAACCCAGAAAGAGAAAATGTGTTTACGTCAGAAGAGGGGTCAACCAAGAGGGTCTATGGCGGCAATCACCCAGTGATAATCATCTCATGACCAAGAATTAGTAAAGCCGGAGCATCAGTTGCGCCAAAGGTCATAATCCAGAAACCCGTAGCTTTCCTCTATAAGGACAGTAAAAGGGTTCCTTGGAATTATGAATGTAATGTGACGATCTCAGAAAAGAAGGATCTAGTTTGCGCTTCGGAGGAAGGTCAAGACATAGGTTTCTTTACGCGTAGTGGAATGTGCTATGATACCCTGAACACAAAGGTCGAACCTGGCAAAGGAAAATCCTTGGCTATTGAACAAAAGAATGAAAAGATGACCAGCCCCGAGTCGCCTGTCAATGAGCCGGTGACTGAAAAGGAGGCCAAAGAGTTCTTGAAATTCTTAAAACACAACGAGTACAGTGTTGTGGAGCAACTACACAAGTAGTCAGCTCGCATATCAGTACTGACTTTACTCTTAAGCTCAGGGACACACCGTAATGCATTAATGAAAGTGCTGAACGAAACATATGTTGCAGATGATATCTCTATCAACAAGCTTGATCGCCTGGTCAATAACATCAGTGCCGATAATTTTATCTTCTTCAACGATAATGAAATACCGCCCAGAGGTGTGGGATCTACAAAGGCCTTACACATAACCACTTGCTGCAAGGGATATACGCTGCCGGGAGTGTTAATCGATAATGGATCAGCCTTGAATTTCTTGCCCTTATCTACATTAAATAGGTTACCTATTGATAGCTCTCATATGAAAACATGCCAAAACATTGTGAGAGCGTTTGATGGTACTGAAAGAAGGGCCATGGGAAGGATCGAGATACCTCTTCAGATTGGCCCAAACACATATGAAGTGGACTTCCTGGTAATGGACATCAAGCCCTCCTACAATTGCCTATTAGGAAGACCTTGGATTCACTCGACGGGGGCAGTACCGTCATCTCTACATCAAAAGTTAAAGTTGGTAAAGGAGGGTAGATTGGTCACAATAAACGCAGAGGAGGACATTATTGCCTCTGTTATTAGTGATGCGCCCTACATAGGGACGGACGAGGAAGCAATTAAATGCTCCTTTCGATCACTGGAATTTGTCAACGCAACGTTCATCGTCGAAGGGAATAAAATCCTCACACCTAAAATATCCAAAACCACGAAGATGGGCTTGCAATTGACAGTTAGAAAAGGGGCTTTACCGGGAAAAGGACTCGAGAAATACCTTCAAGGAAGGATCGAAGCCCCGGTGCTAAAGGAAAAATGAGACCACTTTGGTTTAGGTTTTAAGCCAGACGCGAAGCAAAAGAGGGAGGAGCTTGAGAAAAAACAAGAAAGAAGAAGAACACGTCTACGCGGCGAAGAGGTCACATGGGAACGAATGACTTTCCCTCACTTGTCTAAAATATTTGTGTCAGAAGGAACCATTTACCCTAAACAAAGGATGACAAGAGAAATGTTGAGAAATTTGAGCATCAATACCTTATCCGAAGAGGGAATTGAAGAAAGGAATTTATCAAGCATTTGCCCATACATACCTGGAAGTGTTTTGAACAATTGGACCGTGGAAGAGATACCTGTAACTTTTAGAATTAATTCAGAGTAATGTTCAAAACACACTTGTTGCTCTAAGCCTAGGAGCAATAAGAATCCTTTTGTTAAATAGGCACATATCTTTATTTCAATGAAATGCATCTTTATGCCTCATTTTAAGCAAATTTTCTTTTGTTCCATCTCGTGACCAAAATATTCTTTTATTCTTTTCATTCCATTCATAACCAATCATATGAACATTTATTCTTAGATTCTTTTGGCCTTTGGACCTTCTTTCATTTTTATAACAGGTCCCTAGATATCAATGATATGAGCAACGCTGCCACTAACTTAGAATCTCCTTTTGAGCAAGACACGTGTATAGAAGATTCTCAAGATTTCGAAGATAATTAAGATTGTAACCTTTCTCCTGATTTGCTAAGAATGGTAGAGCATGATGAGAAACAAATCCTACCCCATGAGGAGCCAGTGGAAGTCGTGAGCTTAGGAGAGGGAAAAGAGGTAAATATCGGAGCAAGCATTACCACTGAGATAAAACGAGATCTCATTAAGTTGCTACAAGAATTCAAGGATGTCTTTGCATGGTCATATCAAGACATGCCCGGGTTAAACACCGATATCGTGGTACATCGGCTCCCTATAAAAGAAGAGTGCAAACCAGTTCAACAAAAGCTGCGAAGGATGAGACCCGACATTCTGTTGAAAATAAAAAAGGAGGTCAAGAAGCAATTTGATGCTGGTTTTTTGCAAGTGGTTAAATATTCAGAA
The DNA here is from genome assembly GCA_020496765.1 of Gossypium stocksii. Taxonomy (NCBI): domain Eukaryota; kingdom Viridiplantae; phylum Streptophyta; class Magnoliopsida; order Malvales; family Malvaceae; genus Gossypium; species Gossypium stocksii. Next base: position 87,280,303 of record CM035627.1, on the reverse strand, counting down.
TGGGTAGCGAACATAGTTCCTGTTCCGAAGAAAGATGGAAAAGTATGAATGTGTGTGGACTATCGGGATTTGAATAGAGCCAGCTCAAAAGACAATTTCCCGTTACCTCATATTGACACTCTAGTGGACAACACGGCAGGCTATTTGCTATTCTCCTTCATGGATGGTTTTTTTAGATACAACCAAATAAGAATGCACCCTGAAGATATGGAGAAGACCACGTTTGTAACCCTATGGGGAACATTTTGCTATAAAGTGATGCCATTCAGTTTGAAAAACGCAGGAGCAATATTCCAAAGAGCCATGGTGACTCTCTTCCACGACATGATGCATAAAGAAATTGAAGTTTACGTTGACGACATGATCGTGAAGTCTGAACAGAAATAGAACATGTACAAGTCCTGAGGAAGTTGTTCTTAAGGTTAAGAATGTTCCAGCTAAAGCTCAATCTGGCAAAATGTACTTTCGGAGCCGGGTCAGGAAAACTGCTAGGATTTGTGGTCAGTGAAAAGGGGATTGAGATTGACCTAGACAAAGTCAAGGCTATACAAGAATTACCTCCACCACGCACTCAAAAGGAAGTTCGAGGTTTCTTAGGAAGACTGAATTATATCGCTCGGTTCATCTCACAGCTAACTAAGAAATGTAACCCCATATTTCGTCTTCTCAGAAAACACAACCCAGGTGAATGGAACGAGGAGTGCCAGAAAACTTTTGATAAGGTCAAGCATTACCTGTCTAACGCTCTAGTATTGATGCCACTGAACCCGGATAAGCCGCTGATACTATACTTAGTAGTGTTTGAAAACTCCATGGGATGCGTACTTGGCCAACATGATGAGTCAGGGAGAAAAAAAGAGCAATATACTATCTCAGTAAGAAGTTCACCGAATGTGAGACAAGATATTCGCCAATTGAGAAGTTGTGTTGTGCCCTAATTTGGACAACTCGGAGATTAAGACAGTATATGTTGTATCACACAACTTGGCTTATCTCAAAACTAGACCCTCTGAAGTACATGATGGAGCCAACTGCTTTAAATGGAAGAATGGCCCGATGGCAAATTCTACTTTCTGAATTTGACATAGTCTATGTGAATCAGAAGGCTGTGAAAGGAAGCACGATAGCAGATTTTTTGGCCAGTAGAGCTTTAGAGGATTATGAGTCATTGAACTTTAATTTCCCGAACGAGGATCTGATGTATGTTGCAACCACTAAAGAAGACTCATAAGAAGGCAATCCTTGGAAATTAAACTTCGACGGAGCTTCGAACGTTGTGGGTAATAGAATCGGGGCAGTTTTGGTATCATCAAGCAGAGATTATTATCTTTTTACCAGTAAATTAGATTTTGACTGCACAAATAACATGGCAGAATACAAAGTGTGTATCATAGGGATTCATGCGGCTATCAAAAGTAAAATCAAGATGCTAGAGGTATACGGGGATTTTGCACTAGTAATCTATAAGCTTAAGGGCGAATAGGAGACAAGAGACCCCAAATTGATCAATTACCAAAAGTTGGTTCTGGAGTTAACTAAAGAATTTAATGATATCACATTCCGCTACCTCCCGCGAGATGAGAACCAAATGGCTGATGCTTTAGCTACTTTAGCTTCTATGATTAAATTAAATAAGTAAGAGGATGTGAAACCTATCCAAATGAGTATTTATGAGGCTCTAGCTCATTGTTACGACATTAAAGAAGAAGAAAAAGGGAAGGATGACCACCATTGGTACCAAGACATATTGCGGTATGTGAAAAGTCGTCAATACCCTGACCAAGCAACTAAGAATGATAAAAGAATGTTAAGAAGGCTAGCCAGTGACTATGTCCTAGACAGGGAAATCCTGTATAAAAGAAGAAAGGATCAAGTACTGCTAAGATGTGTAGATGCTGTTGAAGCTAAACAAATCTTAGAAGAAGTCCATGAGGGTGTCTGTGGAACACACGCTAATGGTTTCGCAATGGCCAGACAAATCATGAGATTCGGGTATTACTAGTCTACCATGGAAGGAGATTGCATTAGCTATGCCAAGAAGTGCCATAAATGTCAAATTTATGGAGATAAAATTCATGTGCCACCTTCACCACTTCATGTCATGACTTCTCCATGGCCTTTCTCTATGTGGGGCATGGACGTCATTGGGCCGATCTCACTAAAAGCTTCAAATGGGCATCAATTTATCTTTGTGGTCATCGACTACTTCATCAAATAGGTGGAAGCCACTTCATATGCAAATGTTACGAAGTCAGCGGTCAGCAAATTCTTGAAAAAAGAGATCATATGTCGTTATGGAATGCCAGAGAGGATCATATCTGACAATGCATTGAACTTAAACAACAGTACCATAGCAAAGGTCTGCAACCAATTCAAGATCAAACACCACAACTCGTCTCCATATCGCCCAAAAATGAATGGCGCAGTGGAAGCAGCTAATAAGAACATCAAGAAGATAGTTGGAAAGATGACTGAGACATACAAAGATTGGCATGAGAAGTTACCGTTTGCGTTTATGCTTATCAAACATCGGTTAGAACCTCTACTGGGGAAACCCTATTCTCTTTATTGTATGGAATGGAGGCGGTACTACCCATCGAAGTGGAGATTTCTTCCCTCCGAGTTTTGTTTGAGCTAAAGCTAGATGAAGCAGAATGGGTCCAATCCCAAAATGATCAGCTGAACTTAATCGAAGAAAAGAGGTTAAGAGCCATCCGTCATGGACAAATGTACCAAAAGCGAATGATGCGGGCTTATAACAAAAAAGTTCGTCCTAGAGAATTCCATGAGGAGGACTTGGTGTTGAAAAAGATTCTTCCCATACAAAAGGACTTCAGAGGAAAATAGATGCCAAATTGGGAGGGACTTTATGTGGTAAAGAAGGCCTTTTCTGGAGAAGCTTTGATCCTAACTGAGATGGATGGCAAAAGCTTGCCTAATCTTGTGAATTCAGATTCAGTCAAGAAATACTTAGCCTAAAAAAAAAGGAGAGGCAAAGGCGAAAACCCGCAATGGGCGCCTTGGGACCAAAGGGGTTTTGAGTTAAAAATGCAGGAATGGGCAATTCAAATTTTGGTTGAAAGTGGAGCATATGATAATCTCGCTATTCCTAAATCAACAAGAAGGAGGGATGCTATATCTTGGGGCATCAACGACGTATTTTGGGTCTTCTAAAACATGCATCAAGTTTAAAGGGTCCTCGAGAAGTTTTGTGCGGAGAAGCTAATGTTGCGATATCTGGGGCACCTATTTTCATCTTATTCGTTTTGTATCTCCGCAAAATGTTCTATCTTGTTCAATTTACTCATTTCGAGCTTCACTTTCAATAAAATTTCATCTTGTCCATTGTGATGATCTTTTTCAAGCATTTTTCATTGAGATAACAATTAATGGACTGATAATATTCAAGAAAAAGGAGTTTTGCATATTACTCTAAAAATTCTTAAATGAAATAATGTCCTGAAACAGGACCACTTTCAGAATTAACTAAGTTCAAAGGTTGGAAATAGTTAAGAGAGAATGGTCAAAATTGTGACTATTTCTTCAAAATTTTTGTCGAAGATACCAACTGAACCAGAAAGCAGAGTAATGCGTCGGTGATAAGCCATCAACGAAAGACGAAACAGTATCAAATTAAAAAATAACATTTTGCATTCATCATTCATACACATTTAGTTAGGAGCATTTGATTTATTCTTATCATGACATCCTAATCATTTGACATGAACATAAGCCCAAGAAATCGATCCTACAGCTCATGTCCCCCAGATGACGGTGCAGCAAGATCGATTGAGGCTGAAAATTATAGATCTTGCCTTCCTAAATTTGTAGTGAAGCAGATCGAAGATAGAAGATCTTGCCTTCTTGAAGTTGCAGTGAAGCAGATCGAAGATTGTAGATCTTGCCTTCCTGAAGTTGCAGTGAAGCAAATCGAAGTTATAAGTCTTATCTCCCTAAAGTTGCAGCGGAATAGACTAAAGGTAGTGATCTTATTTCCTTGAAGTTGCAGTGGAACAGATTGAAGCTACAGACTATGGCGGATCTTGTCTTCCTGAAGTTGCAGTGAAGGAAATTGAAGCCACCAAATCTTATCTCTCTGAAGTTGCAGTAGAGCAAGTTGAAGTTACAAGTCTCATTTCCCTGAAGTTGCAGTGGAACAGACTAGAAGAATAGCAAATCTTATTTCCCTGAAGTTGTAGTGGAACAGATTGAAGCTACAAATTGAATCTATCTCTCTAAAGTTGCAGTAGAGTAGATAACATAAAGCCTTATCTATCTGAAATTGCAGTAGAGCAGGTTGAAGCTACCGATCTCATCTCCCTGAAGTTGCAGCGGAGTAGATTGAAGCAATAATTCTTGTACCCCTGAAAATGCAGAGGGTTGGAATGAGGCTATTCGAAGAACAGAAGAAGTCAAGACTTAGCAAGACTAGGCAAAAATAGCCATTTTGAAGTCTTTGCTTTATTCTCGTTGTATGACATTAAGCAAAGAGGGGAGCTGTAATGGCCAATTTTTAGCCCAGAATAATAAACCCAAAATAATTAAATTAAAAACCAAATAAAAAAGCCAAATCAGCCTAACAGATCCCAACCCATTACATGCCTAACCCTAAGCCCAATCTATAGCCCATTACTAAGAAAAATTAGCAGCAACCTTGGCAGCCATGACTTCATAGTCGCCGACCTTTCATTTTCGGCCACCAACGCCGCTCCTCTGATGCACGCCCTCCTCCACGTGTCACACGGCACCTGCAAAACACCAGACACAATAGCAAGAAGGCATACGAAAGACAGGAGTAAATAACAATCGACAAACAAGAAACGACAAAGAAATTAGAACTAAACAGTTTTGTAGATCGGCTTTAAAAGCCAAAGTTTTCTCCCTTGTAGTTTTTTACGAACATATTCAATCAAAAAATAAGAGGACTGAGTTTTTAGGTGATTCTTCTATCTTTGTTTTTGCTTCAAGCTTCTGTTTCTTTTTTTTTCTTCTTTTCTTTTTCTCCGAATAATAACATAAAAAGAAAGGGAGCGTACCTTCGATTCTTCGTTTAGACGAGTCACAGGTCTCTTACCGCCCGATCTGCAGGTCGTCGAACCCATGGGGGTTCGACCTTTGGCCGCAACGAGGATTGAAAACAAAGGGGTTATTCTCTTTTTTCTCGCGGTGTCGCGGGTTGGAAGGCTCCGTTTAATTGAACCCATTGGGAAGGAGGGCCAAAAGGTCTGATTCGCGCGATATCGGTCACCATTCGTGACTAGGTGCGGAGGTCCCCTGATGAACCGTCGACGGTGCGACAAGATGCGTTCAAAAACCCAGTCGCCAGAATGACCAGAGGGGAATGGTGACTTAGAGAAGAAGTGAACGTGCTGCAACTTTTTAAAAAATTTTAGGGCTGAAATTAAGTAAAAAAAAAGAGGGGTTTTTTAACATGGAATGAAACAGCGTGTTTTGCAAGGGTGGCCCACGCATATTCCCTTTAAAGTGAGATTTGCGCGAATGGCCCTCCCCTTTCATAGCTCTTTTCGATTAAACCCCGTGTTTTATTTTCTTTGTTCTCTTTAATTTGACCCTCAGGTTTCATTTTGTTTTTGAACTAGTCCCTGGAATAGTTGGGCAAAATGCGCAGGGAATTTAGAGGACATTTTCCCATCTAATCCCCATTAGTTTCGCACTGTTCATTCCACTCTCAAATTAACTTTTTATTATTCATGATTCATACCCTGAATTTTGGTTTTTTTTAAATTTCGTCCCTGGTTTGGTTTAATTCATTCATTTATTTTTCTAAACTGTTTTATTATTAGCATTCATTTTAAGTTCTTTTTTTTTACATATTATTCATATTAAATTGTTTATATATATATATATATATGTATTATTTATTATATAGTTCTTTGTATATTAATCATATTAAGCTATTATTTGCTTCAAATTTTATATGTTTTTTAAATAAGCTGCTTTGAACTACTTTAAACTTTATTTACTTTAAATTATTTCATGTATTATTTATTTATATTCTTTTACATTTTACATATACATGTGGTATTTCAAACGTCATTTATTTATTATTATTTTAAAATTGTTTTGTTACATACTTATTTTAAATTACACTTTTTTTTATATGTAACATCAATTTTTTTTTAAAAAATATACTGTTTCATTTTCCTTATACATATACTGTTTTTTATTTTAAACTTATATTTGATTTTAAGTTGACTTATATATATACATTACTTATTTTTAAACCTTTATATACTTATATTATCTTTTTACATACACCATCTATTTTCGAAAATGTCTTGTATATTACTCATTTTAAATCTCTTTTCGCATCATGGTTATTTTAAATTCGATTGTATATTATTTGCTTTAAGTTTTATGCATTATTTATTTCACATTTTTTCTATATATTATCTATTTAAATTTTTTATGTATAATCTATTTTTTAAAAAAAAATTGTCTTGCATATTATTGATTTTTTTTAAATATTTCTTTTTACATTACTTGTTTTAAACTTATTTACTATTATTTTAAATAGTTCTTTACATTTTAATTGGCTTTATTTTTTTTTCTTAAATTGTGGTATATGATATTTATTTCATTATTCTTAGATTATCAATGTTGTTTTAAATAATGTATATTGTGTGATTATTGCCGTTGTGTACATTTTAATTCGTTTATTTCATACATTTTGTATTATTGTCATTCACTCGTATTATATTCTATTCATGTATCGTTGTCCCATGTCTATCATTCCTTTTTTATGACTTTGCATCGTGAATTAAACTCCAACATGTTTATCTAATACGAATCGTTTTATTCCAAATAATCAATAAGGCAATATTCTGTATTTGGAAACTCGAGAAAATTGTGCCCTAACTTACTAGGCTGTGATTTTTCTCGTTGAATCTAAATAATCGAATATCCTTTGTTTTTTAAATACACGAGTTTTAAACAAAAAAAGGAAAACTTATTCTTGAGAATTCGAGGCGTTGTGTCCTAACTTACTGGATGTGACGTCTTATTTCCTCGAGATAAGAAATTTTAGAAAATAAAGGCAATATTTCGTCTTTGGGAATTCAAGAAAACTGTGCCCTAACTCACTGGGTTTCGGTTTTTCTCATTTGACCTATAAAACGAATATCATTTTATTAAAATACATGAGTCTTTCAAATAAAAGATGAGCTTATTCTCGAGGGATTAAAATGTCGTGTCCTAACTCACTGGGTGTAGCGTTTTATTACTTCGAGACGAGAATGTCTTCAATGTCCATTTCGATTTATCCAAGCCTTTTAAAATTAACTAATAAAAAGGGTCGTATTTTAAATTCATTCCCGGTTTTCAACTCTCGACATTAGGACCCTAATTAATCAATTTGGTACCAATTTTGGGCGTGACGAGGGTGCTAACCCTTCCTCGCACTTAATCGACTCGCGGACCTGTTTTCTCGCGTTTTGTAGACCAAAAACGTTGTTTTGTAAATCAAAACGCTTTATTTAAAACAAAGCTGATCTGATCACACCTTATAAAAGATCGGTGGCGACTCCCATTTTAATTTTTGTTTTCAAAACCTAGTCGATTCCTGTTTTGAAAAAAATGGTTTCGACAACTACAATCAACAAACACTCACTCAAAAATGGTTAATCCTACATCTGGAAATACCACCCATAGTTTCAATGATTCTAGTTCTCTTAACCACATCTCAAGAGCTAATTTTACAACATACAAATAAGTTCAAGTCAATTATGCTCATACTGAAATAATAGGACCAAGAGACCTCAACAACTTCAAGGCACAGAGGCCAATTCTACAACATACAAATAAGTTTTAAGATTATTCAAGAGGATCCCAGTGAAGGGAAAATTCTTTTTCTTTATATTCCTTTACCAGTAAAATAAATTTAAATAAAATGACATCTTATAACTGCATAATCTAATCGTGACATTAAGCAAAACATGGAATCGTGATTGCTAGATTTACAAATGAAAAGAGTGACAAATTTATGGCCAAAACTTGTAAAGTTTTCATGTTTGAACAACACTTGGTTTTCTTCACACAATCATTATGCAACGCCCCAAATTTTCCTTAACTTCAGCTTTTGTGAATTTGTGGTATGAAAATTTTTTGAATGTGTTTCTGCAATAATTTGACACAAATATATGTCTCTTTAGTGGTTATATACTCTGGGTGTGTTGGGGAGGTCCTAGGTTCAAGTCAAGACTTGGGTAAAATTTTGGGTTTTTAATTTGAATAAAGCCTTACTCTTGCTCTGTAAGCTTATAAGAGTTTGTGTATGAAAGCATATCAAAATGGGCCTGCTGGTTTGGTGGATAAGAGGAGTGTTGGTGTCAGTAAGGTCTTAGGTTCGAGTCTAAACTGAGGCATTGTTTTTGTTGTAAATACCGTGGGGGAATTTGAGACGAACTGAAACACTGAAGTGGTTGTGGTGTTAGTGGCTTAGTGGGGAAAAATAAGGGATTTGGGAGTTATCCAAACCATTCCAATTTCTTCTGCCGAAATTTCTTTGCAAAAAAATCCCTTTCCACTTTCTTTTCTTTCTTTTCTTTTCAGCCGAAAATTTCCTTTTTGCTGCTGAGGTTTTTCTATTTCCTTATTTTTTTCGACTCATTTCTTTCGAACGTCTTAGTGTTCTTCGTAAAGCGCACTTTCGGTAAGTAATTTTTCTTGAATCCAGCATTATTTCTTTGGTTAAACGTCTGATCAAAGAATGGTTTTATTCGTTTAGGAGGTTGTTAAGTTGCTGTAGGATTTTGACTGTGCCGTGGAAGTGCGAGGGCATTAGGATTCCTTAAGGTAAGGGATTATCGGTTTTAGGCCGAAATACCTCATTGGGTTTTTCAATTGAATATCGTTTAAGTGACTGATTTGGTGTATTAATGGTTAATAATAGGTTCTGGAGTGCTCAGAATAGCGTTAACGTAAAAAATGAACAATATGTGTACTCCAATACCGTGTGGTCGATGAGCCAGGCCGTGCGCGCCCCACACATGCGCGACAGACACGGCCGTGTGATGGTTGGCTAGACCGTGTGCGAGGCACGGGCTAAGCCAATCAGGTAGTGTGTGTAACGCCCCCACACTCGAGACCGTCGTTGGAGTCGAGCTTGAAGTGTTACTACACATAATTTACCATTTTAAACAACTTTACATTATCTATTTTGATTTTCGGAATAAGTAGTTTATCTGCGTCATGGTCAATTGAAAAATCATATATCAAGTTAAGAAACTCGAAATCAAGATCTGTAAATTTTCCCTGAATCTAGACTCATGTATCTATCTGCTAATTTTTTTCTAGAATTTTTGGCTGGGCCGATTAGTACAGTTTATTAGTTAAATTTGCCCCTATTTCAGAACTCAACTGCACTGACCTCTACTTATTATGAACCACTTTTCTCCCTGTACAAAGTTCATATGACTATGCCGTTTGTTTCTCTTAAAACTAGACTAAATAAGAATTCTGAAAATATAAAGTAATCCTCCTAATTATTTTTGTACAATTTATGGTGAATTTCCAAAGTTGGAATAGGGGATCCAGAAATCACTCTGACCCTATTTTACTAAAACTAGATATCTCATAAAATACAATACCTTTACCTGTTTTGTTTGTTCCATATGAAAATAGACACAATATGCTTTAATTTCATATATTATTCACCATCAAACCATGTTTCTATTATTTTTAGTGATTTTTCAAACTCACTCACTGCTGTTACAATGTTCTGTTTTTAAGCTACTTTCACATTTTTCCTTAATTTCCACGTGACAGTTATCACTCAAGCATACATACTATCATACTTGTATATCATTAGCCATTTCATTAGCTATTCACTATCAAGTATTTACATCCCATTCATTGAACATGTCATAAGACATCCATATCAAAAGAAGCCAAGTCCCTATACATGCCATACACGAAAAGAAACGTCTAACTATACCGATAGGATTCCTCGATAGTGTGATCGGATCTCCGACATTTCCTTTGATCCCCGAGTGGCTTGGCAAGAACTATAAGAAGAAAGAAATAAAGAGGGTAAGCACTAGGCTTAGTAAGTTTACAAGCAAATAAATTACAACATTCATCATATGGGATAAGTATGCAAACTATCAATTAGCATTATAAGCTTTCTTTACGTCTCATTTTTTGCCTTCTTCTTCTTCACTTACCTTCTTTCTTACCTTACCTTTCATTATTCATGATTACAATCTACCTTTCCTTTGCTAATAATTCACTGTACATTTACTTGAATAATGGCCCGTTGAACCACTCGGAATACTAAGGATACTAGGGTCATTCCTGTCTAACAATATCCTGCCAATGCCATGTCTTTAACATGGACTTACATGAATTATTCCTGTCTCCAATGCCATATATCTAATATGGACTTACATGGCTCTATCCTGTCTCCAAAGCCGTATATCTAGTACGGACTTACGTGGCTCATTTCTGTCCTGTCCTGTCCTGTCGACCCCTAATGTCATGACATTTCGTATCCTAACATTCCTAAGGTTCAATCGGGACTTTCTACTTCTTTTCTCTGTCATATCACCTTATATTCAACTTGATTATTTTCATAAAATGAATATATAAATGCTGGAAAATGACAATAGTAATGTAAAATAACAGAATATTGCATTTATTTACCGTATACTTACCTCGATATCAAATGTGACTAAACTTTACAATTTAGTCCTTTACTTTTTCTTTTCCCCAATCTACTCCCGAATTTCGTTCTTCTTGATCTATAATAGCAAATTTAACTTATTTAATATCAACATTTATCAAAACAGCCCTTTACTCAAACTTTTGCAAAATTACATTTTTGCCCCTAAACTTTTGCATATTTACACTTTTACCCCAAGACTCGGAAATCAAAACTTATCACAAATTCTTGTATTTTAAGACATGCTGATCATTTATTTACCAACATCATCTTCAAATTCCTACTATAACATACACTTATGTACAATAGGTATTTTTACCAATTAAGCCCTTTTACTCGTTTTTACCTAAAACCGAGTAGCTCAAGTTGTCTAGCATAATTTAAAACCTCATATTCTATCATAAAACATCAAAATACACAAATTTCACCTATGGGTATTTTTCCAAATATGAACCCTAACTTAAAATATTGCTAACATAAGCTTTATCGAGCTACCGGGATTATGAAAACGTAAAGAACATTAAAAACGGGGCTTGGAATCACTTACTATAGAGCTTGGAAGCTTGAAACAAACCCTAGCTATGGAGAACCCTTGAAATTTCGTGGTAATGAAGAAGATGATCAATTTTGTGTTATTTTTCCCTTTTTATTTCATGTTAATATCCAAATGACCAAAATGCCCCTCCTTACTAAACTTTAAAAAATTCCATCCATGTCCAAATTTTGTCCATGAACTTAAAATTGGCCAAATTACTATTTAAGACCTCCTAATTAATATTTCAAAACAGTTTCCTACTAGAAACTTCTAGAATGCAAGTTTTGCAACTTATTCGATTTAGTCCCTAATTTTAAATTAAGCACTTTACGCATAGAATTTCTTCAAGAAATTTTCACACCATCATGCAAGCATAATATAAACCTCAAAATAATTATAAAATAATTATTTCTATCTCGGATTTATGGTTACGAAACTACTATTCCGATTAGGCCCTATTTTGGGATGTTACAGTGTGGGCTACACGGGTGTGTGGATCCACACAAGTGAACCACACGGGTGTGTGAAAATTTGGGCCAGGCCGTGTAATCCACACGGTTAAGGCTAATTTGAGCCATGTGGGCCACAAGGGGTGTGGGCCCACATGGGCAGGCCACATGGGCGTGTGAGCCCATTTTTCTGATATGAACTGTAAGGTTGCACGGGTCGCCAAAGTCGACTGTGACCTGACTCGGTAAGCGTTACTTAGACCCCTATCCTGTGATTTGATACTGAGACGTGTGTGTTAGCATGTTATATTTAGCATATGTACTGATTTTGTTCTGGACATGACTATATAATCTGTTATCTGCATTTTAACATGCCATGGTATTATGTTGCATTGTATTGGGGTGGGTTTATTGTTGAAGAGAAGGAAGTATCTGAAAGGCTTCTAGCCTGTATTTGGTAGTTATGCTGCATTTATCTGTTATATGTCGTTTCACGGTACCTTATGGTGTGTAGGGTTGGATGGGTTAATTTTATCCTCATACTTGGTGTGTAGGGCTGGGTGGGTCAATTTTATCACCACATGGTGTGAAGGGTTAGACAAAGATGGTGTGCAGCGTTGGTGCGCATGTTTCTGTTCTGATCTGATATGCATGTGACATCTCTATGGGCTAAGGCCCGATTATATCTAATTCTGTACTGAGGGGGCTAAGGCTCACACCGTTTCTGTTAAGGGCTCAGGCCCGAATTCTGACTGTTATTGGTTATCTGACTGTATGCATGCTATACTGTGGGGATGTAAACACTGAGTTTGTGAAAACTCACCCCTTTAATTGTTTTATCTGCCAGGTAATCCCCAGCAGTAGATGGATCGGTGTAGCGGAGGGCTCGACGGTGACCACTGCTATATTTATTTTGATTTATGACTTTAAAACCTTTACTGTTTTGTTTATTCCTTTGGGATTATCTTTGTAATATGGACTTGGACTTTTGATTTTATTTGGGGATTTTAAACTGTTATTATGGATTATTAATCTGCAACACAACAAAATGCATTTTCCCTAAAATAAACTAGGGGTTTTAGTATGTATAAATGGTTTTCCAGAAAATTGAACAATTTTAAAAACTTCCGCATAAGAGAATGATTTTCAAGCAAATCAATCGGTATACGTTTTTCAGAGTTAAGTAAAAGATAAAAATTGGAACAGTTTTAGGACAATGCGCTTTCAAAAAACACTCTCATATGACATCACTAGATTCTGCCATAACGTTTAGGGCGGGTTTGGGGTGTTACACATTACATTGTACAGAGAAAAGAGAATACACCAATCAACACCTCTTGATACAAGCAACGCCCAATATGATCCCTCATCATCATCATATAGTAAAAAATATTAGACCTAAAACAAGGACTAAAAATATATATAAAACTAAATGTGAAAAATACTCAACACTACTAACCCATTTGAAGAAACCACCCGACTTCTACCTGGTTGTGCCTCAATTTACAAATGGAGAAGCCCAACTTGCAACTTTCAACACGTATCCAAAAGGAAACCTACGCCGTGCACAATCTACTTCTCTAACTTGTATCTTTTATACTACCATAGCACTTGGCAATTTGGTTCCCAAACTGTGCAACTTTCATAATCTTGAGGCCTACCGTGTGCTGAAAATCAGCGAAAAACCAAAGTCAAAGGTTTTCAAGGCCAACCCAAACAATAGGACTGTGATAATGTCAAAAACTAATAGAAATATTAGAAGTAAAACAAATCTTGTTTACTCTAAAAGGTTTTCAAGGTAACATTTGAGACTTACACTGTTAACTATGTATGCAGTATAGTTTTTACTAGGTTTTGCATCTGCCATGTCAAAACCCCCAAAGCATTAAAATTGAGCCTTTCTCATTCAAGATAGCATACTTTTCTCCCCTTGGCCCTTACCAAATAACAACGACTCTTATATTAAGTTCTTAACCCAAGCCGACTACAATTTGGCTAATTTAGACCACAAAAGACAACCTTGAGAGATATCTTGTACCCTATCCCGTGCTACAGAACAAAGGAAAATCCACCATATTCTTTCATTTCCATAATAACCATCGACAATCTATATAATTATCAATCATCCAAGCAGCTACATATGCATTGCAATGCCTAATCAATATTTGAAATGCATAGTAAGCAAACATTAATCAGCAGCACCGATCGCATAGAGCAAAAAAGTTAAATAAAATATCTAAATTCAGTTTCCAACCATTCATCTACGTATGGATTTTCACTGTACAAACTCACAGATGAGCACAAAATATAAAACCCAGAATTAATCCAAAAATTTCATAAAGAAATTGAAAGCTGCCCTATAAGCTACGAAACAAAATAATGCGAAAAAAGAATAGGGGAGTACCTGTTGGGCAATAGATTTATGGGCAACCTTATAATCCTTGTACAAGATGCAGAGACCTAGAAAGGATGTTGTTGCTGCCCTCGTGAAGAATAAAGCCAATCTCACCCTCAATACGTACCCCATCATTGTCTCGTCGATCTTTCTAGTCCCCTCTTTGTTCCTTCTTTTTTACGCTTTTTTTCTGCTTACAAAGTAGAAACTAAAGAAGACGATTGAAAATTTTCAATTTTGATGAGAAACTTGGGGGAATTTGTTGATTAATTTATAGGGAGAGATTGCTGACTTAAGTATCAACAATTTCACAGATCAAAGCAAACTTTTACCAAAAAGGATGGGGGAAGAGAATGGGAAGGGAAAGGGGAAGAGAAAGGGAAGATCAATGTTGGTTCTTTTCCTGAAAATGTCTTACTGAAACAAAAAAGGTAAGACATTTTCTTAAATTAAGGGCTTTGTTTTCCCGTGTTTTGCAATAGATTTTACTTAGGAATTTGTTTTCAGCCAAACAAATATTGGAAATGGCTGAAAAGCTTTTTCGGAAAATGTTTTACTGCCAAACAAACGGAGCCTAAGTGTTTATTATTTAAATATCACAACCAAGATCTTATTTTAGAAAAAAAATTAAAACTCTAGTTTTTCCCTAAATTTATTTTTCGTTGCATTTTTCAAACCCGTTTATCCAACATCAGTACCCATCGGCAAGTAAGAGAACGTACCTTAGATCCAAGTCGATCTAACAGTCAGTTTAGAAGATCAAAGAAGAAAGCTATTTGGAATTTGGTTCATAAATTCATGAGATTCAAAGTTGTTTCATAAAAAAAAACTGAATTGTAAAAGAGAAGAGGAAGAGAAGCTTTCAATTAGTGCAAGCAATGCGAATGAAAAAGACAATACAACAACAATTTTAATAGCTAAGCGACTTAAATAAAAATGTTTAAATAGTTTAATGACTATTTTGTAACTTTTGGAAGTTAAGTAACCAAAACATGAACTTACTAGTATTTGAGTAACCTTGAGTACAATTTACCCATCAATTAATCAAACACTCACAAATTTTTTTTTCTTTTTTAGAAACTCTAAGTTACCAAAATCTCCTCTCAACTTTAATATGTATCGATCGAGGTAGGAAGGTTGAATTAATAAATTGGTCTCTAAATTATATCTCAAAATTTAAATTAGTCATTAAAGTTTTTTTGTGTTCAGAAGCATCGTAAATTATCAATTTTATTTAATTTTATCCCAAAATGATGTCAACCAAACATATTGTTATGATACTAACTATTATCAATCTGCTAGCCCATCGGTCTTGACCCGCATTCTGCATGGATTTGTACATGTGTAGTATAGGTGAACCCAAGATGAGGATGCATGTGTAATACGTAATATAAGTTCGTCTACACATGGTGCGAACCCACTTAGAGTATACACGTGTTAACTCTAATGTAAGGTACATGTCATCATGTATGGAGACGTACCTAACATGTCACGTCTATAAACATTAACCATATCATATAAATATATAGAATTAATCCATCTGAGAGAAAAAAAAAAAGAAAAATTCAACATATAAAAAGATATTTTCATTAGATATCATTCACCTTTTCGTAAAAATAAGATAAAATAAATAGTTTAAACTTTAAAAAAGTAATTCTAAGATTGAGATATAATTTGTGGACCACTTTACTCGTAAAAACTATGTAAAAAGAGCAAAAGCAAACAACCACTCCAAAAGACCGTTGTTTTCATAATTTTGCTAGTAAAGGCAATAATTATGATACACATTTTTTTGTGCTCCGCTTCATACCTCAGTTCGCCATTAGTATGTCGGCATCAATTTTTTTGACCGGAAATGTTATTGCCGGACCTATTCGTCAAGGTCATTTTAATATTTCTATAGTTGGATTATTATTTAAATTAGTAATAAATTAATTTAATTAATCATTTTTATGATTTATTTTTAACAGAGAGAAAAAAAATTCGCTTATTTTGAAGTGGTTTTATTTTTTACAAGAGTTGTTTTTTGAATTATCTTAATAAAAGTTCTGATCATATTTGCTCTTTCAGACTCAATACGTAGAACTACTCATAGCCTCTCCTCAACTCATAAATAAGAGGATAATGCGCTTTAACTGTAACCCACATCCTTCTACGTTGACACTAATACTCATGCCAATCGAGCTAAAACTCAATCAACACAAAAATTCTTTTTTTTTACTTATCTTCCTAGTTTCAAATTTAAATTTATACTAATTATTTTTTATTTTATAGTTATTATTATAATACATGTGTAATAAATAAGCTTTTTCCTCGTATTATTACACTAGTAATCTACCTTTAATAATTGTATAAGATTATATTTTTTTGACCTTTGAATTTTGATAAGTAAAAGTACATGTGAAAAAAGAAAAAGAAGAAAGCGTTGCATGAATAATAATACAATACTTTAACTTGGAGCTCAAAATCTCAAATAAAATTGGCCTCTAAATTATTCCGCTGTTTTCGTTTAAGCACTTAAAGTTTTTTTTTTTGGTTAAAAGTAATATATAAACTAATCAATTTCATTTAGAACACAATATCAGCCAATAAGACCATTACATGCGGCATATACTTAGTGGATGCCTTATACTTTTTATGTAAAATGAAACGAATCTCATAATTTAAATATCACTTCTGATTAAAAACTTTAGGTATCTATGTGGAAAAAGTGATATATTTTGGAGTAGAGGTGTTCGTGGGCCGAGTCATATTAAGTTTGGGCTGGGCTTAAGCATGATATTAACATACTTTATACTTGCTTAAACTTGACTTGACTCGAAATATGAGCTAGCCCATTTTAGACCCACCCATATTATTTTTTTAAAAATAAAATATATATTTTTATTATTTTTAATTTAATATTTAATAATTATATTTTTTATTTATTAAAATTTTATATATAATAATTTTATTATTTTTTGAATGTTTACATTATATACTACTATAGAATTATTTTGTGTTATAAATTACATAATATATAAATATAATATAATATAGAACATTACGAGCTTAAAAAAAGGGCCAGACCAGACCTTGAATGTTCAAGCCCAATACCGACCCATATTTTAAATAGTCCTAATTTTTATCTGTCTGAACTCATTTTTCGAGTCTAATATTTTCACTCAAACCCTTCCAAATTTCATACGCATATTCAAACTTAAACAAATAACTCGACCCATAAACAAACCTAATTTAAAAAAACAAATTTATAATTAGACTTTATTTTAACATATGATATTTCAAATTAATAAAGAGTGTGATAGAAGTTAACTAATTATCTCAAATATATTAAGTAACAATCTTATTGAAAAATGAACATCTTAATTCATCTTATAAATTTAGGTTTCTAGAATATTCTATTTTGGGGGTTAGCTCTTTCAATACTATTTTTCATTTTAAAACTCGAATTCAAACAACATCAAACTTTTTTTAACTTATTTTCACATTGGTAATATATATAAACTTTGAACGTGTTTAATTAAATAATAAATTTTTTAACTTGATTTAATTTTCAAAAATCCACTATCATCAATGTTAAGATAATATTGTTTGAATAAAAAATAGATATAGTTATTTTTTTAAAATGCACAAAATTAAATTAAAATAAATTTAATGAATATAATCAATTTAAAACTAAAGTTTTGAAAATATTAATTACATCAAATTAAAATTAAAATACCATATTTTACATATAATTAAATTAAAAAACATATAAAAAAAACCAAATATCTTGGATATAAATTCACTATCACCCTTACATTAAGTTACACGTGTTAATCTGAGATGCCAGGAACAGAAAGCTACATCATTTGTCTACTACTCAATTTTGTTGGGTTAAGCCAATGAGACAAACGGCTCAAGCAAAGCCATAAAAGCCAAATTACCGGCAAAGGTTGGTGAGTGACCATTGTTTCCCGGTTACTAATAACCTTTAAAATAAGTAATCACAACCCTAATATCAATTATCAAAGCAATACATATAATTTTCTCTTTTAATAAAAAACAGGCAAATGTTTTTTTTTTTTCAATTCCACCAACCCCAACCAATCCCTCAAAAGAAAAATCATAATCAGATAATACTATGACATCCAACGCTACAGTTTTGTCTTCTCAAACTTTAATCTCAGCCGTCAGATCCTGGTTTTACTTTCACCAGATTGGTCTAATTATGAATTTCATCCTTCACTTTATGCTATTTACTTTAATTTGTTAGAATATGATATTATTGGTAAACACATTAACTTGAATTATTGATTTTTTTTAAAAAAAATAATTTCTTACATATAAATTGTTGAATTGCTAATTTTTGATAGGGGCAAATCTAGAAATATTTTTTAAGTGAGTCGAAATTTATTTATAAAACTTGAGAGATTAAAACATAATTTTATCATTTATTACTTTATAATTTCACCATTTTTAAGGGACTAAAATTTTTCGAGGCTAAAGTACAAATTTATTTATTATTTAAAATGGACTAAATAGATAATTTCTCATTTTTCTGGAAGGAGCCAAAGCACCTACCTGTCACTTAAGTTCACCCTGTACATAGTGTTGAACTGTTGAATTCAATGTTGTAAGAATTGGATTGATGACAAAAAAAAGTTAGACTATTGGTCATCCATTCAATCCTTTGAATCAATGGTTGAATCATTACAAAATTAAAAATTCAAAAAAAAATACGAAAATTCATAAAAATGAAAGAAAAGTATATATATATATATATATATAAAAATTATAACAACAAAATTAAATATTTAAGTTAACTTAAATTCAATTCAAATGGTCTTTAACCAGTTTTTTACCCAGTTTTTCATTGGTTCACTTAGTTTTGCACTAGTTCAATTCTCTTTGGATTTTATGATATTGATTGAACTGATTAAGCCATTAATTTTCGATCTAATTGATCAATTCAATCTAGTTCTGGCGACCATGGTTGAATTTGAAGTCATCAGTTTCAGCATAAAGTTTAACAAATTTACCGAATTAAGTTAAATTCACAGTTTTTTCACTTTTTATAAAGTAAGAGGGTTAAATTGTAACAAATTAAAGTGCATGGGCTAAATTATCAATTTTCATAAAAGTAGAGGGATGTAATTAGACCCACCAGATTCCAACCCCCAACTCACCCATTTTCTCTATAAATAGCCGCGTCCCAGGACTAAATTCGTTGTGCCGTTGAGTTCCGCTTCTCTAGAGGTCTGGTCTACTCAACACTCTCTCCTCCCTCTTGGCAACCAAAGACTCAGATCCGCTCGGATTTCTTTGTCCCAGGTTGCCTATTCTGCCCCTTATAATTTTCATTTTATTGCTTTGCTCCTTTCGTTTTTGCTCGGATATTTTCGCCTTGTTCTTCGTAGCAGCGAAAAGAAACTGAGCGTTCGTCTTTGTTGGGAGTTAAATTTGACCGAAATGCTTACAGATCTGAACGAATTTATGTTTGTTTTCGAGTTTTTAGCTATGAAAATTTTAAAGATATGAGATTCTGAGTGTCTGACTAATGGATTATTAATGGAATCTTACTGGAAAATTGTTAATTTTATTTGGAGGAAACGCTTTGAACGGAACGTGAAGTAATTATTGACGGTTAATAAAACTTTGATTGAATTTAAATTTTTAACTTGAAAAGGATTTCAGTTTTGAGTAGGATCTACTGGATCTTTCAAATTGAGTATAAAATTTGTAAATTCTGATGTGATTTTTTGTACTGATTTAGATGTGTGCGTCCGTCATGTATGCTGGTTTAAAAACTACTTAAACTTTTTACCTGCTACTGCGTAATTGTAAAGGCTGTGATCTAAAGATCCGGCTTTTGGATCTTGGAAAGAATTGAAGACAAACGGAAAGGATAATTTGCTTTTGTTTCAGATAAGTAGAAATCACTGCGAATAATATAAATATCAAATTGCAATTGGATCCATGATATGGAAAAGTATACGATCCCTAAATTCTAGTTTCTGAATTCTGATCTTACATTGTTGTGACGTCAAAGTAATCTGTGCTTTTCTGTGCTTTTTGTTCTCATCGTCCTAAAGAACATGATATTCCAAGAAAGCTTTAAGTTATTGTGGTTTATCCTGATTCTCCTGCAGTTGAACCGTTCTAGAAAAGCATGAACAATTTCTATCGTTATTGAGATTCTTTTTTATTTTATTGTTTTATCCTCTAGTCCTTTCCCATCAGCATATTCCTATTTGTTAGCCTCACTAATTCAGATTCCTTTTATGAAGTTATTGCTCAGATTTTGGATTAATATTCCTTTTGGTGTTTTTGCAATGTGCAGAACTAGAATGGAGACCTTTCTATTCACATCAGAGTCCGTTAACGAGGGACACCCCGACAAGCTTTGCGACCAGGTCTCTGATGCTGTTCTCGATGCCTGCCTTGCCCAGGACCCTGACAGCAAGGTTGCCTGTGAAACATGCACCAAGACTAACATGGTCATGGTCTTTGGCGAGATTACCACCAAAGCCAACGTAGACTATGAGAAGATTGTTCGTGATACATGCCGCTCCATTGGATTTGTTTCTGATGATGTTGGTCTTGATGCTGACAATTGCAAGGTCTTGGTTAACATTGAGCAGCAGAGCCCTGATATTGCCCAAGGTGTCCACGGACACTTTACAAAGCGTCCGGAAGAGATTGGAGCTGGTGACCAGGGTCATATGTTTGGTTATGCCACTGATGAAACCCCTGAATTCATGCCTCTTAGCCATGTCCTTGCAACTAAGCTCGGTGCACGTCTTACTGATGTTAGGAAGAATGGTTCCTGCCCCTGGCTAAGGCCTGATGGTAAAACCCAGGTCACTGTTGAGTACTACAATGACAATGGTGCCATGGTTCCAGTTCGTGTGCACACTGTCCTCATCTCCACCCAACATGATGAGACTGTTACAAATGATGAAATCGCTGCTGACCTCAAGGAGCATGTCATCAAGCCTGTCATCCCTGAGAAGTACCTTGATGAGAAGACAATCTTCCACCTTAACCCATCTGGCCGCTTTGTAATTGGTGGTCCTCACGGTGATGCAGGTCTCACCGGACGTAAGATCATTATTGACACTTACGGTGGCTGGGGAGCCCACGGTGGTGGTGCTTTCTCCGGAAAGGACCCAACCAAGGTGGACAGGAGTGGTGCTTACATTGTTAGGCAGGCTGCCAAGAGCATTGTAGCAAATGGACTTGCCCGCAGATGCATCGTACAAGTCTCCTATGCTATTGGTGTGCCTGAGCCCTTATCTGTTTTCGTGGACAGTTACGGAACTGGAAAGATTCCCGACAAGGAAATACTCCAAATCGTGAAGGAGAACTTCGACTTTAGGCCTGGTATGATCACCATCAACCTGGACCTCAAGAGAGGTGGCAATGGTCGGTTCTTGAAGACAGCTGCTTACGGACACTTTGGAAGGGACGACCCAGACTTCACCTGGGAAGTTGTGAAGCCCCTCAAGTGGGACAAGCCCCAATCTTAAGTTCAGCTCTGCTGCCTGTCTCAGTGCCTGCTTATCCATAGTACTGAATAATATTGCTTGCTGCTCACCTATACTCTCTATTTTCATCCCCAGAATGATTCTAATCTCATTCATATAGTGCCCTATTCATTATCCTTTTTTTCTTTTTTCTCCCTTTATTTGTTCTTTTTTTTTTATTTTGGTTATTCTGAGTTTGTGTTCTGTATCAGTGTCGTGTTGCAAAAATGTACGAGAATTTTGCTATAATATATTAATGGCACTTGAAGTAACAAGCTATACCCTTATGATTGTAATGTGTAATGCTGCGAATGTAGTAATGTTTTGCCATCGGCCCATTGCATTTATGAAAAAATTGTGGGCCGAAAACATTCAACATCAGAACAATAACAATTAAACAAAAATAGGATTTAAATTGCTTCGCTTCTAACATAATTCACTATTATAATTAAACAAAAGAGTTGTTATTAAAACTTGAGTTTTGAAACAAATTTTGATTCCGATTTTATGCTCTCAACTGTTTGATACTCGATCCCTCACATGATTCTTCACCTAGTATTGAGTTTTGTCAAAAAGGCGAGTTAAAAAAACATCGATTAAGTTGGTGAAATTTAAAAAAAGAAATCTTTTCATTTTGAAAAACATAAAAAAAAAATTATAAATGTTGTTTAACTATATTTTTATTACTAATATTCAAATTTTATATTTTAAAAAAATAAATTAAAGCTACGCATTTCAATATATTAAAAAAAATTCCTACTTCATACATAGTTCTCTTTCCTTTATTTTCCTTCCACATATAGCTTCTTCAACTTTACTTATTTTTCATTTTCAGTTGCAAATAATAATAATAATACTACTAATACTATTTAAAAAATATTTTTCACGGGTGCCATGAAATTCAAATATTTATAGAGCCCATCACTTCATAGCTAAAAATTCATTAATAAGTAAGAACCTAGTAATTTTTAACCCATAAAATTGTGTTAGAAACTAAACTAATTATCATTAAAATTGGAGCTATCATAATGCAACGTGTTTAGAGAAGAAGGCATATAGGGCCGAAGCTTTTCCACCCTCTCTTCACCACATTTGTGGCTTTCTGTTTTGTGGCTCCAGTTGCTTCATTGCTTCCGACTCTGTGCACGTGCCCTATTATTTTCTTTTTGGGTATAATCATCCTACTTTAATTTAATTATTTTTAGTTCTTATATTTTTTAATTTTTAAAATTTCAATCCTCACCTAATGATAACGGTTAAATTTGTTAAGTTGAGCTATTTTCAAATTTTGATGCGGTCAGCATATTATCATATATATATAATGATATATCAACTAGAAAACACAAAACCTAAAATTAAAAAAAGTTTTTTTTTTTTTACTTTTGGGATGAAAACGAAAATTCTCTCTTCAAAATAAAAATCGGCAAAATTGTTATTCTGAAAAAATATATATAATAGTTGAGAGTAAATTCTCCCTATTTTTTGCCAGAGTAACAATATTTTTAAGTTGTGTAAATAGCTCTACCGATGTCATTAATTTATAAGAACTGAAGGTAGACCCTTTGTTGAATTGTAGAGGTCTATTTCAAATAGAAAAACAACATCCTAGTCCAACTAGGAGAGAGAGAGAGAGAGGGGCTAATAGGGTGTTTTTTCCCTTATATGTACTATAATGAGAATTCGGATCTTTCATTGTATTGAGCCCAATTATATGTATTTTTTTAGAATTTTAACCCAACATTTTATAATTTAATCCAATCCAATACATATTTTTCTATTTTCCAAAATAAATATTAATTTTCCGATTAAATAATTTTCATCCCAATTTTACCCTCAATAAAATTATGACAATTTTACCCTGGTAAAATTTTCAAGAAAATATATTCAATATTTCACAACTCAACTTGTTCACTATGATCAAATGGTTTATTTTTCATTTTCGGGCTTTAAAACTGCTTAAAAACATAAACTCATTCTTCCGGTCATTTTTGAGTAATTCATGTACATTTGCAAATGAATCATTTCTCATTTTCGTTTTTATTTTCATTTTTATTTTTTAGAAAACCACACCCATTTTCAAATGATTCTATTTCTCCATTTCGAAAAAAACTATAATCATTTTTGAATATTTTTCAATTCTCTATTTCTATTCATTTTGTTCATTTTTTATTCAACATGCAATTCATTTATGGTTTCAATAAGCTAGCGGAGGAATCGATCGCACATATGTAATTAGGACTCGAATGATTTATAATTAAGTTACGACTTTTCGTCTTTTAATTATAAACTCATTTAGTCACAAAGTCATTTCATTATAGTATCATGACTGAGCTCTCCCTAACAACATACATTTACGAAAGCATCTACTCAATGTTTGTCCAATGACCTTGTCATAAGTGTGTTACCCTCATAGGATATCCTTGATCTCTTTGAGATAATATCTGCTCTTCTAATATGACCATATTTTATTTCATGGTAACCATTACATCTTCCTTCATGAAAAGTCAATTACTATTAAATAGTAATCAAGTCAATTACTTTTCATCAACCATGTAATGCCAATGGGAGGACATTATTTACTCATGTCTCGGGCTATGAATTCCACTGTTGTGAATGATGCTACGCATTGTAGAAGTCGTACACCCAACACACCAGCTTTCGGTTCCTTATCTATTAGAACTCAGACGTTTACTCACATCAAAGTGTATGAGTCGCGCATGCATAACCCGTCATCCACTTAGGATTTAAGTATGCGACACTATGAATGTCATAAGTGAATAAGTCCATAAATAGATTCAAGATCTATTCTACTTGGGTCATGTCCGATGTACTCATTCCAATCAGTCACATCTATGAGGAGTTATCCACTCCGATATCCAAGATAAAGTATCTCCCCAATTGAACTTGATGGACGACATATTAGTCTTTCAATCAGTTTGCTCATTTTCGATTTGACTAAGGACATGTTTAGGTTCATCTACTAATGTAAGTTGTCTTTTTGTATTACAATCTAACCACGTAATACTACTTAACATTAGTTAAACATTAGACAATCAGTTAGCAACATTTGCTTCCATTTTGCTTTACGTGCAAAAACCATGTGAGGACAATATACATAGTATTAATGTAATTCAAGAATAATTTTATTAACCAATCTATTCGAGAAAATTACATGTGTACTTGGACAAAAATACTACACTCAGGGCACCATATCCAATAACTAGAACCACTTCTTTCATCTTTTTCTTCAGCATGTCTAGAACATAAAACTTTTCATGAAATATATTTACTTTAACATTATTTCTATATTTTTTTTATCAAGATGAAACTTGAAAACATGATAAAACCTTGATATTTATACCTTATTCTCTTGATATCAAATCTTAGTTTGATTTTCTCTCTCCTCCAACATGAACATACAATCTTCCTTCCTGAAATCTAAGTTCGCTAAATTAATGGAGGCTTGATTCTACTAAAAATTTTGGTATAATTTCAAGGATTTCTCTCTGAATTTCAAGAAAATGACCAAATTGTAAAGAAAACAAAACTTGTTTTCTCCATGAAAGGTAATAACGTTAGCATGAAAGAAAGATGGAGAGAATTTTTCTTAATCTTTAATTAGTATAAAATATCTTAAAATAAAATAGTAATAATAAAATATTTCAACCAATAATATTTCGACACCATTCAATCTTAATTATTATACTTAATATTTATCTAAATTGAGAAATGACCATTTTACCATTCATGATTCTTCAAATTTGCACCATTGAATCACTATTCACTTTTGGTAAAATTGTCTTATTTAATTTGGTCCCTTTAGACAAATTTCATTTCATAAGAAATTGGTTTAATTTCACTTTTAGTCCTTCAACTTTCTCGTATTTCAAGCCCTTGAATATTAAATATTTAACTTGAGTCCCAAAATTTTTTACATCTTTATAATTCAGTCCTTGCTTTGCATTAGTATATCATAACATACTTATTGAGTCAACCTCGTTTAGCATTCATCAGCCTTCTCTTTTATTGATTGTATTTCTTATTTTATTTTACCGGAAAATTCATGATACTCAATTCTCACTTAATATTACTAACAATTCTAGAGGTGCTCCAAAACAAATCAAGAAAGCACCTAATATTAAGTAGGGCCTAACCCAATTTTCATTTTCATCTAATTCCCCTTGTTATTATTAGTGATATTATGTATTGTAAGTAATAAATATTCAAATTCGAATTTGTGGAAAAAAAATTAATGTCAAAAATGAAATTTAATTGAGATTTAATGCAATTATAAAATTTTAAAGGTATTGGATAAAAAAATTAAACAAGATCATCAATGTTTTTATTGATGTGTTTCATTATTGTTTTAAAATATACATATACTTAGGAAGAAATGTACTAATCGATATAATTGATACCAATACAATACCATGGCAGCATTAGGAAGAAATGTTTCTATTGGTTTGAGAATTTATGATGTTTCTCTAAGATGATCGAGATGGAGATTCTACAAAACAGTGTTCCAAAATAAAAATATACATATACTTATGTGTTTTAATGTGTTATTTTATATTTACTAATATTTTTTTTTAAAAATCACATATATTTATAATCTAATATTAAAAATTATAATAAAATATATATTATATACACATGAAAATATACTTGCATTTCAATTACATGCATGGATTATATTTATTATTTAACATGAAGGGAATGATACATTTACCTTTCGTAAAATTAACGAGTTTTACATAAATTTCTAGATCAAATTAAATTTATAATTAAGATTAAAATAAATTTCTTTTACCTTTCCAAATTTCAATTAATAATAAAACACTGAAGCATTCATAATCATAACACATTAAAATAGTAAAAATAAAACAAAATGAAATTCAAACTACTTATATTAAGAACAAAATAGAATGTACTAATCGATATAACCGATATTAATACAATACCAATAACTATGGGGGAGTATGAAAATAATAAAGTGCATGTAAATTATTTTTCAAAACTAAAGCAGAGGACACAACAAAATTAAACATTGAAGAAACATGTCTTCCACAACAGTTGTCGGGCTTTTTCGTTCATCACATTGGATAGTTACAGCTACCAATGGCTGCCAACAAGAAGAGAAAGAAGAACCCAACATTGTAATGGTAATTCAAATAGAAAATAAATAAAGAAGAATAGTAGGTGGGAAAATAAACTTACATGGGTTCTCTGAAATGATAATGCCAGTGCCATTGAAATGACAGTTCCAACTATTCTTCCCCGCAGCCTTGTAGAAGAGATTCATGGCGTAAGAAGCATGAGAGACGACGGTGTTGGGGCGGTAGCAGGTGCCACCAGGTTGGATTGGTTTGCAATCCACTCCTTTTTGTGAGCAGCTGTAATTGATGTTGCCATTGAGCCTGAAATTCTCTGTTGATGGCTTCGCAATGCACCATGTATTTTCACCACCGCTGCTTGCCTAGAAGGAGCAGTAATGCGTAGTCATTACGCGTAATTGCAGCAATAAGGAGAATGTAGATTTATGCATGTTCGATTTAATGGTAGATATTATATAAAAAAAAAGTTAAATTGGTTTTCATGCTTTTAAACAGTCATGTCACTGGCTGGTATCTATTTGGGCTTTGCATCCCCATTAAAAATGTAGTAAAACTCAGAATGCTGTTGTGTTTACTTTTTTTTGAACTGAACTTCAATGTTCGGACCAAAATGAATGTAGAATATCTAGCTTATTTTCTTAGTTTATATCAGTTATTTTTAATTTTATTTATGATGTTATATCATATGAAAATTAAATATATTATACTATAATCTAAATATAAAAAATATGTTAATATGTTTGTGTTTACAAGTTTTTAATAATAGTAAAAATATGTATAATTATTAAATATTAAATAAAAATATAATATTTAAAAAAAATATGAACGATCTAAATCAATTTACTTTAACTATTTACAAATACGAGTAATTTAAGACAAAATTTGAGCCCTATTTTTCGGACTAGGAACTTACCTTCTGGTTGGAGTTTCTCCCATTACCATGTCTTCTTGCATCTGCATGCAGCAGCACAACCCCCATTATTCAGAGAGCATAAGGAGATTAATGGAGTAGAAATATACTATCTTTAATCATATGTCAAAACTCTTCTTTTTTTACAAGCAAGCGATTACATTATAATGGAAGAAATAAAACGAGTTTACATTAAGTCAATGGCATGATCTTCATATACCAAAATTTAAGAAGGAAGAATAAAATGATAAATTCCTCAATAATAAAAGACGGAGATGATAATGGAAGTAAATGCACCTGGACAAGCACCAAAACAAAGAAGCAAAGAGAAGGCAAGGTGAAGAAATGCCAATGCCAAAAGTTGTCTTCCACACTTCATTTTCTGTTTCTTTGGTGTTTAAAATAGAGCTCAAGACTTTGGTCAGTGAATGAAGGAAGATCTCCCCAAAAGGTATATGTATATAGATAGTGAAGTGTGAGTGAATTTACAGAGAGGTAAAAAAGGTAAAATTTTCAATAATGTTTTGAAAATTAAAACATTTTTTTTAGAGCTGCTAGCTTCATCTTCTACATGTAATACCTGTACGGTACTCTAGCTAACAGAATTATTCATGTGAATTATGTTGGGGGTTCTATTATGTCTTTGCTAAAACAGCATGAATATCCTGTGGTACCACTGAGGTGAGAAAATTAAAATGCAATGGGGGCCTGGTTAATGTGGGTGGAGAGAATCATAAGCATAGTAGCTGACATTGCGAATATTTTAACTGCTAATCACCATGTGAAACAGTGAAACATCAACTGGTTTTGAGAATAATTATGATACACTGTACTTGTTTATTAATTATTGGAAGAGATCGTATCCTAATTTTTTTCATTTATAGCAAAGGGTATTTCAGCTTTTCTTTGAAAACTCGTATTCAACACCCAAGCCGGACATACAATTCGTACATAACTGTAGTAAATATGATTCTCTAAGTTTATCAACATCCATAAACATACTCGTATTAAACACATATATGTATCTAAAACTCACAACCGAATCTAAAAAACATAAATATATTTTTTACGAAGCCTCTCTATATCTTAACTTTAAGGATCAAATTGCATTTTGTCTCCTATATTCAAAAAATAGATAAAATAGTCATTGTATATTAAATCAAATAGCATGCTGGTTATTTCATTAAAAATTTAATCCATTTCTACTTTTAAAAATTAGTCCATGTATGTCAATATAAGTGACACATGTTATTGTCCATTTATTCTGTCAACCACACCAGTTTTTAAGAGTACAAATATATAAAATTTTAACAGAAAGGACAAATTTGCTTTTCGATCTAACGTATAAAAACTAATTTACCCATTTTTTAAATGGGACCAAAATGCAATCCTACTCTAAACACAAGACATCCATAATACTTTTACGCCATCGAGAACTTGTCATTGACATAAAAAGGATGCAGAAAATTATGCAAATGGGACAGGTATAACCAATCATCAGGGGCATTTTATTGCATCGTAAATGTGAAACTTTTTAAAAAAACCAAACATGAGTGGAAAAAAAAAATGCTCACAGAAGAGGGAGGCTTTGTCTTCACGTGAATGATCACTGTGGTAACTGGTGGGTCATTCTTCAGAAATTGCCAGAATTAGCTCTGCTGCATTCGTCGGCCAAGAATTGACTTGGAATCTTGGACCAGAGTCCAGACATTGCTGGTCTTTTTTTGGGAACTATGGCCTTTGGCTTCTTCTTTGTGTGTTTTATCCACAATTACCAAACTATTCACAAGGAACAACTGCAAAATCAACATCATTAATCTTCCTATTGCCAACCAAACAGTAATCCATGAGTATCGAAATCCTATCTAATTTGATAAATAATCGGGAAGATCATAAAACAAGAAAATAGATATTCATCTCAGCTGCAACAACACGGATTTTTATTGTTAATGGTTACAATGCTACATCTCACATTATCAAACGTTGAAGACATGAACCTCAAGACCCCAGAGGGAGAACTATGCATGTGTTATCATGTTATACCCTGGATAAACGTTACATTGATGATTGAACAACAAATAATATATATGCTGACGATACTACCGTGTCTGAGACTCAGTCCAAACACTGGTGTTACACATGATCCCGGCTTTGCAGTCTATTACAAACACATTACAAATACAAACACCACCTATTAAAGGTTACCGACTTAGGGCAAGTTGCTGGACCTCAGCTTGTTCCATAGTCCAACAATTCCCACCTGAAGGGACGGAAGATGTATAGAACTTCGGGACAGCTCTTAAATAGTAGGGCAACACAGACGCATACTGCGGCAACTGCTACCATTGAAAGCACTGCAGGCCTGTACACCAATGACCTGTTGGCTGTTCCATATCCGTATGCCAGCTTTTGATCACAAAGCTTGCAATTTCGCTTTATGGATCTCAATTCAAGCTGTGCAATCTCAAAGCTGGAGGTTGACTCGCTGTTTGGCTTCTGGTTTGTGCTACAGTCAGAGATGGCACTTGGAATATCGACGACCACATGCCCAGAAGGTGGTCTCTTATTAATTTTCTTCTGTACCAGGTGGATGTAAGAGTAGTGGCCACGCAAGCGAGCATAATCTTCAGGTGTAGAACCGGTGCTGTCTCGAGCATTTTTCCAAGCATCAATGCCAACCTAAATATAAATTCAGAAATACATTAGACAGACACAATCTAGATTGAACAAGGTACAAAAGGATGCATTTCAAAATATGATAATTGCAACAACAATTCTGTAGTTCTGTTCCAGGCATATGCTTAAAAACAAATCGGATTACCTTTCCAGGATCATCAGTCAATGCATCCAGCAAATCCTCGGAACCATCTTTACCCGCTGCAATGTGAAGAGGGGTCAAACCAGCAGGGCCTATCACATCAGGTCTAAACAAGGAGCTTTTATGAACACCATCAGCTACTGTCTCGTTTTCAAATCCTAATCTATCTGAAGTCTTCTCAGGGACAAATCTTAAAAGGAGCTCCACTAGAGGTCTACAATTTTTCCTAACAGCTCTGTGAAGAAGACCCATCTCTGTTAAAGCAAGGTTAAGGGAAGGATGTTCCCCTGAACTGACTATTCCATCAAGAAGAATATTTAAGAGTTTCTTCACTACAGCACACCATTCATGGTCCATAGAGAACTCCATGAGCCACTTGAAACGCCTTAGAGGAAACAGTTCCGGGTTGGGATCCAAGTGGCCCAATCTAGATTTCAATTGATTTCTATGAAGAAGCCAACCAACTTCATGAATGAAATCCATGGCTTGATTTTTGGCTTCCATTTTTCCACATCTGCCAATATCTGCATCAGTGTCAGTAGTCTCCAGCACAGACTCGAGCATTCGAATCTCTGAACAAACATCATCCTCAGCAACTATGAAAGGGAAGAAACTGCTATTAAGACAATGGTCTTCAATCTGGAGAAGATGTAGTAGATGTCAACTTCAGCTAACAAAAGGATTAGTCAAGAGTAAATTACATAATGTGCATCTTATATCACCTACATGCCAGGGGAAAAAGAAACAAAGACAGATATTACAGTAGATTTTATTAATTTTATGCTCCATGAGAGGAAGATAATGTCTAACGAGCACAAAGCAAACGGAAAACCAGAAACTACATCTTTCTCTACATTTTAACCATATACTAATATACCAAAACCAACCATAAATTTATACAAGTTCTGGAAGCAGCCAAGCATCTTCACAATGACACCATTTATATCAAATACTAAACATCCTAATACCATTCTCTATTTCTCTTCCCTCCCTCAATCCCCCCCCCCCAAGACAACCAAAACCCCAAAATAAGATGGAGTTTCATGTACAGAATCACAACAGCAGACCTTATCTACAATCTATCTTGTAACCTCTCATAGCATTGGAGGAAACATTACTAAAATTCACATATCAAAGATAACAGCAAGGAAAGGGGGGGACAATGGAATCAATTATAAGAAGAAAAAGCCACCTCAATGAATCCTCTTCCAATCACATTAGGGATGGAGCAAGAAAAGTTAATACACTCAAGCTCATCTTGCTCCTTCAAATCATCACCGTCATCCATCAACTCATGAGTAGCTTCCTGTACCAGATACTTCCCTTCTACTGCACAGAGCAACCTGTATAAGGAAATCCAAGAATGTAGGAGCCTCTTGAGCAGCCATAGAAGGCCAAAACAAAATATAAAGTAAACTAAATCTTATTTTATACACGCTGCTACTGATCAATTAAAGCCATGGAGCTTGAGGGTCAAGATGACACAAGAATTATTGACTGCAATAAAAGCGTAAACAATACCTTGTGGCTGGCTGAGATAGGTTGATACCTTTGACTGAAAATTGAGCTCTCTCAGTTGCAGATATCGCAATTGGTTTGACACTCATAATTTTACTATAATGATTGCTTCTGAGAGGTAAAGATGTATCTACGACAACCTGACCTGCAGCATAAAAATAAATTGGTTAGAATATTCAATCCTGCATGCAAAAGTGCTTTTGCTTGTCCATTATTTGGTCATATGAATTAAATAAAAACTGAACTGACCATTATAAATGAATGCTATTTGATCTAGCAACCTTATACATATCCATCCAGTCCTCCAGAAAGTGTCATCTGAACAATGCAGAAGCCGACTCAAACTGAAACTCAGATCATAGCGAAGCTGACAAAAGAATTCAGAGGATTAAAATTAACAGCATTTAAAAGCAAAGAAGATAAAAATCCATAGTTCCAAGCAAACCAAGCTTACTTCATCCCATGCAGCCTCAGCTTGACGAAGGTAAATTGTCAGAACAATGCAGCCAGGCCTAATATAGCTCTCGATGTCAGTGGGACTATGTGATAGCCAGTCAAGAATCTGGAAGTTCAAACATTTTACATAAGCATACTTTCTGAAAAAGCAAACCCCAAAGTCCAGTTACATTCAAATACTTTAAAGTACCTGTGCTCGCAAGACCAGAGGAAAATCATTTGGTTCCTTACCAAATAACTTAAACACAATCCTATCTGTACGGCTCTGCAATGGTCAAAGTCAAAGAAATCATCAGAGACTAAAGTTTTAATAACATAATTAATGACACTACAGATATTACTAGACAGTAATGGATTGTCAAAATATATATTACTTGATAGATGGATTATCAAAATATTCGATTGTAATTGGTTGTCATGACACGAGATAAACTCTCTGCCAATAGGGGTGAGCAAAACTCAATTCAACTCGAAAAAATCGAAAAAAAAAAAATTCAATTTTCAAGTTGTTTGAATCGAGTTGTTCAGTTTTTTGAGTCAACTCAAATTAATAAATCGATTTTTTGAGTTCAAGTCGAGTTGAATTTTTACAACTCGAATATCCGAAAAACCGATTAAGCAAAACGACATAGTTTAAGGCTAAAGTTATAAACTTATTTTTAACTGTCTTCCACACTTTTATATTTAGCTTTTCATCAAGCAGCTTGATCCTCTTTCCCAATTAAGAGAAACCCACCCCCTAATTTCAGGTTTAGTTTTTGTGTTGATTCAAGCTGATGTCTTCCCCGCTTAAGAGAAAAGCACCCCCCCAACTTTGAAACCTAAATTTTTCTTGCTCCGATCTCTTCCATTCCATTCTCTGTGGCTGCATTCACTGGCACTCCAATCAATTTCAAGTATCTTTCAACTTTCCTTTTTACTTCGTTTTTCCTTGGTTTATCTTTTATGGAGGTTGCTTCACTCTTTTCCATCTACTATGGTTCTTAGTTGACTTGTCATTTGGTGTTTAACAAAGGTTTAGACACCATACATGTTAGACCTTTGTACCTAACAATCTTTTGTTCGAGTAATAATGGCTGCTTTACATTTTTCTTTTCATCTTTAACTTGGGTTGTTTTTTTCATGGTGCACATGGCAACACAATTACTGCCATGAATTTCCACCAAACATTACCAGAGACAAAACTTGTTTGTTAATTAGTTGATCTTAACAGCTTCTTCAACGGATATATTTTGATTAGCTTTTTTAATTAGATGAAAATTAAAAATGATTTAATTATGTATTTTTAGTAAAGATTTGCTTAAATAGTTTTAATAGAAATCTGTTTAAAGTTATTCAGTTAGTATTTTCTTTTTCTATATCATGAGATTAATTTGAAATATTATTAAAAAAAATGAATTGTGTAAGTAGCTTATTTAGGAAAATTTATTATTCTAGCAAGAGATGATTATTTTAAGTTTTAAGTTGATAGAGATAGACTATTCTGTGAATGTTTTTCTAATGTTTCATAAGTTCCAAATAGTGAAGATAAGTAAGTTCAAGAATGAAAAAAATAGGAAAAAAAAAACTTTTACAATTATTTTTTTATCCTTTTATTTAATTTCAATGTAACTCGAACTAATATATTAGATTCAACTCAACTCAAACTTAATATCACTCGATTCGAAAAAATTTCAAATTGAGTTTGGTTGATAAAATAGGATTCATTAACTCGATTAACTCGAATTTCTTTCACTCGATTCAACTCGACTCAATCGAACACTCACCCCTACCTGCCAATGTTATATTTATCAGTCACTGACTAGATTCAAGAACTCTTTCAAGGAACTAGGCAAGGTTAGCATAACCATGCTAAAGTTTTGCATGCATGATTCCTCAATAGGTCATAACACGGCTCATTCTACAACTTAATGAGGAGTTTATCATAGATTGATTTTTAGATAAGAGGGACTGCTTAAGTACTGACACAAGCTAGAGGCACAATCTGAACCTCCTGCACAAGGTCAAGCCACCTAACAAATGTTCTTTACCTCGTAGAAATATTCATGGACTTTTCATCAACAAATGGCATTCAATCATGCATATTATGCAATATAGAGCTACCTGAACATCACCACTGGAACTAGAAGGTGATTGGGCAGAGGCTGAATCTGAATTCCGACTGGTCTGGGGTGGACTTGATTGATGAGAATCTTGCTGGACCCATGAAGGGCAATCAAGGGAGCCAATCCCTGCATTCAAAGGTGCGGGTGACCTCTCTATGCCATCTGTCTCATCATCTGAGTCAATGTATATGTCGTTCAAATCAAAATTATTTATCTTGACTGCTCCAGCTGTATTGCTTGGCACTTCAGCACCTTTAGTAGCACAAGATTGTCTTCCTGTATGTGGAATCTCTGATGCAGGTCCAGTTATGTGGTGCTTGAAAGGCCGAGGAGGGCCTTGGCCATTCGAAAATAAGGCTGAAACAGCTTCTAAATCACGAGCTTCTGGCAAAAGCCCAGACATGTTTCTCCCCCCTTGTTCACCAGTATGGCTTGCAAGGCTCCTTAAAAGATGAGTAAGCAAATCCTGATCTGTGGTCTGGTCAGATCTGTTAGCTGTAATTTAAGAACAACAGAATCATTCACCAGTGTAGTGCAAAAGAAACAAAAAAATATTTCAAGAAAAAACATACAGCTAGGACCATGCTACTATAAAAGAAACATGCCAGCTATTTTATCTCTGAAACATGCCAGCTATTTTATCTCTAACTTCTAAATTCATCTAGAATCCAGATTTCATAGAAAGTGCATGATAAGCATCACTGAAATTTCTTTCCACATTGTTAGTTCAAGCATAACCATTAATTCACCTTAGGTCCCCATAAAAATAAGGGAAAATGATTGTGAAGTATGAAAAATAAATAGCTGTGGAACCCCATTGTTCACAGAAAAAATCGAATCCTTAAAATAAACAGCCACAAAACCCAACTAGTATTTGTTGTAGCAGAAAGCAATCGAATTACTTACAATGCATGTTAGAAAGAATCCTCAAAAGGCTTAACAATAGATAACCACTAGTCTGCTCGTCATTCAACGAGTTGCTATTGACAATGGCATCAGGATTTGTTTTCCTCCTCCTTTTATTATGGCCAGCCAAACGTCTGCGACAGCTTCTCTTACCTTCATCAAACTCTTGAAGGACATGAAACCTAAAAATCAAACGATATGTCAGCTTGAACTACAATAACACATCAAGACTTTCTTTTCTATCAGAATATCTAAAAGAATTAAATTAGCCACTCTCTTCCATTTCAACAAAGGTTGCAACTTTTTAGATGCTTACCTACTGCACTGCTGACAAAATCGCTGCATGACATTTCCAACCAGTGCCTTACTAGCTTTGGAATGCATCTCACAAACCTTATGCCGTCTATGATAATCCTTGGCATGGCTCAGATCAGCCCCACAGTCCTCAACCTGACAAACTGCACGATTCCCAGAACCTCCACTCAACTTAGTCTTCTTCCCATTAGTTCCTTCCCAATTTCTCATCTCCCTTTGACTAACTGGATAACCATGGCCACCTTGGGAACCGAGCTTTAAACTGAGGGAACCTGCTTCTTGATTCGGACCGTCATCTTCAACCACAATAACCCTCCTTTTCTTTTCTAATTCCCTTTTCCCTTTCTCAGTTTCCGGATTCACTTCTTCAGAGCATGAAGATGAACTATTAGACGAATTCCCTGGAATCCCAGACCCGATTGGAAAAAATTGCCTTCCCATGCTATCAGCAGACACTGGATTTATAGAGCTAGCTATGAAAAGGTCACCATCCCATTTCCAATCATTCAAATCCCACTCCAATGTCCTTTTCCCAACTGCCGGCAAACCCACCGGATTCATCATACCATAAAATGGACGAGCTTCGTTTCCAACTCTAACCTCCATTTTTTCCTAACCCAAACAACCAGAAGATCCGAAACCCAGTCAAGTTGAACCGAAATGAACTTATAATTTTAACAAAAATAAACCACAACTTTAACCCTATTCCAGCTACAGATCAAAGCTCCAAACCCACCCCCCCAAAAAAAATAAACAAATTATACTATCAAATTACAACTAACCAGCTTCAGTTCTTCCCCAAAAGTCCAAAAACAGTACACCGACACATCCATGATTCCAATTAAGCGCAACCCACATGCCAAATTAACTTACGAGAAAGGGGGGAAACCCAATTATCAATTACCCAAATCTAAAACACTGACCCACTTTTTTTTTTTCCTATTTCCAATCTTACAAAAAACTACCAATAAAAAAACTTCAAAAAGTTAAAACTAAACAAACAGAAAGAATCAGAGATAAAGATTAACAGATTTCAAAAAAAGGTAACTTGCTGAGATGATAAGCTGCGGGGAAGAGTAGGGAAAGTGCTAAAACGGAAAGTGAACGCAAGTTTTCGACAAGTTGGGCAAAGGTTTTTTCTCTGATGATGATGAAGGCAACGTGTTTATTTGTTTGCTTTGCTTGAGTTCTTTTGGGAAAGCGTTTGGGTAATGGTTTGGTGTGGCATATAACACCAAAATAAAAAAGGGAAAAGGAAACCATTAATTTTTAAAAGAAATTCACTGAATTTACAAAGAAAATGTTCTTTTCATTTTTACTTATTCAGTTATTCGAATTCCAATTGTTCGATGAAATGTGAGAGAGAGAGAGAGGGGGGGGGGGGGAAGAGTAGAAGGGATGGAAACAATGCATCATTATTATAACCAAAAGCTTTAAAATATGTCTGTACTAAATTGAGAATTTTTTCATGTATTTTTATTTTTTAATTTTTTATTTATTTTTTATTTTTTAATAATATTGTTATTAAGTAAGTATTTTTTATTTCAAAATATCTCATTAATAAATTTAAAAAAAAATAACAGTTTTAATAATTGGACTTAAATTTTAAAATCTAAAAAATAGAGAAACTAAATTCTTGAAAATAAAAGTACAAAAATTAAATTTCAAAATTTTCAAAAGTATAAACCTTATTAAAATCAAAAGGCTAAAATGTATCATCAGTCTCTATGGTTTTCATAATTTAAAATTTTAGTTTTTATACATTTCAGATTTCAAAATTTAAGTTAAATTATTAATAAAATTAAAATTATTTTATTAAATTTAAATTTATTATAATATTATCTTTTTAATTACATTGCTATTAAGTAAGTATTTATTTTATTTTAAAATATCAAATTAATAAATTTAACAATTTTAATAATTAAAATTAAAATTCAAAATATGAAAATTAAAAAAAATTAAATTCTTAAAATTAAAAATAAAAAAATTAAAATTTAGGAAAGTTAACATATTTTAACGGAACCTAAATGGTGGGGTCACTTGCACACGGCGTGTCTCACCCTCCATTAGCTACATAGACAAAAGAAGGAATCCAATAAATAATCTTTATCTTTACGGTAATAAAATGTAAAAGTGAACTTTTTGGCCCGGTCTAAATTTTATAGGAGACAAAGACCTAAAAAGGTCAATATCTTATATAATACAAAACACTCCAAGGTCTGTTACTCTAGATTCCAATCAAGATAAGATAGGGACAAGCATTGTCAATATAATTTTTATATTTGTTTTATGATTTATGTTTAAAGTTTGTGATAATATTATTTTAAAATTTAAATTTATATATTTTTTAAAATGTAATATATTTTATCAATATGTGCAGTACTTATTGGTAACTTTCATTGTTACTAATCGGGTTAGTTTTGTTGTTTTTTTTATAGATACGAGAAGAGATTCTAGTTTGTAACTTCAATAACTTATTCGTAGCAATCAAGTGTGACATAAAGCGTTAGAGTCCTCTGTCATGGAAAGTTGATAGCAAGTTGTTAAGGATGAAGCTAGAAATTTTTTTTAAGAAGTTAAAATTAAATTATATTTTTTTACGAGGTCAATGTGTGATTTTATTTGGTATGAATTTATGAATTT
The DNA here is from genome assembly GCA_020496765.1 of Gossypium stocksii. Taxonomy (NCBI): domain Eukaryota; kingdom Viridiplantae; phylum Streptophyta; class Magnoliopsida; order Malvales; family Malvaceae; genus Gossypium; species Gossypium stocksii. Next base: position 87,241,950 of record CM035627.1, on the reverse strand, counting down.
ATCATTTTTTAAGGGTTTAAGTATAAATCTTTATGAGGTCCAATTGTGGATTTAATCCATATACTTTTATTTAGTCATTTTTAGTTTCTATACTTTTCAAATTTTAAAATTCTTTTTCCTCATCAAATAATAAGTATAAATCTTTATGAGGTCAAATTGTGGATTTAATCCATATACTTTTATTTAGTCATTTTTAGTTTCTATACTTTTCAAATTTTAAAATTCTTTTTCCTCATCAAATAATAAGTGTTTTTTTTAACAATATCATTATAGATTTTGATCATATATGTTTTTTTTACACAATACATATAACTATCCATAGCACCTCCCAACCATAAATAGGAGGATAATGTGCTTCAACACACCCGAACCCGCGTCCTCCTACATTGGCAACAATGCCCATACTAATTGAGCTAAGACTCAACCGACTCATCAAACCCCTCCCCAACTCTTAAATAGGAGGATAATACGCTTCAGTGCACTTGAACACACATCCTCCTGCACTGGCAACAATGCTCATGCCAATTGAATTAAGACTTCATTGACAATAGTTATTAATTATTATATTTAATAAATAATGTTGATAATGCTAATAAATACCATATGTAAAATTTATTAATTTCAATTACTTATTTAAAATAAGTTAAAATTAATGATGAGTAATTATATTAAATATTTATGTTTTTATTAAAATCATTTTAATTTATTATACTATTTATAATTAAAGTATAGTTGAGATTTTTACAATTAAAAAAAAGTTAAAAGTGCAAATTCACCATCATATTATGAATAAATATTAAAATTTGCCCCTATACTTTATTTTTATTGATATTTATTGTTATTTTTAATATAATTAAATTTGACATTTAATTTTTATATTTTTAAATTTTACCACTAAACTTTAAATTTTTTATTAAATGTTGGCACCAACTTTTCTTTTTTTTTTTAATTAAATTCTATCACTCAATATTAATTTTGATGATTTGAAAACAAATTTTAATAATAAAACTACGTTTACATTTTTTATTTCAATTGTTAATTATAAGTTGATTTATAAAGTATCAAAAATTAATAAATTAGCATGGAGTTTTTAAATTAATAAAACAAATAATTGAAAATAATATATATTAAAAAAATTATAAAATAACCATTATTATTAATTTCGATATTATATTATTTATTTATTGATGTTAAATATTAAGATAAAATAAAAAAATAATTTTATTAAATTATTTTAAATTCAAATTGAGTAGAATATTTCAATCAACGAAGTGACAAACTTTAATACAGAGTTAAAATATAACGGTAAGTTTACCTTTAATATAGTGTCAATTTTCAATATCACCTAAAATTTTACACATAAAAATTTATTTTTAAAATTAAGTGGTATTTTTTTTAAATTTACAATATATTTTATTAATAAATACAATTAATATATGTATCACAGGAGTAAGAAAATTAGTTGTGTGTGTATATATACATATATATTAATTTTTTATTTTATCATTTACTAAGAGACTAAAAATTTTCAAGTTGAGTAATTACTAAAAAAACTAGAACAAATCAAAAACATTTTATTTATAAATTTACTTAAATGTATAGATAAATCCATTGAATTTTATTTCAATAGTCTTTTAGACTTGATCTTAGAAGAATGTGATTTACTTCAAGTGTCTAGGAGGTTTGCTCTTGAAAATGGGTTTAAACTTCCATTCTTAGGTTGAAAAAGATCGAAAGGCAATTTATTTTAATTTTAGTATGACTTTCTTCAGAATTTCTTTAAATTATTTGGAAATTTTGGAGAGAATTTCAACGACTTCAAAATATTTTCTTAATAAAATTATTGTGTTTCTAAATTTATAAATTGTTGTTTCTTTAATATTATAGTATTGCTTTAATTTAAAATTATAGTGTAAAGAATATTTTTAACTTTTAGTTTAAAATAAAAAAGGTTTCTAATAAATTATTCAATTCTTAAAAAAAATACTATTATGATTTGGATTAGTATTGAATACATTAGTAATGTACTTTTTTATTACACAAATAACTTTAATAATTTGTCACGTGCCTCTTTTTAAAAATATTTATTTTTTAATATTTTACTATATTTTTATAAGATACTTATCAACTCTCTGACTCTACTTATGGAGTCTAAAAACTTTACTGATTATGTTCCATATATTTTCCCTTATAATTTTATTATTGGGGCTTCCCTATCTCATGTAAGTTTTTTTTTTTTCAAAATTGCGTAGGGTTTAGAAAATTTTTTAAAGGGTTAATATGTAATTTGCTCCTTGAACTTGCTCAAAAGTACCTAGTTGGTACCTGAACTTTTTTTTTTACTTAGTTGATATTTGAACTTATATTCCATCACCAAGTTGGTACTTCCGCACTAACACCATTAGTTTGTGCTGACATGACACTAATGACTAATCCTATAATGACACGTGGTAACCTCTCATTATGATACATGGCAAATATAATTTAATTTTAAAAAGTATCATTTTTTGGACAAGTTTAGGTATTGACTTGGTGCTTTTTAGACAAGTTCAAGTACCAACTAAATACTTTTGGACTAGTTCCAGGGGCACACTACATGTTAACCTTTAAAAAATTAAGGTTCTCGACAATTTAGGGTAATATGTGTAACTGAATACAAGTTTAGGTGCCAACTAGGTACAAAAAAAATTTAAGTACCAACTAAGTACTTTGGATAGGTTTCGAGGGTAAACAACATACTAACACTTTTTTAAATGTCTTTTCTTTTAATACAACCGAACACTTACATTACAATGGGGAAATGGCTTACAAACACACAAATCGAACCTTAGACCTCACGTCAATCAACTTGAAATCCACAGAAGTTTACCATTAAGCTAGTGGTGTGTTTGGCTTAAATACATGACGTGTCCCAAATGTTTATATATATACTTATATAATTTAAAATTTTGATTGAATTGGTGTCATATGAGTTAACCATACACTAACTCATGTGTAAAAATTACTAAACTATTCTTATATATTTGAAATAAGTTATATTCTTACAATGATACTTTTATCTTTTTACATTTTAAATAAAAACAATAAAATGATGAGATTTTAACCCATACCATCAACATGTACAAAACTTCAACTTTATCACCATAACCAATGCTTCATTTTAAATTTCTTTTTTACATTTTAATATTATTACACAAAAGTTTTCACTCATACATATTGCATATATGTTGCTGTTATGTAACAGCCCAATTTTCAATGGTGTCGGAAACAGTGATTCAAGATCACTAAATTCAACGAGGGAGTTCAAAAATTTTATTATTTATTTATTATTTATGAGTTAAGTGTGATTTTTGAAGACTTTTGAATTAGTAATTAGTGATTTAGAAGAATTTAATAGATAAAGTGGTTTCAAAAACGAGGAATAGAGACCTCGATTTCATAAATCAAGCCGTAAATATTTTTATAAATATTTACGGAGTGTCATTGAGTTAGTATTAAAGTCTCGTTAGAAAATTTTAACGTTTTGATAGTTAATTAATTAAAAAGGACTAAATTGAAAAAAGGTGCAAAACTTGTTAAAATGATTAAATGGCTTAAGAGGTAATTAAGGGAGGACTAAATAGGCAATTATACACTTATTATAAGGCTGGACGGCATGTGTATCCAAGAAATAACAAAAATTAGTGTGAACAATGGGTAAAATTGAAAATTTTGTAAAATTAAGCTTAACACTTCAGGCTACACTATCCAGATTACCCCGATAGATTTTATTATACATTTTTAGGGTTTATATGGCATGTATAAGGTTGGGTTGGGAAAGAGCTAAATTTAAAATATGATTTTGAATGACATATAAATAAATATGTTTGTATGCATGTATTTAGTAGTATATTTTGGGTAAACCAATGAATGAAGTTGTTTTGGTAAGTTTAGGTAAACGAGTTTTGTGATTATATGTTATATTTAAAACATGAATTTTGGGTGGTTTGTTTGCTTGGGTGGGACATATTAGTGTATTCAAATGCTGACTGTAGGTTGGAGTTATAAAAGGAGAGAAAAGTAGCCTTAAAATGGCCTATTTTCGTCTACACCGACAGAGACACGAGCGTGTGTCTCAGCCGTGTGTGACACATGGCCATGCACATGGGCATATGGTCGGGTTATGTGTCTCCTGCACCTTGAAATTTCAAAACAAAATGTCCAGATTTTTGCACACAGCCCAGCACACGAGCGTATGACTTGGCCATGTGACCCTTGCACTTTACACACGGCCTAGCACACGGACGTGTGGTTGGCCGTGTGAACCAAGTCAAAGAGTTACATGGGTAAAGACACGGGTTGAGATAAGTCCGTGTGTTCTACATTGATTGCCCACACGGCCTAAGACACGGGCGTGTCCTCATAAATAATAAATAAATAATAAAATTTTTGAACTCACTGTCTGATTTAGTGATTTCGAATCACTATTTTCAACGTCACTAAAAATTGGGCTGTTACAACTCTCCCCCTTTAGGAAATTTCATCCTCGAAATTTGTTACCTGAGAATAAGTTCGGATATTGTGATCTCATCGATTCTTTTGTTTCCCAAGTAGCCTCTTCCGAACCATGACGGTGCCATAATACTTTAACTAACGGAAATGGCCTACGACATGGGCGTGTCTCTTGGCCATGTGAGCCACATAGCTGGCCACACAGGCGTGTGTCCCCTGTTCCTAAGGAAAATTTTGAAATTTTGAGAAAATTTCTCTGAGTTTTCGATTTGGTCCTGATTTGTTTCTAATGCATATTTTAGGCTTCAAGGGCCCATATAAGGGACAATATGAGTGATATATGAATAATTCTTGATATGTATGTTAATGGTTGTGAAATGTTTGTAATTAATCCATAAAGTCTGGTAATACTTCGTAACCCCGTTCCGGTGACGGATAGAGGTTAGGGGTGTTACATGTTATCATTTTCTTCAAACTATATGTTTTTATTTATTGTATGTTAATTTTAGTTGTATAATTGTGTTTTGAATATGTGATTGCTACATAGATTCACACGTGATAGAATTTTTAGTAGGTCTATATATATTATTTTTACTATACCATATAGGACATATGTTACACTTTAAACCATTTTGCCGGGTTTACAATGTTGTATATGGGATGATTTTTCTTTAAAAGTAGAGGTCATTTTCATTTTATAGGAAAAATATTGAAAAAAAAAACTATCTGATTAAAAATTTGAAAATGATTTATTGTAAATGAAAATTTGTGAAAAGTTTTATTATTATTATTATTATTATTATTATTATTATTATTATTATTATTATCATCAATGACTTTTCCCCACCTCATTAAATTTTTCCGAATTCTTCGGGCATATTGGCCTGTACCAAGAACTCGAGAAACTATAGAAACGTTTCCCTCATCGCACATGCCATGATGGAGAAATCACAGCCCTTTATCCTTCTCCCATCAATACATGTAGGAAGATTTTTAAAATTGAATTATGATAAAATCAGTCAAATAGTTGGCTGAATTAATTTAATCGATTTGATTAGTTTATTTGATTCGATTAAATAAATTATTAAAAAATTATAAAAATAAGAATAACAATAATTTTAGTTCAATGGATTTGTATCGATTTTTTGAATCAATGCATTTTTAATCTTTCAAGTTACAAATTAAAAAAAGAAAAAAAAGTTTAAGTCTGTATTGTGTTAATTTTCTCTTTGACTAATGTATTATCCAATTTTTTTTTTTACAGTATAAGGAGTTTCTATATTACTATGTAAAGTTGGTTTTAGTTTTTGTACTAAAAATTGCTTCAATTTATTTTTTGTATATTAAAATTTTATGTAAATTTGGACACTATTACAAATTGTTATTAAGTTATTGGTAATTTGAGTAAAATATATCATACTCTTGATCCAACCCAACTCATAAAAAATAAAATTTTTTTAGCCACACAATAGTTCAAAAATACATAAATTTTTAAGAGACAGTTGGGTTTTTTGTGTTGGGTCGCAAGTAAATCAATTGGGTATAATGTATTTTTTTCCAATTTATTAGTAATTTAATAACAAATCATAACAATGTCATGATTTGATAACATTTTTAATGTGCAATGACTAATGTGGAGCAATTTTTAGTGGAGGGACTAAAATGAACTTTACACTGTAGTATAAGGACTCCTAGTAGACTTTGACATCATTTTATTGTTTGTGAAGATTAATTATTTCAATATTCATGATTATCCCTCCTAACGACATCATCTCTGAAATTCGTTTTATATATTACCATTTAAGCAAGACTTACAATTCATAAATCAAGCAACAATAAAAACTAGCTAGAATAAGGTAACTTTTAACTTTGAAAAGTCTATCAATTAACTTTTAACTTTGAAAAGTCTATCAAAACAATCAATAGTGTATCTTAGTATTAAGTTCAGGAGGACTTAACTAAAATTTTTAAAATCTTTGAGGGATTAACGAGAATTTTTTTAAAGGTTTAATAAAAATATACAAAATTTTGGAGGAGTAAAATTAAAACTTTCAAAAATTTTGAAATGGTTAGTGAGAATTTTTAAAAATTTTGGTAGCTAAAAAATTAACATCATACAATTATTAAAATGTTATTTTCTTTCAAAATGATTGAAAAAATAATGCTAAAAAAATTAGTTTCAATATAAAGTGATATAACGAGTGTTTTTTATATTAGTTTGTTTTTTATTTAATATGTAAAATTATTCATAGTCATTTTTTAATTCATAAATATGAGGATAATGCGCTTCACACTTAAATATACGTATTACTGTATTAACAATAATATTTATATTAATTGAGCTAAGATTCAATGACTACCCAACTTGTATTAAACAAAAAGTAAAAAATGTTATTTTGTGTTTCAAAAATTTAAAACAAAGGTAAATGTTTTATTTAAGGAAATAATTATTAAGTGGGCATCTTCTCCCCATAAGTAAAGAGAAGTCGGTTAAGAAGAAAAGGGTTTTGATTCAGCGCAACTGCATTCAATCATTGTACGTCAGAATAAAAACTGTAGGACCAATCAGGAAGCGAAGTTGCATTGACTTTGACTTTTTCGAAAAACGAGAACGCTATTTGCTGACATGTCATAAAAGTCAAAACTAAAAGAGTACGCTGGTGATCAAATAATAAAGTGTGGGCCGGCTAAGTCTTTAGACCGGCGACGAGGTTTTGTCGGGATCTGAGACCTCTCACACATCTGCCGCGTAAGTGGGCCAGGACTGTTTAAATAATTTATTATTTATATTTTGTGAATTTGATATTTATTTTTTAAGTTAAATTTCAACTTTAATCTTAAAAAAATAAATTTTATCAACTACTTTTTTTTTAAATTAAATTGATTTTTTAAAGGAAATATTATTAAAATATTAAATTATTAAACATGACAGTTCACATGATAATATACGTATCGTTCATGATAAATATTTTATTTTTATTTTTTAGAATTATTTGTTGCATGTCATACAAGACAAATAGTGTCATGTCAGCATAAAATACACGTTGACTACCACACGAACTGCCAAGCCAACATTGTTAAAAGAATTTATATTTCAGTCAACATTTTTATTGAATAAAAGTTATTTGACTATTTTTGAAAAGTTAACGATTAAATTTAGCTCAAAAAAAAATAAATGCCAAATTGATAAAAAAAATGTAAATGTTGAGGGCTAAATTTATCATTATGACAATAGAAAATAAGTTCAAAGTTTTGAGACATATATGTTGGCTTTATATATAATTTGGTATATGAGTTTGACATTTTTTTTGTCTAATTTGGTACTTGTGTTATTTTTTTGATCCAATATGGTATTTATATTTGAAAAAGTTATACATTTTGGTACCTGAAGGCAATAGTGTTAATTTTTAGTGCTTAAATTCGGGTTCTAAAGTTGATTTGGTGAAAAATCATAAATAACTAATAATATTAATAATTAACTTTCATCAAATTAACCCTAAAATTCAAATTAAATCACACCCTTCGAAATGTATTTGAAGGATAAAATGTAAATTTAAGCAAATTCACAATTAACACTAAATTTATTCTATTAACAAAATTATGAAAAATTCAAACCTAATAACATTAGTAATTTTCATCAAATCAACTCTAAAACTTAAATTAAACACTAAAAGTTAGCATTGTTACATTTGAGTACCAAAATGTATAACTTTTATCAAACACAAATACCACATTAGAAAAAAAAACATATGTACCAATTTTAAAAAAAATGTCAAACTCAAGTACCAAATCACATATTAAGCCTATTTATGAAACAATAAAGAAGATTGCACTAAATTATCTTTTAATATTCTAAAAAAATCATAAATTTTCTAAATTATTTATAAACTAGAATTTTTAAAGGTTTATGTTTACTTGGAAAGCACATTAATTACTTAAGTCCACGATAGAAATTAAGGTTATTAGGCTAATGCTTCATCTAAATGATTGAAAAGAAGCCTAGTCGTTCAAAAATAATAATAATGAAAAAATGGGTAAACTACATTTAAGGCCACTAAACTACTAGTAAATTTACGTTTTGGTGATCCAACTTCAAAAAGTTACAAAATGGTCACTAAACTATTTAGAAGTTTTCATTTAAGTCATTAAATTATTAAAATTGTTGTTGTGTAGCATTTTCTCTATTTGCACTGCCTGTGCCAATTGAAAGCTCTCATTCCTCTGCTCTTTTACAATTGAATATTTTTTCAGTATTCAGCTTGAACTTCACGAATCTGTAAGCGAAAATCCAAACAACTTTTTTCTTTGATTTCTGACATTGACTGTTTGGATCTAATGTATGTTCTTCATTTTGTCGATGGGTATTGATCCATCGTATATGTTGTCAAATTGTTGCTTAGAGCTCGCTAGTTGAACTTTAAGAAAAACTTTTGAATAATCCAGTCACTTAAATGAATATATTTCAAATAATGCAATAACCATTTTGTAAATTTTTTTAAGTTAAGCGATCTTTAATGACCTTAGATATAGTTAACCCTAAAACAATAGAAACACTAGAAGGCTTTCATCTAAATTTGTTTAATGATCGATTTAAGTTCACATGGAGTTTTTTTTTTAAATATAGCTTATACTTTATTAGTAGAAGTAAATTATTGTCACACACACATCACTTGCAAACAATTTTCACGATTTAATTCTATGATATGGGTGGGGTGAATACCCCTGATAAAGGCACCGAATGTTGATGCTTAATTTCACATTGAGTTGGATTATGATTATTTTATAGGTTTTATTAGTAAATTAGTCTATAAACTATATCTCATTTTCCAGATTAGTCCTTAATTTTTTGTGGGATTAGAAACGACATCTAAATTAACAAATTGCCTCAGTTAAAAAAAAAAAAAAAAAAAACCAACACGTTCTTATTGGACGTTATACATTATTTTAGAAAATGAAACAAAATTAGAGAGCTAGTATTTACACATACAATAAAAGTATATTCACATCATATACACATTGTCCAAAGGAAATTTCTTAAAACAAGATTTACCATTTACAGTAGATCAATTTTACAAATAAATATCTCTTACCCATCAGACCAAACACGTTCAATCCTTACAATCTGAGCCTAAAAAAGAAAAAGAAAATTGAAGATTAAGATGGTTATGGGGTTACAGGAGCCCACGAATCGAAACAAATCTTTTGCCAATTCTTCTCCAGCCTGTCCAAGTTGTTATGTCGACAAACAGTTCAATCAACCCCCCCTCCCCCACATGATGACACCATCACCGAATCTTAACCCTCAACTATTTGATCATTCCCTAATGAAGTCTTAAAATAGTGAGCAAGGATCCTAATTTGCATCGAGGTATTCATAATTGAATTGGTGGTGATTAACGAGGAATCGGTTTTTAATTTGATTGGTTTAATTGATTTAATTGAATAAATTATTAAAAGTTAATCGATTTGATTGTTTGATTGTTCAATCTAATTTTAAAAACAATGTAAATTTTTATAAATATCTAATTTGTTTTATTTTATTTGTGAATTTGGATATTATGAATTTCGATAATATTTGAATTTGGATTTCAAAATTATTATGTATCGTGAATTTGAAGTGAATGTGAATAAATATCTTAGATATCTATTATTTGACTTTGCAGTACTTATTCGAATAATGGCTGCGGATTTGGATATTCGAATCCACTGATTACAAAGTACTTATAATTTTAATTTTATATACAGTCAACCGTTTATATAACAATCACATTTATTTGTCATAAATTTGGATGTTATGAAGATGTAACTATTCTATACCTATAATTAAATTTGAGATACTCATAACAGAATTCGATATTTAAATTATTCTTGAAAATTTAAAATTTTTATAAATGGAAATATGGTATAAAGATTAAAAAATAAAATATAAAAAAATTAGTTTAGAAAAAAACTTTTTTTATTATAATGAAATGGTGTTATAGAGGGTGATTATTATAAAAAGGACGGATTATATAAAAAAATTTAGATTAATTAATAGTATTAATTAATAGTATTAATTAATAAATTTTAATATTTGTAATGATTAATTCATTTTAAAGAAAATATTTGACATAACAATAAATTTAGTCCTTAATGTTAAGATTTTGTTGCCAATTAGACCATTTTTTTTAGATAAATTTGGCTCTCAATCTTTTTAAAAAGAGTTGAGTTTGACTATCATCATTTAAAAAGAGTCAAATTGTTATTTTTTAACGGAAATACTAAATAACACGTTAAATTTTTAAACATGGTAGCCCACATAACAATTCACTTGTACTTCATGGTAGGTTTTTTATTTTTTTTGATTTTTTATGAATTATTTTGAATATCTTTTTGAATATTTTATAAATTTTAAATTATTTGTTAACATGCCATATAAGACATAGTATCATGCTAGCATGAAATATACATGGATGTGAGTTTATCACACCAACATCATTAAATAAATTAATGTTTTAGTCAACATTTCGTTAAAAAAAGCAATTTGACTCTTTTTGAAAGGTTAATCACCAAATTTATGGTGTGTTTGATAACTCATTGAAAATAAAAATTTTCAACATTTAATATTTTAAATGTGTTTGATAATTATTTTAATTTTTTTATTTAATATAAAATTTAAAAAAAATTGAATAAGATAAGTAAGTAGGTAGCTACTTATCACTTAATGTAGAAAATATCAAGTTAATTTTAATTTATTAAAAATAAAAATAAATTATCTTTTTTTAAATGAAATATTCAAATTACCATATGTATCTTTTATTCAAAACTATCTAAAATAATATAAAATATTATATTAATAAGTTTAAAATTACAAAAAAAAGAATAATCATTTAAAATTAATACTTACTTTTATCGAACAACGTAATTATTGAGAGAAATTATTTTATGGAACCTTTCCACTACATCATTTATGGTCCCTTTTTAATTATTTAATGACATTTCAACAATTTTTTCTATATCATTGATACATAATTTTGGTAATTTTTTGAGGCTCGAGGTAAAAAAATTGGTTCAGAGTTTGAGGTTCGAGGTTTAGGGTTTTAAGTTTAGGGTTCAGAGTAAAAAAAATTAAAATTATGTATCAATGACATGAAAAAAATTGTTGAAATGTCGTTAAATAATTGAAAAGTGACCGTGAATGATGTGGTGGAACGATCCATAAAATAATTTCTCTTATATTCAATACTTAAGTTAATTTCTAATATAAATTTAACACTTATAAAATTTAGTACTTAAACTTTCAATTTATCAAACACTCCCTTAATTTAAAAATAAAAAATAAAAAAATGAAATTTACAAAATATATAAACATTAAAAACTAAAATTATTACTATCACAAAATAAATTGGTTATTCTATTATATACTAATTAAGCACTCATCTTCTACCTCTCAACGAAAGATCTCCAAACAAAAGGAATAAAATTATTACTTAAAAAACAGGGCAAGAAACAATGAAACTTTGTTTTGTATCTAAAATATCTTATAATTATTACATAATGAATTTAAAAAAAAAAAAGAAAAAGAAGCATAGTTTTTTTGGTTGTATTAGCACCGCCTAAAACTGGCATACAAAACTGAGAACTGTTGATTCTAAAAGAAACAGAAAGTGGTATGATTTTATGTAATGATACCCTCCAACTTGACAAACTGTTTTCAAGACAATCATATATGATCAAACAGACAAATCTATGTATATTCATGTTGTCTTAGATCATGCTCATGTATAATTTCAATCATTTGTTTTTCTTATAATTCAATCCGAATATTGTTTGTCGCTGGCAACAATGGCTGGTCTGGTCTAGCTGTGCCTGTGTATCTTTTGAGTTCTCCGGCTGCAATTAACTCTTTTCATACTTAATTTTATGGGTAATATTAACTGTAAGTAAATTTACGTTTTAGTCATTAAATTATTAAAAAAAATTATTTAAATTATTAAATTATTTGAAAGGTTTTAATTAAGTCATTAGATTGTTAGTTTTTGTTTTTTTGAAGTTTGGTTATGAGTTTTTGTGACACCCCAAACCTAACCTAAACGTTATGGCCGAATTCGGAGATGTCACATGAAATGAATTTTAAAAGCAATTACCACGATAAATCATTTCGATTTTTCTCAATCTTATTGCTTAGAACCATTATCAAACATTCTTTTTAATTAATTTGCCTTAAAAGTGTTTTAGAGTGGAAGCTTACAAAAAATCGAGATATTTAAGTAAAACTGTTTCATGTTTAGGAAAATCTTCGCTTTAGTAAAAACCGTGTTTTGTCGAGTTTGCAGTGATAAAATCATGATCATAACTAAAATCTCAATTTAAGCAAATAGTCCGTAAAGTCCGATTAATACAAAAATACCCAGAATAATTCCAAATTTAAAGAAAAGGCCAGAACCAAAATTAGTTCATAATACGTGGTCACCATAAGACTCCGCTGTACCAATCCGCCAAATACTATAGATTACCTATACAGAACAGACATAGAGAGGGTGAGTTTACGTAAACTCAATGTGTAACCCAATAAAATTAAGCATGCAAACTACAAATTAAGGTCTAAGCCCATTTCAGTTACAGATGCAGATTCGAGCCTAAGGCCATCTAAGATACAGATATAGATATGCAGATAAAAAAATCCTACCCCCATCCTCTACACACCATCTCTGTCCATCCATACACACCATGTGGGGTTTAAAACACCCACCCAGCCCTACACACCATGTTGTACCGAATGCGGCACATATCAGATATATTGCAGCCATGCTACCAGATAATAGGCATAAATTACCTTTTAGATCACTTTCTCCAATATACAGCATCCTAACCCCAATGACAGATATAGTAAATGCAAAATTAAACATACAGATTAAACATGCTCACATGCGTAATTACATATATACAATGTCAGTACAGATATACGTATCAGATAGGTCAGTCATGCATGATAATAACATGCTCAGAACATAATATCAGTCATTCAAATCATAAAAATTAGGGTCTAGTTCGCCCTTACCGACCTTATAGTAGGCCCACAATCGTTTGGGACGATCTGTGCAACCCTGAGAAAAAATTCAGATAAATAGGCCCACACACCCGTGTGGCTTGTCCGTGTGGGCCCACACACCTATGTTGCCCACATGCCTAGATTGGCCTTACCCGTGTGGATCACACTGCCTGGCCTAGAAACCCACATGTCCGTGTGGATCACACGACCCAATTTGGCCTAGCCCATGTAGCTCACACGACCACATCGGCATCACACGGCCGTGTCCAACGCATGACTTAGCCTTCGTCAAACACACAACCATGTCATCGCGTACGGCCTACCACATAGGTGACCATACGCCCGTGTGATATCGATAGAATGGTTTTTGACTTTTTCCAAAACCTCGTTTTCTGTATTTTTGGGTACACACCTGTTATCGATTCATCGTGAAAACACACCCGAGCCTTCTAGAACCTAAAAACCGACATAAGAAACCCCAAAATCAATATTAATTCACGATTGAACAGAAATCAAGAAACCAACAGTAATGCTTTTAAGGAGTTCAACACTTACCCCAACACCACGAATCAATTGATTACGAAAAAACACGAGGAGAGCATTGATCCTCGCGATATGCTGCTGCCAAAACGTCAATATAACCCCAATCAAAATTTTAGCATCACAACTTACAAAATATCAAGAATTCACTTATCAAAATCACGCAACATAAACGACAATAATGAGATAAGAGGTCTAATAAGAAACAAAATAAAAGCAAAAATCGAAGGAGAAAAGAGGAAGAGAAGAACGACAGGGAACAGAAAATTAACGTCGGGTTCAAAGATTTAGGGATTTTGGAAGGGAGAGAGTTTGAAAACAAAAAGAAAATAAAATAAAAATGTTCAAATTTTATCAAGAATCCCCCAATTTACTCTCCCAATATCCCACTAACCCCACAATCTCAATCACTTATAGAATCCATCTCCAGCACAACTCTAACCGAGAACCGAGCAAAAATAAACTGCCCTGCTCATGCAGGGATTCAAACACAAGACCTTTAACAAACTAACACTCCACTTAACCACTAGACTAGCAGGCCCATTCTGATATAGTTTTACAATTAATCAAATATAAACCCACTGAGCAAGGATGAAGCTTAAGTTAGAAAAATACCACAATTTATCAAAGGTAAGGCTTGAACTTGAGACCTCTCACACAAACCCAGAACACTTAACCACTGAAGCAGACATATATTTGTGTCAAATAATTACAGAAACATAAACCAATATTTTGGAGCGTTACAATTCTACTTCTTTAAAAGAAATTTTGACCTCAAAATTTACTTGATCAGAACAGATGAGGATACTGCAGACGCATCAAATCCTCAGGTTCCTACGTGGCTTCCTCAGTCTCGGAAACCAATTTAGGACCCAAAACCCTTCGTTTACCCAACTCAATCCAACACAACAGAGTATGACACTTACGACCGTAAAGAGTCTCGTAAGGTGCCATCTGTATGCTAGACTGGAAGTTGTTATTGTAGGCTAACTCTGCTAATGGCAGATAATCCTCCCAACTACCTCGAAAATCAATCACACAACTCTGTAACATATCCTTCAGTATCTGAATCACCTTCTCAGATTGACTATCGGCCTGAGGATGAAACGCAATTCTGAAGTCCAACCTTGAACCCAGAGCCTCGTGTAATTTCTTCCAAAACTGAGACATGAAATGAGGATCCCTGTAAAAATAATCGAGATAGGTACCCCATGCAGTCTTACTATCTAAGAAATGTAGAGTTTTGCCAACTTCTGAAGAGAAAAGTTAATCCGAACCGAAATAAAGTGAACAGACTTGGTCAATCGATCCACGATGACCCAAACAGAATCCTTCTTCGTGGGTGTCAAAGGCAACCCACTAACAAAATCCATCGTCACTCGTTCCCATTTCCATAGGGGAATCTTAATTGGCTATAGCAAACCCTAAGGTAATTGATGCTCAACTTAACCTGCTGACACATCAGACAATGAGCAATAAAACTGTAACCTCACGCTTCAACCCCAGCTACCAGTAACACTCACGGAGGTCATGATACATCTAATTTCCACTAGGATGCATAGCGTAAGGGCTACTATGTGCCTCTCTCAGAGTAGACTGTCTCAGATCCATATCATTCGGCACACAAATTTGTCCTGAGAAACACAAAATACCTTCATTATTCAGACTAAAATATAAAGTGTTGTCACTCTCAACCTAAC
The DNA here is from genome assembly GCA_020496765.1 of Gossypium stocksii. Lineage (NCBI taxonomy): Eukaryota > Viridiplantae > Streptophyta > Magnoliopsida > Malvales > Malvaceae > Gossypium > Gossypium stocksii. The sequence continues at coordinate 87,226,188 of CM035627.1, read as the reverse complement.
AAAATAGTAAGCTAAAGACACGCCCGTGTGCCAAGCCGTGTGTAAACTTGGAGGGTATATTGACTTGGGTTACATGACAACCACATGCCCGTGTGTTAGCCCGTGTACCCTTTCGAAATAGCCTACACGCCCGTGTATCAGGCCGTGTTCTCAGCTATGTCAAAACTTGTAGTGTATACTGTCTTACGCCACATGGCCTGCCACACGCCCGTGTGTAAGGTCGTGTGGAGCACCCAGGCTCAATTTGAATTGGCTTTCGAACAACACGGCAGCGACACACACTCGTGCGGGAAAAAATAGGCCATTTGTAAGGCCATAATGCCACCCAATTTCGGGTTATCCCTACAAGCATCAAATGACACAATTTCACAATAACAAATGTAGCCAAAACATTAACAAAACATACTCAAATCATGCCATATCATCATCTTTCATTTCCATATCTAATTCCAACTCAAACATAACTATTCCATGTATCAAAATCATTCCAAATGCATATGCTTCATATCTCAATTCAAAATATGCCATATTCACCACTCAAACTCCTAACAAACTTACCAAAAATGACTATTTCACTAAGCCATATATAAACGTATGAAAACACCATAATCATCACATAACTTATACCAAATTCAACCATAGTCTCAAACATAATCAAGCCATATCACATGGCATGATATTTACAACTTAAAACATCTCACAACATAACTAGCCTATACATGCCATACATGATTATTTACAACATCAAAGTACCAAAATATCAGTTGATAGTGTGAAGACAATCCTCGACGATCCCCGAGCTCTCGATAGCTTCGATAATCTATAAAACAATGAACACACTCACAAAGTAAGCTTTTAAAAGCTTAGTAAGCCATATAGAAATAAACTTATCACATAAAACAAAATTAAACTAATTAATCCATGAAAGTATCATCTAGATCACATGTGCAACTTCATAATTCACATTAGTTCACTTATTCAGAGTTCACTTGCACATAACCACATTTCAGATTCATGTACTTCACATATCAGTGATCATATTCATACTCACCTTTCATCTCTAAATTTACTCATACATTTCATACATACCTGAATCAGATATCCATTCACATTCTCGTTCTTTTCTCGATAATGCCTGTTGAATCGTTCGGAATCAATAATGATACTCGGATAGCTTGTAAAGCTCGTAGAATGCCATAGCCCAAATATGGTCTTACATGTTATAAAATATCGATGCTACTGTCCCAAACAGGGTCTTACACGAAATTATATACGATGCCAATATCCCAGACATGGTCTTACACGTAAATCTCAAATCGATGCCAATATCCCAGATATTATCTTACACGATATCACATCTCGGAAACTTATGTCATGACATATGTATCCTATACTATTCTTATGGTTTGTACGGGGCTTTCGAATATCTCAACTCTATCGATACTTTCACATCTCTGAACATTCAACATTCATAGCATTTCAATATCAAATAAACATATATAATTCACATAAAACACGTTTATTTACACATGCCTCGTTCGAATAGGATTGACTAATCGACCACTTTCGATTTTCCCCAATCTAATTTCAATTTCTTTCATTCTTTATCTATATAAATTCAAATTTGACTATTTAATTACACATTTCATTTGATTCAATCCACAAACACATAATTAGGGCATTTTGCACTTTAGCCCCTAAAATTTTACATTTTTGACATTTTAGTCCTTTTTGCATAAAAACACAATATTTACATAATTCAATTAGACCCATGCTTGGCCGAATTACTCTTATGCCCCTAGTAGCCCATATCTTACATTTATTTCACATTTTAACCACTCAATTTGCAAAATTCACAATTTAGTACCTAATTAGCATTTTCATCAAAAATCACTTAACAAAATATAATAATTCATCACTTAACTATCATTTTTCATCATCAACTAACACAAATCTTAATGCGGTCGTTGAGAGTAGCAAAAATATCCTATCCCTAATAAATAATGAAAAAGAATAGTATAAGGGAAGTAAGGTCAAATCCTCAAGGATCGAATTTGCACAAATGCTTATTCCTCAAAATCCCGGACAGAGTCATGCCTAAGAAAACCTGCGTTCCTGAAAAAATAAAATAAAATAATAGAATTAAAAGTTTTGATCTCGGAAAATAAAATAAAAACAAAATTAAAAGTTGATTTGAAATTATGGAAATTGAAACTAAAACAGTAGAAATAAATAGTGTTGAGGAAAAAGAAATTCTTATGGAGAGATTCCAGCCTCCAGTTGTCTCGATCCGCCTTGGGTTCAATCTTCAGCTTTTAGATGATCCTTCACAAATAGAATAAGCTAGCTATAGTGGAAGAGGACACTTACGGCCACTAGCTCCAAGAATTTAGACTTACGATTTAAAGGAACCTGACTCTAGCCAACAATCACTTCTGTAGGATCATATTATGTTAGATCATCATTTCTCAATGGCGAATCCCACGCCATTTTGTCTCTTGGGTTCTCCAACCTCTGACACAGTAAGCTAACGAATTGACTGTGCAACCTTCCTAAAACATACAAAGCGGCCGCCTTTGCACACATTGAAAAGATCACTTTTTAAGGGACATGGACGGAAACGTCAGCCCCGTAATGCGGAGAAATAATGAATACTCATCAAGAAGACTAAGTACATATTCTAAGCCTCAAAAACCTTTTTTAGGGATTTTTGACAACCTTTGGTTAGATGGATTTAGTGGCTCATACTTTTGGAAAAAGAAATAAACTTAATAAAAAAAAATGAATTTTTATTGAAAAAGATAAGAACAAAGATTAGGCTTTTTGGGAGAGGGAGTGATTACAGAAAAAATGATATATAAATTGTGTTACTCCATCCCCTATTTATAGTGCTAGGAAAGATAGTCTAGTCCTACTTAAATTCTAAAAGATAAATACAAATAATTAAAGAAAAATAAAAATAAATCCTAAAATTAAATCTAAATAATAATCATTAATAATTATCCTAATATAATTAGAATTAAAATAGAGTCTTGTGATATAAAATCTCTTCTTTTGCACTTTGGCCCTTATGTCTTCCATGCTTGTATTTTCGGCACCACCTTTTTCCCTATATTGCATGTTGGCCCATTTTATCTCTAAATTCACACTTTTTGCCCTTAATTTACTTTTGCCTTCAATTTAGTCCCTATAAGATAAAAAAAGCATAAATAGCTCAAATTAGTAAGATCATACTCAGAATAAACACATAATTAATACATAAAAATATGTCATTCTGTAGTATTATCAAATTCCCCCTACTTAGCCCATGCTTGCCCTCAAGTATAGTTCCTATCTACTGTGAAATTTAGATTTTGCCATGAAATAAATACCACTCCAAAGTTTTATAAAAATTAGTAAAAAATGCATACAAAAAATAAAGAGAACCCTAAGCTTGCTTTAAGTAAAACTGGAAAAGTATCCCAATTAATACACACAAGAATTAAAATTGACTTGAATTATTTCATGAAAATTAGGTAAATTACCAAACCTACCAAGACACCCTATTTGTTTCTACCTTTAGTCCTCAAATTTTACTATTAGCACATCATCATTTTTTTTGTTTTTGTTTTATTTATTATTATTATTATTATTATTATTTACTTAAGAATATATTGAACCTTTTGACGTGAAGAGAGATGACAGCCAAGCACCCCACCCCAGTTACTCAGCTCAACATACTCCTAATTTATTATAATTTTTTCTTAAGAACATATCGAACCTTTTGACGTGAAGAGAGATGACATCCAAGCACCTCACCCCGGTTACTCAGCCCAACACATTATTAAAAAATTCAATTCCGGTTAGCGGAGTTTTACCTAACACGTCACACAACCTTTTGACGCGAAATAGGATGACAACCCAAGCACCCTACCTCGGTTACTCAGCTAGTCACGTCTTAAGCTGCACTCATAACCACGAAAATATTATTATTAAACAAAATTTTAATTTTGGAGGACTTAGAAAAAACAATCAAGCGTCAAAAATAAGTTTCAGTAACCACCTTAATAGTCATGAACATATTTTAAGCATACAATTGTATTAGGTATACGCTTTGTATTAAACTTGATTAGTTTTACGAAAAGCAAGATAGAGTTAACTTTATTAATCACAATTATTTTATCCTAATAGAAATAAAACAGTAGAGATGAAATCAAACAGGCAAAATCATAACTAACTCAGTAGACAAGAATCATGCATGTAGGTCAAAAAGTGAGCAAGTCGTGGTCAAATTCTTGGGCATGAAAAGAGGCAGAATATTAAAAAAAATAAATTTGGGCAGAATTGAGCACAAAGCAGCAGCAACAACCATATAACAACAAAAACAACAGATAAAATGACAAGGAATACCTCTCCCTACTTAAAACATATTATCATCGATGTGGAAGAAAAAAACAAATAGATGAAAAAAGTTTAGAAGAACTCTCCGTGTAAGTACTGTCGGTCGGTGCGTGTAGTAAAGAAGAAAAAGGCAAAGCGATGAGGGGTGGCGATGGGGTAGGTGACGCATGCGGCAGTGGCTCGGCTTTAGGTTTTCACCATGGTGGCTAAATCAGTGATGGAGGGGTGGGGGGAGAAGTTGCGGCAACTGATGAGATTTTTGGTGTAAATATGGTTTTATTTTTAGGGTTTGAAAGGTGTATAGGAATGGTGTTTGGTTGAAGGGTAAGTGTTTGGAGGTAGGTTTTAGGTAAGCAGGGATGCGCTATTCTTACTTGGAATAGGGATAGAATAAGGGATGCTTGTGAAAGCATGCCAATTCTTGAGTTTTTTTCTCGCCAATTTACCTAGATAGAAGAAGAGAAATTTATTAATATCCAAACGAAATAAAGTAATAAAATAAAGTAATAAATAATAAAATAAAAAAAAAGTAAAAATAAATAATAAAATAAAAAAAGTAAAAATAAATAATAAAAATAAATAATAAAAATTGGGTTGCCTTCCAACAAGCGCTTGTTTAACGTCGCTAGCTTGATGCCTCTACTAGTATCGGAGCTGTTCCAACTAAATTTTTCATTCGTATGGGCTTGGAAATTCTCCTTTTCTACCACATCCACCATATTTGGGTTTAATCGTCCCTGTGCCTCTTTCATTGGTTTCTTTTTTTTTCTCCAAGAAAATCTTATGTGTGCCCATCAAGGGGTTAATCCATTTTAAGTCAGCTATGGTCTTATCATTTTCCAAAAATGTGCATTTGAAATGCTCAGGAAGTGGTTTTAATTCCAGATCTGGTGTCTGCACAATAGAAGGTAGAAGTTTAATATTCATGGGAGCCAATAATTTATTAACAGAAAAATTATCAAACATCATTTTAGATTTATCTCCATAAGATAACTCAAAAGTTTCTTCTACTAATGAGTCCGTTATGTTGACGTGGTTTACGTTCAAGATTTTACTTGGTTGACTAATAGCATCTTAAACATTAAACTTCGCGATCTCCCTGTTAAACTCTATTGTGAGGGTTCCGCTACGCACGTCAATCTTAGTATTTGCAGTACTAAGGAAAGGTTGCCCCAACAAGATGTCTGAAGAACCAGGAGCTTTATCCTCTTCCATTTTTATCACATAAAAATCTGTAGGGAAAATAAGTTCGTTAACTTTCACTAATACATCTTCCATGACTCCTACGGGATGCACAACAGAGCTGTCCGCCAACTGTATGATAACACTTATTTTCGTCAAAAAACTTGCGTTAAGTGATTCATAAATAGAAAAAGGCATTACATTTATGGAGGCCCCTAAATCACACATAGCTTTTTTTATTCCCAAGTGACCTATTTTGCATGGTATTGCGAACATGCCCCTATCTTTGCATTTTGCTGGCATTTTTTACTGTAACACTGCGGATACATTCTCACCAACGTTTACTTTTTCATTACCTGTTAACTTTCGCTTGTTGGTGTAGAGCTTTTTAAGAAACTTGGCATATTGCAGAATTTGTTTGATGGCATCCAACAGTGGTATGTTGATCTCAACATTTCTGAATGTTTCGAGGATCTCCTTATCCTCTTTACCTTTTCGTCACTGGTAAAACTTTCTTGGAAATGAAGGTTAAATTATGGGCAATGGAGGTTTCATTTGGACCTGTTCATCATTCTCGTACTTTTATTGGGAGAAATCTTGGCCAAGATTTCTGCTAGGAATTGGTTCCAGTACCTTTCCACTTCGCAACGTCACTGCATTTGCGTGTTGTCTTGGATGAGGTTTTGTTTGTGACGACAACTTCCTTTGAGAGTTTAATTTCTCAATTGATGTGGTTAACTCTCTTATAGATGCCTCGGTCTTATGTTGAAAATCAAGCATGTTAGCTGCTAATTTATTGACCATAGTTTCTAAAAAATTACCTGAATCTCGAGGCTGTTGTGGAAATTAATTTTGGTATGGCTAGTTATATCGTGGGTTGGCCCCATAACTCAAGTTAGGATGGTCTTTCCATCCTGGATTATAAGTATTAGCGTAAGGGTCATATCGCCTCTGTGGTGGCCCAAGAAAGTTTCCCACAACATCCAAATGAGCCATAGTATCATCATACAGACTAGGGCATGCATCAGTCATATGTTTAGGTGTAGCATATATTCCGCATTGCCTGGCTAGTTTTGTTTTTTCTGCAACAAGATAATTCAAAATATTAACAATTCTATCAACTTTATCTTCTAAAGTCGAATTACTTAGCTGGTGAACCCTCCTAGTAGGTTCAGGATTTGCTTGGAATTGCTGAGTATTTACAGCCATCGTGGATATCAAGTCTCTTGCTTGTTGAGGAGTCATGTTGACCAACGCTCCTCCATTAGCGGCGTCCACCATATTCATATCCATGTGTTTCAGGCATTCATAAAAGTACTGGAGAAGAAAATTTTCTATTATACTATGTTGTGGGCAACTTGCACACAACTTCTTAAACCGCTCTCAATAGTCGTAAAAAGACTCTGCTTCTTTCTGCCTTATTCCTACGATCTCTCTTCTTAGCTTAGCTGCACATGATGCTAAAGAAAACCTGTTGAGAAATAAACGAGATAGATTAGCCCAAGTTGTAAGAGATCCAGGGGGTAAATAAAATAACCATTCCGTAGCAGAATCTGCTAAGGAAAAAAGGGAAAACATGCAATTTGATTTGATCGTCAGTTACGCTTTAAGGTTTCATACTAAGACAAACCATATAAAACTCTTTCAGATGTTTGTGGGGATTTTCATTTTGCAACCTACGAAAAGTTGGCAGTAACTAGATTAAACCTGACTTTAATTCGAAATCAGTATCCATAGTAGGATACGCAATGCAAAATGGCGGTTGTTCTGTCGGAGCTTTGGCCAGTTGCTGAATTGTTTAAGCTATTGGTTGATGTGCTAGATTTCGGTTTTCGTTCACCCTAGTATTAAACACTTCTTCTGGTGAATCGACTTCTACTTTTTCGCTTTCAAATGTTTAAGTAGGGTTTTCGTTAACCTTAGACTCTACTTCGTCGTTGATTCTGATTTCTAGCGGTGTATTACTTTGAGTCCCAACCACCACTGACTACTTTTTCCTTAGCTTTGTTTCCTTGCGATTAGCTCTCGCAGTCTTTTCAATCTCTGAATCAAACACAAGAGTACCTGAGCAGATCTAGTCATAAGAAACAAGAAACAAGATTAGTATGTCACCAGTCCCCGGTAATGGCGCCAACATTTAATGCGGTCGTTGAAAGTACCAAAAATATCCTATCCCTAATAAATAATGAAAAATCATAATATAAGGGAAGTAGGGTCAAATCCTCAAGGATCGGATTTATACAAATGCTTATTCCTCAAAATTTTGGACAAAGTCGTGCCTAAGAAAACCTGCGTTCCTGAAAAAATAAAATAAAAAAATAGAATTAAAAGTTTTGATCTGAGAAAATAAAATAAAAACAAAATTAAAAGTTGATTTGAAATTGTGAAAATTGAAACTAAAACAGTAGAGATAAATAGCGTTGAGGAAAAAGAAATTCTTATGAAGAGATTCCAGCCCCCGGTTGTCTCGATCCGCCTTGGGTTCAATCTTCGGCTTTTAGATGATCCTTCTTAAATAGAATAAGCCAGTTATAGTGGAAGAGGATGCCTACAACCTCTAGCTCCAAGAATTTAGACTTACAATTTAGAGGAACCTGACTCTAGCCAACAATCGCTTCTGTGGGATCATCTTATGCTAGATTATCACTTCTCAATGGTGAATCTCATGCCATTTTGTCTCTTGGGTTTGCCAACCTCTGTCGCAGTAAGCTAACGAACCGACTGTGCAAAATTCCCAAAACATACAAAGCGGCCGCCTTTGTACAAGTTGAAAAGATCACTTTTTAAGGGACATGGACGGAAGCGTCACCCCATAATGCGGAGAAATAATGAACACTTGTCGAGAAGGCTAAGTGTGGATTTTAAGCCTCAAGAACCTTTTTTGGGGATTTTTGACAACCTTTGGCTAGATGGATTTAGTGGTTCGTGCTTTTAGGAAAAGAAATAGACTTAATAAAAAAATGAAATTTTATTGAAATAAGAGAAGAACAAATATTAGGCTTTTTGGGAGAGGGAGTGATTATAGAAAAGATGATATATAAATTGTGTTACTACATACCCTATTTATAGTGCTAAGAAAGATAGTCTAGTCCTACTTAAATTCTAAAAGATAAATACAAATAATTATAGATAAATAAAAATAAATCCTAAAATTAAATCTAAATAATAATCCTTAATAATTATCCTAATATAATTGGAATTAAAATAGAGTCTTGTGATATAAAATCTCTTCTTTTGCACTTTAGCCCTAATGTCTTCCATGCTTGCATTTTCGGTACCACCTTTTTCCTTTTGTTGCATGTTGGCCCACTTTATCTCCAAATTCATGCTTTTTGCCCTTAAATTTACTTTTTCCTTTAATTTAGTCCCTATAAGATAAAAAACCATAAATAGCTCAAATTAGTAGGATCGTACTTAGAATAAATGTATAATTAATACATAAAAATATGTTATTCTAGAGTATTATCAAATCTCATAGATTCATCAATGGCATTTTTTAAAATCATCAACAAATCTTAAAATTAGGGTATCGGCTGGCTAGAACACAAAGCAACGATCGCAAAAACGTAAAAATCATCAAAAATCGAATTTAAAACATACCTCAATCAAGCTATGCAAGTGCCGAAATTTCAAACCCTATTTTAGCTTTCTTCTTTGCTTTATTCTGTCATAAAAGATGATAAAATGGCTACCATTATGTTTTGTTTTAATTAATATTAACTTATTAATCAATTTACCATTTTAACCTTTAATTAAAACATTAAAAATAACATAATTCAAGGTCATTTATGTCCATCACCACTATCAATAGTCTAATATCAACATAAGGACCTTTCATTTAATAAGCTATGACAATTAAGCACTTTAAACAAGTAGAACACAACTTTTGCATTTTCTACGATTTAGTCATTTTATCAAATTGATCATACAAACGATAAAAATTTTCACACGAAACTTTCACACATACCTTCTCACATGTTGTAAGCATTAAAAATAATATTAAAATATTTTTCCAATATCAGATTTGTGGTTCCGAAACCACTATTCCAACTAGGCTCTAAACCGGGCTATTACAAAAATAGTTTTATCAAAATACAAAAAACTTACAAGATCAGCGTCGGAGACTCAGTGTACTACATACTTAGTCTAGAATATTTTAAATCGTTTGAAAATCATTTCTTTAAAATCAGAAATTTTGAAACTCAAAATTCACAGTCAAGTTTTACAACTTGGCTCTGATACCACTAAATATAACACCTCAAATTCAGTTTAGATATTATGGCCGAATCCGGCGATGTCACATGAAATGAATTTTAAAAGCAACTACCACTATAAATCATTTCAATTTTGCTCAATCTTATTGCTTAGAACCATTTTCAAAACGTTCTTTTTAATTAATTTGCCTTAAAAGTGTTTTAGAGCAGAAGCTTACAAAAAACTGAGATATTTAAGCAAAACTGTTTCATGTTTAGGAAAATCTTCACTTTAGTAAAAACAGTGTTTTGTCGAGTTTGCAGTGATAAAATCATGATCATAACGAAAATCCCAATTTAAGCAAATAGTCTGCAAAGTTCGATTAATACAAAAATACCTAGAATAAATCCAAATTTAAAGAAAAAACCAGAACTAAAATTAGTTCATAATACGTGGTCACCATAAGACTCCGCTGCACCAATCCGCCTAAGACTATGGATTACCTTACAGAACAGACAGATAAGGGGTGAGTTTACGTAAACTTAGTGTGTAACCCAACAGAATTAAGTATGCAAACATTTAGATTTTCAAACATCAGACAGATACAAATTAGGGCCTAATCCCATTTTAATTACAGATGCAGATTCGGGCCTAAGCCCATCTCAGATACAGATACAGATATACAAATAAAAAATCTTACCCCCATCCTTTACACACTATCTCTGTTCATCCCTACACATCATGTGGGGTTTAAAACACCAATTCAGCCCTACACACCATGTTGTACCGAATACGACACATATTAAATATATTGCAGTCATACTGCCAGATAGTAGGCATAAATTGTCTTTCAAATCACTTTCTCCAATATACATTATCTCAACCCCAATGACAAATACAGTAAATGCAAAATCATGCATACAGATTAAATATGCTCACATGCGTAATTACAGATATATAATGCCTGTACAGATATACGTATCAGATAGGTCAGTCATGCATGATAATAACATGCTCAAAACATAATATCAGGCATTCAGATTATACAAATTAGAGTCTAGTTAGCCTTTACCGACTCTATAGTAGGCCCACAGTCGTTTAGGACGACCCGTCTAACCCTGAGGAAAAATTCAGACAAATGGGCCTACACATTTATGTGGCTTGCCCGTGTGGGCCCACATACCCGTGTGGCCCACACGCCCAGATTGGTTTTACCTGTGTGGATCACACGGTTTGGCCCAGAAACCCACACGCCCGTGTCGACTGCTCGTGTGGGGCTACATGCTCATGTGGCTTACACGGCCACACTAGCCATCACACGGCTGTGTCCAGCGCACAGCTTAGCCTTTGTCAAACACACGGTCGTGTCATCATACATGCCTACCACATGGGCAACCACACACCCGTATAGCGTCGATAGAATGGTTTTCAGCTTTTGTCACTACCTTATTTTCTGTAATTTCGGGTACACACCTAGTATCGATTCGTCGTAAAAAGACACCTAAGCCTTCCAAAACCTAAAAAATGACATAAAGAACCCAAAATCAATCCCAATTCACGATTGAACTGAAATCATGAAACTGATAGTAATGCTTTTAAGGCGTTCAGCACTTACCCCAACACCATGAATCAATTGATTACGAAACAGCACGAAGAGAGCCTTGATCCTTGTGATATGCTGCTGCCAAAACGTCAATATAACCCTAATCAAAATTTTAGCATCACAACTTACAAATATCAAGAATTCATTTATCGAAATCACGCAACGTAAACGACAATAATGAGATAGGTGATCCATAGCAAACAAAATGAAAGTAAAAATCGAATGAGAAAAGAGGAAGAGAAAAACGACAGGGGAACAAAAAATTAACGTCAGGTTCAAATATTTAGGGATTTTGAAAAAAAGAGCTTGAAAACAAAATAAAAAAAAAAGATGTTAAGATTTTATCAGGAATCCCCCAATTTACTTTCCCAATATCCTACTAACCCACAATCTCAATCACTTATAGAATCTATCTCTAGCACAACTCTCCCTTGCCCACGTAGGGATTCAAACACAAAACCTTCAGCAAACTAACACTCCACTTAACCACTAGACTAGCAGGTCCATTCTGATATGGTTTTACAATTAATCAAATATAAACCCACTGAGTAAGGATGAAGCTTAAGTTAAAAAAATACTACAATTTACCAAAGGTAAAGCTTGAACTTAGGACCTCACACACGCACCCAGAACACTTAACCAGTGAAGCAGATAGATATTTGTGTAAAATAATTACAGAAACATAAACCAATGTTTTGGGGCGTTACAGTTTTAAGTGACGATTTGACGATAGAAGAACATATCTTAGATCCAAATCAATCTGATTGGAGATCGAAGAAGAAAACTATTTGGATATTGGTTCTCAGATTCGTGAAGTTTAAAGTTATTTCATGAAGAAAATTGAATTATGGAACAGAAGGATAAAGAGAAGGAGAAATTTCGAATGGTGCTGGTGGTGTGAACAAATAAGGCCGACAACAATGATTTTAATAGTTCAATGACTTAAATAAAAATTTTTGAATAGTTCAATGACCATTTTGTAACCTTTTGAAGTTGAGTAACCAAAATGTAAACTTATTAATAGTTTAGTGATATTGGGTGCAATTTTTCCTAATTTTATAAAAGAAAACTATTTGATACACTGTGAGTGGAGTTTTTTAGACTTCACAAGCGAGTTAAGGATTTGAAAATTGTATTATAAGTTTTTTTTAAAAGGCAAATTCATTAATTCATTCAATGAATGGAACCATACAATTTAGAGAGAAAAAAATAGCAAACATTCGTCGTAGATGGTGAAAGACAAGCTCCATTAACACAACAAAGGCTTTTAGCCTCAGTATCAATACAACATTATGACACAACTCAAGCACACATATCTGGAGTGATTGCAAGTACTATAATAAAATCAGCCCCAGATGTTCCAAAGCGGCGACCAAAAATCAACAAAAGAATTGAGCACCAAACTAGAGAGAATGACAATAAAATCATCCCTAAAATCAATTGTAAAACTAAAATTACATGCATAAGCAAGACTAAAAAACGTGCTATAAGAACAGGCAAAAACTTATAAAACCGAAGACTTATAAAAAATGGAAAAACAAATAGAAAAATATAAAACTTAAGACAACACGGTCCAAATCGACACGTGAAATCATTTATTATTCTTAAATACTCTTAGACCAAAAACAAATTAAGAAGTTGACGAAGAGCTGCTACTTTCCAAGAAAAACTATTAGTGGCTGGTGGAGTTTTAGCGAACAACATGCATCGTCATCTGTCCATCACAACTTGTGAAGACAATAAAGATATCTACAAAATAGATTTGCAAATTGAAACGAGAGAAGATATGTGTAGTGAATGAGAAGAAGAAAGAAAGAAATGGTTGATGGGAGAGGAAAAAGGCAGGCGATAGCCAGCCCAGAGGTTGATATCGCCGCTAAACAAAACAAAAGATAAAAAGCAAAAATGGCTTAGAGAGAAAAATAAATTTTTTTAGAGTTTTCTTATAAAAATGTATTATAAAGTTTAATAAAAAAATACATTACTAACTGTATATCAAATAATTACACTTTTATAAATTATAAATGTATTAAAATTATAATAAAAGCAAAACACCTTACTAAATAGGTTTTTTTCCTTTAAAGAAGTACTAATTCAATTTAAACAATTTTATTTATCTAAAATATGCATAAGGGAGAAATTTTTTTAACTTTAGCCTAAAAATTTTATTTTTATCTTTACACTATCAAAACTTAATTATATATATATATATATATATATATTAGTGTTTGAAATAATTTAAGTTGTTGTGGTAGAATTTAAAATTAATATAGTGAATTGATTACAACTTAAATTTAATTTCATCCAAAAATATAATTCATTATAATTTAAAATTAATTGCACCAATAATATATATAAAATATGATATAAATAGATTAATTATACGTTTATTTTTTAATAGGTTTTGATTATATCATTATTTTTAACATAATGTCTAAGATTGTTCATAACTCTTCCCAACCATATATAAATAAGAAATAATACGCTTTAACGCATTTAAATACACGTCCTCTTGTATTATTTTATACATTAACAATTTATTCTTTTAACGGATGTATGCTATGGGAAGGTGGCTATCACATGGAATTCGGCAACTAATATAAAGAGAGAGAAGTTTAGTGGACGTTTGATTCACGTGAAAAAAAAGCTAAGGGTATAATCGGTATGACACTAATAATTGAGAGTGGCTGATGTAGACTTGTCCTAAGCTCACAATGTTTTCAGTTAAATCCATTAGATCTTACCCCTATAAATGGGTAGGGTTAGAGATTTTTGCTAATTTAATTTCGTTCCAAAATAATCCAAATAGTGTAATGGTTGGTGTTTTCCTTTCAAAATCAATGGATCCTTCAATATTTTTTATATTGTTTACGTTTGAGAATTTATTTTTTTATTTTATACACAACCATATGTTTAAGATTGTTTAAAGAAGTAGTGAATTTAATAGAATTAGAACATTTATTCAGGTGCATGAAAAGGCAGATCATCCGCGGTACTGATAAAACAGATTTTTATGAAAAAAGAAAAATAAAAGTAGATTTTTAAAAAGATAATTATCTAAAATCTTTTAATAAAGATTAGGAAACAACTGAAAATATAACTAGAATATTTGGTAATCAAACAAAAAATATAGCTACAAATGAAATAAAAATTGAAAACTCAGGTGAATCATCTAATTAACCTATACCACATAGAATAGATGATTTAAATAAAAGAAATGTAGCTCAAGGAGGAATATATTTAGACTTAACTAATATTTCTACACCAGACTATGAAAAAAACCATAGATGATTGGGTACAATCTATGACTATTGTTGTTAATAACAATAACAATATATGGTCAAAAGAAAAATTTCTAAACTATTTTGTTGGAACATTTCAAGGAGATGTTCTATAATTTCTCAGAAGATGGGAAGAATCTAAGAAAGGTAATCAACAAAAAGGGCAGTTAATTTAACTAAATTGGAACTCCCAAAGACCTTTTAAAATAACTTTTATTCTTAAAACAGAATTTTGTAGTTATACTGATAAAAAAGATCAGGATAGTCAGTCTAATTATATATTGTCAAAAATTAAATTATGTGACATTAGATATTTAGAAGAGTTTTCTAAAAAATTTCTTCATGAATATCAAAAATTAAAAAATGAAAATATAGAATTTTGAAAAAAACTAATATTTTCATAAATTACCTCCACCATGGGATTAGATTTGTATAAATAAATACAATTCTTATCTAGAGAAATATAGTAAAGTAACTGGAATAAAACCAGAGAATATAGATTCTATAGGAAATAGAATCAATTTTGCAAAAGAAAGAATAACTTTATATTGTCTACAAAGTAAGGCTTCTAAACAAGTTAAGCATAAATTAAGTTATAAATATTGCACAAAAATTTTAGAAAATGAATGGAAATTTGGATGTAAATCCATACGTCCTAATACTTATAAAAAACATAAAAAGAAAAATAGTAGATATGAGCTAGTTAAACGAAAACCAAGTAATAGAAAAACTATCGGTAATAATAAAAAGAAAAAAATTGTTAGAAGAAAAACTTCTGAAAAACATAAGAAACAAATATATAAATGTTTTATATGTAATGAAGAAGGTCATATAGCACCAAATTGTTCTAATAAAGGAAAAAGTGCTAGGAAAATTATTAAAACTCTTAAAGAACAAGATTTAGAAATATGTTCAGAAGAGGAAATAAATCCTGAAGAAATATTATATGAATTAATATCAGAAACAGATTCTGATATGGATAATGAAGAATATATATTTATATTAGGAAGAAGTTCTAATAATCAATTAGAAGAAATTCCTAAAAATAAACAACAAGATATAAAATTAGGAAATCTAATAGGAGAAGAAAAAGATTTCTCAGATGAAATGATAAAATAAATAAATAAAAATCATATTTTTAAAGAAGAAATATATAAAATATCTAAATATAAAATATGGTGTCAAAGGCATATAGAAAAAATAAGTGGTAATATAGTAGCTAAAGACACTAAAGGTGGGTTAACAAATTCTATTATTTACTAAAGATAAAATTAAGAGGATTAAAAAGAAATATCCTCAAGTTAGATACATACATTTAGGTATAATAATGATAACGATAAGAACTTTATTTAGAAAAGGACATGAAATACCTATAATAGTAGTTTAATTAGATAAAAGATTTGAAAATCTAATAAAAGCACTTATTGGAGGAATTCAATCTAATTTACATAGCAATAATAGGATTTAAAGTTAAACGAAATTACTTTATATCTATTATGATCCTTTAATAGAAGAATGTTTATGTCTTATAATTCAGACAAAAAATTTTGAAATTAATGATTTAGTAGAAAATCTAGCAATAAGTTGGACTTCTATTAGTGAATATACTAATACACTAGAAGGAGAAATAAAAGAAATTAATAATAAAATTATTGAGCTTTTTGAACATAATAAATTTACTACTGAAATACAACCAAAATTATTACATTTAATATATCTATCAATACCAAAAGATTGGATGATAGAAAAGATAAATAGTGCAAGTACATCTAAACCTGTAAGTACTATAGAATATATGTCATCTGGACATAATTTATATTTTAAAATAATGCTATAACAAATACAGATGATAATTTAGTTTTTCCCTCAAAATAGAGGAAGATGAGGATAATACATGTACAAGTTCTAGGCCTTCAACACCAATAGGTATGAAAACAGTTTATATTCCTATTTTTCCTACCGAACGAAAGTAGAAATTCTAGAAACACTAGAATGGAAAAAATACAAACTTGAATAATTATTCAACAAATGAAAATTGGAACAAATGATGTTATTACATTTTCAAATTTCCAATCTAGGAAATATTACACATATATTGAATTACATTTCAATTTAGAGAATATAAATAATATTCTTTACATACTTTAATAGATACTGGAGCTACAACTATTAATTGCAGAAAAATGCTGTTCCTTTAAAAAAATGGGAACCTATGAGACATCCAATAAAAGCCATAGAAATATATGGTAATGAAATCATAATTCAATATAAAGTTAGAAATATACCAATTTATATAAATAATGTAAGATTTGTGATTCCTAAAATATTATGTTTTCCTGCAATGCATGGAGATATATTATTAGGTAATAATTTTATATCAACATTTATCATTTTCTATTAATAAAAAGTCAATTATGTTATCTATAGAAAAACTTTGGTGGAAACACCATTAGTAGAAAATCATAAATTTATTTGTGATAAAAATTTCACACCATCAAGAAAAGAACAAATTAAACAACTTGAAACAAGTCACTGGTTTAAAATATTAGAAAATAATTTTAGTGAAGAGCCATTAAAATTATGGAAAAATAGTCCTAGATATTGTGAAATTAAATTGGAAAATCTCAATAAAATTATTAGAGTTAAACCAATGATCTATACTAAACAAGATATAGATGAATTTGATATACAAATAAAAGAATTATTAGAAAAGGGATTAATAGAAAAAATTAATAGTCTATATTCTAGTCCAGCTTTTATGGTTAGGAATCATGTTGAAATAAAAAAGAGGAAAAGTTAGAAAGTTATTAATTATAAAAGACTAAATCAAAATATTATATTTGATGGATATTTTATTCCAAGAAAGAATGTTTTTAATTAATCAAGCTAAACAAGTAAAATATTTTAGTAAATTCGATTGTAAATCAAGATTTTGGCAAATCATGCTAACTAAAGAGTCCAACCTTTGACAGCTTTTAGTGTACCTAATGGACGTTATCAATGGAAGGTAATGCTATTTGGATTATGTAATCTTTCAAAGATGGATGGATTCTATATTTAATAAATATAAAAAATTTTGTGTAGTCTATATAGATGATATTTTAATATTTTTAGATACCTTAGAAAATCATAGAAAACAATTAAATATCATTTCTAAAGATTTCATAAAACATGTAATAATACTAAGTCCTAAGAAAATAAAATTGGAAAAATCAGAAATAGTATCTTTAGGATTAAAATTATCTATAGATGGTCTTAAACTACAAGATCATATTATAGTAAAAATAAAAGAATTTCCTGAAAATATTGAAGATAAAAAACAGCTTCAACAATTTTTAGGAATTGTTAATTATGGAAGAAATTTCTTTTCTAACTTATCTGAAAAATTAGATCAATTATATGAAAAACTAAAAAAGGATAAACCCTTTTATCTAGTCTAAAACAGACTCGGAAATTTCAAAAATTTAAAATCTGAAATAAATCATATTCTAAAAGTTTTTCTACCTAAACAATGTGATAAATTAATTCTAGAAACCAATGTCTCACAAAATTATTGGGATTGTATTTTAAAAGCTAAAACAATAAAAAATGAAGAATTAATTTGTGGATATAGTTCAGGAAAATTTAAACCGAATAAAATTAATTATGTAATATATGAAAAATAATTATTGGCAATAAAGGAAGGAATAAAAAAAATTCTTAATATATTTACCATCTGAAAAATTTATTATAAAAACTGATAATTAGGCAGCTAGACATTTCCTTACTAATAAAAGTTTGGAAACGATACCTAGAAGAATTAGGTGGTACAATGAATTATGTACTTTTAATTTTGAAGTTTTGTATGTAAAGGGCACTAACAATATTCTTTCTGATTATCTTAGCAGACCATATGAATAGAAGTAAAAAACCTCTAGAAAAAGTTGGTGAATGGACCACGGTCCATAAAAGACCCAACAAAGGGAAATCGACATATTTTAATTAAGGATTTGTGACGATACCTGCACAAGCAGCTTTTTATCCTAATCAAGGATATTATATTCCTTATCTAATGGTAAGACAACAAGTTGGAACTCAATTATCATTTACACCAAAAACGATAAGCCAATTCCATTGGTCTTAAGAGTCAAACTCAGCATACCAAACCAATTATGCTGAAATAATAAAAAAGAGCAGAAAATTTGTTGAAACAACAACAAGTTTAAGAAATAAAAGATTTTTATAATTCAGGATTACCACTAGAATTATATAATTTTATTAATGAAATATGGAAAACCCATATTTCTGAACAAAGAGCAAATTTCAGAAGAGCTCTTACTAAGCTTTCACAATTTTTAATAGAAAAAATAACTAAAGAAAATAAAGCTCATGATTTATTATTAAATTCTATTTTATATAGAGATTCGAAAGAACTAGATATCTGTTATCTAGATATTAAGGAGATAAATAATTTTCTTGATATATTTCAGTATTTTACTAATAAAGTGACAAATAGTCCTATTATGAATATAATGTTTAGAATATGTCTATTTAATAAGGCTAGAAAAATTTTACCAGTAGATATATTTACAAAAATAAATATTTATATTACTTGCAAACAACAAGCTCAATTTTAAAATTTTTTTTCAGAATACTTTTTACAAGCCTATGTTTTTACAAATGATTTAAATAAAAAATTCTCTACTATAAAATTTAGGCTTGATAATGAACCATTTGATATAAGCAGTATTGAATGGGGTTTTGTTAAAGAAATAACAGTTCAAAATTTTTCTTTTCATTTATTAAAAGATTTTCCTGCATTTATTAAATCTATATTATTACGTATGATTTATGAAGATGATTTTTATTACTATTTTCATTTTGAAATTAATAGTCAAATTCATATAGCTGAAAAAGAAAAATTTTATCAGCCATATCAAATTTGGATTCTTCACAAAATGCTTGGAGGACCAAAACTTTCTGCAATTCAAGAAGAAAAAAGACGTAGACAAAAACTATTGACAAGTGTTATAATGATCTCAGTTATTATCAAATTCAAACAGGAATTGATTTAATGACTAAAGCCCAATATCTCCTCCGACAAAAAACTTATAAGTTCTGGATAGATGGAAGAAAGATATTAGTATACAATCCTCGAAACCCCCAGGATGAAAAAGAGAAGAATCTGTGCAATTATTAAAAAATATAGCTGACATAGAAATTTATGATTTTCCTATGACAAGAGAAATCAAAGACACGTAGAAAAATTGGAATTCACCAAGACTGTCACTAGATTCATTACATCTAGATGAAATAGAAAAAATGAATCTAGATAATATCTAAGAAGATTAAAGCTAACACCATGTGGGAAGATAACAGCCAAGTAACAAATATGAACAAGATGAGGCAACTTAAAAAAAAAAGGCATCCATATAAAAACAAAAGATTACAATATGAAAGTAAATCCATGATATGACAACACAAAAGACAACGTAAAAGCAATCATGTGAATGATGAGATGGGATTCTTATCAACAAATTGTGCAGGATTCAAAGAAAAATTAAAAAGAATTCAAAAATTCTTCTATAAAAGGAGAAGGAAACCTAAAAAAGGCATAGAAAAAAATATAAAATTAAGTTACTTTTCTTTGTATAAATATTTTCTTGCTTGTGACATATAAGGGACTTACGGATAACTGTCTTACCATTTGGGCTACCTGATTCCGCCACGCGTTCCCATTTTGTATAACTCTCATCTTTATGTCATGAAAATCCTGTTCCCACTTCAGCATACTTGTCCACCTTGTAGAAGATCAGTTTGACCTTCTTCTTCCTCGACTCGTCCTCTACCAGAGGATGAGTTGAAGGGTTGATTTCTTTTAGATGTTGTAGTCAGCCAAGGTGCGGCCATCTTCCAGCTACTTATCGGTGAGGATGAGGTGTTGTCGGTCCGACGCGATGCCATGTTGTGCGTTTTGTGTTTTGTAGTTCGTTTGGATTTTGCATTAGAAGCCCATTAAGTCTTTTCTGGGACAAAGAAATGCTCAATAAAGTCTAATGTAAAACGAAAATTGAAATACTTTTCTTTATTGCATCAAATATCTTCAAATTATGATTATCATTTTAAATTGATCCCTACATTTTAGAATACTCTAATTACATCCTAAATTATCAATGTTATATTATTCAAGTCTTTTTTATTAAAATCGTTAATTAAACTATTAAATAGCACATAAAATATTATGTGATATTATTTAAAACGAAATTTAAAAAAGAAAAAAATAAACTATTGTATCATAACTTTTAAGATTAGAAACTAACAATAAAATAAAACCGAAAAAGAACAAGAGTTAATGATAATTTCTATAAAAAACTTCAAAAACCTTAAAACCAATATTTTTATAACATCCATTTTTATAATACTCATTTTTCTTTAAAATTTTTATTTAAAATTATGCCATTTAAAAATTTTAACAGTTAAATTAATAATTTTAATTACGAGATGAACTTACTGATATAACATCAATAGTTTAAATATTTCAAAATGTAATTAGAATTTAAAGTTTTAAATATTTTAAAATGTACTTAGAATATTTTAAAATTTAAAAACCAATGTAGGGGATCTTTGGTGCAATTAACTCCTTTAATAATTTTGTTTTTCCGTTTTATGATGAGAAAGTAGGCTTAGAATCAGGCAAAATTATATGGTGCAGTGGAATTTTGTACTCTACATGCCAAACACACATCGTGTAAAAATATACAAAAATTAAATATAAAAAATGAGACATGCAACAAAAATTTTAAATTTATTTTTAACCGCTAGTAGAATTTCAGACACACCCTTTAGAGTGTAATAAAATATATATATATATATATAAAACAAAACATGTAATAGGTTTTTTAACTCTATTGGTGTAGTTAAAAGATTCACTACCAATATACCAATTCAAAAAACAAATACTATTTCTTTTATAAGATAACCAAACAAAATAAAACTAAAATGTTTTTTCTTTTAACAAAAATGGATTTATTTATTTAATTTTCTGTTTGATTGATGAAATTAGATATAATCAAATATATAGGAATATTTATAAATTGCTCTTAAATAATTCTGACATATAAACCACCTGAAATATCATCAAGATTGGATGAAAAGATTTGTGTTTAATTGTCCATGATAAAAATTAAAAATCAACCCCCAAACAAAAATAATAATAATAAAATGAGGTTGTAAGTAAGAAGACATTAATATATATATATAAATTAAGGAAAAGAAAGAAACAGCCTAACACATTATGTGTTTGATGGTGTTTCAGCAGCTGCTCCAGGCCGTGCGTTTAACAGTGGTTGAAGAGCTTTAACAACGATGCTCATATTTGGCCGAAAATCAGCTTCGTATTGCACACACAATGCAGCAACAGCAGCCATCTGCAATCGAAACAATGAAAGAAATGCTTTAGGCATAGATTTTTTGGTTCAACTCGCTGGCACAAATTAGAACATTGCTAGCAAAAGAGACGTTAGTGCAAGTGATCAAGCATATTAATACCTTTGCAATGGCCTTGGGAGGATAATCGCTTCCTAGTCTTTGATCAATGCATTGCCTTACCTTGTCTTCACTAAGTTTTGGTGTAGCCTAATATAATTCAAAACTCATTAATCAGCCATGTCTGAAAAATTTAAGAATGGAATACAGGCTGAATTATAACAAACTATGTAGCAGAAAAATACCCATGTCACGAGACTTTGCTGACCGCGGGGTAAAGTATGATCAACAGGTTTTCTCCCAGTCAGTAGCTCCAGCAGAACAACACCAAAGCTGTATACATCACTCTTGACATTTAATTGCCCAGTCATTGCATATCTGTCAACCAAACGAACGAGAATGGTCAATATTCAGGGCTATTTAGAATGATGACTTTACGATATTAAACTTTTCAAAATTTGAGGTTCCAACAAGCAATTCATGATTGTTTTATAAAATATCATGAAGAGTGAAAAGAACTCCTAATTACATACTCAGGAGCATGATAACCGAAGGTTCCAAGTACACGAGTGGAATGAAGACGAGCTGCCATATCAGGAGCCTGATTAGATAAATCAAAGTCTGCAATCTTAGCAACATCGTCATCAAATATTAGCACATTGCTGGACTTAATGTCACGATGAATGATGTGAGGATCAGCCTTCTCATGTAAGTACTCAAGCCCTTTTGCAGCTCCTACAGCAATTTTTACTCTTTGTGCCCATGTCAAAACAGGACCTGGCTGAGATCCCTTAACACCTTTTCTCCCTGAATTGAAGGAATAAAAATAATGCGATAGTAACAGTAAGACATGTAAATATTACAAACAGGAGATTCTGTTCTCAATAGAGGAAGAAACTTTAACTTAAATTTCATAATAGCATCACAAAGAGATCCTGATTCGAGCATCATTATACTCCTCAACAGTTTTCAACTTCGTGTAACTGGAACAATGAATAAGTGTTAACACACAAACCGTGGAGAATATCATGCAAAGATCCATTAGATGCAAATTCATAAGCAAGAATACGGGAGCTCCCATCAACACAGTAACCAAGCAATTGAACAAAGTTTTCATGCTTCAACCTAGATGCCAGGGAAACCTGAAAATCACGAATCAGTTGATATAAATCTTAAACTCCAAAATTAATATTGTCATGCAATGAATAGCCATTAATCAAACCTGGGCTAAAAACTCATCATCAGGTTGCTTGCTGGCATCTAACTTTTTGATTGCTGCAGCCTGCCCACTTTTAAGAACTCCATAGTAGACTCTACCATATGAGCCTTCTCCAATCAAAGAATTTGCACCAAAATTATCTGTGACTTCTTTCAATTCATCTACCGGAATATCAGGGACTTCAATAGGCTGAACCTTCAAAGTTTGAGCACTCTTTGATGCAGTTTCAGATGAATGGTAAACTCCATCGCTTCCTGATTCGTCAAATTCAACCCATATTACACCAATAGATTCACTAAAGCTAACAGAAACCATAGCAATCCATAGCATGCAAAAGAAAATATTGGAATAATATGTAACGGTTACAAAGTAGTAAAATAAATTCGGTGGGAAAAAAGAATAGCAAATGAATTTCCTGCTAAAAAAAATTTGAAAACATATAAAAAAAAACAAGTAAAGAGATTCAGGTTAAATTTTGACTGATTATGGGAACCAAAGGAGTTTATGCCATCGCACCTATGATCTTTCATTCAACTAGTTCACTATATTGATAAAGCAGAAAATGAAGTTCATGAAGATGCAATGTTATCAGCTTTGATGTGAATTTCAACAATTGGATTACCGGTTACCTGCTGAAATTTTAACCACGTGTTGGCCTCCATTATCAGTGGTTTTGTGGATATTGTCCTCTTCACAACAGCCAAAACAACTCATGGTTCAACCCCTTGAGAATTGTTGCTAATTTCTAAAATCCAAACATAAAAATTCAAGGAAACATATATAAGTGCAAATGTTAAACAAAAATGTTAAATCAAAGAAATAGAATAGCTTAACCACCACCAAGTTTTACAAGCATTACAGGCAAAGAAGTCACAAACCAATGCAGCAAAATGCATATAGGCAGAGCACATAGATTTGGTTAGATAGATGAACGTAACTATGACAAAAGGCAGGTGCGAAAAGCATTCGGTTTCTCCACTATATGTTGGTTTGTGATTCATATATTAAAGCATTGCAAATCCTTTTATCTTGTCTCAACTCTTACCATTTGTCTATGTAAGGAGTTTCTCTAGTCTTCTAAAACATATAACACATTTTGCAATCTAATTTGTCCTTAATCCTAAACAGTTGACTCCAGAGCAGACTCTCAGTTCTTTTTCATAATTAGCATTTCCATTCAATCTGTTGGTCGAGGCATACGACCACCTTCGAGGATGAATTTGACAACAATTTCACAATACAAATTCAAGAGTTAAGCCCTTCATTGGACCCTCCAAATGCAGCCGGGCATACAAAAATCCGAAGAAATCATAGATTATTCATGCTCACAAATGGCATACGCATGGAAACATATTGGAAATAAAGTTTGGTCCAGTTTTTAAGCCCCGATAACTGCTAATTCTAAAATGGCGTAAATCTACAGCTCACACATTTTTTACACCTAAAAGTTTCCAGCACAGTTCTTCATTTCCAAGAAGTTTAAAACATAGCTACGATCACAAACTCTATTCAATAAACTCTTTCGAGTACAACAAAACACAATACTCCAAGTCAAATCTTCTTATCAATAAAAGTTCAACCGCTCCTCAAAATGAATCATAAGGTCAACTTCTCGGCAAGAATATTTCAAAGCATAAAAAGCACAGTCAAACTCAAAATTCAACAAAACTTGATCATAATTTTCCAAAATCTAACGATTTCACGAATCCTTAACTTCAACTAGTTACAATAATCCGCATGCATGTTAATCAATACCTACTATCGGAATCAAAGAAGAACAGATAAAGAAAAAAAAAAAAAAAAGAGTTAAAAAGTTCATACAGTATAAAATGTTATGTCTCCTAAAATTTGGTCGCGGACTGTCGGTATTACTTGAGCAGGAGATCCGAAACGACGACGCCGGCGAAAGTTGCGCACGTTGAGAGAATCGAGTGGTGCGTAGGATAAAAGGGAAAACAGGAGTCTTAATGACTTTATTGACAGAGTTGTTAGAATGCATTATTACATGATTTTTTTTAATGAACGTTATATGTTATGGGTAAATTTCACCAAATATCTCAAACTATAATCCAAAATTCAAATTGGTCTTTAAATACCAAAATATTTAATTGAGTCCTTAGATTATTAATTTAGACGTTAAATACTAACTTGGACTATATAAAATTTAAGATAATTTGGAACCTATTGCATGAGCAACTTAGATCCAACTTGGTAAAGAAAAACAGTTCTCGTAGAACAGAGGCGAAGCCAGGGGGCTGGCATGGGCCCCGGCCCCCCTAAAATGTAAAATTACTTTTAAGATCCTTAAAATTTTTTAAAAATTTTAAATTAGTAAACGTAAAATTATACTTTGGCCCCCCTAAAATTATAAAAATTCGATTAAATCCTTTACAAATTATAAAGATATAAACTTTAAAAATTAAAATTTCATCTGACCCCCTAATAAACTTTTCTGACTTTGCCCTTGTCGTAGAATTAATGACACAGTCTATTTTTAATACTTAGATCTAAACTACCCATGTAATACGTATATAAATTTTTAAAATTTGATATTTATGATCTACATTGAATTTGAATCGATATTTAACATCAAAATTGAAAGAACTTAATTGATGAAAAGACCTTACTCATATGGTCAATGGTGGAGCCAAGGAGGCAAGCAGGCTCCGACCCCTCTTAAAATATAAAATTTTCCATTTAGACTCTTTGTAATTTATAAATTTTAAATTAATAATGGTAAAATTACACTTTGCCCCCTAAAAATAATAAAAAGTTAATTTAATCCTTTAAAAATCATAATGATATAGTCTATTAAAATGGTGAAATTACATTTTTACTATTATAAAAATTTATAATTTAATTCCGCCCCCTAAAAAAATTGTTCTGGCTCGGCCATTGCATATGGTAATATATTTTTAAGAGTAGAACTTGATGAAATTTAGACCGTTTTAAAACATTGATCATAATTGGGGGATGTATAGCAAAAATTGACCCTTGTATTAGTTAAAAAGAAAACAAAATGGAAACTAGTGATTTTCGCCCTATGTTTAGGAGATTTAAACTCCAACTTTAATAAATTCGAGCAAATTCAATGTCGTGTTGACTAGAGTATACCTATATTCCGAATCTCTCCTAAGTTCCACAATAATTTGGCTTAAAACATAGGGTTAGAAAAGTAAATCCTTAGAACTTTTATTTTTAGTACAAAGTGTTACCCTAAGGCCTAAACTGCGCTCATAAGATAGAGAAAAAAGAAGCTTTCCCCAAAAAAAAAAGAGAAAAAGATTAACGAAAGGAGAAAAAAATAAATTAAAAAAAACAACTTAAAAGCAGCAGTGCAGAGCGAAACAAAGAAAAAGAATCAAAGCCAAATCTTCTTAGATGCTATCCTGAGCCTGAGTGCTTTTTTTTTCTTTCTATCGTGCGCCACAGATGGGAGGAGATGTAACCGGAGCAATTACCGCCGCCGCCATGGCTGCCGCGTCATACGGTGGAGGTGCGGCGGAACCTCAGTACGTTTCGGCGAAGACGTCGGTATGGTGGGACATAGAGAACTGCCACGTCCCTAAAAACTGTGACCCTCACGCGATCGCGCAGAACATTAGTTCAGCGCTGGCTAAGATGAACTACTGTGGGCCCGTTTCCATCTCCGCCTACGGCGACACTAATCGGATCCCTTCTTCTGTGCAGCAGGCGCTTTCGAGCACTGGCATCGCACTTAATCATGTTCCCGCGGGTAACCTAATCAAAATCTCTAACTTCTTGTGTATCTTAATCATAATAGTAAATCGAGATTGAATCGTTGTTTCTTATTGACTGAATTGTACAATGATTGAGAGGCGTTACTGTAATCTTAATAAAAATTTAGGTTTCTTTCTAATAATATTGAAAACTGGTTTACTATGCTGATCCTCTGATCTAGGCTTTTAACTTGTTGTCTTGATCTTGAAACTAAGGGCTAAGATGTTTTGGTAAAAAGGTTGTTGACTAGTTTAGGTTTATACTTGAACAGGTGTGAAAGATGCGAGTGATAAAAAGATTCTAGTTGATATGTTGTTTTGGGCGGTAGATAATCCTGCTCCTGCGAATTATCTGTTGATTTCTGGTGATAGAGATTTTTCTAATGCGCTTCATCAGTTACGAATGAGGAGATATAATATTCTTTTGGCGCAGCCTATGAAGGCATCTGCACCCCTCGTTGCTGCGGCCAAGAGTGTATGGCTTTGGATGAGTCTTTCGGCTGGTGGTCCGCCTCTTTCGAGTGGTGAGTCAACTAAACTCGCTAATGGTCAGAATAGTTTTAACTCTGAAATGTCATATAATCCAATTCCTGAAATGGTTCAGTATAGTCAACCGATGATTTCTAGTTCTGAAAATGTTACCTTGGGGCAAAATGTATCTAATGCTGGAAGGAATGGTGATAACAAATACAAAGGGAAATATATAAGGAAAACCACATATCAGCCAAGCATCTCAAGGGCCTCTAGTGCGCCAACAAATGCCATTCAAGAAAATATGAACAATGGTTATTCTTACCAGCCAGAGTATGCACAGACAAAGACATTTAAGAAAGCACCACACGAGTTTTTTGGTGGCAATGAGCCAGCTGTTTCTGCAAGCAAGTTTACTCCAAACCTTTTTCCTAGCAATCCTGACCCTTCAGGGAGTAACAATAGTAATTTCATGGGTGTTCCTCAGAATCCTCCTCTTCCTTCAATGAGGCCAATTAATCTTCCTCTGCGACCAGCTTTTGCACAAGATAATTTGCTACCCCCGAATTCACAAAATCATGGTTTCCGCCCAATACCTCCTAGAGTGGAGGGGCCTAGATTTCCGGCCCCATTCTCAAATATGCCTGATGTTGGCAAGTTAAATATCTCTGAACACTCCCCTTATCCTCAAAATCCTAATAATTTTCCTCATCGAATTGGAGAAAAGTTTAAAACAAGCTCTATCGAGTCAATGCCTAATCAAACTGGCCTAAATGCACCACAAAGAAGCCATTTCCACACTGGTCAAGCAATTCAGCATGATACTTGCAGTAACAGGTATCCACGAGGTCCTGAATTTCTGCCCCCATCATCCTCAGCAATTTCTAGTTCTAGCAATGGCGTTTGGGGAGCTGAAGGACATTCACCACCTTCTGAATATGTGCAAGGTCTTATTGGTGTTATCTTACTTGCATTAAACACACTCAAAAATGAAAAAATTATGCCTACTGAAGCCAACATTACTGATTGCATTCGTTTTGGAGATCCAAAACACCGCAATACTAATGTAAGGAAGGCTTTGGATAGTGCCATTGAGCAGCATATGGTATTGAAGCAAAGTTTAGGAGCAGTGCAGTTGTATGTTGGTAGAAATGAGAAACTGTGGAAATGTGTCAACCCAATTGGGGGGAATCCTAATCAATACCCAAAGACAATGTGGGATGGAATACAAAAGTTCTTGTCATCCCCTGCCGGACGGTCAGCAATGGCGGCTTCTCAATGCAGGTAATGATGCTTGATCTACTCGTCACTGTCTTTCACCTGTTTCTCTTTCCTAGTTGTTGCTAGGTTTTACTGGTGTATTCCCTTAGCTATAGTTTGTTATTTACATTGCAGATATGAAGCGGCTTTGGCTTTAAGAAAAGGATGCTTGGAAGAAATTGCACTAGGTGATGTTCTCCAAATCTTGAATATGATAATTGCTATGAAGAAATGGATTATACATCATCAGTCAGGATGGCAGCCAATTACACTAACCCTTCCAGAGACTAGAACAGAAATAGGCACTGAAACTGCTGCTTGACCTTGTCAAGAGTGGTTTTGGTACTCAAAAGTGATCCAATGGTGGAGGAAGATCATAAGTGTGTTTAGGGAATTGGGAGTAAGAAACAAGGGTCACTTTGGGAAAAAAAAATAAAAAGAAATACAATCCTCAAGTATCAATAGAAGTAAGGGCAGACTGTGATTTTGGGATAACTACAAAAGTAAGGATAGGTTTCTTTTTGTTATGTTATGTTTTTCTTTTCTTTATTTTTCCTTTTTAGTATTGGCCGGGAGACTAAAATTGCAGAGCTGCAGAAGGGGAAAAAGATTTAAGATAAGTCTGGAATTAGACTAGTAATTTTCAGGAGTAGGAGCAGTGTTAAGTAACAAGTTTGTTCTCTGCAATCTTGAGCCTGAAGATTTTTTGTAGCTGTGCTTATTTGGGTTTGGTAAATTATAAGCAATCCCTGATACGTTTGGTTGTTGCTGGTATTACTTAATTAGCTATAAGCTAAACGGCTTTCTTCTCTCCTGCACAATAGGCTTAGAATTTTACTGCTTGGTATAGTGTCTTTTTGTTTCAGCAGTTGATTCCATCATACTCTTATGAAAATCCTTTGAAGATATACCGAGGCTTCCAGATATTGTTGGAGAGATTCTTGGTCAGTTGCTGCATAAGGACGCGTAATATTGATAGATATGGTAAAAAGCAAAGAGGTGAAGATTGACATTATTGGTCAAGGATTGGAAATCTAGACTCAGCATGGAAGTATGATCATGGAGCCTTATTCCTGGCAATACAATGTAAGTACACTAAACATTTACGGGCAATGAACTGCATGGCATTAACTATCGATTAAGTAAATGTTATTGAACCTTGTGTTGTTTACTATGGAAATGACTGTACCTCTTAATTCCATTTAAGTACATACTTGAAAATATTTTATATTGAAGTTAAACTTGGCTTTAGTAACTATTTGCATTTGGGGAGATACTGATGTTTGATCATGTAATTTCTTGGTCAAATCTAGCTAATTTGTTTTGGCCTCCGATGATCGGAATTACCTTTGTGGGAGATTGTCATTACTTGAACTAGATTCTTAGGTCCTTGGAATGTTTTGTCACTTTCTTTTTAAGTAGGGGCCTTTGGAGTCTGAATTTTTCGATCACTTTTATTTTCGACTTTGAAAATAAAAAATTATCATAGGTTGCCTTCTAAATATAATGTAAAAAGGTCAAACTATACAAAAGATCCTTGTATAATTGATGCTTAAACTATAGTACAAATTCCGTAAAAGTATAGATTGCATTTTGTCCCTTTTACTAAAAAACTAGGCAAATTAGTTTTTTCTGTTAAAAATTTCTTTCATTTTATTATTAAAAACTAGTGTTATTGATAGAATAATCAAATAGTTACATATGTGGTGCCAGTGTACCTCGTTCTAGTGTATGGGGGTCAATTTTTAACAGTAAAAATTGATGAAAATTTTAATAGGATTAGTTTGCCTTTTGATCAATATAATGATTAATTTACTCATTTTTTGAGTGGAGGAGATAAAAATGCAATTTGATTCCTAGTATAAGGATCTTCATGGTACTTTTTCTCATTTCGGTATTTCTAAAGATTTATTTTTTTGAGCAAAAGTGATCTGTAAACTATGAAATTTATTTTAAGTTACCCAAATGATATCAATCAATAAGAAGTAACATATGGCATAATTTTATAGCATGTTGTACACTATTTTTGGTAAAATGGGACAAGTTGATAGTTTAAAGACCACTAAATAAAAAAAATTTAAGGACCAATTTGATATTTAGGGTATAGCTTGGCAGTCAATTTGCTAATAAAGCTTGTCCTATAATAGAGCTTGAAATTAATAATTTTTGTTATTTCCATCAAGTAACTTGGATTATTTTTTTTTAATATATTATGAGTTACATACGCTTTGACAAATTTTTTAAGCGAATGATTTGTGGCTTGCATTTTGGGATTCTTTGCACTTTTTTTTTTCACATTTGAGAAAAAGCGAAAAAGGAAAACTGTACAAAATTTATCTAATTGTTAAAAAAAATGCCAAGAGTATAAATTATGTTGAAATAAAGAAGAAAACATGTTTTGAAAATTAAAAGTACTAAAAATTATGTCATAGTAGAGTCACCAAAATTTGTCAAAACAACATAAAACATAGACTTCATATACAAATTGGCCGTGAAAAAAGGTTGTAGAGTGTTCTTTGTGGAATTATAGTATATTGAATTTGCAAATATAGATTTTAAAATTATTATAGTTTAATAATTTAATTAAATTATTATATCATGTTTTTTACAAGAAGTTATAATAAAAAATAAATTAAGTTAAAGATAAAAAAAGCGTATTAAAACTTGATTTTAAATATTAAAATATAGTATAAGCTAGACCAGAAGCACCAAAACAAATAAATATACCAAAATTTTTACTTAATTTAAACTACTTAATATCAATTAATGAAATTTAAATTAATTAATATCAATTTAAAACTAGAACGAGCCTTGTCAAGGGTCAAATTTATTTGTTTTAAAAAGATATTTTTAATGCTTCAATTTGATTCTCAATATTTTATACCTTTCTTGATTAAAATAAGCTTTTTTATTATTATTTGACATTATTTAATAAAATTTCAAAAAAGAAAAACTCTAGTATAGTATTTTTTCAAAAATATTTTTTATATAAAAATTTTAAGTTACTTTAAATAATTTTTTACACCATAAAAAATTAAAATTAATTATAAATCAAATATGAATTTGGTTTGATCCATGTAATTTCACTTTTTTAACTTATATTTCAAAAACACTGCAATTCAGATCGATTTCAATCTTTTCTCAGCCTTACGACTAGTACCAGAAATGTGCCGACTTCGACTACCATGCTCAACACTACTCCACAATGTGCTCTAGACGTAGAACGCGCTGCTTAACGACTTGCTTTTCCATGGAACCAAGCACCGTAACACACCGCACAACCGCCACGATGTACATTGTCGCCAAAAACCAGATGCATGGATGCATGAACTTAAGACATTGGCTTAGAAAAAATTTTGCATGCCAACATTTGCACAGTTTAAGATAAGGTAGGATTCAAACCTGTGTCAATACTTGATAGCTCATTCAATAAAGACTAGGGCTCACATTGGTTGAAGCTTTTGCATTGATTTCACGATAAAAACAGCACAATTTCCGGCTCAGAAACTTGGTCCACTAAGGGGAGGAATGGATTGCGAGGACGTTTCGCTTTTTCCTTTCTACAAGTCCTGAGAAGATGGAAAATACAGACTATTTAGATCCTAAATATATGTAATATTCAGCCAAAAAGTGGATCTTCTCATCATCCGGATGGTTACCTGGTAGGATTTAATCACCCTAGTTAAATGGTTCCTAGAACAATTAAGACCATAAGGAATCTGAATCAAAACATGATTTCTTCTTCTCCCACAAGCCTTTCGTACCTCCGTTCATATGTAAGAACATGTAGCTAAAGAAAGACAATGTCTAAATAGAAAAACAGTGAAAGAAAATATAGTTGCTAATACTTTCGGAACAAGAAATCACCTGAAATGAACCTTCTCCCTCAGTACCTGTGACAATCATAACATGGAATTTCAAGAGCATGAAAAAAATAAACGTTATTGTCATGTTTTCACTCAACTAATGTAAATATAATTATATGAGGTTTCCAATGGGGCTAGCAAACTCTTCAACAATACAAGGCTTCCAAGTAGGAGTAAGGATAAAAAGATAGTCCTAGAAAAGGTCAGTGAAAAGAAAAAGGGTGAAAAATGCTAAAATAATCACCAAGAAGAGAATTTTTATCATTGGCATAACACCAAAAACTGCCAACCCATCAAGAGCTAAGAGATGAAAAAGGAGTGTTGTGAGGATGCAAAGAAGAGGGTATATAATACCAATTATGACCGATTGATGCAGGCACTATGCACTCACCTACTAGAGCGAATTTAGGATAACAGATGACCAACCTATAAAATGTAAATGAAAAGAAAGAGCTGCAATGTTTAAAGAGAATGCTGCAAGATCAAGAAGAGCAATTATCATCATTAAGATAACAGGAGTTTTAATAAAGTAAATTGGAAAATGCCAGACAATCATGTACTAAGAGAGAAAAATAAAATTGGCAACCATAACAGTGTTAAGGAGGCTGTATAAGGTAGACGGTACCGATTGTGGGGATTGATGCAGACAGATGAGCTGACCTACTAAAGAATTGGCATCAAAAGAAAAGTAAATTTGAAATAATGTTGATGAAATATTAATACTTCCGAAATGATATATGGCACAACAAATTACAATATAAGAATCTGTCTTTTGACAACGCCAAATTACTTTTCGTTCTATTAATATCCAGTTACTGGAAATAGATATCTCATGGCTTACTCCAAGTTTTGATGAGCCATATTGAAGATAAACTAATCCGTCAAATCATCATCAAGAAAATCAAGACCATCATCATCGGTAGTAACACCTCCAGCAGAAGGGATAACATCCAAAGGTTCAATAAAACCAGCTATTGTGACCATTTCTGCAGGTCTCTTTTCTTCACTCTCATGTTCATCCATATCATCTCCGCAAAATTGTTCCACCTCAGTATAGATGATCTCCTAAATCAGGAAAATTTATGCAAGATAGCATTAAAAATTGGCAATTATTCTATTTCTCCAGACTCTAAGTTAAATAAAAACAATTTAAATGGAAATAAAAGGTACCTCATCTTCATGCATGGCTAACTTCTCTGTCTCCACAAGCCAGTCATCTAATACACTTTCTAACATGGCACTGTCAAAGGAAACCAACTCATCCGGCTTTCTTCCTAGTTGGCGTTCTCTCAGTCTCAAGTTGTAGTGAACATAGGTCTGGTCATTCAATCTCTTCCGAGACAAACAGTTGTGTCTTTTGATGTGAACCTGATCAAAAGCACTCCAGTTATGCTCACACCCGATTGATGAACATGTCTGGCTCAGTATGCGTATGGCAATTCGTTGCAGCTCTAAGCAACTTATCCCATGTTGTTGCCACCATGAGGCTAATGATGAAACAACAATTAGCACAAATTTCAATCAACATGAATTTTGAACAGAAATATGAAAAGAAAAAAAATTGAATTTATCGAATACAAGTTCTTGAACAAACAGGTTTGTCCATAAAGCCCTGATTGAATCACCTGGATCAAGTTCGCTTCTAGTACTTATGGCCAGATCAGTTCCAAAATCATCTTTTGCCGACACAAAATCAGGTATCTGATAAATGAAAAGCAGGAGAGATAAAAATCCATAGTCAGAAAAGTGGGCCAGTTGGCCACTTTCACAGCAAACAGTGTAGCCCCGTGGATAATGTGATCTTGGAAAACACAGGAAGCAACCAAATGGCTTGGAATAAGTCATCAGTTATCATATTATATGTAAAATCTAGCATAAATAAGAAACCATTACCTGCATGGATGCAGCAATCTTTTTCCCATTGTCTGCCTCCAACCGAACAATACACTCATTTAGACCACGAATTACTTCAGGATTCTTCAGTAACACAAAGAAAAAGTTGAAATTAAGCACGGGAGAAATACGCAATCAGGAAGATAAGGGTCAAGTCGCTGTATATATAGTTTAGTACCATCAAAAAATCTGGGCGATAACGATAGGATGGATTGAGAAAGTATGCAGCAACATAAAGAGGATGATGGAACAATGAACTCCAATTATTTTCAATCACACTCCAGAAAGGTCCATATTTACGAACATCATCACCATGAATGGCTTTAATTGCAAGCTTTGTTCTACAGATGTCATTATATATAAACGGCATTGATCGGATTTTGTCACTACCTATCCTTTGAAGAACTTCAGCGACTGGTTCAAAGGATTTCTTCACATACTGCATTTTCTTCCAAAATGAGACATTTAAGACAATTTTTTCAACCTCTTTTCCTTCATCTGATTTGGAAAAGCGGGATGAAAGCCATCTATTCGATTGGAACATTCTCTTAAGACCAACCCTCTGGTCCAACAAACTCTGTAAAGTGAAAAAGTTAGTGCCAAATTTTGTAACAGCAGGCTGAAGAAGTTCCTGTCCCTTGGTAAATTCTTTCTTCATAAAATTCAACAACCAGGTGTTGTTATAAATAAACCTTGTCACTTTTTTTGCTTTATCTACGCATTCTCCCACCCATTTTATATTCACAAAATCCTCAAGCATTCTATCAATACAATAGATGGCACAAGGTGTCCAAAATAAATTTCTCCTTTTCTCTTCAAGCATCTTTCCAGCATTCCTGAAGCTCAAAGTGTTCCTAGTAATCACCTGCACCAATGGGAGCAGCTCAGAAGAGTGCACACGCATACAGATCTAAAAGTAAATTTCACAGAGAAATAAAAGTATAGATATATAACCTGGACTACATATTCCTCGCCAACCTCGTCCACTGCTTTGTCTAACAACTTGAAGAGATGAACTGCATCTTCTATGATATCAGTTGCATCAACAGAAGAGAGAAAATAAACACCCCGAGGGCAAGAGACCAAAAAGTTTATCAGCATCCTCCCCTGTGCATCGTTCCAACTGTCAGCCATAACAGAACAACCAGTGATCGCCCAAGATGTCTTAAGCTCCACTAAGTACTCCTTAATATTAGCAATTTCCTCCTGAAGGAGACGACCAGATATCAGTCTACTCGAAGGACCTTGCAAACCTTGCCCATACTGACCAACCAGTTCCAGCATTTTATGGAAATATGGAGAGTTAGCTGCATTAGAAGGGACTCCTGCATGGTAAAAGAATTTGCAGATGGCAGATATTACTTCTCTGTGAGTTTTCTTCTCAAAGCCTGTTCTAGCCCTTGGTTGTTTGTAGTGTGCTGATGTCTGGCTTTTCAGCGACTTCAAAAATACTGAATCCAGTCTTGATTTTTTGAGTAGTGGTTCAGCACCATTAACACTACTACCAGGAGATCTACCTCTGACATTATTTCTAATATCATTGTCAGAAACTTTATCATCTATAGCCAATATATCCTTGCTTATGCATTGCAAATACCCCTCCTCCTCTCCACCTTCATCCTCATTATCTGAGTGCATGTAGAACGTGGATATCTCCTTGGTATCAGGTTTCCGATGCCTTCTGCCAGTTCGGTGCCATTTCATGTTTTCTTTGATTTTTAGATATACCTCTTCAGGTGCCTTCTCGCAGTAGGCAACTTCTCCAGGGATCCTAGCAAGATGTTGCTTAAACCGATTGATGCCCCCACTTATTATTTTTTCACAATAGTTGCATTTTACTCTTCTCTTCTTCTCATCTTGAGCAACACAATGCTCCCATCCTGGGTCTACATATCCTAATGACCGAAGAGGGGTAAACTTGATAACCAAGTTCTTGTCACCCATCACTTTCTTGCCTTTGTGTTTATAACTTGCGGAAGCATCTTCTCCATCACTGTACTCATTAGATTGGATACTTAGAGCAGCTTGTTCATAATCTAATTGCCTCCGTTTTCTACCAGAACGACATCCTTCCAGATTTTTTCTCATATTCAAGCATACTTCTTCAGGAACCTTTTCACAATGAGTAACTTCACCAGACAATCTGGCTAAATGTTGCTTCAATCTAAATATCCCACCACTGACTACTTTCCCGCAGTAGTTGCATTTAACCTTCTTCTTCCTTTCATCTTGAGCAGTTCCATGCTCCCACCCAGGATCAACATATCCTATGGAACGAAGTGGGGCCATCTCTTCAACCATTCGTTCAGTAGCACAAGAGCAGAAACTTCATATCACAAGGCTGTTCATGATTTGAAATAAATAAAAGTCAACAGAAATTTATAAATCAATACACTAGAATTAAATTTCAACCATAAAGTGAATTTTCCATTTCAGAACACAGGAAATCTGTTTCGAACTGCAAATCACCTGTTGCATATCCCTCAAAGGTAGAGCTTGCTTACTTTATTCCTCAAAACATTGCATGAGTCCTATAAAGCAAGCTTGAGCTAATTATCAAAACTTAACAGGTGAGTTGGTTAAACAAGTTATTACGTTCCCTGATAAACACCAATATAATGATCAAAGTCATTTTGACAGCCAGAGGAGACAATATAAAATGGAAAGAAAGCATAACCTACTGCTTCCTAAGTTCAGACAACAAGTTATTAAGTCCTCATAAACATATGCTACCCTTGGAGAACGTTAAACAAGAGCTCTGTTCCCATATGAGACTGTATAGCCTACTAGAGAGTTTACAAACCAGGATTTCTTAGAAAACTCTTAAAAATTTTCTCAGAAGCATATAAGTAGAATGATTAGTTAATTACCAGACTCTAGGCAAGTGTAAACTTGTGCAATTTGAATAAAATGAAAATCTATGGGTCAGATTTCTTACAAGCATAAATGCAATTGAAATTCTTTATCAAAATGCAAAATAAATTATTAAAACATTCATACTATTATCTTATATAGATTAAAATACTCACACTAACATATCTAATCATTCACCAGAACATATCGTTACAAATCCTTCCTTGGACCATGGATTTAACCGAAACAATGTGCAAATCTCTAAGCTATGTAGCTCCCTCTATGAACTTAAATGGTAACAAAAGGTCACAAGAAAGCTTTTTGAGGTAGTAGATTCTAGATACAGTAGAATTACTAATGTTCACTAAACTGTTAAAAAAGCCCTCAAATCACCCTAACATCGTCCAAACCTTGCTTTCTCCAAATCTACTTCTAAATTCTTAACCTATCTCCAACATGCTCCAACTGTTCCTTTTCATTTATCTACAAAGCATGTCGATAAATAAGCTAAAACCAATATTACAACAACCAGATTTTCCAAACCAAATAACAATATTCAAAGTCATGACCAACGAATTTGTGAACTACAATCCAAGCATTTTAAGGAAAAAAAAAGAAGGAAGATAAAATGTTTAAAGGCATATCACTGCTCACCAACTTGAACTTAGACTCCGCCAAAGGCTTTTGCTGAACTGGAAACAAGTCAAGATGCAACTCCCATACTTTCTTTCTATAAGCAACTTCAATCTAATCGAATCAAAACAAAAAATCGAGGGAATTTGTTAGTGTAACTGATTGAAAGCAAGCAATTAGAGCTACAAACTACAAAAGAAAAGCAACTCAAATTCATAAATTTCAATCCAAGTCAACAACAACAACAATAAAAAGGAGGTTACAAAACCCTAAAATCAAGATTTAAGAACAAAACAAAAGAGGGGAAAAGGAATGAAAATAAAAAATTAAAAAAATAATAAAAAAAACCTGAGTAGGGCAACGATTAGAGGGGAAACTTAGCAAGAGTCTGGCTTCATCACCCTGCATTTCTGTGAATTAGAGGGGCTGAGTCGCCTCATGTTTTTAGCTTATGGTTTTTTTATGTTTTTTAAGGTTTTTTTTAAATATATTTTTAATTTTTTTGCTGGTAATATTTGGGAAAGTAATTGGGTGTGAAACGCTCGGATATTTTACAGGTGTTGAATAGCTAATCGACGATCATCAAGATTCTCTGATCATTGATCAGATCGAAATTCCAAACCCTTATATCGCTATCATGCGTTGTCTTTATATTAAATAAGAAGATCATTAGTTTCATTTTTAAACTTTATATAAGTAATTCTTCAAACCAAAAAAAAAAACCTTTATATAAGTAAAATTAATAATTATACTAGTATTCATCTAGTTATTAGTAAATTTATTTTTTTGTCAAATAACTATAAAAAATTACAAAATGATTACTCAAATATAGATCTGTTCATTGGTCGGGCTACCCGTCCAGGTCAAAAGGCTCGCCCGAATTTTAAGAGTGTTTAGATAAAAATATTAGGCTCGAAAAATGAGTTTGGGCAAAAAAATTAGACCCATTTAAAATATAGGCTAGGCTCGGGCCTAAACATTCAAAGCCTAAGTTTGGCCTAGTCCAACCCGTTTTTAAGTTTAGAATACTTTATTATGTTATTTTTATACATTATATAATTTAAAACACATTAAAAAAACCTATACAAAATATATAATACTACCTTAATGTAAACATTAAAATAATATTATAAAAAAGTTCAATAAATAAAAAATGTATAAAATTATTAAATATTAAAATAATAAAATATAAATATTTAAAAATTAAAAATAATATGAGCGGGCTTAAAATGAGTTTGTGTTAGTCTTTTGCAAATATGAGCGGGTTTGGACAAAATTTTAATCTCATATTTCGTGTCGGGCCAGGCTTGGGCAAACATAAAATATGTTAATATCATGCTTAGGCCCGGCCCGACTCGACCCATGAACACCTCTACTCAAATATTAGTAAATTTCTTTTTTAATCACACTACTATGAAAAGTTACAAAATAGTCACTCAACTTTTCAATTTCGTCTTTTTTGGTCACCCAACTATGTTGCATTTTTGGGTGTTTTCATTTTTACATTAGCAAACTTTTATGAAAAGAACAAAATTAAATAGTTGAGTGATTATTTTATAGTTTTTCATAATTAGATGATCAAAAAAGAAATTCACTAATAGTTAGATGACTATTTGTGTAATTTACCCTTAATAAAAAACATATATACCCCTTGGCATGGAACAATTTATTATGCATCATTAAATTATCTATACTATTAATAAAAATATTTTCCTGAGTTAGTGTCACAAGTTAATCGAGCACTAACTCGGTTTAGGAAAAATACAAAAATATCATTTTGTATTTAAAATAAATTATATTATTTGATTATACTTCAATCCTTTTAACTTTAAAAAAACAATAAAAAAGTATAAAAATCATGGATTTAAACTTATGCCAATTACATCAGAAAAACATTAAATTTACAACTCAACAAAAGCTTTATTTTTACTTATTTATACATTTTAATTTTATTATGCGCATTTTATTACATTCATCAATTGTTTAGATCTATGTTCTAAACAAGTGGTTTTCACATAAATACGTGTATGATGGAGTTTATAATATAAATAATTATTGTTGATTTTTAAAATTTAAATACAATTTATATTTTAATGAGTATAGAAAATGTAATGTGAATATATTTGTTAGGAGAAGGTTCCACTTACACCGATTCATATTCTTTTTGTATTATTAATATTTTAATAAACCAACTGCCATGTTTCATATTTCATTAATATAGGTAATGAATGTCAAATTTGATTTAAATTAAAAATTCTTAACTATTTACTTTATGTAAAAAAATTTCAGTTTTGTATTTATACTATTTTTTATTATTTTAGCTCTTGTACTTTGTTGTTATTATCAGTTTGATCCCTATACTTTAATCCTGTAATCTCCATTACCCCAACCCAAATTTCTATTAGAAAAATTAAACTAATCAATAATGGCATATTGCCACGTGTAAAAAGCTTAATTTTCACTTAAAATTTTTAAAAATATGAAAAAAAACTAAAAAATATTAAAATTCCCCAAAAATCATAAAATTACCCAAAAATCATAAAATTAAAAAAACCCAAAAATATTAAAACTTAGAAAATTATCAGAAAAACTAAAAAAATATTAATCTATCTTTGAAAATTATAAAATTTTTAAAAAAAAATTATAAGTATGCAAATTTTCAAAAATTTTAAAAAATCCATAAAAATTTAGAAAAATATTTGTTATGAATTTTGGGGGTTCTTTCAGAATATTTTAGAATTTTATGATATTTTTATTTAAAAAACTCAAAATTCATTTCAAAAATGAAAAAAATTCCTATAAATGCAAAAAAAAAAAAACCCATAAATTTCTTAAAAGTTTTCATAAAATTATAAAATTTTATAAAAACCTAAAATTCTGAGCAAACGCATTTTTAAAATTTTCTCAAAGTTTTTATAATTATAAAAATAATTTTATTTATAAAATTCAAAAATAAATTATGATTTTTAAAATTTTGTATAATTTTATAAGTTTTAATTTTTGGGGATTTTTTTAATTTTATTGATTTTTAAGTAATTTTTAATTTTTTTGACGCATGGTAGCGTATTATTGGTTGGTTTAATTTTTTTAAACGAAAAATTGAATTGGGGTAACGGACTATACATAATGAAAGTATAGGAGCCAAATGTATAAAAAAAATATAGGTACCAAAGTAATAATTCGAGTATAGTATAGGGTCCAATAGAGGTATTAATTTTATAACTTCTAATATTTTTCAGGATGTTTTTGGATTTAATATTTTTTTTAATTTTTAAGTATTTTTTAAAATTTTTTTATAACGAGCTATACAACATGAAAGTACAATGGTTAAATTGATAAAAAAAAATAGTACAAGTATCATAGTGATAATTTAGCTATAGCATAGGTACCAAAATAATAGAGTTATTGGATCGGTTTGAAAATTTACTTGCATGGCAAGTATAATTATATCAATAAATTTAACAGTTATATCGTTAAAATATTTATTATATAGATCATGCATGTCAAATTTAACATAAATTAAGATTTTTTAACTATTCGCTTTACGTAAAAACTTTCAAACTGATCAATAAATATGAATATACAGTATTTTAGATCAGTATGATAAATATATCGAATCAAATTGAAAATTTAAAAGCATGAAAAATATAATTATATTGATAAATTATAACGGTTGAATCGTTAAAATATTAATTGTATAAAAAATATAAAAGATCGTAAATACACTAATATAAGTAGATCTCTTTAAGAATAATATAAACATAACATGTATATACAAATAAGGGATCTTAAATATACTTCAAATGAATTAAATTAAATTAGCAAGATAAATAATATAAACATAACTTAAAATCTACACCTAACAATTTATAAACACCTAAATCTTTCAAAAGAAAATTATAAACAACTAATAATATACAAATTTGAATGTATTATATAAAAGAAAATCTACTCACTTTTATATATTGATTGAATAAACAAAGAAAAACTCAGTGAACAATAGAAGAAAATAAAAAACCTAACAAAATTAAAACAACAAACATAAAATCAACTTTACTATTGTTAGACCGAATCCGAAATTAGGGGATAGACAAAGCTGATAGGCCATCTTTAAAAGATCTATGTTCAATACCCAATATTTAATATATCCCTAGACCACAATTTAGCTACTTCCAAGTCAACCCTACTCAATTCAAAAGTCAACATTATATTATACTAGGGACATCTTTCATTGGTATAGATTCCTAAATCAAACATATATTTTATTCAAAACTTTAAAGGTCTTTTTTCTTTTTTTAATTGATATAGATCAAATCTCAATCCATATAGTTGTTTAATATTTTTCTTTGGAATTAATTTAGTATTTTAAAATTATGATTTCAAATTTTAAAATATTTTAATTAAATATTTAAAATATTAATATTATATCAATTGTATCATTCTATAAACTTTATCTTATTCGTATTTTGAATACCCATATAACCATTGAAGATTGATGAAGTGACTAATTCCTGGAAATTAAGGAGTGTTGAGAACAAAGAAATTGTTGGAGTTTACTTTTTTATCTAGTACGAACACACTTGATGGTAAGAAAAGATCTTTTGCAAGAGGGTTGGCTAGAGAATTCTTGTAAAAATATTAGCCCCGCTCAATTCATAATGACAATATTTTAATTTGTTTTTTAATTTCATGGATTATTCTCATTATGCATATAAAGGTTGAGCTGTATGAGGTGAAAATCTCATGTACAATTTTGAAACGAGTCATTACTTTGAGCATGAAATGGAAGCTCAAATCAGTTTTAAAAATCGTTTAAAGCATGCTATCAAACTATAAGCATGTGGGTACATATTACATGAGCAGATTAAATTAGATGTGTTAAAGAAGAAATAATCTTTAAATTCTATTGATATTTTTTTTAACAGGTTAGATTTAAATTATTATTCAAGTATTTTAAATGTCTTCGAATAAAATTTGACTTGGGGTATAGCACTTAAATCGAAGACTAAGCTAGCAAAAAGTTCTAAGGATTTAATTAGGATTTTTTGAAAGCTAGATTAAAAATAAGATAATAATTTAAGATATTTGATGAAATTAACTTTAAGAAAAATAATAATGAAGAAATTCACTCATATTCTTCAAAAATAATCTAGGTTTGAATCATAATTATGACATTAATCATTGGAGAAAGGGTTCCTTTCCCAAGAATCTCACAAACTATATATATATAATTGTTAAATCTTGCCATGGAGGATAAGCATCTCCATTTATATAGTTCAAAGATCAATAGGCTTCCACATGTATTCAATAAGACAACTTTGTGTAGATTGCTTTTTAGTTCTGTATCATTTATTGAGGGGTTTTACATTCAATAAGTTTGGTATTGTAATTTTTTATTGGGATTTTGTTTTTCAATTTGATAAGAGACTAGATGAGTTTACAGGATAAGAACATTTTGTAATGTTTGAACAAGTAAAACCGTGACAAATCA
This sequence comes from Gossypium stocksii, assembly GCA_020496765.1. Classification (NCBI taxonomy): domain Eukaryota; kingdom Viridiplantae; phylum Streptophyta; class Magnoliopsida; order Malvales; family Malvaceae; genus Gossypium; species Gossypium stocksii. The sequence continues at coordinate 87,182,658 of CM035627.1, read as the reverse complement.
AAGGGTTTGTGCATGATTTGACTTGACTCTACTGATTGTGGCAATATTTGACTAATTGATGTAACCCTTGGCTTGTGAATTTGTAGGGCTCTCAATACAGTGGAGGCAACTTGAACCACCAACATGTAGTTTAAGTGGTACCATGTTTAAGTCGTCTCATGCTTACTTCAGAAAGCATTGAAATATCAAAATGATCGAGATATGCTAAACAATATCATGTTATCCCTCGTTAAAAGTATTATGGAGGCCTTTTGTAGTAAGAGTTGGATTGTATTTTGTCCTTTCTATTGAAAAAATGGATAAATTAGTCTCTACACATTAGATCAAAGAGTAAATTAATCAATTCTATTAAAAATTTCATCTATTTGTTTCTTTAAAAATTGGTGTGACAACAGAATAACTAGAAAGTGTCACATGATGTGCCATGTGTAACGTCCAAGGACCAAACTTTAACAATAAAAATTGATGAAATTTTTAACAAAATGATCAATTTGCTCTTTGATCTAACATATAGAGACTTATTTACCATTTTTAGTACAAAAGCAAAATATAATCTAGCTTATAATACAAAGGCCTCCATAGTACTTTTATTGTTATCCTTCTTTATCATCCATCCATGGATTTTAACTTTGAGATCATGTGATGCAATGATAGAATTTGGATCGTCTTTTTGTTAACACCCTTGTTTTCCAACAGGAAATTGAAGCAATTGCAACCTTAAGCTCTGCTCAAACGACCTTTACTTAGCGGTCGTCATGTCTTCCCAGTTGCAGATTATTAATATTTTTCCATTAAACATCATGAAATAGTCAAGATCTTATGCGGTACTCCATTGTTCTCCTGCAACTTGGACCTACAAAATAATCCTAAAATCTCATTGGTGATGCGTATGTCAACAGAGAGAAACGAAGGCCATGACATCTTGTGCAGACTTGGTTACAATTGACATTTGCTTTGTCCCTACCAAATTTGTAGCACAAAAGAAACCTATTCAAAGTATCGGACAGACTTCAATTATTACAAGTGTGCAACTTATATATTCTTTGTAAAAGCTGCAACATTGCTTTCAGAGCATATTTGCATAATTGCATCCCATGGCTCGCTACAAGCCTACAACTACCAATGGGACTGGTATTCATAAGGAATTTATCTCGTCCAAGTCTTGGTTTGAGAAGCTTGTGATCGTGAATTTGACAAGTTGTTTATCAATGGTATGTTCCGAACCGTTTTGGACCAATGGTTCGATAGCTTAGCTATTGATTAATTTCAGAGAACGTGAAGTTTCGAAGATAAAATAAGGGTGTTTGTCGACTGACCCGATGGAATAACTAGACTTGATATTATTAAATGTTGAGTTGACGCTTGTTATCAATATTTCATTAGAGTAGGTCTCGTCACCCTTTTTAATTTCAACCACAATTTCCTATCTCATCAAAAATAAAAATTGAGTTGTTATTTACATGAATCATACGCAAAGTTCTATTAAGATCATGTGAATTATGTTAGTGTATATCAAAAAAACTATCATGTTTTTTTAAGTGGCCATTCATGACAAAATAGATGCCTGCTACGTGTCAAAATCTAAGGTTAAAATATGTTCACTCTCACCTATAAATACTCATATTTGACTTTAAGCCCTAGATCGACTTTCAGATCATAATTGCTCTAGTGAATAACTAAAGAAAAAATAGATAGATAGATGAGAGATAGAAGAGAAATAAACTAATTATAAGAGTCTCTCATAGGTTCACTAATTACTGACTGTTGGCGGGTCTCTTTGTATGTGTTGTCCGAAAAAAGGAGGACTCAATGATTATCGTTCACCGGAACCAGAAGTAAAAATTTTGGTAAATAGGGATCCTGTAAAAACTTCTTTCGAGGAATGGGCTAGGCCGGGCCATTTTCTCTGACTCTCCGCTTTTTTGCTTTATACTTTCTTTTCTTTTTTCTATAACTTCTTTAAACATTTTATCGTCATGTAAACTGTTATTTTTTATGGTCTTCTTCTTTTATCTCTCAACAACTCCAATTTTGAGTTCAATTCTTTGGAAATTTTATAAATTAGTCGCCTTTTGTATCATTCATGGCTATTCGGTCTAAATAACCCACCTAGACTCCTACTTATTTATGTTGTTGAGAAACACTAACTCGGTTTAAAGTAGATATAATAGGGGGATAATCATATAGTTTTAGCTCAAAAAATTATATAAATCAAATCAGATCAATTGATTTAATCGTAAATTTAAGATATCTTTTATTGGTTTTATTTAAACCGACTTAAAATTGATTCTAACTTATTATTTTTAATCGAATTAAAAGAACATATTATAAAATCTCAATTCTATTTGTGATGTTAAAATTTTCTATAATTTATATATAAATAATTACTCATTTATAAATAATAATTTTAATATCCTGTCTCTAACCAGTCAAATTCGTTATATCCACATCTAATGATTTTTTTAATACTTTTATAAGAATAAATAAAAAGCTTGGAAGAGATTTTGTTTATGCGCCAATTGACCGCGAGGTACAATATTACTTTTTTTAGAATAAAAATATTTTTTTATAGAGATTAATTCTTTTAAAGTTTATAGTTATTTCTAGTAATAATATCATTATCAAATTTCAAATTCGAGTTTTTCTCTTAAAATATAATATGTCATGTTATACATTAATGACCACCAATCCAAAACCTGGATAAGTAGATTGTTATATACTAACGATCATCAACCCAAAACTCAAATAAGATTCGGGTCACCTACCCGTGATCCAGATCGGCCGCACTAGATCAATGTGTGCGAGACGTACAATGAGATGACAACTAGGGGAGTTCGCAATATCAACTTGCACGAGTCGAGGGGAGTTCACAGTTCAATTCGAACATACCCAAAGAGTTTGTATGTGGTGGCCTACGAGGTTCATCAGGTGGCCTAAAACGATACACGTCTCCAGCATGCTTGAGGCCTACTCAGAATATTAGTCCTATGAACAGTGAGGTCAAGTCCATAAACAGTGGACTCAAATTATGAACAATGATAATATGTATATATACCCGAAAATTTCCTTTAATGAGACACATGAAAAATTACACAACATGTATTATTATCACAATAGGTACTATTAGAGATGATCATAGGTTGGGCGGCTCGGCTCGGCCCGAAGGCCCACCCGAAAAATGGGAGGGTTCGGGTAAAAATATAGGCCCGAAATATAGGTTTGGGCAAAAAATATGATGCCCGTTTAGAAAACGGGCTGGGCCTCGGGCCAACCTTTTTTGGGCCTGGCCCGGATTGAATTATATAAATATTTATTTTTTTATTTTTTTAACCATATGTAATTTTTAACTTTGTTTTTTTAGTATATTTTTAATTTGTGTATTGTTTTAAGAATTGTTTGTCTCATTTTTATTTTGTTTCTTGTTTTAATATTTGTTTTTATGCTTTTAAATGTATTTAATTTATTATATTTTTAAATTTTTTAATGAAATAAGAAAAAAATAATATGGGCCGGGCCGAGCCAGGCTCAGGCCTAGCATTTTTATTTCGGGCCGGGCCTAGAAAATTTTTAGGCCCATATTTCGGGCCGGGCTGGGCTCGGGCCTAAAAAATGGGCCGAAATTTTTTTCTGGGCCCAGCCTGGCTCAGCCCATGATCACCTCTAGGTACTATATAACTTTTCTCATTTAGACTAACTGGTTGCGCTAACCCTAAATAATTTCATAAATAAAAAATTAAAGTCAAGAAAAAAAAAGTTGGTTTTGAGATGAACATCTTTCGGATTAGTCATGAAAATTTAATTCCAACTGTCGAAACCATTTTTTTGAAAGGGTCGACTTTTTATTTAAAACGAAAATGGGAGTCGCCACCAATCTTTTTTTGTGAAGGTGTGATCGGATTACCTCGTAATCTGATCGCTTTAATAAACGGTTTGATTTACTAAAACAATGGTTTTGGTCTACGAAATTCAGAAAACGGGTTCGGGAGTCGATTACGTACGAGGAAGGGTTAGCACCCTCGTAACGCCTAAAATTGGTACCTAGTTGATTAATTAACATCTTAGTGTCGAAAATTGAAATCTCAAAAAGCGTTTAAATTACGATCCCTCTTTATACTATGTTATTCTTACATGAAAAATCATTTGAATAAATCGAAATATATGTTAGAGGTCTTTTAATCTTGAGGTAACAAAAGAGGTCGTATCCCGTAAGTTAGGACATGACATTTTTAGTTCTCGAAAATAAGCTGACCCTTTATTTTATTTTTAATTAGATCTCATGTAACTTTTTTTATTTTAAAATGATATTCGGTCATCTTGGTTCAACGGGAAAATTAAAACCCCGTAAGTTAGGGTACGATTTCTCGAATCTCCAAGATACGAAATATTGCCTATTTAAAAAAAAAATTCTTTTTTATGAATTTAGGTGAAAGTTGATGAAATATTAAAAAATATACGAGTAGATTATTTGATTATGTTTAAAAAAGAAATTGTTTAACACGTCAAAAGGGTCATACTTAGCCAATAATGATAGTGCAACATTCATTTGAAATAACAATAACATAATATGCATGATAAAATATAACATACATAGCATTAATATTAATGAATCATAGAGTTAATATGCATAAACGATAAAACTTATAATAATGCAAATGATAATATAATAACAATAATAATAACAATAACAATAATAATTGTTAGAATTAAGTGACCCGAATTCTTATTTAAATAAAATACGATGGAAAATAAAATAAAAGTAATATCCAAATAGAATTAGACTTCTTTTATTTTATTTTAGAATAAGGTTTTTTAAATCTTATTAAACTCCATCTATTTTATATTGATTAGGATAATGTGTTTCAATCCTACTAGAATATGGTTTTACAAGCCTATAAATAGACATAGTCTATTCCTCTTGTAATGATTCGAATTCGACATAGTGAATTTTCTTTTCCTCTGCCCGTGGTTTTTTCCCGATAGGGTTTCCACGTAAAATCTGTGTGTTCTTTATTTTTTTATTTTTTGCGATATATTGTCATTACCAATATTATATATTTTCACAAATTGGTATCCGAGCTTTCGGGTTTTTTCATCTCGATCACGGTAATGGCGTCTTTGAAGTATGAAATTTTGCTGTTGGATCGCAACACCAGATTTGCGTTGTGGCAGATTAAGATGCAAGCAGTTATCGCGCAGATGGATCTAGAAGAAGCCCTACTAGGGATAGATAAGATGCTTTCAACATTAACGGATGAAGAGAAGAAGCGTAAGGATCGAAAGGCGTTAACAGAGTTACATCTGTATTTGTCTAACGCAATTTTACAAGATGTGATGAAGGAGAAGACCGCCGCTGGATTATGGAAAAGGCTGGAACAAATATGCATGTCGAAAACTCTAACCAGCAAGCTGCATATGAAGCAACGTCTTTATGCTTATCGTTTGGAGGAAGGTACATCTGTGCATGAACACTTAACTGTGTTTAAAGAAATTCTTTCAAACTTGGAGGCCATGGAGGTTCAGTATGATAAGGAAGATTTAGGGTTGATTCTACTTTGTTCGTTGCCCCCGTCTTATTCAACCTTTAGAGACACGTACAACTGCGAGTCTCTCACAATTGATGAGGTTTATGATTCTTTAACCTCGTATGATAAGATGAAGCATCTTGTGGTTAAAACTGACTCTCATAGTGAGGGTCTCATTGTTCGTGAGAGACAAGATCGGAATGCTGATGATGATCGTGGAAGGACACAAGAACGGAATCCTCGCAGTAAATCTAAGATAGATCGAAGTCTTCAAACAGAGGTAAAACTTGTAACTTCTACAAGAAGAAATGACACATTAAATCTGAGTGCTATAAACTATAGAATAAGATCAACAGGGAGGCTGCAAATCTAAAGGGAAAACAACTAGAAAATTCCGGTGAAGCTGATGTTGTAGAAGACTACAGCGATGGTGAACTTCTAGTTGTTTCAGTCATCAATTCTAAAGTGAGTGAGGAGTGGATCCTTGATTTGGGCTACACCTTCCACATGAGTCCCAATAGAGATTGGTTTACAAATTACGAAATAGTGTCTAAAGGTGTTGTTTTGATAGGAAATAATGCTTCATGTACAATCGCAGGTGTTGGAACGATTAAAGTTAAGATGTTTGATGGATTTTTCAGAACACTTAGTGACATACGACATGTTCCAGAATTGAAAAGAAATTTAATTTCATTAAGTACTCTTAATTCAAAAGGGTACAAAGATACAGCTGAAAGTGGGGTTTTGAAGATTTCTAAAGGTTCTCTCGTTGTGGTGAAAGGGCAAAGAAAGACTGCCAAGTTATATGTTCTGCAAGGTTCTACTATTACTGGTGATGCAGTTGTCGCTTCCTCTTCTTTGTCAGATGATGATATTACTAAAATTTGGCATATGCACCTAGGGCATATGAGTGAGAATGGTATGGCAGAATTGAACAAAAGAGGACTTCTTGATGGGCAAGGAATTTGCAAACTGAAGTTCTATGAGCACTGCGTTTTTGGGAAGCAAAAGAGAGTTCGATTCACTAGAGGAATCCATAACACGAAGGGAACATTGGAGTATATTCATTCTGATCTGTGGGCGCCATCCAGAGTGCCTTCGAGAGGTGGAGCTAATTATATGCTAACTTTTATTGATGATTTTTCCAAAAAAGTTTGGGCGTTCTTCTTGAAGCAGAAAAGCGATGTGTTTTTCATATTTAAGTCTTAGAAAACTATGATTGAAAAACAGACAGGAAAACAAATAAAACACCTCCGCACAGATAATGGCTTAGAGTTTTGTTCTGATGAGTTTAATAAACTGTGCAAGTCAGAAGGGATTGTGAGACACTTGACAGTTCGTCATACTCTACAGCAAAATGGCGTTGTAGAACGAATAAATAGAACGATCATGGAGAAGGTTCGATGTATGTTGTCAAATGCCAACTTACCAAAGTCATTTTGGGCCGAAGCAGCCTCTACTGCATGTTTTTTGATTAACCGATCTCCATCTATTTTCATTGAGAAAAAGACTCCACAAGAGGTATGGTCTAGTAACCTTGCTGACTATTCTAATTTAAAGATTTTTGAGTGTCCTGCGTATGCTCATGTTGATAATGGAAAATTGGAACTGATATCCATTAAATGTGTTTTTCTTGGTTATAAAGCTGGTGTAAAAGGGTATAAGTTATGGTGTCCTGAAAATAGAAAAGTTGTGATTAGCAGAGATGTTGTTTTTGATGAAACTGCTATGCTACCTAACTTATCTCTTAAAGACTCTTCCAATAAAGAAAATCAAAATCAGGTGGAGCATCAGATTAATACAGAATCTACAACAGAGTTGACTTCTCAAGCTAGTACAAAAATTGAGAATAGAGTTATTTCTTCACCATAATACTCTATAGCCAAAAACAGAACTAGAAGAGAAATTAAACCTCCAAAGAAGTATGCCGATGCTGATCTAATTGCTTATGCTTTAAATGTGCCTGAAGATATAGATGCAGACCAAGAGGCCATCTTACTTACAAAAAATCAAATGTTTCATGAGAGAAGAAAACACATTGATGTTCGGTATCATTTTGTTCGTGATATTATTGCTCGTGGTGATATTGTTGTGAGTAAAATTAGTACTCATGAAAATCCTGCAGATATGATGACTATGTCACTTCCTATAACCAAGTTTGAGCATTGCTTAGACTTGGTTGGTTTCATTGTTGAAGTTAAACCCTTAAGGGGTTCTATGGAAGAGGTGGAGAACTTGTTTGTTGAAAGTTCGCGATGAAGAACTTGTTCATTGATAATTCGTGTCAAGTTGGAGATTGTTAGAATTAAGTGACTCGAATTCTTATTTAAATAAAATACGATGGATGTAACACCCCCTAACCCTAAACCGTCGCCGGAACAGGGTCACGAGGTATTACCGGACCTATACACTAACATATGAAATAAAAACGAGACATAAATTTGAGTTTCAATCCAAAACCCTCTAATTTCCATCAATTAGTCCTTAATATAGACCTACGGGGCCTAAAATAGGTTTAGAAAATAATTTGGGATTAAACCGGGAGCTTTAAAAATTTTTATTGAAAAACAGGGGCACATGGCCGTGTGGCCTGGGGCATGCCCTTGTGGCCAGCTCGTGTGGCTCACATGGCCGTGGAGCCAGGCCGTGGACAGTTCTGACTTGCCCACACGGCCGTGCAATTAGCCCGTGGGAGACACTGACTTCCCCACACGGCCTGGGCACACGCCCATGTGTTTTGGCCGTGTGAAAACTGCATGTTTCACCATTTTAAAGTTATTTTTACCCATTAAACATACCTAATACTTGCCCAAATCATTGACTTATAAATATTGATCAAATGACATTCTTTTCATCTAACAACCTTAATAAATATTCATTTGTTCATTTCAAACACATCATAAGTGTCACATATCACATTATTTCCAAAACACAACATTCATATCCATATAAATGATTTGAATAAAACCTAAAATATATCACCTTTATAATGGTAATTTAAAGCTTTTAACCAACAACTAAGTTCCATACACATACGCGTTCCAACATTGTTCACATAACATATCCATCATTAATTTTGTCTAACCAATCAATTTATACATGCCATATAAACCAAAAGATAATAACCCAAAACTACCAGAATAATCAGGATAGTGTGATTCCTCGTGATGATCCGATCCTCTAAACTCACGTTAATCTACAAAACATGATAAACACATTCAAGTAAGCTTATGAAAGCTTAGTAAGTTCATAGGCTTAGAAAGTAAACTTACCAATTAACAAATCATTCACAAAGTATACATTTCATTACTATCTCCTGTCATTCACAAACCAAATCAATTTTGCTTAGTATCATTCATTAATATCCATACTCGAAATTCATCCTTTTGGGTCCATTTACCATTTACCATTTACCATTTCTTCACACATTAGGAACTATACGGAATTGAGTACATTGCATTCTTTATACCATAGTAGAACTATGGATTTACACGTAGTCACGTTTCCTTTTCCGAAGCCATAGCCCAGCCATGGTCTTACACGGACCACATATCATACCGAGGCCATATCCCGGATATGGTCTTACACGAGTCACTTATCACTTTTCTCCGATGCCATAGCCCAGCTATGGTCTTATACGGAAATCACTTGGCACACCTTACCGATGCCTTAGCCCAGCTATGGTCTTATACGGGAATCACTTATCATTTGTTTCTGATGCCATAGCCCAGCTATGGTCTTGTACGGAAATCACTTATCATTGGTTTCCATGGTCCAACCATGGTCTTTTTTTCCGTCAATTCATCACTTATCATGAGACAAAGGTACTTAATCTGATAGCTTCCTACAATTTCATGCTTTTACGCTGTTTATAATTTTTATCACATAATTTTTTTTCCGCATACACATCATATAACGCATTACAAAATTCATAATATTAACAAAAATCATTAAAATTTAGCCACATGAACTTACCTGGGCTAATTCACAATAGTTGTTGAAGTTTGGGAATTATTCAATTATTTTCTCCTTTCCTCGATTTGCTTCGATTTCTTGGTCTATAAATGCAAAATCATTCATTCATTAGTATTTATTTCAATTTTACCATTTTTCACAATTTATGTACTATAATTCCCGAAATTACACTTTTACCACAAACTTTACTATTTTTACAAATTAATCTCTAATCACTTTACCCACCAATTGGGCTACTTCTTCTCAATTAAAACCTTATCTTATCATTTTGAACTATTTCACAACCATTTATGCACAAAATTCCCACATAAAGCCCTAACTTCAAACCCTTTTACAAATAGGTCCCTAAACATTCATTTCTAATCAATTCTTTCAATAAAATCAACATATAAACAAATTAAAGCTTTAATTCCATGCTAAATCATCACATACTTCCAGCAAAAATTCATAGCAACTTGTAATATCCACCATAAAATCAAAACTATTAACTTAGACAAGAGGACCTAGTTGTAAAAGTCATGAAAATACAAAAATTTCAAGAAATAATCAAGATATGAACTTACTTGCAGTAAAAATAAGAAAAACCAGCTCTTAGAAACCCCTCTATGGTGTTTTTGCTGGAGAAGATGAAAGAAAATGAAAAATCTAGATATTTCTTCTAATTTAATCCATAAAATACTATTAAATTTCTACTTATTTACAAAATTGCCATTAGTTCACACTACATTTAAGCCAATTTTTAACCCATCCGTTCAGCCCATTTAACTTTGGGCTTAATTACTCTTTAAGTCCCTCTTTTTTTAGCCTTCATGCTATTTAATCATTTCTCACAGTTTTACACTTGTTACAATTCAATCCTTTTTACTTAATTGACCATCAAAACCTTAAAATTTCTTGACGAAACTTTAATACTAACATACTAACACTCCATAAATATTTATAAAAATATTTATGGCTCGATTTAATATCCCGAGGTCTCGATACCTCATTTTCACTTCTAAATTATTTAGTATTTATTTCTAAAACACTATTCACTAATTCAATTATTTTCCTAACTTCACATTTAACTTATACTCATTAAATTAATAATATTTTCTAATAATTTGTCGGATTTAGTGATCTCAAATCACTGTTCTGACACCACTGAAATTTGGGCCGTTACAATGGAAAATAAAATAAAAGTAATATCCAAATAGAACTAGACTTCTTTTATTTTATTTTAGAATAAGGTTTTTTAAACCTTATTAAACTCCATCTATTTTATATTGATTATGATAAAGTGTTTCAATCCTACTAGAATATGGCTTTACAAGCCTATAAATAGACATAGTCTATTCCTCATGTAATGATTCGAATTCGACATAGTGAATTTTCTTCTCCTCTGCCCGTGGTTTTTTCCCAATAGGGTTTCCACGTAAAATCTGTGTGTTCTTTATTTTTTTTATTTTTTGCGATATATTGTCATTACCGATATTATATATTTTCACAATAATAAATCTAAATTTTGAAAGTACATAAAAAGTAGTAAATAAATAAAAAAAATAAATAAAATGACAATGATGAGGGTAAAAATAAAATAAACAAGTTAATATAAAAAAATGAGTAAATGAATAAATAAGAGCTAATACACATTTGGTTTAAAAAGAAATCAATTAAATAAATAAATAAACTATTAAACAGAATATTAAATAAAACGTTTTTAAAATAAATAAATAAATAAAATAATTAAGAAGAGTCCAAATTTAAAAGAATAAGGACTTGATTGCTGTTGAAATAAAATTCAGGATTCAAATTTAAATAAAATAAATGTAAGGGTATGAAAACAGATTGAATTGAATCCTAAATAAACACTTGAGGGAAGAATTCGAAATAAAAAGAGTAACAACGGACTAATTCGCAACGCGCTAAAAAATATCAGGGGGCGAAAGGGAAAATATCCCTAGCCCTCTATGCGCAGCATTTTGTCTGAGGGCTAAAATGACACACGAATAAAATCATAAGACAAATTTAAAATAAAAAAAACAAAATCGGACCAAATAAAATAAAACAAAAAGGCGGAGGGACTTGTAGTGCAAATAGCCCCAAAAACAAAAAAAACACATGGATCCCCCTTGTCAGGTCGGGTCAGCACGTATGTTAGATGGGCCAAACGGCGTTGTTTTAGCCATTGGGACTAAGGCCCAAAACGACACCGTTTCAATCCTCTATAAAAGCAAATTTAAAAAAAAAATTCTGCACATTCTTTTTAAAAAAAAAAACTTTGGAGAGCTTCTCCTTGCTCTCTCACTCTCCCCTTTCTCCGGCCAATAGGGCTACAGTCCGTCCGCCTAGGCCACCGGCCGTTAGCGACAGTGGCCGCCGTATACGGTGGCCGGATTTTAAAAAAGAGGCCCCTAAGGCCGTTTTAGTCCTTTCAAGCTTGATTTGAGGCCAAGATTTTCAATACTCAAACAAAAATGCCTCAAGCGAACAAAAGCCCGTTCGACTTCCGACCACTTTTCATCGGAAGTAGCTCCCTCAATCACCCACAACGGCGGAGCATAAGCCCTCAAGTATGCTTTTTAGTTCTTTATATATATATATATATATATATACACACTTGCTTTTTCTTGTTAAAATAAATTCGTAGAAAAAATAAAATAAAAAAATAAACATAAACAGAAAATGAAAGAAACAAAATAGCACCTTTAACTTCAGTTCTATTTTTTAATTTGGAAGTGCATAAAAAAAAACAAAAATGAAATTCGGGCTTTTATAGCCGGATTAAACAACTCTTTGTTTCTATTTTTTTGTTTGTTTCTGCTTGGTTCTTTGCTTGGCCTCTCGCGTGTTGTTTTTTTTCTTGCAGGTAGCAGTGTCAGACGTGCGTGGAGGAGGGCGTGCTTGGAGGAGCTGTGGCTGAAAGCATGCGCAGATGGGGCCTGGTTCTTCTGAAAATTCATTTAGACTTTGGGCCATGGGCTTAGGGTTTTTTTATGTTTTGGGTTATTGAATTTGGTTTAGTTTGGATTTAATATTGGGCTTTGTAATAAACTTGGATTGTAATTGACTTTTTATTTTGGTTTTATTTTTTGTGTTGGGCCTGGACAAATTTGAGCCTTTACACCAATATTGAAAGAAACCAAAGTTAGTATTTTTCAAATAAAGAATCTAGTGAATTCATAATAATCTCTTCCATTGAAAATTATGATATGTAGTCTCCTAAAATGGAATAATTTTTTATTTAAGTCTTTTAAAATTTTAAAAAATTTAAATTAATAAAAGTAAAATTATACTTTGAACTCCTTAAAAACAATAAAAATTTAATTTAATCTTTTAAAAATTATAAAGATATAGAATAATAAAATAATAGAATTACATTTTTATTATCATAAAAATTATAATTTAATTTCAACCCCTAAAACTTTTTTTTAGTTAGCCATCATGAAAATTCAGGTGTAAACAAATAATTTTCTTCTACAATTTCTAAATCTTTATATCCCATTAAAAATGTCTTTTAATATAAAAAATTTCAATATTTAATAATTATATTAAATCCCAAGATAAATTTAGAGAGTAATTATATTAAATCATTAAATAAGAGATTATTTCTTCCAGCATTGTATTAAAATGCAGTGGTTAATGTGATCCTACCCACAAAAGTCGAAATTTGGAAAAGAAAAACGTGAAAAAGAAGGTTGATTGGGTTTAAGATATGATGATGTATAGATTAGATTGTAAATCGGTCATTAAATTTTAAAATTTTTTAATTGAGTTTTGAAATATTAATATTGTATTAATTAAGTCATTTTGTTCAATTAACTGTCAAAATAAGTATTATATATCAATTCTGATCTAACGTAAATCATATTTAAAACATGTGGATTGTATTGTAAATAGTATATATCTACCATATTGACAACTTAGACATAATGTGTTAAAATATTATAATGACAAATAAAATTTAGAGAACTATTTTTTTTGACACATCAATTTAATTTACATGTTTTAAATAAACTTTACCTCATATCATAATTATTTTTAAACACTTAAATTGATGAAATAACTTGATTAATATAAATCCAGTACGGCTGACAACTCAATCACAAAAGTTCGAAAATTAATTTAAAATTTAGACTATAATTTGAGTTTATTGAATGAAATTAACCCTTAAAATTTAAATTTTACCCATGGTTAGATATAGATTAATGAAAGCCTTTGTTGTCTCTAACCAAAAGCCTCCCTCAAAAACCACAAACAAAAAAATTGCTGCTAGCTTTATTCATCGATGAATCCTAGAATATGAAAAAGCAATTATTAGCTCTTCCTTTGTTTCCCTCAAAAGAATCATATGGATAACTCTCCCAAAACATTGTGCGAGTGTAGCTGGGAGGAGAACAAGCTATTCGAGCTGGCTCTAGCAGTACCGGTCGATGCTCGACACCTAGATCATTGGCAAGTGGTTGCCGCCATGGTCGGAGGTGAGAAAACTACACAAGATGTGCACACACACTATGTAATACTTTTGGAGGATTTATAGTTCATTGAATCTGCTATTTGTGTGCGATTTTACATATAGAATGAAGAACGTAAAGGCAATCAGATTCTGCAGATATGAACCTTATTATGTTGAAATAATGTGATAGTTTTCTGATGTTTGTAGTGTTTTGGGGTTTTATAGTTTGGTGGTTCGGCTGGGTACGTACGAGGGGCGAATCTAATTTTTTTTAATAGGGTTGGAATTTAATTATAATTTTTTATAGATAAAAATATAAGTTTATTATGTATTAATTTATAATTTTATCATTTTTGAAAGGATTAAACATTTTTTTCATTTTTAGGGGATTAAAATGTAATTTTATAATATATTAATATATAATTTCTTTATTTATAAGAGGATTGAATTGAAAATTTTTTATTTTAGGGGTCAAAGTGTAATTTCATTATATTAATTTATAGAGAATATAATTTTTCCATTTTAGGTGATCAAGGTCCCTGCTTACCCTCTTTCAAATTCGCCTCTAATTCATGCACAGAGGGAAGAGGTAGTGCTAGGTTTATGAAAGTGGATTGATTACTAATGGCTACTAGAACTATTATCCATATTAATGAATGTTATACCTTTACCCTTGGACATGCCATTTAGGCATTTGCTCTTCAAAATAACTCAAAAAAAAAAAAATTTTAAGAACAAATCCTCGCAACAACTCCTTAGCTGCACATCACATAGGTCCTGCACATTAATTGCCACCTCTGATGGTAACCGCTGCATCTCATCTAAAGTGATTAACAACGTGCCCGATAGCCGCTCTATCTAGATTTACAATGAAAGACCACTTAGCTAGCTTGCTTTAATACCACCAATATAGGGATGACACATGGCACTTCGGAATCATGAATAAACCTTTTGTGTTCGTGGAAGGGGATCTCTCCGTCCTTCCTGTCTCTTTTTACTACTACTACTACTTACCTGCAACCATTGTCCTCTGACCATCACACATAGTGACCCTTCACCTTACCATAAGCAAAGTGAACCACACTATACCACCGTCTGATCTTAGTATCAACAATGTAATATGGATTGTTTCAAATGCTATACTTAATGAGTTAATGTCTCTAAGATATAAGCAATCTCTTCATTGTGAAACATATACAACATCAAAGATTTGTTAATTTATTTTACTTTTTCAGTAGAAACTGGTTAGAGGTCATGTTAGGATGTTAGTAAAATTATGCCACCAACAAGTATTGAGTACAATGGTAAGATAAGTTACACAATAGTAAGACACATTGCAATTTCAAGAAAGGAACACATGTTCGAATCTTAAAAACAATATTATTAGAAGGGAAAGCCACAAACTCATAATATAAATGAAAAACAAGACATAGAGAATACAAAAATAAAGGGAATAAAACTATGCAAAATTATGGATGTTGTTTTACATAAAAAGATGCTATATCAATAATTATATTAATAATTTGTGAGAATTGGTTCAAATTAATATTTTATGTAAAGAATTGTATGTTAAACTAAAGTTCATGTATAATTTTAAAATTTACTCTTAAAAAACATTAAATCTCAAATTTTAACCTAGATAATAAAAACCATAACTAGACACCGTTAGGAAAATTGCCTTTTCCGGGCTTAATTGAAAATTAAAGTTTGTTATAGAATGTTATCAGGGTTGGGCCTACGAGTTATAAGCCTAAATTTGGCAAAGCTCTTTCTTGGTAAAAAAGGCCATGCTATAAAATTAATGAAGTAACATAGTTTGAGTCCCGTTACGGAAACTTGTTAAGGTAAATGAAAATTTAACAAATGTTTCTTATATTATCTTCAAATATTTTTATTACACTTTGTTATGATCACTCTAACAGTTAAGTTTACGAGTAGACTCTTAAAAAGAACTCTTCATACGAATTCCTCAACTAACAACTTGCCTGATAAAAGAATTCACTCATTAACTATTACATCCCATTTGAAATAATTCAGAGCAGATATTATAACGTCACTTTACCTAAGCATACGACACTAAGCTACTTACCACACTTACTTGCCAAGAACAACTCAACATGTGACACTTTGGGATAGAGGACGACATGTATATAAGGCCAGGGGCGAAGCCAGAACAATTTTATGGGGGGGCCGGAAAAAATTTTAATTTTTTATAGTCTATATCCTTATAATTTTTAAAGGATTAAATTAAATTTTTATAATTTTAGGGGGGGCCAAAGGCAATTTTACCTTTACTAATTTGAAATTTTTAAAAAATTTCAAGGACTAAAATAGCAAATTTACATTTTAGGGGGGGCCGGGGCCCATGCCTGCCCCCCCTGGATCCGCCTCTGTATAAGGCATGGGGTGTAAGGAAAAGACCAAGCAACATGCACCTCCACACTCCCCCAACTTACCTCCAGCATCATCGTCTCTTTCTCTATTCCGATGACTCTTCGCCCTGTGCTAAACAAGATGAACTTCCCATCTTCACTACCTTAATATCAACAACATTAAATACAATTTCTTAAATTATTTAGTTCATTTGATCTTAAACTTGTCTGAGTGTTAAGTGGAGCCTAAAAAGACAGAAGATGTAAAAAGATAAGGTTTCGACATGTGTTTTGATTCCTAAATGAACGACAATATGTAGAGATGACAGAAAGCAGTTGGTGTTTTTTTCCCTTCTTTGCTCAACGTTTTTGCTTGGTGGTTTCGAGCTTGATGACAAACGTAAATCACGTGTGTTACAGTATAAGAATTTTTCATTTTTGTTCTTTTGGTTGGGAAGCTGAGATGGAAACCACAGAGTTTTGGTTGTATCTATATTTTACAGGAAGAAGGAAATGTGAAACGAAAATGATTAATTAGTGTGACAGGGTAAGGTGCTAGGAATTTTTTATTGGTATCGTGATAAAAATATAAATTGTTGGGGGTCGGTTAAAATGGCTTGTTAATATTTTAGCACCTTTTATGTCCGTTTTATTGAATATATTTGAGGTTCGTGATTATCTTTTGTAAGAATATATTTTTTAAAGTTTAAACTTATATTTTCTCATTAGAAATATAATATACATTATCATTATATCCAATCATAGGCGAAGCCAGAACAAATTTTTAGGGGTTGAATAAAATTTTAATTTTTTATAGTTTATATCTTTATAATTTTTAAAAGATTAAATCGAATTTTTATAATTTTAGGGGGCCAAAATATAATTTTATCTTTACTAAATTAAAATTTTTAAAAAATTTTAAAAGTCTAAATAGAAAATTTTCATTTTAGGGGGGTCAGGACCCTGCCAACCCCTGTATCCGCCTCTGCAGCTAACACTCGTTGATAAATTACTACCTTTTAAGAGGATCCAAAAACAAATATAACCATTTAATCCAAGAGGGGCCAAGCCAAGACACGTACACCCATGTTTTACTTGCTCTAGTTATCTACTTATATACTATTTTTCTAAGTGCTTTCAAGCCTAATGATGAATGTAAATATGTAATTCAAAAAAAAAATTTTAATTATGATAATTTTTAAAAATTCCATTTATTAATAAACGCATAAATTAGATATACAATTTTTTTGTTAATTTATTGCATGTAAATTATTGATTTACTTTTTTGTTAATTATTTATATATAAATTGTTGAACTACTAATTTTTAGATCAATGATTTAATAAAAGAATATTCAACAGTGTTATTCAATTGGACCAACTTTTTAATTTGCATAAAGTAGAAAGATAAGAGGGTTCGTCTTCATAAATATGAATGATACTTTAGTTAAAAAAAAAAAAACATTATAGATTTACTTTTTTGATTTTTATGAAGTAGAGAGATGAAATTCATAATTAGATATAAATCAATTATGCTATAATATAAAAAAATCATTTTCTTTATATCTACATTTAGAAGAAAAAGTGAAAAGGGAAAAGGTCAGTGCTAATGAAGCTTTGCCTCAAAGACAATGTTAAAGAAAAAGTGAAAAAGAAAAGCAATTGTGTAGGATGCTTTGGCTCAAAGAAAAAGTTGAAGGAAGTGTGAAAATAAAAAAAATTGTTTAGATTTTGTTTCGTAAATTTATAATGTAAAAATAAAATTGAATTAGAGAGAAGAGAGAGAAAAATAGTTTTTGATTACTTTAAACAATGTAAATAGAGAAGATAATACAACAATAATTTTACTAAATTAATAACTTAAATAAAAATATTTAAATAATTCAATGATTATATTAGATGATTAAAACATAAATTTCCTAATAATTTTCACGTAATTTATCTAAAAAAACTGATTAGGTAGGCTGGCGAGATGCACATGCTCCAGCTGTAGTGCATCATCATCATCATCATCATAAATTCATTCGAAATTCTCTGATCAATGATGTTTATATTGCTACATCCCGTGAACGTTATACATCTGTTTCGTGTGTGTTTATACTTGATATAATTTGGCAATATAACTTTAGATGCTTCAACCACATGTAATCGACTTTAGACCACTCTACTTATTATTAACCCCCAAAACTAGTATATGATTATGTCAAAACCTTCCACCATGGTCCCATATCTGTACACTTTTAACTTCTGTCAAACTCCCCCAATAATTTGGATTTTGAAATCACCAAAAAAGCATTGAAAAAGTGACGAGAAATTATTAGCTTTGGTTGGATTAGATGGTAGGAAAATTTCGGGTTTAAAATTTGTGGATAATAAATATAATATTGAGAAATATTTATTTTATTTGAATGTTTGACCTATTTTGACTTTAAATTTAGTTAATGTTGAGGGAGTTTAACTTTTTAAGGAGAAGTTTTTCAAGTATTATTTTTAGAAATTTCGATTTGATTCCTCAACAACAAAAAGTATTGTCCTTTAAGAGAGGATTTTGCCCCCTTCCTCAAAAATGATTTTGCTCCAAAGTATTGTACTAGCCAAAAGTGACCTATATTCCACAGGTCAGGGGTTTGAATATCACCAAGGGCGAGACACTCACGTCTTCTCTTAGTGGGTGACCGTACATCCACGTGCGATTGAGACTTCCCTCTCTATAAATCGTACACAACTCTTTGCGAAGGAAGGCAAAACTTTTCTCGAAAATAATATCTTCCGTTGTTGGGGAGTCAAATCAACGTCCCAAAAATAACACATCAAAAAACTTTTTCTCAAAAATAAAAATTCAAAAAGTTAATTAGGAGGTGAAATATTTGACAATAAATAATGGGGTAGTGGGGAACCTTTGTTTCAGGTTAATTAGTCAATATCTAAACAAAAAGGTAGGCAAGATTGCCGCTCTTTACAACCTCAAAGCACTTAAAAAAAAATCGAATCCACCAGCTTTAAATTACTAAAAAAACAATAATATCAATCCAACCAACTCTTCATATCGAGCTTTCAATAATGGAAACCTTTCTATCCTATGCACTCTAATATACTCTCTTGTTCTTATCGAGAGATTAAAAAATAAAGAAAAAAAACTAAAAATGAATCTGAATAAATAAATAAATAAAATCATAAGACAATAACATCTAAGTCACTAAGGATCCATTCTGCCTCTTCATCTTTGTCACTAACAAAAATTTCAGTGCCCATATCGATAGATGTCCATCTTCTTTTAGCTGGAGGGGTATTCGGATCCTGAAATAGAAAACAATAAATCTTAAACCCTGAACCATCAATGAAATCATTTAACAATCAAACAAGTACCTGATAGAAGTAAAGTCTACTAGCTAGGCCACCAGTGTCAAGCACCCATGTTCTTGGATCCCCAATCCAACCTTGACCCTTTTCAGTTGGGTAGCCATATTCACCCCATATAGGGTGAGGCAACAATTGAACAATCTCTTGTGCTTGAGGATTGCTGTATGGATCGCAAAGACTAACAGGTTGCTCCAAGTGCTGAGCATTGCCAGGAGCACAATAGTAGTGGTAAGCTCCATATGGGAAATTGGCTGTGTCATTCCTTAAAATCTTTGTGTTGTTAGGAGTAATATGGTATGGTGGGCAATTCACCAATGCTGTGGGACTACACCAAGCTGGTACATCAGGGTTGATGATCATCTCACTATATCTTGTAACATCCGTCACCACATCACCATCACAAGGCTCACCATTGTTCTTCCAACAACTACCTATGTCAATGAGGTAGAATTGGCTCTTGGGTCCACCTCCTTTTTTTATTTCTAATGAGAACTTGACTTTAAAATTAGATCTTGGGAGCTGAAAGTGAACCAATTGGTCAATTTTTTTTTTCAAAATTGAGTGACTATGTATGTCAAACAAGGATGCATATGAATCAAAAGTAAGCAAGAGCACTGATTTGGTATGAATTAGTTGTAAAAGTAAGTAAAATGTCTGATTTTAAATTCTAAAATAGAACCAAGGATTGTTTTCAAACTTACAGTGTGGAGCATTCCTCTTGTTTCGTAATGGTATCCACCAGAGAATCCTTTGGTTGCATCAGCTCTAAGGTAAAGCATCAACCATGGATATTTCATTGAAGTCTTGAGCCTATGCTTAAATACCCAACTTCCAGAACCAAGCTTTTTCTCCCAAATCACTTCATAAAAGGATAAATTTGTAAGACCTTTCCCAATATCAGCATCCAAATCATAAGTTCCATTGAACCATCCCCTCATTGTACCATCACCTAACAGTTGTGTACGCTGATGGTTCAAAGTGGGTTGATTCATGCACCCTTCTCCAAAGCAAGGGAAGTTCTTTGTAGTAGTAAAAGGAGGTTTGGGTTTCCCATTTTCAGGACACAAACCGGCCTTTGTATCAAAGTTTCCATTTTTCAACATAACCATCCAAAATTGCCATGGCTTTGAACTGTCTGAAACTTCGCATAAAGAACCCAAATACAACTCCTTCTCAACTGCATAAAGATCTGGCCGATGCATTGCTTCTGTAGATAATCCTTTAAATGTTTTGCCTATTCCAAGCTTGTTATCTGCCTCAGATACCTTGTGTAACAGGGTTGAATCTGACCCATTCATAACTCAGAAAAATTAGAACACCAAATAAACATTAAAAACAAAATTGATGGACAAAATAACTTTTTTCTACACTTACTTGAAACGTCAAAACAATCAGCAGCTCTCGGACTCCCCATGCCAGGAGCTTCATGGGCAACTTCATTGCAGAAGTTCCAAGCTTCAAAAGCTACCCTCAAACCATTTCTTCTCATTCCTGGATCACCCACTGCCGACATTCCATTTGTATCTATTTCCCTCTCTGCATCCTTATAAAATCTACCATTAACTCCACCTAAAAGCAAATTTACACCTACAAATATCACTAACAAATACTTCCTCATTGTCTTTCCCAGTACTACCTCCCTACTCCTTTTTTTACCCTATAAATAGGCAAAAAGAAAGCTAATCTCTTTACTAACTATCAGGCGTAGGATTTTGACGGTATCTTTAAAATGTTTGGTTGCTGTTGTTTTCACTGCTGCTTCAGGCTTCTTTTTCCTCTTCTAACTGTTGCTTTAAGCAGATATAGCTTAAATGACTTGCAAGTAAAATCTGTCTTAATTTTCTTTAAAAGAAACAATGAGATGCCATGTGTTGATAACATTGGCAAACAAAGTAAACAAGTTTAAAATCTTTAGAATTTATTGAAAAAGAAAAAAAAATTGGTGAAAAAATATTTTAATTTATTAAAAAAATTCAAAATGGTTATTAAATTATTTTGAAGTTTTTAAGTAAGTCAGTAGATTATATTGGTACAATGGGTTAACATTTATTGGTAAATAGAAGAATATATTTTACATTCAAGTTGATCTATACGGTCAATATCAGAGATTAGAAAAGAAAATTGTTCAAGAAAAAAATATTAACTGTAAAGGAAAAGTGAAAATAGAACTTTCAATTAGTGCAAATATTAAAAATACAGAAAGCAATTTTATTCGTATTTATTTTGTGATAAATGTTTAAATATATTTAATGCTTGCTTGAACATACTAAATGTGTTTTAAATATTTCAATATTATTAATTTAAATATTCGAAGGCTTTTTAGTCGCAATAAAAACAAATTGATGCAAGATTCCTTTAAACAAGTAAATTATAAATATATTATAAATTTTAAAATATATTTCGGTTAAAAAATTTTTAAATTTCATATAAAAATTTAAATTTTTTTATCGATTTTTTAAAAATATATTTTTTACTTATTGTTTTAGGGTTTAGGATTTTTAAACAGTTTTAAATATTTTATAAAGCATTTAATTTTTAAAAATATTTTTAGACAATTTTAAATTTCATATAATTTTTTATTTTTTAATAATATTTTTAAATAGTATTCAATTTTGTTTTTAAATTTTTATTAGTATTTATAAAAAGGAAAATACATATAAATATTTTTAAAAAATATTTAATTCTATTTTAAAAGGTTTTTTAAGTAGTATTTGTTTGTTTTCAAAATTTTTATAAAATTTTAAAATTTTTTAAATTAAAATTTTTAAACATTGTCGTATTCTATTTTTTAAATTATGAAATTTTATAAACTCTAATATTTAATTGTGATACTATTGACCCAAGCTTTATTTGACAAAACCATTTTGATATAACAAACACTATGTTTTGAATAAAAATCATTTTAAACAACCACGTGGCAACATTGTACTTCAAATTATTTCTAAAATATAAAATGTCAAATTTATATTTAGAAAATTTTTTCAAGGCCAAGTAAATTAAAAACAATACTTCAAAACAATTTCAAACAGGTTAAAATTGCTCTAGCTCAAAAAGTATGGATCCATTATTGATACTTTTTGTTAGGTATCAATAAATTTATGGAAACTGATACCAAAATAGGCTACTATGTAATGATCCGATAGTCACGGGTATCGGAAAGTGTGTTTTCGGGTTTCTATTTTTGTAAAACAGATTCATAAATATTTATTAAAAATATTTACGAAGTTTATTGTGTAGTTAATTAAGTTTTGATTAGGTGAATTTTTTTAAATTAAAATTAATTAGGTATAAGGACTAGATTGCATATAGGGTGAAAGTTAAATTATAAGCTAGAGAGAAAGTGAAGGACTAAATAAGTAATTAAACCTTAAATTGACAAGTTGGTGGTGTTAGTGATAACATGTGTAAAATTTATATACATATATTTATAATAATTATTATTTACTTATTATTTAAGTAAACATTATTATATTATTATATTATATTAATTAAAGTAAAGAAAATAAAAGAAATAAAAAGAAATAGAAAGAACAAAAACAAACGAAACAGAGAAGAAAAAGGAAAGAAAAGAAAAAGAGAAAGAAAAAAAAGGAGAAAGCTAGGGATTTCAAAGTTCAAAGCTTAATTGGTAAGTTAATTTAGTCCCTTTTCATATAATTTTTATGTTTTTAAATCCTAGAACTAAATACTACCCAATCCATGTCAAAATTTTAGAAAATATTGAATTTTTAGATGTTGTTCTTGTTGAATAATTTAAGTATTTGGGATTAAATTGATAAATTTTTAAGTTAGAGATGAAAAAGGATTGAATTGTAGAATAAATAGTAAATTTTGAGTAAAAAGGGACTAAATTGTGAAAATTTCAAATTTTAGGGGTTTGAGAGAAATTAAAGAGTTGAATTTATTCTAAAGTGGAAATTGAATAAAAATATGGAATTAGTATTGAAAAAATAAAGTTAGTCTCGATTTAGGGACTAAATTGGAATTTAGACAAAAGTTGAATAAAAATTTAAAATATTCAATGTGAAATTGTATTGTATTGTATTGATGAATTTTAATTATTTCAATTTTATAGCAAACGTTGTACCAGAAACTTCGACTAAGAAAGGAAAAGATAAGGTCGAAGAGGAGTAGCTCAAAAATTCTAGTTTGTATTTCTATAATCCGAATTTAATTATTAATTGTTATATTTTAATTTAAATGTTTATAGTAAGTAAATAAGGTAAGTGTTAGCATTTTTTATATTGAATTGAATGAATGTGAAATTGTGATTTATGTGATAATTGAGTATTGGATAACTGTGGCATTAGAAAAGTGAATTGAAACCCTATTAACTGTATCAAGCTGAGTCGGATATAGATGGCATGCCATAAGATTGGAAGAGTTTAGGGATACTTCGACTTCGAGTCGATAAGACACTAGGTGTCAAATTATTATTTTGGATAAATTCGATGAGGGATTGGGTATTAATTTACTTCGGCATGGTTGATGAGACACTACTTGTCAACTTATTGCTTCGAATTATCCGATGAGGCACTAGGTGCCAAACTGGTGTGTTTGGTTGGATCCACGTATCCGTCCGAGCCTGAGTCGTGTTAATAGGGGTAATTAATTGAAATTGTATTATGATTGATGTTAGATGATATTGTATGTAAAATGAAAATGGGACAGTGAATTGAAATTTAGATTGAGACACATGAATTGTGTATTCATGAATTGGATATGGAATGAACAAAATTATTGTTTAAATGATATGTGTATTATATTATGGAAAGCTATTTATATAACAAATATTAGAATTGATATATTGTGAAACAAATGAAATATGATATGGTCATTGAAATATTTAGATTGTATATTTGTGATTTCATATTTTTTTTATATTCAGATTATAGAAATACCACTGAGTTTATACTCAGCATACAGTTTGTTTCCGTGCGCATGTTACGTTAAAGTCAGATTGTCGATTTAGCATCCATCAACAATCCCGAACTCAAAACACGGTGATGTGTTTTTCCTTTTGTGTCAGCATGTACCTAGGGTGTTTAAACGTTAAGTTTTATATGGATTGATTGTAAATAAGATTTATAAGTTGATATCAGTTGGTTTTATACTTATGAGTATGTGTTACGTTAAAACTATAATATGACATGTTTTATATTAGAGTATAAATGTTCATGAATAGGGTAAAATTTGATTGAAATTAGCATGCTTATAATTTGGATTAAATTTAAGTTTCGATGATATGCTTTGATAATATAAATATGGAATTTATGGAGAAACATTATGCAGACATCTATGTTGAGTAATTTGACATTTTTTAAAATGTATTTGATTGGATTTTGGATTGGTTGAATGAATGGTTTTTGAGTTGCTTGGTGTTCAAAATTTCAGGATATGGTAAACTTGATATTTAAGGTTCATTTTGAGTCCATACAGTAAAACACATGGGCGTGTGACTGGACCGTGTGAGACACATGGCTAACACACTAACATGTGTCCCTTAATTCTATGAAAATTTTTTTATGTTTTTGGAAAAATTTTCTGAATATTCGGTTTTGTTTCGATTTATTTCTAGTACATATTTTGAGCATTGAAGGCTCATAAAAGGGGCAATATGATTTATTTACAATATTTTTTGTTAAATAGTATGAAATATTCGTATTTGATCTGAAAAGTCCGATAATGCTCCGTAATCCTGTTTTGATGATGGATAAGGGTTAGGGGGTGTTACATTCAGTGGTATCAGAGCTTTGCAGGTTTAGTCAATTCTCAGACTAAATCGAGCTTGGAATTGAGTTTAAAGGTACATGCCATAATTGAGTCGGGATTTGGATGCTGATATATTTGTTTTTGTTTTATAATTGAAAATGTCGAATAATTATAATGATTATGTTGATGATAAGTGTTACGTTATATGTGTGTATATATAAGAGTCAAAATTTGAGGCTTTACGACATTCACCCCCTCACTTGTACAGTCTTATACAACATAATTTACAAGATTTATATTCATTAAGCTTATAAGTGTGAAACTAAAGAGTTCAATAGCTGAATGAATAATAAAGCGGCTAGAGCCGAGGATGGGTTAACAAGTAAAAAGAGTTTTAGAAGAGATATCAGATTTTTTTGAAGATTATTCGGGATACACAATATTGCTATTAAGGAAGAAGTTATTCACGAGTAATCAACTTATTCAGGTATGGTATTTAAAGAATGGGCTAATTGAAATTTCTTCTGAATTGATTTCTTTAGTGATTGGGATAATGTGGGATCACTGATAACTATAATAGTTAGTGGGATAGTGTTGAAATTGTAAAAATATCTGAAGTCGAGTATCTTATAGTGATCTCTTCTGGGTATTCTATATGTTCATTTATTTTTAGAGCTATATGTAATAATTTATTTTCGAGAGGTGGTGCTAGAAAGGGAAATGATGTTGTTACTCAACAGTCGGAGGCCAGAACGCCAGCTCAAGCTTATGTTGTAGGGACTCGTGAGGATGGTGATACTAATAATGTTGTGACAGGTATATTTTTATTACATTCAGAACCTGTTTATGCTTTGATAGATCCGGGATCTTCACATTCATATGTTAATACTAAATTAGTTGAGTCGGGAAGTTTAAAATCTGAGACGTCTAGAGCATCGATAGTGGTGTCTAGTCTATTAAGACAATCTGTGTTAATGGATCAAGTGTGTACGAGATGTCTGTTAATGATATAGAATATGACCTTCGCTGAAGATTTGTTGATAATGCCATTTGGTGATTTTAATGTGATTTTAGGAATGGATTGGCTTATGGAGCACGAGGTGATTTTGGATTGTTGTAAAAGGAAGTCTGTTGTTCAGAGTGAAAGTGGTGATAAGATTGAGGTGAATGGTATTCGAACTAATGGTTCAACCCGTATTGTTTCAGTAATCCGAGCTAATAAACTTCTTCATCAATGTTATGAAGCTTTTCTAGCTTATGTTATCAATTCGAATTCTATTGATAGCCAGCGCAATAAAATTTGAACTGTTTATGGATTCCTTAATGTGTTTCCTGATGAATTACTGGGATTACCACTGGATCGGGAGGTTGAATTTGCAATTGAAGTGTTTCCTGGTACGACTCCGGTGTCAATGTCCCCTACGGAATTGAAAGAATTAAAAGTACAATTGTGAGACTTATTGGATCGTGGTTTTATACACCCTAGTGTATCGCATTGGGGAGCTCCAGTGCTTTTAGTAAAAAAAAGAAAGATGGTTCGATGCGGCTTTATATTAATTATCGGCAATTGAATAAGTTGACGATTAAGAATCGATACCCTCTACCCCGTATTGATGACTTATTTGATCAATTAAAAAAAGCTTCTGTCTTTTCAAATATTGATTTGAGATCGAGTTACTATCAGTTGAAAGTGAAAGAAAGTGATGTACTAAAGACGACATTTTTAAAACATGGTATGGTCATTATGAATTTTTAACGATGCCTTTTGGATTGACAAATGCTCCTGCAGCATTTATGGATCTCCTGAATCTTATCTTTCAACTGTATTTGGATCAATTTGTAGTAGTTTTTATTGATGATATTTTAGTTTATTCAAAATCTGAATCCGAGCATAAGCAACACCTCAGAATTGTTTTGCAAGTGTTATGAGATAAATAGTTAAATGGAAAGCTTAGTAAGTGTTAATTTTGGTTATCAGAGGTTGTATTTAAATTTTGGTTATCAGAGGTTGTATTTTTGGGTTATGTTATCTCAGCAGATGGAATTAGAGTTGATCTGAAAAAGATAAAGGTAATTGTTCAGTAGAAAGTACCGAGGAATGTGTCAGAGGTTCATAGTTTTCTTGGATTAGCTAGTTATTATCGAAGTTTGTAAATGGATTTTCGAAGATAACCTTGACGATGACAAAATTGTTGCATAAGAATGTTCAGTTCATTTGGGATGATTAGTGTCAAGAAAGTTTTGAGAAATTGAAGCAAATGTTAACTGGAGCGCCAGTTTTAACTATACTAGAATCGGGAAAGGACTTTGTCGTTTATAGTGTTGTTTCCTTGAGCAGTCTTGGTTGTGTTTTGATAAAAGACGGGAAAGTGATTGCTTATGCGTCTCATTAGTTGAAAGTGCATGAACGCAATTATTCGACACATGATTTAGAGTTAGCTGCTGTGATTTTTGCTCTAAAAATATATAGACACTATCTGTAGGGTGAAAAGTGTTATATTTATACCGATCATAAGAGTCTCAAATACCTTCTATCACAAAAGGAGTTGAATTTGAGACAGCTTCGTTGGGTAGAACTTTTGAAAGATTTTGATTGTGTTATTGATTATCATCCTGGTAAAGCAAATGTTGTAGCTGATGTGTTGAGTAGAAAAGCAGCAATTAAATTGAGAGTAATGTTTGCTCAGGTTAGTATCAATGATGATGGAAGCCTATTGGCTAAATTAAATATTAAACCAGTGATGTTTGATCGGATCAAGTCAGTGCAATTAGAAGATGACAAGTTGGTGAATAAAAGAGAAATGGTTCAAAATGGTATGTTAGAAAATTTTAGCATTGATGATCATGATTGCTTGAGATTTTGTAATAGAATCTATATTTCGGATGTTTCTAAACTGAAAGAGTTGATACTTCACGAAGCTCATAATAGTTATTTTGCTTTGCATCATGGAGGAACGAAAATGTATTGTAATTTACACAAATCTTATTGGTGGTCAGGAATGAAAAGAGATGTAGTTGAGTATATGGCTAAATGCTTAACTTGTCAGCAAGTTAAGGTAAAACATCAGGTTTTTACCGGATTACTTCAACCTATTAATATTTCTGAATGGATATGGGATTGTATCACGATGGATTAATTAACGGGGTTACCATTATTGGCAAGTAAGAAAAATGCTATTGGGTAATTGTTGATCAACTTATAAAATTGACTCATTTTATAGCAGTTAGAACTAATTGATCACTTCAAAAGCTTACTGAAGTTTACATTTAAGAAATTATGAGATTGCACTATGTTCCTATGTCGATAATTTATGATCGGGATCAATAGTTTACTTCTAGATTTTGGAAAAAATTGCATGAATCTCTTGGTATGCGACTTAATTTTAGTATAGTTTTTCACCCACAGACTGATGGACAATTTGAGCGTGTTATTCAGATTTTAGAAGATATGCTTTGTGCTTATGTTATTGATTTTGAATCAGGTTAGGGGCGTTACTTACCTTTGGCTGAATTTGTATACAATAATAATTTTCAATCAAGTATTCAAATGGCTCCGTTTGAAGCTTTATATGGTTATAGGTGTCGATCACCCATTTGTTGGATGGAATTAAGTGAAAGAAAAATGATCGGGCCGGAATTGATCCAAGAAATGAAAGACATTGTTAAGAAATTCGAGATAGATTGAAGGCAACTTTTGACAAATAGAAATCATATGCAAATTTGAAACGTAGAGATATTGAATATTTTATTGGCGATAAAATATTTCTTAAAGTTTCGCATTGGAAGAAAATTTTAAGATTTGGCCAAAAAGAAAAACTGAGTCCTTGTTTTATTGGATTGTATGAGATTACAAAAAGAGTGAGACCAATTGCATACTGTTTGGCCTTGCCTCTGGAATTACAGAAAATTCATGATGTTTTTCACGTATCAATGCTCAGAAAGTATCGATCAGACCTCTCTCATGTAATTTCGACAGAAGATATTGAAATTCAACCTTATTTGACATATGAAGAAGAGCTAGTTGAGATTTTAGCACGATAAGTAAAAGAATTGTGTAATAAGCGAGTTTCATTAGTGAAAGTATTATGGCGTAGTCATAGTGTTAAGGAAGCAATTTCGGAACTGGAAGAGACAATGAGATCTCAGTACCCCTACCTCTTTTCAGGTAAATTTTGAGGACGAAATTTATTAAAGGGGGAGAATTGTAACGACCCGATAGTCACGGGTATCGAAAAGTGTATTTTCGGGTCTCTGTTTTCTTAAAACGGATTCATAAATATTTATTAAAAATATTTACGAAGTCAATTGTATAGTTAATTAGGTTTTGATTAGGTGAATTTGTTTAAATTAAGAGTAATTAGGTATAAGGACTAGATTGCATATAGGGTGAAAGTTAAATTATAAACTAGAGAGAAAGTGAAGGACTAAATAAGTAATTAAACCTTAAATTGACAAGTTGGCGGTGTTAGTGATAACATGTGTAAAATTTATATACATATATTTATAATAATAATTATTTACTTATTATTTAAGTAAACATTATTATATTATTATATTATATTAATTAAAGTAAAGAAAATAAAAGAAATAAAAAGAAATAGAAAGAACAAGAACAAACAAAACAGAGAAGAAAAAGGAAAGAAAAGAAAAAGAGAAAGAAAAAAGGAGAAAGCTAGGGATTTCAAAGTTCAAAGCTTAATTGGTAAGTTAATTTAGTCCATTTTCATATAATTTTTTATGTTTTTAAATCCTAGAACTAAATACTATCCAATCCATGTCAAAATTTTAGGAAATATTGAATTTTTAGATGTTGTTCTTGTTGAATAATTTAAGTATTTGGGATTAAATAGATAAATTTTTAAGTTAGAAATGAAAAAGGATTGAATTGTAGAATAAATAGTAAATTTTGAGTAAAAAGGGACTAAATTGTGAAAATTTCAAAATTTAAGGGTTTGAGAGAAATTAAAGAGTTGAATTTATTCTAAAGTGGAAATTGAATAAAAATATGGAAATAGTATTGAAAAATAAAGTTAGTCTCGGTTTAGGGACTAAATTGGAATTTAGACAAAAGTTGAATAAAAATTTAAAATATTCAATGTGAAATTGTATTGTGTTGATGAATTTTAATTATTTTAATTTTATAGCAAACGTTGTACCAAAAACTTCGACTAAGAAAGGAAAAGATAAAGTCGATGAGGAGTAGTTCGGAAATTCTGGTTTGTATTTCTATAATCTGAATTTAATTATTAATTGTTATATTTTGATTTAAATGTTTATGGTAAGTAAATAAGATAAGTGTTAGCATTTTTTATATTGAATTGAATGAATGTGAAATTGTGATTTATGTGATAATTGAGTTGGATAATTGTGGCATTAGAAAAGTGAATTGAAACCCTATTAATTGTATTGGGCTGAGTCGGATATAGATGGCATGCCATAGGATTAGAAGAGTTCAGGGATACTTCGACTTCGAGTCTATAAGTAATAGGTGTCAAATTATCATTTCAAAAAAAATTGATGAGGTACTGGGTACCAATTTACTTCAGCATGGTCGACGAGACACTAGGTGTCAACTTATTGCTTCGAATTATTCGATGAGGTACTGGGTGCCAAACTGGTGTGTTTGGTTGGATCTGCATATCCGTCTGAGTCCGAGTCGTGTTAATAGGGATAATTAATTGAAATTGTATTATGATTGATGTTAGATGATATTCTATGTGAAATGAAAATGGGACAGTAAATTGAAATTTGGATTGAGACACATGAATTGTGTATTCATGAATTGGATATAGAATGAACAAAATTATTGTTTAAATGATATGTGTATTATATTATGAAAAGCTATTTATATAGCAAATATGAGAATTGGGATATTGTGAAACAAATGAAATGTGATATGGTCATTGAAATATTTAGATTATATATTTGTGATTTCATATTTTTTTTTATATTCGGATTATAGAAATACCATTGAGTTTATACTCAGTTACAGTTTGTTTCTGTGCGCAGGTTAGGTTAAAGTCAGATTGCCGATTCAGCATTCATCAACGATTCCGAACTTAAAACGTGGTGATGTGTTTTTTCTTTTCTATCGGCATGTACTTAGGGTGTCTAAACGTTAAGTATTATATGGATTGAGCTTAATTTGCAAACACCTTAATCTTGTAAGGATTATTTCTTTGTTTTCGTCTTTTTATCTCTTTGAGAAGGTTTGTGTCTTAAGGTTAAGCCTTATCTTCAATGGTTATCAAATTAGTGAATTTGGGAAAATCCTTAGTTGTGAAAAGTTAAGGTAGTGGAGTAAGCAATTGGGGCCGAACCACTTTAAATTCTTGTGTTCAATTTTCTATCTTTTCTCTCTAGCTTCGTAAAATTTTTAAAAGCCAATTCACCCCCTTTTGACAATTTTGGTTTGATTATTTGAGCTAACAATTGGTGGCAGAGCTAGTTTCTTTTAGACGGTTTAGCAACTAAAGAGGAGATCCTTTAGGGAGCTCAACATTCAGCCAATCAATTCATAAGAAATGACGTCTATATCCGGTTCAATTTTTCTTACAGAAACATAATCCATTTCTAAGGTTCATTACTTCAACAGTGCCAACTATTCCTATTGGAAGACAAGAATGATGTTGTTCATACAAGCGAATGATCTTGTCGAATGGGACATTATCATGGACAATCCTTCCATACCTCTCAAGAAAGAATGGGAGCTCTTTATTCTAAAGAGCAATAAATAGTAGAATGTAGAAGATAGACGTATTCAGTTGAATGTCAAAGCTATGCACACTCTATTTTGTGTACTTGGTTCGAAATAATATAGTAGAGTTTCATCTTGTTTCAATGTCAAGGAGATATAAGATAAGCTCAAAGTCAAACATAAAGGTACCAATCAAGTAAAGAAGTCTGAGGTTGACATTTTTACTTTAAATTATGAAACCTTCAAAATGAAACCTGAGGAAGATATTAAGGTGATGTCCGATCGGTTTACTATCATCATCAATGGATTGAAGTCTTATGAGAATGCATATCCAAATGAAGAAGTGGTAAGGATGATGCTTCGAAGCTTACCTAAATTGTGAGAAGCCAAGGTGACTGTAATTGAAGAAGCAAATAGTTTAGAAATGCTGACTTTGGATGAGTTTATCAATTCTTTTCTTACACATAGATAAGGCTCAATGAAGGGGTTGAAGAAGCCAAATTGAGAAGAAAAATGCTAATGTTGCACTTAAATCCACCACAAATGAATTAAGTGAAGAGGTGGATGAAGACAAAGAGATGGTCATGTTTGCTAGGAGATTCAAGAAGTTTATGAGGTCCAATAGAAGGAGAAAATTCCAAAAGAATGAAGGATTCAAGCTTGAATCTACCAAGGAAAATGATCCCATCATATGTTATGAATGCAAGAAGATGGGATACATCAAGTTCGATTGTCCCAATAGAAAAAAAATGGATTAAGCAAACAAAAACTCAAGGCTTATGTTACTACTTGGAGTGATGAGGATTTATTCGATGATGAAGATAAAAAAAATAGCTAACCTTTGCCTTATGGTCATTGATGAACCACTAATGTTATAGGTTAATAAGCTACCAATAGTTTTGAATACACAACGAGTTTGCAGATAAAAGTTGCCAGTAAAAATTATGGATAAACCACTAGTGTTTGTAGGTTAATACGCTGCCAGTGGTTGTGAATACACAACAAGTTTGCAGATAAAAGTTACCAGTAATTTGTGGGTAAAACACCAATGTTTGCAGATAAATATACCAATACTTCCTCATTTCAAAGCGTCCCATATTCAAAATGACATGCAAGTATCAATATAATAGAGAAACAAGGGACATGTTTAACATGTATTTATATCAATAGTAGCAGTAGACATGTTTATCATGTATTTGGTTTATCGGTAACAGTATGCATACTATTCATGCAATCAGTATTTCTGTAATACGAGTGATACTAACATTTTATCAACGATTCAGTCATAGAAGACATGTACTTAATCACATATCATGTACAAATAGTAATAATCTAATAAATCAAATTATGGATTCCACATTTTTCATAATATCATAGAATTAACTGAAAGAGATAAAATTCTAAAAACAGTTTAAGGATAATGTAGGGACTAAATTAAATAGTTTACAATTCTGGAAAAAAACTGTAAAATAAGGGCACATGGTCGTGTGTAATGCCTTAAGTCGTGTGGAGGGGTTACATAGTCGTGTGGCTAGGCCGTGCAATAGACTATGGCTGTGTGAAACATGCAAACTTAAGCTACAGAGGAGAGACAATTGTGTGTTAGGTCGTGTAGAAGGTTCTAGGCTGTGTGAGAATCAAAATATCCTAGGATTTGAGGGGGACATGGCCGTATGAGGGGTTGTGTGGTCCATAAGCTCATGTGGCTAGCCATGTGGCCTTAACTCGAGACACGATTTGTCCCACTTCTCTTGTAAAAGAACGCACATCTTTCACCAAGATCTCAAATGACATCCCTCACGTTCAAATCTTATCCAAGGTACCTGAATTGAGTCATTCAAATAACATTTACGCAAGAATTAATGATGGATTCTAAGACAAACCAAGATTGTCGAAAGCTTCAATGATAAATTGAGAAAGATAATTTAATCATTTCACAAGATTATCGTTAATTAGGAATTTTATAAAGATTCAAGATCAAACATCGAGATTGAGACGTACTTATCGATTCTTAGAAACGATCAAAGAATGCTTCTACTAGCGAGTATAAGTCTGGTTGAGAAACAAGTTAAGATCGAGAATAGATTTTAATTTGAGAAACAAGAAGATTTCTCAACGATGGAATAAAATTTTGATGAAAAGAAAAGGGAATAAAAGAAAGATGGAAGAAACAGAGAAGATATATAGAAGTAAAATTCTAATGGATTTTGAAAAGGAAGCAAAATCCTAGCCTAATTAGAAAAAAAATGGATTATATACCTAGGGTTTGGGTACCCTAGGCGTGATTTGGGAAAATTTCCCTAAGTTTGGCCAATTGAAAAAAATATATAAAGGGGAAAATCTATAGCCCAAACACAGGTCACTTATGGGGAAGGCTTAATGCAAAACCATTTAGGCTGCTGCTGCTTACTAGGGGTGTTCAAACGATTAATCGCTCGATTAATCGAACCGAATTAATATTAACCGAATTAACCAAACTTTTTAATCCTTTAACCATTAATCGAACCAATTTTTTTTTAAAAAAATTAACTGAACCGAAATATTTTGGTTAATTCGGTCAGTTAACCGAATTAACCGAAATTTATATTTTTTTGGTTAAAACAAGTATAAAATATATAAAAATAAATAAATTAATAACCATTTGACTGAATTAATCGAATTAAAACTACATATAATTTGTATTATTAATTATTAAGTTCAGTTAA
This sequence comes from Gossypium stocksii, assembly GCA_020496765.1. Lineage (NCBI taxonomy): Eukaryota > Viridiplantae > Streptophyta > Magnoliopsida > Malvales > Malvaceae > Gossypium > Gossypium stocksii. Next base: position 87,147,882 of record CM035627.1, on the reverse strand, counting down.
TTCGGTTAATTACCCAATTTCGAATTGAATTAACCGACCTCAGACCGAATTAGATCAGTTAATCTACTAATTAACCAAATTAGATCAATTCGATCAGTTAATTTAGTTTTAATCGAAATTTGAACACCCCTACTGCCCACTCTTGTTAAGTTTCTACTTTCAATAACATTTGATGAGAATGAAATGAAAAGAAATGGGAGTGGAGTGAATAAAACCTATGACCTCTAGGAAGTGCATTAACCACTTAACCTTCAAGTCTAGGTCAATTTTTGATTTATTATTTCAATTAATCTCTTATACTTTGGGACGTGACAACTTTCGAAGGTAAAATAATTAAATTGCTCTGATTTTTTTAGATGCATCAATTTACTCAATATCAAAACTGAGAAAGACTAAAAATATTTTTATCAAATTTTTTTCTCCTATGCATAATTATTTAATAAAAATTTTTACAAGAATACTACTATTAAATATGAATAAGGATGAGCCATATGAATTGAATTTCTACTATTAAATTGGAATTGTATTTCTTCAAAAGAAAAAATCCATATTGTCTTATTTGATATAAACTCAAAAATCCAAACTATAATTTCAGTCAGTAATGGTATTATTACTTTGACCTTTTATAAAAATAAAAAAATTAAAATATCTCAAATTAAGATAAAAAATAAATTTCAAATTTCAAGAGACTAAAATTACAATTATATATATATATATTCTATGAGTGCAAAAGGACATAGGTATGATTGGGCTAAAGCATATTATCCTCCTATTTAAAAGTTAGGAGGTGCTAGTTAATTAAATCTTAGGTATGATTGGGCTAAAGCATATTATCCTCCTATTTAAAAGGACATAGGTATGATTGTTGCCAATGCAAGAAGATGTGGTCTCGAGTGCGCTGAAGTGCATTATCTTCCTATTTATGAGTTGAGAAGAGACTATGAGTAGCTCAAAATATTGTGTCAAAAAAAAAGTTGAGAGGTACTATGGGTAGTTTTAGAAATTGTATCAATGTTTAAATTTATACTAGAATTAAAACAATATTTATCTTTTAGTTTTCTGTCTCTTTTTTAAGAATTACCAAATAAAATGTATAAAGTTGAAATTAATTCTTTTAAATAAGGGTAAACTACCAAAATAGATACATTTGTTTGCCACAGGTTACATTTTAGTCACTTATGTTTAAAATGTTACGTTTTAGTCATTTACGTTATCATATTATAACATTTTAGTCTCTGAGCCATTAATTGCTGTTAACGGTGTAACAATAAGCTGACGTGACTTGTTAAATCATCATTTCAAACAAAAATTTTAGGCTAAAATTCTACAACTGGTCCCTATGTTTTTTCATTTTGAGTAATTTAAATTTTTTCTTTTATGTTCTTTTAATTGTTTTTTTATTTTCCATTCTCTTCATTTCTTTTAACGTAGTTTTTATATGTTTTTCATTTGTTAAACTAGTCAACAAGCTTGCCTCACTCGAAAAAAAATTAAATTGATCAAAAAAATAAAAGTATAGGGACTAGTTTTAACAAATGAAAATATAGAAAAACTATGTTAAAAGAAATGGAGAATGGAGGAAAATAGAGAATGGAAAAAAGAAAGAAAAAGGAAAGTTAAAAAAACATAAAAGAAAAAAATTAAATTGCTAAAAATAAAAAATATGGGGACCGACTGTGTAAATTAACCTAAAATTTTTGTTTGAAATGATGATTTAACATGTCACATTAACTTACTGTTAGACTGTTAACGACAATTAACGGTTCAGTGACTAAAATGTTACAACGCAATAACGCAAGTGACAAAAACGTAACATTTCAAACATAAGTGACTAAAATATAACTTGAGGTAAACAAAAGTGACTATTTTAATAGTTTACCCTTTAAATAATAATCAAATTAATAGAATTTATGAAATTTAGGGCTAAATTTATTATATGCCAATAAAAAAATCAAGCAACATTAAAAACATAATAAATATAATTCATAAACCCTTTGATTAGTCCTTTCTAAGGACTTATAAAAAATTAAATACAAACCCTAAATTCTAAATAAATAAAACTTTATAGTAGGATAACATCAAAATCGCTAAGGGACCATTCTGCTTCTTCCTCTTTATCACTAACAAAAATTTCGGTTCCAACATCAATAGACGTCCATTTTCTTTTGGCGGGAAGGGTATCTGGATCCTGAAATCCAACCAAAACAACTAACAATAAAAACCCTAAACCATCGATGGAATCATTCAATAGTGACAATTAAACAAGTACCTGATAGAAGTAAAGTCTACTAGCTAGGCCGCCAGTGTCAAGCACCCATGTTCTTGGATCCCCAATCCAACCTTGACCCTTTTCAGTTGGGTAGCCATATTCACCCCATGCAGGGTGAGGCAACAATTGTACTAATTCTTGAGGTTGAGGGTTGCTGTATGGATCACAAAGACTAACAGGTTCCTCCAAGTATTTAGCATTGCCAGGAGCACAATAGTAGTGGTAAGCTCCATAAGGGAAATTGGCTGTGTCATTCCTTAAAATCTTTGTGTTGTTAGGAGTAATATGGTATGGTGGGCAGTTCACCAATCGTGTGGGGCTACACCAAGCTGGTACATCAGGGTTGATGATCATTTCACTGTATCTTGTAACATCTGTCAACACATCTCCATCACAAGGCTTACCATTGTTCTTCCAACAACTGCCTATGTCAAGCAGGTAAAATTGGCTCTTGGGTCCTCCTCCTTTTTTGATTTCCAATGAGAACTTGACTTTAAAATTAGTCCTTGGGAGCTGAAAGTAAACCAATTGGTCAGCGAGTGACTATGTATGTTAAAAGTAAGTTAAAATGTTTGATTTCAAAGTGTATTTCAACTTACAGTGTGGAGCATTCCTCTTGTTTCATAAGGGTACCCACCAGAGAATCCTTTGGTTGCATCAGCTCTAAGGTAAAGCATCAACCATGGATATTTAATTGAAGTCTTGAGCTTATGCTTAAACACCCAACGTCCAAAACCAAGCTTTTTCTCCCAAGCCACTTCATAAAAGGATATGTTTGCAAGTCCATTCCCAATATCAGCATCTAAATCATAAGTTCCATTGAACCATCCCTTCATTGTACCATCAGCCAAAAGTTGAGTAGGCTGATGGTTCAAAGTGGGCTGATTCATGCATCCTTCTCCAAAACAAGGGAAGTTCATTGTAGTATTAATTGGAGCTGGTTTAGGTTTCCCATTTTCAGGGCACAAACCAGCTTTTGTGTCAAAGTTGCCACTTTTCAACATAACCATCCAAAATTGCCATGGCTTTGAAGTCTTCAAAAATTGCCATGGTTTTGAACTCTTTGAAACCTTACATAAAGAACCTAAATATAGTTCTTTCTCAATTGCATAAAGATTTGGGTCATACAATGCTTCTGCAGACAATCCGTTGAATTTTTTACCTATGCCAAGCTTGTTATCTGACTCAGATACTTTGTGTAACAAAGTTAAATCTGACCAAATTTATAACAAAAATATTAGAACACCAGATAAACATAAAAAAAAAAAAAAAAACAGTAAAAACAAAATTTATGAACAAAATATTTTCTTTTACTTCTTGAAACGTCAAAACAGTCAGCAGCTCTGGGACTTCCCATGTCAGGAGCTTCATGAGCAACTCCATTACAATTATTCCAAGCTTCAAAAGCTATCCTCAATCCATCTCTTTTCATCCCTGGATCACCCAGGGCCGATATTCCCTTATGTCGTCTACTCCATGGGACCTTAAAAAATCTAGCATTAACTCCAATAAAACACAAATTCACACACAAAAACAAAACTAACAAATATTTCTCCATTATCATAACTTTCTACCTAGCTTTTAAAAGAAATGTTAAATTTTTTTTGTTATCTTTACTCTACTATTTATAGGTGTAGTATAGGGCTTGATGTTTGGTTTCAGTTTCTTTGTTCATTTACACTTCTATTTACTCTTAAACACATATAATTAAATCACTTGTAAAATTGAAGCAAACTCACCTACACACAAATAGTCACTTTTATTTGTCTCAGATTATATTTTAGTCATTTACGTTATTGTTTTGTTACGAAGTGGTCACTCTATCATTAAGCTCCGTTACCTCTCTAATGGTGGTCCTACGTGGTAGTTCAGATGGGTTTTAAATGCTAACTTGGATGTCCTACGTGACAGTCCAAGTTAAATTTATTTAATTAAAAACCTATTTTCGTCCTAACAATTGAATATCCAAGTTGGTTAAAACCCATGGACTGCCGTTAGGAAAGTAGTAGAGTTTAACGATAGAGCGACCACTTCGTAACAAAACGATAACGTAAGTGACTAAAAGATAACGTTTCAAACATAAGTGACTAAAATATAATATGAGGCAAATAAAAGTGACTATTTTTTATAGTTTACCCTATAAATAATTAGTTTTGTTATTAATTTTTGTTATAATTATAAATAATAGTAAATATAAAACATTTATATTTTAATTAAACCCTATAAAATTGACGTGAATACACATTAGTCAGGGTATGGTAATTTGTTTGATTGAAAGTAGGGATAAATTTTAAAATTATATATGAAATTTAGTTTAATATGCAATTGTATACATGAACTTTGATTTAGTATAATTTTATACATGGAATTTTAATTTGATCAAATTCTCACAATTATCAACACAATTATTGATATAACATCATTTTATATTTATAAATTGCATACAAAAATAATTATATTTATCCAATATAAAAATAAACTGAACCAAGACTAAAGTTTCATGTATATATTTGAATCACAATTCAAGTTTTACTTATATAATTACACAAAATTAAAATTTATGTATATAATTACATTTTAAACTAAAAATCATGTATAAATTTCAGATTTATCTCTTAAAATAATTGAGATAGTACGTGATACTATGTGTTAAAACAATCGGTAGATTATTTGATATTATCACGTCAGTTATTAGCAAATAAAGAAGTTTAAATTGGTTAGAATTTATAATTCTATAAAACTGACGTAAAATTCACTTAGCATATAATAATTTATTTTTTGTCGATCTATTTTTTGAAAAAATAATTAATGATTTAAATTATAATTAAAATTCACTTAGCATATAATTATTTAAATTTTTTTTTTCAATCTATATTTGAAAAAATTAATTAATGATTTAAATTGGGATAAATTGGACCTAATTGATAGAAGTTACTAACAAGGCAAATAGAAGCAATTTAAATTATTTATAATTTATAAAAAAAAGTAATAAAAAGATCTTAATAGATAATAAATTTTAATATAAGTTAAAACATATTCCGAGTCTATTTACCCTTTGTAGATTTGGAATTTATTTTAATTACTTTTATTGAAATTTACTTTAAGGACTTCTTTTAGCCAGATTTTTTTTTAAAATTTAGTGGTTTGAATTTTAAAAAAAAAAAAAAAAAATAGCACGTCACAAGTAATTCAACCTAACAGGAACCAGAATAATCGTTGATTTGGGCAATTAATCATTGCGCATGAGAGTAACTGTTAATTTGTGAAAAACGGATGTGCATTAAATTATGATGGCATGCCTTAAAATTTAGGCTAGAAACAATGTACACACTTGTTGCTCAATTGTTAATCCGCATGGGCTTTCGGCCCCTTAGGCAACGTGTCATAGGTCACCGTAGCCCTTATGGTGGATAAATGAAAAAAAACTAATATGAAACCAAATTTAACAAAAGATGTAATTTAAAATAAAAATGGTTAAAAAATAGAGTGATAATAACTTAGCACCTATTTTAAACTTTAATTTATCACAAAATAGTTGATGCTATCCCACAATTATTACGTTGTTTCATTATTAAATTATTTTAGAAAGATTTGAGTATGTCGTATCACTACTTATAAATTATTTTTTAAAATTATTTTTGGTGTAAACTTTATAAAATCATAGTTTGAATTATGGCTTATACAGTAAAAAAAGTAAAGTATCAGCTGATTGGCATATAAGACGCAATAATATAATACATTTTAAAATCCTTGAATCTTTACTGTAACTTCATTAGAATTGTAGTTTATTAAACATAAGTTTTATAGACAAATTCTTTCTCACAATAAACATCTTGACATCAACCCCTCATATCATGCATAGTACAAAATAACAGAAGTCTCATAGCAGTAGAGGTCCTCTGGCATGGTCTCTCAGGATTTCTTTTTCTTCAACAACAAGTTTGAGAAGGAAAGGTAACTAAATAAGTTCAAAAGAACTTAGTGAGTTCCAGAATAAAATATATCAATAGTTACTAATAATTCAAGCAGATCTTTTATAATATTCAAAAACAATCACACAAATTTGGCATATGACAAGTACCATACATAGATAGTTTATACATTGGTTTACTTTTTTTTTTGGCGTATACAATACACTCATATGACCATATAGACAAATCTTCTTCATGTCAGCCACGTACCCAAATCCTTAGTCATATCATACATTCCATTCATATTCCTTTGGTTTGTATCTTTTTGTCGTATTTTGCCAGTCTAGTTTGCAACATACTTTTGCCCTACCGGAGGTTACATAACCATTTTCATGTATTGCAATATGCATCAAAGACAACGCCATGAATATGCTTCCTTAACATCATTTCCATGATTCAGTCCATATCATTCTTGATAGAAGTAGAAGGTAGTGGCTTAAGCATGTAGAATGATTCTTACACTTTAACACAGACCTTACAGACCTAGATTGACAACTCTGAACAACCATTTTTCATATACACATATTTCACTTTTGCAGAGTATAAGTACTTACCTCACACAAAATATAAAGCAAGAATACTACACATATGAGAAAACTCACTAGAAATACAACAAAATCTATAAAGTAAGACCCTTGCTTTTGTCACTCGGCCCTTCAATAGCGTCTTGAGCTAAAATGTGGATAATTACACTTATCAACTCATTACTCCATTGAATCCAAACATGCATGCAAGAAACACTAACACATAACCCAGAATCAAGAAGTTTCCTTCCTTACATATAATTTAAACACTTATGCATGCAGAGCTAAAAATACGTAAATAAATATGAAAATAACCTAGAATTCATCAATATTTACCAGAGAGCTAACACAAATGTGAGAGTTGGTTAAATACAGTGAACCCAACCTCAGTAAGGTTTTAGGACTTAAGCTTTGAGAGAGAATACAAATAAAATCAAGCAGAAGATGAATGTAAAGAAAACGCAAAAGTTTATCGGTGAAGATACTAATATCCTTATATACTTAAGCACAGAGATGAGGTTTAGTGGAAGGACCATATTAACTACAGTATCTTAGTTTCGCTCTAACCAGTTCTTACTAGACTAACTAAATAGTCTTATAAAAATAATAAACAAATATATGAAACTATAGATTTGACGACTTCACCGAAACATCTGGGTGGCATATACTCAACAGAAGAATCTGCTAAAACACAAATTTCGCCAATCGGCGCAGACACAGAATCCCATACTTGGCCACAACTAATACTTTACTTACTCAGAACTACACTTAATACAATAAACAATAACCATAAATAGAGACTTCACTGGGTAGGTTGTTATAGCGCATTATTACTTCGGAGGTCTGATAAGGTGCGGAGAACATTTACTTTGGTTATACCGATGAGGCGCGAAGCACAATATTTACTTCAAACGTTCTGATGAGGCACTAGGTGGCATGTTTGTGTGTTGGTTGGATGATTCTTGTATCTGTCTCGAGTTCAAATCAGGTTAATAGGGGTTAAAAAGTATAAACTCGATAAATGATAATAAATTGAAATGATATGATGTTATGGTACCGCATGTACATATATATGATATGTGCTTTATGATAGCATGTGAAAGACCATGCAAACTGATTATACGAGCCTAGAGGGCTGATATGGTATTAAGCGAATCAATAAATTCAATACGAGAATGAACAGTGGTATGAATTGAAAAGGAAATGAACATGTCTTTAGTAGTATAAATTATTGTATGATTTGGTCATTTGAAATTTTGAATTGGCAATATGGTTTGAGTCATGTATATAACTTGTTTAATGTACTTATATAAAAATGGCATAGCAATGGAGATGACTTAAATGGTTAAACTAGTTGTGTAATTTATACGTATATAAGATGTTAAAGGTTAGAAATGAGTATATTGGAATGATGTTCTTGCTGAAATGTTTGCAATTGAGATAAATGATTGTTTGCGCAGGTGTTATAAAATAGTACCATTGAGACCTTTTGAAAATAGATTGTCACGTCGTGACGTCGGGCCCTTAACGTCACAATTAGATTAAGTCAGTGAGTTATGCCGCGATCTGGAACTGTTGAAGTTGTAACGTCAATGCGATAGTTTGAAAACTTTATAATTTGGTCCTTATTCAACGCAGAGTAATCTTAAGAGCTTTTGTAAGTTTGTATAGGACCCAAAAATGATTGTATATCATATTTTGAATGAGTAATATAATTAACAGCATGTATACATAGTTGAATTAAATCATAGTTGACCGTAGTTATTTTAACAACGAATGTGGCATCTCGTAGCTCGGACCTGGTGATCGAGTCAGGTATGGGGTGTTATAAGTAAAATATTAAAAAAATAAATATTTTAAAAAAAGGACACATGCCAATTTTTTAAGGCTGTTTGTAGAATAAAAAAATACACTACCAATGAACCAACTACTCACCTTTAAAACAGACACGTGTCATGTTCTAAACCTTGCTTTTGGAGTTAAAAAACTCCACTGGTAGTGAACATAATAGTAACCTTTTTTTATTAATGATGTGAAAAATAATACTAAAAATATTGTTAGAAAATCTTATATTTTTAATATAATAGTTAGAAAATTAATTATAAAATTTTATATTTTTTTAAATTTAATAGTTGGAAAACTTTAAAAATATATATATTGTAATTTGTAACTCATTTTTGTCCAGGGCTAAGCTCGATTTTTAAGTTAATTCAAATTCTCTAAATTTCACAAATCCAAGTTTGTAAAATTTCTTTTTAAGTCATTTTAAAATTTGAATTTTTTATTTTAATATTATAATTAATGTTTTAAAAAAAGGACAAATTTTTGTTTTGCCCCTCAAAGTTTTTTTAATTCGATTTATTTTATAGAATTTATAATTTTTTAATGATAAATTAGCAACGTTTTTAGTTTAATTTGATAAACTAATACAAAATAGTATTTAAATATTAATATGATAAAAATAAAGTTTCATAATTATAGATATAAATAGTATCTAAATATTAATTAGATAAAAATAAACTTAAATAATTATAATACTCTAATACAAATTAAGCATTTAATTTATTTTGTTTTTCTTAAATATTAGTGATTAAAATTATCCCAAATTTAAAAATATCCTTTTAAAAGTTAGGCGGGATCTACTTTTAATATGTGTATTTTATACAAATATTTTGATTGTGTTATTAACAATTCTAACTTCGTCGATATCCGCGGAGCAAAGCCAAATTCATGGTCACGATAAAAGGGGGATGGCCAAAAAAAAATGAAAGAAGAAGACTGGGAAGCAAAGGCCAGAAGAAAGAAAGAAATTATTTATATAAGGGAGAGGAAGAAAGGAGGAGCTTGGAGCTCATTCTCATGAGTATTTAAGATTTTTTAATTTAATTTTGTTTATATTTGGTTCCTATTTGTTTAAACAAAATACTTGATATCTTTTTTATAACATGATATATTTAACTTTTAAGTGGTTTGAAGTTGTGTAATTTAATTTTATGTTTTTAAAATTTTCTATTATATTATAGATATTTGATTATTTAAGTTATGTTTGATGAACTGAAAAATTAAGCGTTAACAAAATAATTACGGAAAATTTAAGTTATAAAATATGTTTGGTATTTTATTCAAAATTAAATATTGAATATAATTAAATTGATTGATAAATGATAATATAATCTTAAATGAAATAAAATAAAATAGAAAACAATTGAATTTATTCTCTATTAAGTGATAAGTAGGCCTTGTCTACTAGATAGACCTAATCATGGCCGGGCTGAGTTTAGATTGGGTTGATGAAAAAATTTAGGCTCGATTTCTAGGCCTGGGCTTCACCCAAAAATGAGTTTAAAATTCCGCCCAAGCCCGACCCAAATTAAAAATGCTAACTTGAACTTGATCTGGCTCATACCCATTTTTCGGGACTATATTTTTACCCAAACTCTCTTATTTTTCTCCGGGGAGACTTTGGGCTTAGGCGGGTGGTCGGCCTATAACCAGGTCTACTATCTATCTATTATTTTTTATACTTTTTTCGTTAAAAAAATTCTATCTAATAATTTTTATTATAGGTTACCAAACATGTTTAAAAAAATTAAATTAGTGAAAACATTAATTTTATGTTGAATTGTTTGAATCATTTATCAAACCAGGTCTAGAGATATATATATATATATATATATATTTTTTTTTTTTCTTTTAATTTTTGATATACTTTAATCTTGGATGATTTGATTTCATATAAAACATGTAAATAATGTTAATAATAAATGAATAAAGGATGATAAATGTTTAATTAAATGACATTAAAAGGATTAAAAAAAAAATAAAAATAGATGCATTTCACGGCAACCCAAAAAAAAGAAGAAATAATTAAAAGAGTATTTTTAGCTTTTAGGTACTTAAGTATTTTGGGTTTTTGCTTTTTACTACTTAGAATCTTGGATAAATATTATTTCATTTAAATTCATACTTATTTATTTATTTTTCAACCATACTTATTTATATTTTAATATTATATTATTAGATTTTTTATTATTATTTGATATAATATTGAGGGTGGAGGATAGGATAATACGGTTCAAATCTAAACTAATTGATTATCTGATAAGAGTTTTAGTTTCCACTACATGCAAAGTCAAGACATTATTTTTGTTGTTGTTCTTAGCATCTTTATTATTACCTTTTTAAATCATAACTATATGTGATGAATGCTTGCATCCTGAAATGTTTTTAACTAATATTTTACACATAAGACAACATATTAATTTCTGCAGTAATTTAATGGGCGATGCGTTTACTTCTAGTAAGGTTAAAAATAGCGGTGATAGTGAGATTAGTTACTGTAGCGATAAGATTAGATACTGTAACAGTAAAATTAAAAACAATAAAAATATGTGAATTTATAGATTTATTTAATAAAATGTTAATTAAAAAAATTAAATCACCCTGTAAAATACAATAAAATATTCATTAAATTAAAAGCACAACCACCCTGTAAAATATAATAACAAGCCCAAACAAAACAGTTAAAATGGTAAAAGGCCAATCCACCACATCTTTTTCTTTACTTAAAATCCAATCGCCTCTATTAAACCACCAGCATAAGGTCTACCTATCCTCTGTTTCACAGCTCCATCAGGATTCGGTTTATACCATTCGTGACGTGGTGGATGCAACTGTACCCGAATGAAATATTGTCCTGATCTCTGCTTTCCCAGCTGTATTGCAGCAACTACTGATCTTGAATAAGCTAAACCTGCCGCTGCTACCTCAACAGCATTGCAATGCTCCCCGAAAAATATTGTGATTACGGTGTGTCTATATCTTCCAAGCTAAAATTCCAAATGTTATGTCCCAGAATGTACTTCCAACAACCCTTTCATTCAAGACCTTTAAATTCTCATTTAACCAATCTACCAAAGGTTTAGAAAAGAAATTCGCCAGTTCACAACTAGGAACAACCTGGAGTCAAATAGCTTTAGCAACTTGACAGTCTCGAACTGCGTGCAATACCGTCTTCTCGGACCATCCACAAATACTGCAGAAGCTATCATTCGACTTACCCCTTCTACACCATTCTGAGTTGGTACGCGGCCCATTAATCAATAATAACCAAGTAAGTGTTCGTTGTAGCTTTTTATATTTCTAGTAAGGCAAAGTCAGAAAATTTTTTTAGGATGAGTCAAAATTAAATTATAATTTTTACGATAATAAAAATATAATTTCACCATTTTAATAATCTAATTTTTATAATTTTTAAAAGATTAAATTAAACTATGGTGCACTTTTCGTTCTTAGCCTAATTCCAAGTGTATGAGTTCGCATCGGCATCATCCTTAGGAGGGCATGTTCCCCCAACATGTAGCAAGACATAAGCAAAACAACTCCAATTCCACTCCATCCAATCGTGGTCATGGCACAAACTGACGCTTCCTTGGAATTTGATTCTTGGCCGATACAACAGTTGCACAAAGGACCCAAAGCACTTATTCAATTATTGGACTAGAACTTGGTTTTTCGACTATCCCCAATTTGCCAATGTACGCATTTATAAAAATCATCCTAAACTTTGACAATGCCTTAAATAAACCTACAATTATATATTTTATACTCAACGGACAATCTTTATACACCTTGTATTTCGACCTTAGAATTTGCACCCAAAACAAGTCTTGCTTTGATATTAAAGCAAACTCAGTTCTGAGTTTAAGCTCTAATTTCCTCAAATTTCTAGTACCATTTATCTTCATTGCTCACTACACACGCTTAATTCTTGCACAAATATTCCTTTTGCGCACAAATATTCTCGGAGACCTCTTTATTTTATTTCTTCATTGCATTAACAAAACCATTCACTGTCTCATTGATGTTACTGATATCAATCCAATTAGACTTAACTAACTCTTGAAAAGAATGATGAGTAAGCCAACCAGCAAAAAATCTAGAAGGACGATTGCCTCTTTGCTGAGCTTCGCCATCCAAGTGTATAAGCGTTGGATGGTGATCAGATTTAAGGAGGTGGAGGTGTTGAACCTTATGCTTTGAAAATGTCGCAAAAAATTTCCACAAAATTACTAATAAGGTAATTTTATAATTTCTTTAAATTTTAGGGTCAAATTGTAAATAAGAAATATATATCTAGAAATCATTTGAAATAATTTATTCAGAGAATTTTCTCTCTACAACTTTCTCTTAAATTCAACTGTGTGAAAACTAATAACCCATGAGTCTCTTTATACAGGGAGAGTTTAGAGAATTCAACTATGATTAAACTTAATCACTTTAATATTAAATTAATATAATACTTACAAAGATAAATATTAGATAAAATACTATCAAGATAAGTATTAAATTTAATATTATATTAAATTTATTAAAATAATATTATTTTTAGAATAATTAATTTGAAATTAAATTATAAAAAATTAAAATACATAAAATTTTAAAAAAAATTGTAATATCTTTTTAAAATTTGCAAAAAAGTAGATATAATTTCTATAAAAAAAATTTCTAAAAATTCTAAAAATATTAGAAACTCAAATGAGAATTGACGGTCAACTTACGTTTCTTGTTAAAATTAGATTGATTTCTGAAAAAATTATAACGTTGAAGGTGTCAATAAAAAAAAAAAAACAGTTAAGAGTTCAAACTTAAAAACTCATAAACGTTGAGGTGACTTTTGACAATTATGTCAATATGGTGTTACAAACGATACTATGGGGATAATATTTTTTTGTAATCACCCTAATACTTTAGGAGCATTTTGTTTTTTTCCGAAATATATTATATAAGTTCTAAAATATTGTGTATTTGGTTAATATATTGTAATTGGTGTTATACAAGATATTGCACCCCATGCAATAGATAGCGCAATGGGGTAAAATTTTTTTTTTTAAATAAAAACCTTAGGACGACTTTTGTAATTACAAAACACATAATGCGAGTGATAAAAAAAATTGTGTAATCCGACAATATATTGTAAATTTAAGAAATTGAAAATTGATTCAAACTAAGGTATTATGGAATATAACTTAAATTGAATTAAAATTTTTTTATTAATTAAAAAATTATATTTAAAATAATAAAAATAATTTAAAATCTCTACAAAGATAATTATTTTTAAAAAGAATTACTATACAATAGTTATATATTATTCTTTATTTATTGAAATAATATTAATTTTTAAAAAATATTTATGAAAAAAGACTTTAAAACTTTATAAAATAATATTCAAAATCCATATAAAAAATTAAAATCAAATTATTATAAATCATTGAAAAGTTTTAAATATTTAAGTAAAGACAGAAATGCAAAGATAAAAGGAACATAAACAGAGGTCTCCACTGGCCAATGCAGAAATACCTAATCACTGAAATGAAATTCTTGCCTTCCAATCGCTTTCAACCGTTAATAAGAAAGTGCTTTAAAACCATTAGTCTAAAGGGAAAGAGTGTGGGAAACATAATTATTGTGATTCACTTAACTCTTCGTTTGGAAATTTTGTGCATTTGCTCCTCCTTTTTAGAAATTAAGATATTTTTACTATTTAAAAAAATTAAAAATTTATGATTATCTTCCTCAATAATATAATCCTTAAAATTTGAATTATTTTTATATATAAAATTAAAATGTAACATACTTTATCGATGAACCTAATATTTTTGATATTCGAATACCTTTCCACATTCCTGCATTCATTTATTTTTCCCTCCTGATAGTGGATGATGACATTCGCTTACTCGCCTAGTGGTTGGTGATTAGATGTGAATATTGTGGAATATGGGTTACACTATGTTCAACCATTCATTCATTGCCAAATCTAGATAATTGCATTGATAAGAGAAGTTTGTCTGGTTTTTACCGTATTGAGTTATAATTTTTTTAAAAATATTTCTAAATCAATTTCGGACGCAAATAACTTATTTTATTGATTAAAAATAATAAAATATTGCACATATATATTATTTATATTTATATTAGTATATTTTTATGTATTTTTTTATATTTAAAATTTTTTTCTCTATATTTATTTTAAAGAATTTAGTCTCTCTACTTTTTAATTTTCAAAAATTAGATCTTTTAGTTAAGATCGTTAAAATTCTTTTGCTAAATTTGTTGATGTGACATTTTAAAATAAAAAAATAACTCATTTAATAACAATAAAAAAAACAGATGATCTTGTAATGAACTTAAATTTAACCAAAAAATTATGACAATATTAACAATTGAACTTGCATTTTTAAATTTAAAAAGTAGGACGACTAAATTCTAAATGTACGAAGAGTAAAGACTTAGAGCACATTTTAACCTTATTATATTAGGTATAATGTCAAATTTAACCCTCCATATTTTTATTTTTATTTTTAACAATTTAATACTTCATTTTTTAGGCAAAAATCAAATCTCTAATCATTTAATTAAAAGACGAGATAAATAATTACTACGTCACCCATTCTAATTATGGTTTTCTTCTCTTCTACCAAGGACTAGTAATGGTCAGTCAAATATGTATCCAAGAAATAAATTGTAATTATGATATAAAAATAGTTAAATCACATTGAGGCAACCTTGCATCATTTTGTGAGTTGTTGTTTGATATAATCCTTAAATGTTTTTGTCCAATCGAATCAGTCAATTTTATTTTGATTTTGCTAATTATTATGCGAGGATTAGTAATGATTTAGGACAATTTTTTTTTTTAATGTTGCATATCAACGTACCGACCAAGGGCCAAACACAAACGTCGGATTTGATGAATTTTGATTGTGTATGAATTATATTTTATCAGGAAATTACGATACTTAACTTGTTATTTAAAAATTATAACTATTTTTAAAATTATTTATTAATTTATTGATGATGTATTTTTATATATTTTACTAATTATTTTTTTATTCCGTATAATGCATTGATTAATTATATATATAAATTACAATATATTAAATTTATTTGTAAATTTTTTAAAAAGATTTTTCACAAATAATTTTAAATAACCTGTTCTAAAATTTGTATAAAATATTGTATATTTTACATTATTTAAATATTATGTTTTAATATTGTAAAAATATTATATAATGTACATTAAAATTATATAAATTTTGTTCAAAATTGAGATTTTTGCCATGATACATGCAAAAACTTGATGTTAACTTACGATCCTTAAGAGAGTTAGCCCAATCAACATCAGAAAAATCTGTTAAGGAGACATTCAAAGGCTGAAACAGCAAGCCATGAGTTAGTGTACCTCAAATATAGCATAGAATTCATTTGATAGCCATCCAATGAACACCATGTGGACAATGCATGTATTGGCTGACTTTGTTAACAAAAACACCATGTCAGGTCAAGTCTAGTTTGGTCAGACATGGATACTACAAACTACCAACAACTTGCCAATATTTGGTACCATCTTCAAGAGGCGAACCAGTCAACAAAGTGAATGTAGGAGATCTTACCATAGGTGTATTCATTGGCTTAACATAAGCCATATTAGCTCGCTCCAAGAGTTCTCGAGCATACTTTTGCTAAGACACATGCATAAAATCTCTATTTCTATCCACCTCAAGGCCAAGAAAATATTTCAACTCCCCTAAATCCTTTAAGGAGAATTTCTGATCCAAACACCGAATCATATCATCTAACTCGGAGCAGTCATCACCTGTCACAATTATATCATCTACATACACAAGAAGAAAAATACAACCAGACAGAGTTTGTTTAAAAAATAATTATTAATCAGCATGTGAAACTTGAAAATTCAAACGCTAAACTAAAACATTCCTTAATTTTTCAAACCATGCTCTCGGTGCCTGTTTAAGACCATAGATAACTTTGTTTAGTCGACAAGCTAGAGGCTTCCCATTGACATCCAAGACCTCAAAACCAGGTGGCTATCTCATGTGTATATCTTCAGCTAAATCACCATTTAGAAAAGTATTGTTGACATCAACTTGGTGTAGTTTCCACTTTCTTGACACAACTAGCACAAGAATAGTTCGAATTGTGTTTGCTTTGACTACTAGATTGATTGTTTCATGATAATCCAATCCAACAGCTTAAGAAAAGCCTTGAAAAACTAGACAAACTTTTTTTCGAGCCACACTACCATCTGAGTTCTTCTTGATCTTGAATAACAACTTGCAATCAACAAGGGATCGATCAACTGGTGTTGGTACTAAATCCTAAGTATTGTTTTTTACCTGAGCCTATAGCTCATCATGAATAACATCATTCCATTCAGGAATGGCCATAGCTTCATGAATGTCAACTGACTCAACAAGTCTAAGTGTAGCAGTGTAAACCATTGGCTTGTAAATCCCAACTTTACTCTGAGTAATCATAGGATGACTATTACTCTGATTTGAACCTTGCATCGCTGAAGTGGAGGAAAGAATTACGATCTAAGTATGTTGAATATCATCTAACTTTGGTACAAACAAGTTTGGAATAATAGAGTCCTATTGAGGAGACTGCATAGAAGAATCAAGTATAGATACCATAGGGCGAGTACTTATAAGTGAGGGAAACATAACAACTGGAAGAGTAGTAACAGTACTGGAACTTTGGCAAATGGAAAAACCTCTTCATCAAATTGTACATGTCGAGAAATGTACATTGGAGTAGTCTGATCCAAACACTTATAACATTTGTGATTTGGCGCATAGCCCAAAAATGTGCTAGGCATGGACCTATAGTTTAACTTGTGACAGTTTTATTGTCTTAGCAAGGATAGCATAAGCACCTAAACACACAAAACATCTTATAATCAAGCTTCTGACCAAGAAGCTTTTTACTCGGAGATATTCTACCTAACACCTTTGTAGGAAGCAAATTTCTGAGATACATTATAAGGATGCATGGGAAGTATAACCAAGCTAGTTTCTACAATCTTTCGGTGAGGCATTTCCACCATCCCATTTTGCTCAAATGTTTGCGGATAAGTGAGTCGATGAATTATACAGCAACCCTTGAGATACAGATCAAAGTTGCGAAACTTACCTCCCCAATATGTCTAAAGTTGTTTGATCTTGACACCTAGCTAAAGTTCAACATGAGTTTTGAAAGCCAAAAACATTTGCAATCAGATTTATTGTGAAAAAAATATATCCACGTGTACCTTAAAAATGCATCCATAAATGAAATAAATACTGACAACCAGAAGAGTAATAAGGAGCAGGATCCCATAAATCAGCAACAACAAGTTCAAGAGGAGTAGAATATACTGAATTAGTAGTAAAAATAGCAGCTTATGACTTTTACCAGGAACACAAGCATTACACAGGGAATGCGGCTTATTTTTAGAAATTTGAACATTATAAGAAATTAAAACTTGTTTTACAATAGCAAAAGATAGATGACCAAGCCGTTGATGCCATCGATTGAACTTGCAATCTGAATCAGAGTTTTGACATGCCTCATCAGCAGTTGTATTTTCAACAGTCAACGTTGTTAAAGTATGGCTAAAGATCAATCATGAGATGGTTGTAATTACATAATCGTTTTACCTTGTTTACTAATATAAGGCAATGTCATTATTATTTCAATTTCTTTTTCTGTATATATAAATAAACTGATTAATAATAAATTCTTAAGAATAATATGATTATTCTTAAAAGGTCATTAGTTAAGTATTATTGTGGGCTTGGACAATAATAATGCATTGATACTAATGTGTAGTTGATTGATGACAAAGTGTTGTATTTGACATAGGGATGTCAAAATCAATACATGAGTATGTGTTAGAGAACAACATATTGGACTGACTTGCCATGAGTATGTTTATTAGATTATTATGTCATAGTCGCAAACATTACTTATAGTGATAATTATGTATATGATCCTCAGACTTGAGATCATTATTGTCCCAACATCGTGAGTTGTATATTTTGATATAATCAAATGTCTACCATAACAGGTTGAATTATAAAGACTAATGTTAGATATACCATAATCCATGTAGTAAGATATGATTGATCAAGATAGGATTTATCCCTCCTATATCATGGGAGTAATATCTTGGGCCACTTGATGAAGTAAGATTAGACATGCATGACCATGCTCAAATAAGTTAATATGAGATATCACACTTATTTGTTTATTGTAGTCTACTCATAACATAAAGAAATATGAGATTGAACTGTACAAGTGTGACTAAACCATGACTTGTGTCCAATCTAGATATAAAGGATAAAAAGATATAATACATGAAATGTTTATCACAAAAATGTTATGTCAAATCACTACTTCTTATAACTTGGGTAGCAATGATGTATTGCTAGATACCACTCACTGCTTGTAACATTAGAAATGTTCTAGTATTTCTACCAACGTTACAATAACCTACAAGGTCACACCCTATGGTTAAAGTGAACAGACTTTATGCAAATAGAATAGGCGTATGCCTTCCTACATATAACTATAGCGGATTCTTATCATTGGCGGATGAGTATCATGTGGCTGACAGCACAGCCCATGGTACAGTTTCACCTAAAGAACAATATCGCCTAGTAGACAGTGTTACCTAGCAGATACAATTTGCAACTTCTTTCTAGAGTTAATATTTATGGAAGTTAGTATTCTTTTGGAAAGAATATAATTTCAATATCTTCCATGATTTTCTCTGAAAAAGTGAAAGGGAATTATTTCGTATTTAATATACATAATATTATTAAAAGGAATATCATCCTGGATTATGAATGTGTGAGTGAGAAAGATCAAAACTAGGTCTAGCAACCAAAAAAGGTTTTGAATACTCTTTGAAAAAGTTCAAAAGAATTTTTCTGTTCATGCTTAACTGAGTGGACTACATAGAGGCTGAGACATTTTTGTTACGACTTGGATTGGCATCAATGAAAGGGATCAAACCATCAGAGTTATTCGTCATTTTTTAGTTTAAAAAAGGTATATCTTCAACCCTATTTCAACTTAACTCGTTCCTTGTACATGGATCTGTGGTTGATGATTATCGAAATAATTTTTCCGCAGTGCCACGGGGCGTACTAGTGATCTAACAAATGCATGCTCAAGAGCAACAGACGAAAACTAATACAACCCATTTACCTCAATGCTACGAAGCAGTATTCAACGTGTTTCCAAATCCTTTATAAAGCAAGAATTTGAATAAAATTCAAAAAACACACTATTATCCTTAGCAAACTTTGAAATAAATAGAATATTTTTGTGGATGTCAGGAACATATAATAAATCTTTAAGCAACAACGGATTAGAACCATTTGATAATATAGACCCACAAATACAAGAAACAGGTATGGATTGACCATTACCAATAGCAACCTTACTTGACCCATTATACAATTGATAGTTAGTGAACTTAGTAGGGTCATTCGTCATGTGTATTGTAGCTTGATTGTCAATGGTACCACGCTAGGTCAGAAACAATAGAAGGAGTGGCTACTATTGAAGGAACATAAGCAACAGTTGTCGATAACACGTGCGATATACCTGCAAACCCTAAAAAATTCTCAAACAGGCCAGAATAAACATGACCATAATAGATAAGACTTGAACCTGGACCAGGGCAACGAACATGAGGTCCAAAATTGTAACCACTAGATAATCCGACATCACAACCAGAATAATGCAAAATAGGCCTAGAATTATGACATCCATATAACCCATTATCAACATAAAACATGTAAGCTGAAACAAACCCACGACGCTTTTGAATTACTGGGCCACTATACAACGAGCCCAAATGTCCAAATCTAGATGAGTTTGAGTCGTTATTATAGAAATGACATGGTCATATTCTAGAGGAAGGCCATTAAGAATGGCCGACTGATACTCCTCTAGAGAGATATGCTGACCACACCTAGCTAGGGAATCACAAATGTGTTTAATTTTAGCCAAATAAGCCGATATCAGAAGCTTATTTGTAACACACATAACACACTCCCGTCGCAGGAATGGTTTAGAAAGTATTATCGAACAAACCATATCTTTTAACAATTACTGTCTAATATAACGTGGTGATATAAATTACAAATACTCAATTTATAATCCTTACAAATGATTTAATTTAACTAATACAAACATGCCACCATCAAGACCTTATCAAGCTACTAATACTATTCATTTGGTCATTTGTTCTTCTTTGGCCGAACACACTCATACTTAGACCATATAAATCAATTCAATAATCACATAGTAATTCAATCTGAATCTCAAACATCTAAAATATTTATATAGTCATCATTCATGTCAAACAATTACTATTATCCAAACTTAAATAACTATAGCTTTACTAAATACCATACCACTATCATTCACACAAAACACACTTAAAATTTATACTTAGGTAGCATATACTAATAATTTAACTTCGCCATTTTCGCATGGCTTAGTAAAACAAAAAGAGTTCAACTTGTCTAGCCATATTATAAACTATAGCTATTACATGCCATAATGCTTGATATTACACTTTTACAAAAAGAAATACCAATCTAAAGTTGATAGGTGCGATGACTTCAAAAAGAAATGGCCCCGGGCTTCCAACGGATCTTTAATCTATCCACAAGGAAAATAAACACACGCAATGAGTTGATAACTCAGTAAGTCATAAGCCATTGACAAATTAATAACTAACATACATAATAATTAACAAAGACAGAGTTTTTTTTTTTTATTACTTCATTTCACGAACCAACAAGCTCCATAATCACATAACTCAATTCATCTCATTTTAACCCTAAAACGATAATCTCAATTCGAATAACAAACTCTTTCATGTGGTCCTTTTAGCAAAATTTTTAATCCATACAATCTTTTATCCGAATAAACTATCTCTCTATAGTCACCTTTATCACATACTCAATAGGATCTTTAACTCAAATAGCCATAAGAATGGAGACAAGTTCTTCATGTGTATGAACTAAGGCAATTAGGCAATTGTATTCAAATGCATTCAAATTTAGTTACAATTTTTATTCCACAAACCATAATTATCAACTTACCTTCCATTTTACACATAATAAGCCATTATTCTTCATATACTTTATTCACCCAATCGGTTACATTTTACTATCATTCACACATATGTGATGCTATGTCCATCTAGTGAATGTACGCACACATAGTGCCATTCAATCTTGAAAGTATACGCACACATAGTGCCATTTGAAGCATTACGAATGTACGCACATATAGTGCCATTCGATCTCGAAAGTATATGCACACATAGTGCCATTTGAAGCATCACGAATGTACGCACACATAGTGCCATTCGAGCTTATCAATACACGCACACCTAGTGCTACATATTATCACACACATAGTACCCCATTTTATCTTGTTACACATATATCAAAGTAACTTATTTAAGTAGATGACATTACATCCGATCATCGAAGCTTATTTTCATAACAATATTTCTTATCCAAAATCCTATGTATCATTTATATGCTAATAACCATATATAAATTAAATTGCTTAATGACTTACCTCGTTGCCGGATGAACAGCTTTTATCCACTACTCAACGACCTTCGTTTTCCCTTTGTTTGAACTTGGCTCTTTTTGATCTTGAGCTAAATAAACAAATAACTAATTCATTAATCTTATCAATTCATCATAACCCCAATTCCATTTATTCCTCAAAGAAATAGATACATGAATTCGGTACTTCATTCCATAATTCAAAGCCACAATATCATTAATTAAGTAATATATATATATATAGGCTTTTATACGCTCAAGTGCACAAGCATGCGCATCATAATGAACTTTATATATGGTATAAATGTAATCAATCGCATATACATTTATAACAAGTACCACATACTTTACAACTAAGCTATCCATACAGAAAACCGAATCCTTAATATCAATTATTAAAATACATTCAAATATACTTCCTTCCATATATACTAGTTCACCGAACACATTACAACCTCCTATATAAACACCATCTATTTAGCCTAGGCTACAATAAATTAATAATATTGCCGATTCATTCATTCAAGAATTTCATTGCCTAGCTTTAACATTTCGCTTAATCAATTCACACTTTTCTATTATTACTAATCAAAAACATTAAACTACTCCTTGACATTTACTACCTTCGGATATTTTAACAACCATAATACATTAATTTACTAAGACATCCTTCATTCAACCAAATTAATTTCTACATGAATTACTCGCATATGATGGCACATTTTTAAGATAGCACACACACATGTTCGGTAAACAATTTCATTTACACTCACACGAATGGTAACTTACTTTCAAACTATCTAAATTATATCCAAAGAAATACTCACTTATACAATCCCTATCACATTCGGTTATATAAATATACAAATGATGCTAATATAACACTCTTCTAAACTACCATACTATGGCCGAATTCCACACTTAACCATCCTATGTTCTTCACTTGTTCAATTCAATTATATTCAACTCAAATCATTCATTTATCACAAAATTCACCACTTTAAAGGTTCATTTAAAAAAAAATAATTCCTTTTATCATCTTTTTTTTTTCAAATATTATGGCACATGGCCGAATACCCTATGTGTATACAAATTCATTTTGTTTTTCGCTAATTTAACAAATTCCTATACACACTACCCTTGTATCCTCATATTAAAGTATCAAACACCAAATCAAATACAAAATCTTCCATAGCCGAAATATAAATATATATACCCGTATATATCAAAAACATAGTAAAAATTGAACCATGGGTTAAATAGGTAGCTTAACAACCATCCCAAAAATCATATATTCACAAAAATATATCAAGAAAGCTTACCTATTGGGAAGAATCAAAATGCCGAATGCCTCCCATTTTTTTTTTCTCCTAAATGGTTTTTCGGTTAAAGAAGAACAAGGATGAACCACCTTGTTATTTTCACCCACTAGTTTTATTATATTATATTTTATTATTATACAACCATTAACTTATTATTTTCTAGCATAAAAGACAAATATTAATAAAACATCATGGTTGATTCAAGAAAAGGGGCATTTGACATGCAAGCCCTCATTTTTAAAATCATGTGTCAATTGGTCCCCTTTAACATCTAACCACTACACATTTAAAATTTCTCACATAAGTCCCTTTTGTTATTTTCATAACCAAATGACAAAATTAATATACCAAAATTTCATACATGCAATTGCACATATAATAATCCTAAAATTTAATATTTAATTATTTATACGCTTCGGTTTAGTGATTCCGAAATCACTTCCCGACTAAGGTCAAATTAGGACTGTCACATTATTCTTCTTAAATTTATGAAGCAAAGAATAATACTTCATGACTTTGGTAGTGGACTGAGTTCCAAAAATCTGCATGAGAGCACATCAAAATTCAAACGTAGAAGGCAAACTCCGAATCAACTGATTATGTAGTGAAGCACTTATAGTAGAAAGAAGCCAAGCACACAACGCCGAATTTTGTTGTTCATATTGTGCATATGCCGAATTTTCAACAGGAAGACCATCAGCCCTAAACAAACTCTATCTAGTTGTATTTTTCTTCTTGTGTATGTAGATGATTTAATCGTGACAGATGATGTCTACTCCAGCAATTTCTTGTGACGGTACATGAACCATTTCATCAATGAAAGAATGCAATCTGTGAGTCTTAATTACCAATAAAACATTCTGGTTCCAAGCCAAGAAATTACTATCATCGACTAGCACCGCTACTTTCTGTGAGACAAAAGTAAATGGATTGAAAATTCTTTCAGTTGCTGATTCTATCAAGATTGTAGTATCCATAGCTAACGCAGTAATTAGAAGCAAGGAAAAAAACCCTGCTCTAATACCATATTAAAAATATGAAAGATGAAAAAATTTATTAATTTAACTTAACAATTACAATCAAACCTTTAATACTTATACACCATAAACGAATCACTAACAGAGTAGAAAATTACCATTAACTACTTAACTAACAATAAATTGCTCTTAACTAATTCAAGTTATTTAGTTAATTCTAATATTTACTATTGAAGGACATATATATTTTCATCTTCAGCAAAAATCGTGACTTAAAAATTTATAATTAAGATTTTTTTTTTAATTTTTAAATCAAAAGTATATATATATTTACTAAATTTAGTTATAAATAAAATGAAGTTGATGGCAATAAAATAATTGTCACTAAAAAATAAATAATGATTACTCATTAGTTCTAGAAAATATTGTACTTAAGAGCATTCTTTCAATATTTCATTCAAATTTATCTCCTTTTTTTCATTAAATTATAGAAATCACAAAATATATGTTAATATAAAAACACTGGCAGAGAAGAAATAAAAAGGAAACATATCATACCATTAAATATAGTAATAATTATAGAATGAAAATAAACTTAAATAAAAAAATTAAAAAAAACTAAAAAAGTAAATAATTAAACTAATAAAATAATATTGATAAATAAATTTTGTGTTAATGATAAAATATGAATACACTCATATAATTAATTTCTAGTTACATTTGATAGTATAAAAAATTGCTTCAAGTTTCTCAATCATTCTAAGTAATTTTTGCTAACTACAATAAGGCTTCATAATAAACTAAGAATGATGGACTATTTTAATAAACTTAAACACATCCATACCCACCAGCACAAATATACCAACTAATTAAAAACAAAAGAATTAGCTTATGTAGGTTTTGATGTGCTACCATTTTGCATCAATAATGTTTTTCTTTAAAAAGAAACTATTTATAACCCCAATAACTTTGGATGAAATATGTAAAAGTTAATCAATAAATATGAAATTTATGAGAATTTCATAAATTTGTTTGACAAAAAAAGTGTACGTAATACTATTTTAAAATGAAGGGTAGTAATGAAGACGTTTTATTTTTGTTTCAACAATCTCTTATTGTTTTAGACATTTTGTTTTATTTTATATCCATAAAAAATAACTTTAAATAGAAAATCAAGTATACAAAAATTAAAATATCTACAATCAGTAAGAATGTTGGGTGCTGTTTGAAAGTATAAAAGATAAAAAAAAGTAGCTGTGAAACCTTTCAAATCAAAGTAGTTTGGGTTCAAACAAATGGTTTGAATTTTTGGTTAAAGCAGATTGATGGAAACATAAAAAAGCAAGACGTATGTGTGTGCTTATCTCGTGAAAAGATATAAAAGTTTGGTTTGACTTCACATTTTCCATATGCAATACAGTGCAGCCAATTTGGTGTTTAAATCATGAAGTCAATGAATCTAAGATGAATTTCTGTTGTTCATCCTTTTATTTTTTATAAATTTCAAGGGTTTCCTTAGCATGGGTGTTTTAGTTAAGTTATATATTTAATAGGACATAAATTGTAATTTTTTTAATAATATTAAAGAAAGGGTTTTAATATAAAGTAAAATGGAATCAGGGTGATTGAATTATAATCTATCTTTATTTTAAAAAATAAATATATTTAAATTATCCCTCATAAATATCCGGATACAATGTGTATTATTTATGCTTACAATTGTGTAGTTTGTAATTTTAGCTAAGAAAAAGAAGAAGCACGTGAATATTTGTTGAATATGGTGAAAAATATATTACAATTACTGTCTAATAATCTTATAATGAATAACTAAATCCTTAAAAGAATACTTATATCTTATTGTGAAAGTTTTTGATAATCGTAAGTTCACGAAATTTATGGTATGCTTGGTTGGATGAAAAAGTAAAAGTAAGGAAGGACGGAGTGGAAAAATAGAAAGAAAATAAATTTTGAGAGTACTTGATAAGAAAAAGTGACAAAAAAATTAGGAGAGATAATTATTTTTTATTCTAATGCATAAAAATCAATTCTTCTAAATTGGGATGATGAGATGAGAGAAAATGAGGGAGAGATACATGCTATTCAAAAGGGTAAACTACATCATTAGTTACGAAGCTATGGATAAGTTTTCGTTTTATTCACTTAATTAAAAAAAAGTTACAATTTGATCACGAAATTATTCAAAAGTTTTTATATAAGTCATTCAACTATTCAAAAGTTTTTATTTAAGTCACTAGTTTGTTAAGTTTTTTTTTTTAAAGTTACATTAGTAAGCTTCAAGTGATGATTCGATGATCGATAGTGGATCAGTACCAATCAACGAGTGAAAGAACATATCTTAGATCCAAGTGGATCTAACAATTAGTGTTAGAAATTGGAGAAAAAAACTATTTGAATTTTGGTTCGCAAATTCATTACGTCTAAAGTTGTTTCATGAAAAAACAAATTGAACTATAGAAAAGAAAAAAATTTTTTGATTGGTGCAGATAATACGAACAAAGAAACTCATATAACATCAATTTTAAAAATTCACTGTCCAACAATCCACTGGCTTCAATAGTTGAAAGCAGATTGGAAACTAAGCCCGACACTAACCAATGTTATAACGTTGATGCAGGGTTTTGAAATGGTGAAGGCATTACGTGGTGATAGTCCAGTGCATACGGAAATTAGAGAATTAACGAAGAAAGCAGCGGACATAGAGTTCTCCCTTTAGTTGGACCTAATTATTTTTTAAAATTTTCATATTTAGCATTTTTTTTAATTTAAATCTCAACATCTTCGATCTTCTTTCAAACAACAACTTTCCTAATTCCAACATTTATAAGCATCAATTAACCATATTTTTTTATATGTACCATTACAACAACTAGAAAATTATGAATCCGAGCTTATTTATTTTTATATATATTCTTGTTATACTTTCATTCTTCGAATATATTTTTTGAGTGCTCACTCCTCGAAAAACTCTTCAAGTACAACCTTTCAAACACAGCCGTCACATCATCCGTCGATTACGTATCCACGTCGGCCTTGCATATTAACTGTCGCTTTTAATGTCAACTGCCATGTTCCATTTAAAATTATTAATAACGTGTCTAATCGTCGTCCTATCTAGACCTATAATGACAAACCACTTGGCCAATTTACCTTGAATTGACCTATGGAAGAATAACACATGGCACCTTGAGATCATAGTTAAAGGTATATAAGCCTTTAGCCACGACCAAAAGAGAGATCTCTCCCCTCTTTCTCTCTTCACTCTCTCTTCCTCCACTGGTCAACTCCATAATCGTCGCAACTGAACCACCATACGTAGTGGCTCTTAGCCTTACCCTAAGTAAGGTGAACTGCCTTGTATCACTGTCACCCAACCTTGTCTAATTTTAGTATTAACAATTCTAATTTATTTAATTAAAATTTAAAGGGACTGGATTGAGTAATTTAAATATATATAATAAAAAAATTACTTTATCCGTGTGTCACATGTAGGTAGTAATTGGTCCCACGAGATAATTTATAAATATGTTGCTCCCTAAAATTGACTATTCATCCCTTTGGAAAATTGAAAATAGAGAAAAAGTTGGATGAGCACTTAGGTTTTTTTTTCGTTTTTACTTTTTTACCCCTCCTATCTCATAATGCACGTCCACATCACTTCAAATTCATTTTCGCCTCTATATGGAACTTACATCTCTTGCATCAAAAAGTTTGAAAATCTTATGTTTTTCTAGTTAATAATGCATAAAGCAAATATTGGATGGATATATTAGAACTACTTCAGATTAAGACTTTTAATAATTGTCATCAGATTTAGATTATCTCCTCCATTTATTTGTTGACTGCACCTTTATATAATAATTATAATATAAGGTGTCTTGATATTTGTTTTATACAGGTTTAAGCCATGTGATTCCATCCCTCATCTTATATTGTATAAAAAAATTAATTATAACATATAATCAAAAACCCATTTTCATGTCTCAATTATAATGTCTCAACTTCTATTAAGCGTAAATGTTTGGTTCATGAAATGTAATTATTAGTATTAATGTTACATTTTAGAATTACATTTTTATGTTTGGATGAAGATTATTACCTTAGGTTGATATTACTAGCGATTTCAAGATGGGAATATAATAGTAATATCATTACCACTTAGGTAATTTTACATTACCTTAGTGATGTGAGATTTCTGATAATTTTATCATCATTCTTACCAAAATGGAAAAAAAATATTAATGAATCAAACCTTGCTTATGGAATTAGAAACCGAGGGTAGAATAAGGATGTGATCCAAAACATTTCCACTCAAACCCCTCCATTCAAAGTCTTTAAACTTAACAATCCACCATTTTAAGAGTAGAAATCTATCGAGTTTGGTTCTTTTGTTGAGTTGCTTGAATTAGGTAAATCTCTTTAATTTTGAATTTAGGAGGTTGTGGAGCTGGAAGATCTCTTTTAGGCTTTGCTTAGTAGAGTGAAAAGAAAATTGAAAATATGAAAAATTGAAAGAAAAATGGAAATTTTTTTCTTTCCATAGGTGTGCTTGGTAGGAAAGATGGAAAAATTAAAAGAACAATTAATTTTCTTCCATCCATTACTTGGTAGAATTGAAAATCGATGGGAAAGAAAATAAAACATTTGAAAAATGCATCATTTTAAACTAACATACATATCTCTTTTATTTTCTCTCCTCTCATCATTTCAATTTGGAAGGACTGATTTTTGTGCATTAGGAAGGAAAATTATAATCTCTCTCATTTTCTTTCCTCTCATTTTTTTTCCTTACCAAGCACACTCAATTTTTTTATTTTTCCACTTTTCCTCTCTCCTTCCATCCCTCCACTTTTTCATCTAACCATGCACACCCTTAGGCTTTGCTTGTAGGGTGGAAAGAAAATTGGTAAGATGAAAAATTAAAAGGATAGAAAAGTAGAAAGATAGAAAATATAATTTTCTTTTCTATAGATGTGCTTGATAGGAAAGATGGAAAATTTGACATCCATTGCTTGATAAAGTTGAAAATGAGAAGAAAAAAAATAAAACCTTTTAAAAATGCATAATTTTAAACTAACATACATCTTAACGTTATTTTCTTTCCTATTATCATTCCAAATTGGAATGATCAGTTTTTATGCATTAGGATGGAAAATGGTCATCTTCCCTATTCTTTCCTCCCACTTTTTTTCCTACCAAGCACACTCAAAATTTATTTATTTTTCCCTCTTTTCTATCCCCTCCTCATATCTTTCTACTTTTCCACTCAACCAAGCACACCCTTAAAGTGCAAGGATTCATACTAGTTGTGTTTAATAGAGTACCAATAAAGGTGTTTTTGAATAGGAGAAGAGTGAATCTGATTAAGGAACAATGTAGGTGCCAATGGTGCAAATCTCGTCTCGAGGATATGAATTATGCCATGTTCGAATGCACTTGGATCTTAATAATCTAGGTATTTTAAATAATATATATTATAAAACATTTTCAAGCATTTAAAATTTCAAACATATTTGTTCAAATAGCTCAACATGTTTTTAATGTTTTTGATTTGTTCAAAATCCATTTCGAATTGTTTTCATCAACTTTGGCCAAAGGATTTATCCCCCAAGATTGATGATTAGGTTAGCAAAATGCATTTTCCAAAAGGGGAAATGATAGATCCCTTGTGAGTAATGACTAGTTTTGTAACACCCTAATACCCAACCCGATCACCGGGTCTAAGCTACAAGATGCGACATTCGTTGTCGAAGTAACTGTGAACAATTTCATTCAATTTAGAACCATTATATATTCAAATATGAGTAATACACACGTATAATATGTTATATGATTACTTTCAGGTCCTATATGAGCTTACGAAAGCCCTTTTGCTAACCAAGGTTGAATTAGGATCAAATTGTAAAAATTTCAAAGTACCAAGTTGATGTCGCAACTTCAGGGTTTCCTCGTCGTGACGAAACATGCTGACTTGGCTCATCGCAACATTGAGAGTACATATCTATAATGTAACTCTTTGTTTGGTCTCATCGCGAGGTTGAGAGGAATGTCAACGTGACTGACTGTTTTCTAAAGGTCCAAATTGGTACCAACAAGCTCCATCTAGAAAGCCAAATAACCTCAATCATATATTACTTCAGCCAATTATACCAACCTAAACTTTACATTTCTAACATATCTTATCATATATGCATTAAAATACATGCAATTGCTTTCTAAATTTATACACTTATGGCAAATTTTCAAGCTCCTACTATATTGTCATACACATTCATATAAAGATCACTATTATGGAAACATACTGAACAATTCAACTAAGTGTCAAACTCTAGCACAAATCAATCCATTTGACCATTCTCAAGTTACCATTTCTAACATTAACATTCATAAGATTACGTATTATAACAAAATCGACTAAACCTAGGTACATGTTGTATAACGAAAAAAATGAGAATATACAAACATTGTTGAGTCAAGGATCGTTTCTTGGATGTTGAAATCACTTTTTGGGACCCTGAGATGTACTATACATGTGCACAGAAAAAGCAAACCGTACGCTGAGAGATAATTCTCAGTGGTATTTCTATGATTCAAGTCAATATGGTATATGTATAAACCCAAATGTGCCCGGGCCCATTTTAAACCAAAAAGCAAATAAACCCAAAAATAAATATTATAACACAAAATTTAAAATTAAAAGTCCAAAACTTAATGTCCATTTACAAGCCCGTGCCAACCCAAAATTTAAAACGGGCATGGCCCAAACTGACCCAAATACCAACCCAAACTAGGAGGACCATTTCCCATCGGCCCAATCGGCCCAAACAATAATGGCCCAAACCTAAACTAAGCCTAAATAGGAAACCCTAGCAGGTGCGCCGCTGCCCATGTGCCTCCACCGACACGCACGACGCTCGAGGCTCAGCCTCTCTGTCGGTTTAGCACCAAAATGGCCCTCTTTGCCCGTTGACCTCCTTCTTTGCCTGCAAACAATCCAAAAGAAGAAACAGAAGCAGAAAGCAACAACGAATACAGAAACGGAAAAGAAAAAGAATTGTACTTTTCATTTACCTTTTATTCTCGGCTATAAAAAGAGCCGAATGAACCATTGTAAGTTCTCTGAGGTTTTTGAAATACAAAAAAAAGGAAAAACAGAGGTATTTCTCAAGATTTTCAACGCATTTCATTTCTATTTTATTGTATACGCATAGAATAGTAATAAAAATCGAAACTTTATCTTCTTGTGGTCGTCAGAGTCAGAACCCGAATGGTCTTTCACTATTTTTTATTTTTTGGGTAAGGGTTTCGGGTGTTTTAGGCTTAGATTCGGTTTTAAAAGAATTTAAAAGGCTGAAACAGCCCATTTTGCGAACCTCGACCACCATATATGGTGGTGGGCATGGCGGAGCACGACGGCCCTTTGGTCAGCGCTCGGAGGGCCGAGTTCCCCTTTTGAGAGAGAGTTCTCTCAAATTTTGTTTTAGGGAGGTGGCCAAATGATTTGTTTTTGGGATTTTTGGTATTTATAGCCCTATGGTACGACGTCGTTTTAGTGTGGCATAATAATGCCCGAAACGGCGTCGTTTAGAGGGTCAACCCGCGAGAGTGACCCGACCCAGGGAGGATCCGCGCATTTTCGGTTATTGGGATATTTATGCCCCAAGTCCCTCCACGTTTTCACTTATTTGCAATCTGGTCTCGTTTTCCTTTTTTTTTTATCTCTAAAATTTGCCCTGTTTAATTTCAAAACTCGCATTTTGGTCCGCATTTAAGCGTCGCATTTTGGAACTGGAAATATTTGCGTTCTTGATCCTCCTAGGTTTACGCGCATTGTATTTTAGTCCTCTCGCTTTTATTTTTTATCTGATTTGCCCCGAAATTTGATTTTTAGTTTCGTTTTAGTCCTTCTTGCTATTCTTGTTGTTTGATTTTCAAATTAACTAATTAATTATAACATTATTATTATTATTATTATTATTATTATTATTATTATTATTATTATTATTATACGTCACTAATGTTTTATTACTATTACATTATTATAATTATTACGTTTAATGTCCTTACTATTTTATCACTTACTATTATTTTCATAGTGTTCAATTAATTTATTTGCATCCATTTAAATTATCATTCTTATTTATTTTATTTTCACCCTTTTTAAATGCATATTTTATTTATTTATTTCAAGTTTTTAAGTAGCATTTCTTTCAAACTATTTTGTTTAATTATTCATGTATCATTTATTTTAAATGGTCTTTTATAATGTTTATTTTAATTTTTATTTCATTATTTTTGTATTGTTATAAATTTTTATTATTATTTTAAAATACTTTATATATATATATATATATATATATTATTTGTCTTAAAATCGTTTTTATAACATTTTAACTTGTTTCATTTAAAATTGCTTCATATATTATTTTAAGTTTTATCCTAAACTTGCACATATTATCTATTTTAAATATTTTCATTTATCGTTATTTTCATTCTGATATCTTATTGACTTTTAGATTTTTTTTATTATTTACTTCGAACTTGTTTGTTATTATTTCAAATTATTCTATGTTCGACTTCAATTTGCTTGATGTTATTTCTCCTTAAATTGTTATCCACTTGTCTTTAATCACCATGTTAGCTTGTAAATAATGTATATTGTGTGATCCTCACAATGTGTTTTGTTAGTGCGTTCAATCGTGTTTGCATATTAATTTCATTCACAAACCGCGATTCCAAATAGAAAGCATTGTTACATTTCATTCATAAGTTTTAAAGAAAAGTAATACTCGTGTTTGAGAATTTTGAGAAAGTCGTGCCGTAACTTACTAGGTTCCGATTTTTCTCGTTGAACCTAAGCCATCGAGTGTCCTTTTAAAACGCGTAAATTTTCAAATAAAAACTTACTCTCGAGAATTTAAGGCATTGCGTCCTAACTCACTGGATGTGGTGTTTTATTTTTTTCGAGATAAGAATTTCAAAAAAATCAAGGCAATACTTTATGTTTTGGAATTTGGAAAATCAAGCCCTAACTTACTGGGTTTTGATTTTTGTTTCATTCGACCCAAAATAATCAAGTATCTTTTTTGAATTTAAGCACATGAAATTCCTTTTTATAAAAAAAGGGGACAAGCTTAATTTCGGGAAATTGAGATGTTGCATCCTAACTTACTGGGTACGGCATTTTATTTCTTTGAGATGAGCGAGTCTCGGTTTTCGTCTTGGACTATTCAAACGTTATTTTAAATAAAAGGATCGTATTTTAAAATCTTTTAAAACGTTTGACGTTAGGACATTAAGAAATCAAGTAGGTATCAATTTTGGGCGCTGCGAGGGTGCTAATCCTTCCTCACACGTAACTGATTCCCGAACCCATTTTTTTCGAGTTTCATAGACCAAAATTTATCTTAATAAATCGAAGTTTTATGGTGACCCAATCACACCTCAAAAAGGATCGGTGGCGACTCCCTATTTGCTTTCCTAAAATCGATTCCCTACTTTTCAAAAAGATAGAAAAATGGTTTCGACAGCTTGGCGACTCCGCTAGGGACTATTCGAGAATCAAGCCGTTAAATTGATTATTTGTTGTCCTTTCATTGAAAATTGAAAATTGATTTGAAGAAGTTACGATCCTTTTATCGCAATTGGTTTGTAAAATTTCATGTGATTATTGTAGATTAAATTTCGTGAAATAATTTTGCGCATCATATTGCATGACCGTCGGGTCACACCTTTAAGTGGGAGTGAGAAGCTACTCCTTCGTGAGGTTTTCACCTCCGTGCAGGATAGTGAATCGCTTCCGGGATACATTCGTACCTATGTCTTCGTGAGATTTTTATCTTCATGCAGCCATAGGGAAATGTATGCCCCTGAATCGAACTAGGTCCGTATGAGCCTATAATGGGTGAGGATCGAGGAATCTGCTGGTTCAGGTACCCCAACTTTAGAACCAAACCGTATATAAAGAACCCTAAGAGCCTACCCTAGGTAGAGCCGCACTAAAAACCCTAGTGGTCACCCCGATAGGTGCTTGATTGTTTCCTTTTCTCTATACATGCTCTGGATTTTGTTTTATATACCTTGTGTTTTGTCTTTGCTATGTTTTGCATACAATTTCACATTAAAGAGGTGTCGATTCGGGTTCGATTGCTAAATTAGAGAGCTCGGTCATGGAAAACAAACTTCTTGATAAAGTATAACGCAATGCGGTGGTCCAAAACTGGTCTGAGACAGCACAATTAGAGAAGAGGGATAGCTTGGCTGCAGGACATGTATCGGAGTTATGGGACTACACTCGCATTAGTGCTACGTAGAATAGTCTTCAAGAATTAAAGGAAATTTGGAGTCAGTGGAATGACGAGACTAAGAGGTTGTTCTAAAATAATTATGGGGATTTGCCGTACTTGCTGGATGTTAACGTAGATGAGCATTTATTTCGAGCCCTCATCCAGTATTGGAACTCGGTATATAGTTGCTTTACCTTTAGAAGAGTGGATTTAGTACCTACAGTGGAAGAATACACGACTCTATTGAATTGTCCGAAGGTTCAAATGGATAAAATTTACTCGAGCGCCGCTTATGTCCCAGCCTTTTGGAAAAAGTTGATAAACATAATGGGAATGAGTGAACAGTGGATTACGTCCAGAGTCAAGCAAAACGGCAAGTGAAAATACATCCCATGGAAAAATTTGAGGGATTTGATTTTAGCTCACCCCGATATGACGAAGAGAGTCAATGTCTTTGCACTCAGTATCTATGGGTTGGTATTATTCCCTAGGGTTTTAGGATACGTAGACGAAGCAGTCACAGACCTCTTCAACTGACTTGACCAAGGGGTCACACCAGTTCCCGCAATCTTGGCCGAAACTTTTCAGATCACTGAATGCGTGCAGAAGATCTGGAGAAGGAAGGTTCATAAGGTGCGCGCAATTGCTGTTAGTTTGGTTCCATAGCCACTTCTAGAAAGTAGACAAGGTTTCTTATGGGGTCTTCTTCAATGGATATTCCCCATTAAAAGAGATGGTCGTGAAGTCAAGAAGAAAAACGTGATAGAAGAAAATTGGATAGCGCTTCTACAAAATCTTCGGGAGGAGGACATTGAATAGAGAGCTCCTTGGTTTGTGCCCGGTGAAATTCTTTTTTGATGTGGAGATTTTGATTGGGTTCATTTACTCCGAGTTTGGGGAGCCATAGGTTATGCTCCTTTGATAGCATTAAGGCAATATGGATCGAAACAGTTTGTACCAGTGACGCACAGTTTGGCGCAGTGTGAGTTCCGTACAAAGGAGATAGTTACAAGAAAAAGGTCAAGGAAACTTCTACTGCTTGGAATCAGACTCATCGGGTGAAAAATCTGCATGCAGAATCTGTGACTCCCGAGTATAGTGATTGGTTCAGTAGGAGGATTAATGATAATGTCCCGGGGCTGAATTTAGAAGGAGTCCGACCGATAGAAGAGTATTTACGGATAGTCCCATCAGAACTAGAAATAATAAAACAAGACTTTGAGAAGAGGAATTTGGAATTGCAAAAGAAAATAGAGCAATTGGAGGAAGAAAACGTGCATTTAAGGTGGGATGTTGATGTTCAAAAGCTAGAGGCTGAAAAACTAAGGAAAGGAAAGAACAAAGCCGAAGAGGACTTGGATGGCTTGAAGGCGTATTATAAGAAATATCGTCAATCAATGAAAACAGCAGGATTAGGAAAAACGTCAAAGCAGTGGCGGGGAGAGATCCAAGTAGAAGATTCCAAGAGGGACAGGCACAGAGAGAAACCCTAGAGAAGAGTTTATTAGAAGCCCAGAACGACAATGAAGAATTAAAGACCTGACTGGCAGAGCTTGAAAAGGTGTTACATCAGTATAGAAATCGTAATACTGCGGTTGAGTTGAGAGCTAGCTTAAGCAAGATTGAAGAGATGAAAGGAAGAATAGAGGAGTTGGAATCTGCTTTACGAAATTGTGAGCTTCGGGTAGAGCTTCTTGAAGCAAATGAGGAATACTGTAGGGAACAACTTCATTACTCTCAGAGCCAAGTTAGTAGTCGAGACTATATCATGGGTGAAGCTGTAGCACAGATTCGGGAGGTAGCTGATCACCTACAAGCTTTGACGGTTTAAGCAGACGTGCTAAGTGTGAAGTACGAGCTGAATTCAGATAGGGGTCAAGAGTTAGCGTCGTTACTTAGGAAAGTCAAGAATTTAAGCATTAGGGCACAGCCGTATTTGTAATCCATTTTATGTAAAGATATTTGCTTTCTAGTAAAGTTTTCTAAATGGAACTGAATCAGAATCGACGCCTTTTTTTGTATCCATTTCATACATTTGCATTGCGTTACATTATATGCTTTAATGTTCATAAAGAAGACTCTAATAAATGGAAATTATTTCAGAGAGAGACAGAAAGTTAATCTGGAAACTATAAAAAACCAACCAACTAAACACCGCTACGGTACCAAACTCAGTTAAGAAATATAGATCAAAGGATAGAAAGGTTGGAGCAACTCCAGAAGGAGATGCAAGACCAAATGCAAGAGCAGCTGGTCAAAATCTAGCAGGATATGATGGACCGAATGTTGGAATCACAGAGGAACATGATGAATTAGCTGACTCAGTTGTTGGCTGGGGGGTTAGACAAGGGAAAAGGTCCAGTAGTAAACACTGAAAAAAATGATGATCCGCTTTATCCTCTAGGGTTTACACCAACTAATGCACAGGCATAGCATGAAGCATACCCGCGAGGACCCTCTGTTACTATTAGGCCGCAACAACTTCAAGCGGATACGTCGATACCCGGAAATCATCAAACTGACTCAGGTTCAGGCGATCACCCAATCAATATCCCTAATTTAGATGAGATGACTGAAGGAGAGATGGCAAAGATAGAACTGTGAAAATAATTGGAGGACCGGTGTAAGTGGCTAGATGAAAAATTCAAGACGATGGAGGGCATTGATAGCTACCGCGGGATTGATGCTAAAGATCTAAGTTTGGTCCCAGATTTGGTACTTCCGCATAAGTTCAAAATGCCAGAATTCGATAAGTACAACGGGACCAGTTGCCCCGAGGCTCACATTACCATGTTTTGTAGACGGATGACTGGTTATGTTAGCAATGATCAATTGCTAATACACTGTTTTCAGGATAGTTTGGTGGGGGTGACATCTAGGTGGTATAATCAACTGACCCGTGATAGGATCAGTTCATGGAGGGATCTAGCACAAGCGTTCCCGAAGCAATACAGTCACGTGACAGATATGATCCCGGACAGGATTACCTTGCAAAATATGGAGAAGAAACCAAATAAGAGTTTCAGGCAATATGCATATAGGTGGAGAGAGGTTGCCATCCAAGTTCAGCCACCACTTCTAGAAAAAGAAACCGCTATGCTCTTTATCAATACTCTAAAGGAGCCGTTTATCACCCACATGATAGGCAGTGCAACAAAAAGCTTCTCGAATATAGTAATGACAGAAGAAATGATCGAGAACGCAATAAAGAGTGGAAGGATAGAGGCGGGAGAGAGTAATAAAAGGTCTGTCCCAAGGAAGAAAGAGAACGAAGTGAATAACACAATAAGAAGCTCCATTTTACACTAATTCTAATGATGTACAAGGAGTTGTATCAGAATTTATTTAATGCGCACGTCGTGTCCCCCCATTATCTGAAACCAATAGAGCCTCCATACCCCAAATGGTATGACTTAAATGCTCAATGTGAGTACCATACGGGGATCACCGGACATTCGATTGAAAACTGTCTCGCCTTTAAGAAGTTGGTAGAAAGATTCATTGGTATGGGTATTGTAAAGTTGGACGATACACCTAACACCGAAAACCCGTTACCCAACCATACTGATAACAGGGTAAACGCGGTGGAAGAAAATAGGGGAAGGAAAATCAAGACAAGTATTTTAGAAGTAAAAACCCCTCTTAAGCGTATTTGGAAAGAGATGATGAAGAAAAAGTTAATTGTCTCCGATATTGAAGGAGGTTGTGAGAAGATGGGGGGATATTGTGAGTTCCATCATGATAAAGGACACGAGATTCAAGACTACATAGAATTTAAGGCCTTGGTTCAGAATTTGATGGACAACAAGGAAATAGAGTTTTATGAAGAAATTGAAGGTAGAATGGACATATGCGCGACGGAGTCAACAACGAAGACCCCGAAAGTTAATTATCCCGTAGTCATCATTTCGCGGGCCAAGAATAGCAAAGCTGGAGCACGAAGGACACCTAGGGTGATAATACAGAAACCTGCTTCCTTTTGTTATGATTATAGTAAGAGGGTACCCTGGAACTACGAGTGTAACGTGGTAATTCCGAGAAAAGAGAATTCAATCAGTACCCCAAAGGAGGACCAAGACATAGGTTCTCGCACTCGTAGTGGGAGGTGCTACAATTTGGTAAAGGGGAAAGCCCCCTTGGTAGAACAAGAAAAGGAAAAGTTAGGCGAGTCTGAGTCACCCGTCAATGAGCCAGTAAAAGAAGAAGAAGCTAGGGAGTTCTTGAAGTTTTTGAGGCACAGTGAGTACAGTGTCGTAGAACAACTGCACAAACAACCGGCACGTATATCTGTGCTAGCCTTACTTTAGAGTTCGGAGGTGCACAGAAACGCGTTAATGAAGGTCTTAAATGAAACGTACATGGCCAACGATATCTCAGTCAGCAAGCTGGACCGGCAATTTGACAATATAAGTGCAGATAACTTTATATACTTCAACGATGACGAAATTCCGCCAGGCGGCAGAGGGACCACTAAGGCTTTGCACATCACCACTAGGTGCAAAGGGTACACACTACCAGGGGTCTTAATAGATAATGGGTCGGCATTAAATGTATTGCCACTATCCACACTGAACAGATTACCTGTGGATAGTTCACACATGAAAGAGTGCCAGAGCATAGTGAAGGCGTTTGATGGCACGCAAAGGAAAGTTATGGGGAGAATTGAGATACCCTTACTAATTGGCCCGGCTACTTACGAGGTGGATTTCCTGGTCATGGACATCAAGCCTTCCTATAACTGCTTACTAGGAAGACCATGGATTCATTCGGCAGGAGCGGTACCTTCATCCCTGCACCAGAAGTTGAAGTTAGTATCAGAAGGGCGGCTAGTGACGGTAAATGCCGAAGAGGATATTATCGCAACTGTGACTAGTGATGCACCGTATCTAGAGACAAGTGACGAGGCCATTGAATGTTCGTTCTGGTCCTTTGAGTTTGTAAATACAACCTTCATCATGGAAGGGAATAGAATCCTGGTACCAAAAATCTCTAAAACCATAAGAATGGGATTACATTTAACGGTGAGAAAAGGAGCGGTGCTAGGAAGACGGCTTGGAAAGTACCTCCAGGGTAGGATTGTGGCCCCAATGTTGAAAGAAAAACAAGATCGTTTTGGCTTAGGATTCAAGCCAGGTCCGAGGCAGAAAAAGAAAGATTAGGAAAAGAGGCAAGAGAGAAGAAGGGCTCGTTTGAATGGCGAGAAAATCAAATGGGAACCCATGATAATCCCGCACATATCTAAAACCTTTGTGTCAGGAGGGGTCATTCATGAAGCGCCAAAAGGGGAAGACATTGTAGCGACGCTAGATGATGTCTATGTTAATGCCGTATTCGAGGACACAATAGAAGAAGAGACCTTATCAGACATCTGACCTTACGAACCGGGAAGTGTTTTGGACAGTTGGACTGCGAAAGAGATTCCTATTGTATTTAGAGCTTACTCAGAGTAATGTTCAAAACGCACTTGTTGCTTTAAGTCTAGAAGCAACAAGATTTCTTTTGTGAAATAGGCTTATGTTCAAACATCGTTATTTTAATGAAGCACATTTTCCCTATTATTCAAAGCAAATATTCTTTTATTCTTTTAGCTTCTTTAATTCTCTTCAAATTGTTCATTCATAATTATTCATAATCATGCCATACAAATATCTAGTTCTGAATTCATTCATTCTTTATATGTTCTTTTGGAATTACAATAGGTCCCTAGATATCAACAATATGAGTGACGCTGGTAGTAGCTCTGAGTCTCCTTTTGAGCAAGATACGTGTTTAAAAGAATCTGAGGACCTTGAAAATGACATAGACTGTGGCTTATCACCAGACTTGTTGAGGATGGTAGAATAGGAGGAGAAACAAATTCTACCTCATAATGAGATGGTGGAAGCGGTGGTGCTAGAAGAGGGAAATGTGGTAAATATCAGAACACACATAACTGGAGAAACGAAGCGAGGTCTCATTGAGTTGCTACAGGAATTCAAAGATGTCTTCGCGTGGTCATATCAGGATATGCCTAGTTTAAGCACCGATATTGTAGTACATCGTCTTCCTATAAAAGAAGATTGCAGGCCAGTTCAGCAGAAGCTCCGAAGGATGAGGCCGGATATTGTGCTAAAAATAAAAAAAAAAGTCAAAAAGCAGTTTGATGCTGGATTTTTGCAGGAGATTAAATATTCAGAATGGGCAGCCAACATTGTGTCTGTCCCTACGAAAGATAGGAAAGTGTGAATATGCGTAGATTATAGAGACTTAAATAAGGCTAGCCCGAAGGATAATTTTCCCTTACCCTACATTGATACTCTAGTGGATAATACAGTAGGCTACTCGTTGTTTTCATTTATGGACAGATTCTCGGGTTACAATCAGATAAAGATGCATCCTTAGGACATGGGAAAGACAACCTTCATAACACTGTGGGGTACATTCTGTTATAAAGTGATGCCATTTGGATTAAAAAACGTAGGAGCTACATACCAAAGGGCCATGGTGAATTTATTCCACGATATGATGCATAAGGAAATTGAGGTTTATGTGGATGATATGATTGC
This sequence comes from Gossypium stocksii, assembly GCA_020496765.1. NCBI lineage: Eukaryota > Viridiplantae > Streptophyta > Magnoliopsida > Malvales > Malvaceae > Gossypium > Gossypium stocksii. Next base: position 87,106,521 of record CM035627.1, on the reverse strand, counting down.
AAAGTCCAGAACAGAGAAAGAACATATCCAAGTTTTGAAGAAGCTGTTCTTGAGACTAAGAAAATTCCAATTGAAACTCAATCCCGCGAAATGTATTTTTGGAGCTAGATCTAGAAAATTGTTGAGGTTCATCGTCAGTAAAAAGGGAATCGAGATCGACTCAGATAAAGTCAGGGCTATACAAGAATTGCCTCCGCCACACACCCAAAAAGAAGTTCGAGGTTTCCTCAGAAGGCTAAATTACATTGCTCGGTTCATCTCACAATTAACCGAAAAATGTGACCCTATATTTCGTCTTCTGAAGAAACACAACCCAGGCGTATAGGATGATGAATGCCAAGAAGCTTTTGACAAGGTTAAGCGATATTTATCCAGTCCCCTAGTATTATCACCTCCACGTTCAGATAGACCATTAATATTATATTTGATAGTGTTTAATAACTCCATGGGATGTGTGCTGGGTCAGCATGACGAGTCAGGACGGAAAGAGAAAGTAATATATTACCTCAGTAAAAAATTCACTAAGTGTGAGATGAGATATTCGCCGGTCGAGAAGCTGTGCTGCGCCTTAATTTGGACAACGCGAAGGTTGAGACAATACATGTTGTACCACACGACTTGGTTGATATCGAAGTTGGACCCACTAAAGTATATGATGGAGTCAACTGCTTTAAACAGAAGGATGACTAGATGGCAAATTTTGCTTTTTGAGTTTGACATCGTTTATGCGAGTTAAAAAGCCGTCAAAAAGAGTGCAATAGCAGAGTTTCTCGCTAGCAGAGCCCTAGAGGATTATGAGTCATTGAATTTTGACTTCCCCAATGAGGATCTAATGTGTGTAGCGGCTGTGAAAGAAGACCTTCTAAAGGATCATCTTTGGAGGTTAAATTTCGACGGAGCATCGAATGCTGTCGGCAATGGGATTGGGGCAGTCCTAGTGTCCCCAAATGGAGATCATTATCCACTCACTTGCAAATTGGATTTTGATTGCACAAATAATATGACAGAATACAAAGCATGTATCATGGGGCTCCGAGCAGCCATAGAGCGTAAAATCATAGTGCTAGAAGTGTATGGAGATTCTACACTAGTGATCTACCAACTAAAGGGTGAGTGGGAAACAAGAGATCCCAAATTGATCAATTATCGAAGGGTAGTCACGGGGTTGATTGAGGAGTTTGATGATGTCACCTTTAGTTATCTCCCACGAGAGGAAAACAAGATGGCGGATGCGTTGGCTACTTTGGCCTCCATGATTAAGGTAAGCAGACAAGAGGATGTGAAGCCTATTCAAATGAGTATCTACGAAGCCCCAGCCTATTGTTACAATGTGGATGAAGAAGAAATAAACAATCACCCTTGGTATCAAGATATATTGAGATACATGAAAAATCGTGAATATCCCGATCAGGCGACTGTGAATGACAAAAGGACATTAAGAAGACTAGCTTGTAATTATGTTTTAGACGGGGAGAACCTGTACAAAAGAAGAAAGGATCAAGTCTTATTGAGATGTGTGGACGCTGTCGAAGCTAAGAAAATTCTAGAAGAAGTCCATGAGGGTATTTGTGGAACCCATGCCAATGGCCTTACAATGGCCAGACAAATTATGAGATTCGGGTACTATTGGTCCACCATGGAAGGAGATTGTATCAACTATGCCAAGAGATGTCACAAATGCCAGATCTATGGGGACAAGATTCATATTCCTCCTTCGCCCTTGCATGTTATGACTTCCCCATGGTCTTTCTCTATGTGGGGCATGGATGTTATTGGGCCAATCTCACCAAAAGTTTCAAATGGACATCGATTCATTTTCGTGGTCATCGATTATTTCACCAAGTGGGTAGAGGCTGCTTCATACGCCAATGTCACTAAGTCGACAGTTAGTAGATTCTTAAAAAAAGAAATCATATACCGATATGGGATTCCTGCGAAGATTATATAGGATAATGCACTTAACTTGAACAACAGTACGATAGCGGAGGTCTGTGATCAGTTCAAGATTAGACACCATAACTCGTCGCCATATCGCTCGAAAATGAATGGTGCAGTGGAAGTGGCAAATAAAAACATTAAGAAGATCGTAGGAAAGATGACAGAAACTTATAAAGATTGGCATGAGAAGTTACCCTTTACTCTCTACGCTTATCAGACGTCTGTCAGAACTTCTACTGGGGCAACACATTTCTCGTTGGTCTACGGAATGGAGGCAGTTCTACCCATTGAAGTAGAGATACCTTCTCTTCGGGTCTTATTAGAGTTATAGTTAGACGAGGCAGAATGGACTCGGTCACGATATGATCAATTGAACTTAATTGAGGAAAAGAGGCTGGGGGCTATCCAGCATGGTAAAATGTATCAAAAACGAATGATGCGGGCTTATGATAAGAAGGTTCTTTCAAGGGAATTTCATGAAGGGGACTTGGTGCTGAAAAAGATCCTCCTTATACAAAAAAATTTCAGAGGAAAATGGATGCCAAATTGGGAAGGACCGTACGTGGTAAGGAAGGCCTTTTCCGGAGGAGCGCTGATCTTGGCTGAAATGGATGGAAAGAGCTTACCCAATCCTGTAAATTCAGATTCGGTTAAGAAGTACTACGCGTAAGGGAGAAAGAGTCCAAGGTGAAAACCCGTAAAGGGCGCTTTGAGACCTTTTAAAAAAAAGAAGGAGAGGCCAAGGTGAAAACCCACAAAGGGCGCATTAAGACTAAAGGGGGTTTGAGCGGAAAACCTGGGAAGGATGTCTCAAATGGTGATAGGCAGTGATCCTATTATGTTGGAATTAACAAAGAAGGGACAAGTTGCATCTAGGGGCATCAACAAAGTACCCAAGATCTCCTAGACACACGTCAAACTTAAAGCAGTCTCTCGAAATATCGAACAGAGAAACTCAGGCTGCAATATCTAGGGGGCACCTAGTGTTTGTCCTTATTCATATTGTATTGGCTATCTTTGAATACCTTGTTCCTTTCAAGATATGCATTTTCAATTAACTTCTTCTATTTCTGTTTTCTTGGATAAATCATCTCAAGTTTTACCTCACACCAATCTTGTTCTTGTTACAAGCATGTTGCATTAAAATAATGATTAATGGACTAATAATGTTTCCATAAAAGAAGTTTCGCATATTACTCTGAAAGCTTCTAAATAATGCAAAGAACCTAAAGCAGGACTATTGCTTAAAACCCGCCAAATATAAGGTTTGGAAATGTTTAGGAAATGGGCGTCCAAATATTGAAGACTCCTTCGAATTTATGAACAAAACAGTAGCAGTAAGACTTTAACTAGCAAGTAGCAAGAAAAAAATCTCTTTTAAAGAAGAAATTCTGCATTCATGTTCGGTACTTAGAGAAGGGCATAATAAATCGTTTTGAGAAACGGTACAAATCTTTTATTCCCTAATGGCAGTGGAATGGACTAGTGATGGTGTGTGCTTTACGGAACAAACCCTAAGGTTATAGTGGGGCAAAGCAGTTGAGCAAAAGGTGATTGTTTCTTTAAATTCTTGGCAAAGTACCAACCAAACAAGAAGACAGCGCGATACGAGCAATGAGACTTTAAGTGTTAAAAGTGACCATTCTCACCACATGTTTTATTCATAATGCATTCAGTTAGGAGCATTCGATTCACTTTGATCATAGCATCCTAATCATTTTGTATAAGCATAAGCACATAAACTGATACTATATGACAGGTCCCTCAGAGGATGGTGTAACAACATTAATGAATTCACAGATCTTGTCTTCCTAAAGCAGCAAGAGAACGGATCAAAATTTCAGATTTTGCTCTCTCGAGATAGCAGTGGAGCAAATCGAAAATAGTGAAGTTTATTTCCTCGAAGTTCCAGTGGAGTAGGTTGAGATTACAAATCCCTTCTCCCTAAGTTTGCATTGATGATCAATCAACATGCCTTTAAAGTTTCAGCAGAGAAGATTGAGGCTACAAATCTTTTCTCCTTGAATTCTTACATCAGATCAGGATCAATTTCCAATCCGTATCTAGGGGGTCACAGTGGATCAGGATCAATTTCTAATCCTTATCCCCTTAAGGCCCAGTGAATTGTAGTGGATCAGGATCAATTTCTATCCTTATCCCCTTAAGGCCCAGTGAATTGCAATAGATCAGGATCAACTTCCAATCCTTATCTCCTGGAAGTCCCAGTGAAGTTATAGTAGATCAGGATCAATTTCCAATCATTATCTCCTTGAACTCCCCAGTGGCATAGGTCAAAGTTACAAATCTCTTCTAAAGTTTTGTTGAGGCGAACCAACAATTCCTATACCTTTAAAGATGCAGTAAATTGGAATGAAGCTGCTAGAAGAAGAGAAACACCAAAGAGATCAAGACTCAGCAAGCACGGGCAAAATTGGTCTTTCTTGGAGGTCTTTGCTCTATTCTCGTTACACGACAATGAACAAAGAGGGGTAGCTATATAAACCCAAATGTGCCCAGGCCCATTTTAAACCAAAAAGCAAATAAACCCAAAAATAAATATTAGAACACAAAATTTAAAATTAAAATCCAAAACTTAATGTCCATTTACAAGCCCGTGCCAACCCAAAATTTAAAACGGGCATGGCCCAAACTGACCCAAATACCAACCCAAACTAGGAGGACCATTTCCCATCGGTCCAATCGGCCCAAACAACAATGGCCTAAACCTAAACTAAGCCTAAACAGGAAACCCTAGCAGGTGCGCCGTTGCCCATGTGCCTCCACCGGCATGCACGACGCTCGAGGCTCGGCCTCTCTGTCAGTTTAGCACCAAAATGGCCCTCTTTGCCCGTTGACCTCCTTCTCTGCCTGCAAATAATCCAAAAGAAGAAACAGAAGCAGAAAGCAACAACGAATACAGAAACGGAAAAGAAAAAGAATTGTATTTTTCATTTACCTTTTATTCTCAGCTATAAAAAGAGCCGAATGAACCATTGTAAGCTTTCTGAGGTTTTTGAAATACAAAAAAAGGAAAAACAGATGTATTTCTCAAGATTTTCAACTTATTTCATTTTTATTTTATTGTATACGCATAGAATAGTAATAAAAATCGAAACTTTACCTTCTTGTGGTCATCGGAGTCCGACCCCGAACAGTCTTTCACTCTTTTTTGTCTTTTGGGTAAGGGTTTCGGGTGTTTTAGGCTTAGATTCGATTTTAAAAGAATTTAAAAGGCCGAAACAGCCCATTTTGTGAACCCCGACCACCGTATACGGTGGTGGGCATGGCGGAGCACGACGGCCCGATGACCGAAGCACGACGGCCCTTTGGTCGGTGCTCGGAGGGCCGAGTTCCCCTTTTGAAAGAGAGTTCTCTCAAATTTTTTTTAGGGAGGTGGCCAAATGATTTTTTTTTTGGATTTTTGGAATTTATAGCCCTATGGTACGATGTCGTTTTAGTGTGGCATAATAATGCCCGAAACGGCGTCGTTTAGAGGGTCAACCCGCGCGAGTGACCCGACCCGGGGAGGATCCGCGCATTTTCAGTTATTGGGCTATTTATGCCCCAAGTCCCTCCACGTTTTCACTTATTTGCAATCTGGTCTCGTTTTCCTTTTTTTTTATCTCTAAAATTCGCCCCGTTTAATTTCAAAACTCGTATTTTGTTCCGCATTTAAGCGCCGCGTTTTGGAACTGGAAATATTTGCGTTCTTGATCCTCCTGGGTTTAAGCGCATTGTATTTTAGTCCTCCTCGCTTTTATTTTTTATCTGATTTGCCCCGAAATTTGATTTTTAGTTTCGTTTTAGTCCTTCTTGCTATTCTTGTTGTTTGATTTTCAAATTAACTAATTAATTATAACATTATTATTATTATTATTATTATTATTATTATTATTATTATTATTATTATACGTCACTAATGTTTTATTACTATTACATTATTATAATTATTACGTTTAATGTCCTTACTATTTTATCACTTACTATTATTTTCATAGTGTTCAATTAATTTATTTGCATCCATTTAAATTATCATTCTTATTTATTTTATTTTCACCCTTTTTAAATGCATATTTTATTTATTTATTTCAAGTTTTTAAGTAGCATTTCTTTCAAACTATTTTGTTTTATTATTCATGTATCATTTATTTTAAATGGTCTTTTATAATGTTTATTTTAATTTTTATTTCATTATTTTTGTATTGTTATAAATTTTTATTATTATTTTAAAATACTTTATATATATATATATATATATATATATATATTATTTGTCTTAAAATCGTTTTTATAACATTTTAACTTGTTTCATTTAAAATTGCTTCATATATTATTTTAAGTTTTATCCTAAACTTGCACATATTATCTATTTTAAATATTTTCATTTATCGTTATTTTCATTCTGATATCTTATTGACTTTTAGATTTTTTTTATTATTTACTTCGAACTTGTTTGTTATTATTTCAAATTATTCTATGTTTGACTTCAATTTGCTTGATGTTATTTCTCCTTAAATTGTTATCCACTTGTCTTTAATCACCATGTTAGCTTGTAAATAATGTATATTGTGTGATCCTCACAATGTGTTTTGTTAGTGCGTTCAATCGTGTTTGCATATTAATTTCATTCACAAACCGCGATTCCAAATAGAAAGCATTGTTACATTTCATTCATAAGTTTTAAAGAAAAGTAATGCTCGTGTTTGGGAATTTTGAGAAAGTCGTGCCTTAACTTACTAGGTTCTGATTTTTCTCGTTGAACCTAAGCCATCGAATGTCCTTTTAAAACGCGTAAATTTTCAAATAAAAACTTACTCTCTAGAATTTAAGGCATTACGTCCTAACTCACTGGATGTGGTGTTTTATTTTTTTCGAGATAAGAATTTCAAAAAAATCAAGGCAATACTTTATGTTTTGGAATTTAGAAAATCAAGCCCTAACTTACTGGGTTTTGATTTTTGTTTCATTCGACCCAAAATAATCAAGTATCTTTTTTGAATTTAAGCACATGAAATTCCTTTTTATAAAAAAAGGGACAAGCTTAATTTCGGGAAATTGAGATGTTGCATCCTAACTTACTGGGTACGGCATTTTATTTCTTTGAGATGTGCGAGTCTCGGTTTTCGTCTTGGACTATTCAAATGTTATTTTAAATAAAAGGATCGTATTTTAAAATCTTTTAAAACGTTCGACGTTAGGACATTAAGAAATCAAGTAGGTATCAATTTTGGGCGCTGCGAGGGTGCTAATCCTTCCTCACACGTAACTGATTCTGAACCCATTTTTTTCGAGTTTCGTAGACCAAAATTTGTCTTAATAAATCGAAGTTTTATGGTGACCCAATCACACCTCAAAAAACACTCCCTATTTGCTTTCCTAAAATTGATTCCCTACTTTTCAAAAAGATAGAAAAATGGTTTCAACAGTATAAGTTAAATCAATTTCATACATTCATTTCAAATCTCATTTTCATCCAATCAATATGCCATTCATACCAAATTTTCAACCAATTTGTCAATTAGCATATGTAACTAAAGTACCAATAAAACTATACAAATCAATCTATATATGTTTCAATTAATCAATCTAAAGAATATACTATATTAAAATTTAGCATTATCGATGTTCATATTTCTATTAAATTCATAACATACGACCATATTAACATACCATTTCCGAATCAAATTGATTGATTCATCATGTTTTCATATCAACTATCTAGGCTCGTATATCCAGTTTGCATAATCTTTCACATGCTATCAATATTCATATATTGCAACTTAACTTTGAATCATCAACCACATTATCAAATCCAATTCATATATCATTTATCAACTTTACATATTATAACCCTATTAACCTGAATTGGACTTGATTGGATACACAGATCCCAACTAACACCAATTTAGACTCAGTGTCTCATCAGAACATCCGAAGTAAATAGATTGTGCCCAACGCTTATCGGTATAACTGAAGTAAAAGTTGTGTCTAGCACTCATCAGAACGTCCAAAGGAAAATGCATCTAGCGCTCATCGGCATATAGTCAAAGTAACCCATACTCAATCTCTCCTATGATATGTTAACTATATCTGACTCTACTCGAATAGTTAATAGGGTAACTAATTTTCTAATTTCATTGTATAGTTTAATTCACATCCTATCAATCTCAATTTATCAACAATTCATCATTTTTTCAAGACATATAACATGTTTCAACTCAATTTCATACCAAACGTCATAAACCATTAGGTTATACTACTTTTCATTTTATTCAATTTAGTCATCTATGTCAATATACCATATCAATCACCACAATTTAACTCATACAATAGTTTATATACTCACCTTATTACTAAATCACGTAGTTTAACATGAATATGCAATAATTAAATTGTTCTCGAAATATAGAAATACAAACCGAAAACTTGAGTCATTCATCTTTCCTTTTCTTCTCGATGGCCCAACGTCATCTTTAGCTATGAATAATTATTCAACAATAACACAATATCAAATTTCATATCAAATCACATTTAATTACAAAGACAAACATATTTTGCAATTTATTCAATTTAATCCCTAAACCTAGGACAAGCATAACTTTCGATGTAGAGTTTCAAATTAAAATCTTATTTCACATATACTCATTAGGGACCTTCTACTTTCTATTCCTACCGAAATTTCATAATAGTTTTTCATTTTATTCAATTGGGTCCCTAATGTATAGAACTATCAATTAAACTTTACAATCTAGTCTTTTTCATAATCTGAACTTAATTTCAATTAAATTCATACCAATTTCATCCATTTCTCAACAATGACATCTTTCAAAAACTTTAAAAGCTTCACAAATTGGTACATGGGCTAGCTAAATCAAGCTCTTGCGATTCAATTTCCATAAAAATAAAATAAAATGGCTAGGGACTTACTTGAATTTGATAGTTGAATATCCAAGGGTTTTCAAACTTTCTTCCTTTCTTTTTTTCTTTGGTTTCCAGAGGTTGAAGATGAAGATGATAACATCTGCTCTTTATATCCATTATGTTTATTATTCATACTTAAATTAACATATTTTAAACTTAATTAATTAACTTAATTCTTTAATTAGTTTAAGTTAATGGTATCCACCATCAAATCTAACTATCATATATTTTAATTTGATTTATTTACCATTTTAATCCTATGGATAATTGCGTTCTAAGTCCCCAAACCTTTTCCTAATTAAAATCTATAGTTATTAAACTTTTACAATTTAATCCTTGTGCCTTAATTAATCACAATTTCGGTTAAATTACGTAACTGAATTTCAATTCATTAATACAATAACTCTGTAAATATCCCTATTTAATATTTACAAACTTGATTTACAGAAACGAGATCTCGAAACTACCTTCTTTGTCACCACTGGAAATTGGGTCATTATAAGTTTTTCCCCTTTATCCAAAATACGAGTTTTATGTTTCCAATAGCTATATTTATTTTACAATTGCCTCAAACAACTAGAAATCAATTCATTGGTATAAATATACCTCAATAAACACTTCAATAAAAAAATTGGCATATACAAGCATCACATGAAGTGAAGTAACAAAAACTTATAAGATCCATTTTCTTATATCTTACCTTGTACATACATATTTGTTTTTCTTCGAAAATTCTTTTCCTAGTTTTTAGCCTACCTTCTTGTGCTTAAACTTTGTAAACACCATACCTTAGAGAAGTTTTCTTGGTTTCCACCTTAGAACACCTTTGTAAAATGATATGTTTCTATTTTAGCTTTGATAGCTCGATAGGTTATCTTAACCTTGAAAAGGTAGAGAAATATGGTTTTATCTAAGCCTAAAAAAATATAGTGATAGTAAAAGTTGTACCTTATCCTTAAAAAGTAACAATTTAATTTAATGAATAGTCTTGGTGCAACAGCCGATGGTGTGCTTTGCAATGCAGTTTCAGATATTGGAACATCTTTTTCCACACATTGATGATAGCCAGTACATTATTATAAAGAGTTGAAGATTTTAATGTGGTGATTTATTTTGATTTATTTAAGCAACAAAATCACAATAATATATATGTTATCATTAGAAGATAGCTAGCCTCGTTCAAGCTCTGTAACAGCCCGAGCTAGGGCCTAGTCGGAATAGTGGTTTCAAGATCATAATTTCAAAGTAAAAAAACATATTTCATGATCATTATTAATTTTATGGTATACTTGCATGATAGTGAGAAAATTTCATGAAGGAAATTTTATGAATTAATGATTAATTTGTCCTTTAGGACTAAATTGCAAAAGTTACAAAATTAAGTTTCTAGAAGCTTTAAGGATGAATTAGCACTTGAAAAATTATTAGGAGTCCTTATTTAGCAATTAGATCAATTTTTAGCATGATGGACTAAAATGCCCATGGAAGGAAAAAATATCAAAGAAAAGTTATAAGGGTATTTTGGTCATTTGGTAAAGTAATAAAAAGGGAAAATTAAAGTAAAAATCTTGTCATCTTCTCCAAGGGGTGCCAAAAGGGTTTTATTTCAACTTTCGAACTTCAAGTAAGTGCAATTTAGACCCGTTTTTAATTTTCTTCGTATTTTTGAAATCCTTGCAACATGAGCAAGTTATTTCTACCACTAATTTGAGCTAGGGTTCACATTCAAAATTTTACTCATGCATGACATGCAAATAAATTGATGCCTAGTGGTAGAAAATGAAAGTTTAAAGTGTAATAAACATATTTCTCTAAGTGATTTTCATGAGAAATCCTAATAGGGACTAAATTGCAAAGTTAGTAAAATGTGTAGCAAATGTATAAATTGATGAGAAATGTGGGCTGCTATGAGCATATGAAAGGTTCGGCTAGGCTTGGGTAACCTAGAAAATAAGTGCATTTCATTATACGAGCTTAAGGACCATTTTGCAAATATGCAAAAGTTTAGAGGAAGAATTATAAATTTTGCCAAAATATGAATTTTGTGCTAATTAGCCAATGTGAGTACTAAATAAGTTAAAATTTTCATTCTAGATCAAGAAACACGAAGCCCGGATCAAAACCGGGGAAAAAGTAAAGTAGTGGACTAAATCGAAATTCACCCTCGTTTTGGACCCGTGGTAAGTTGTATTTAATAATTTAGTCCTATGCATTATTTAAATTTATGATGATGATATTCTATGTGATTATGTAAAATTTCATGAAAATTATTGATATGAAATATTACTAAGACACAATGGAAACATGAAGGAAAAATTACATATAAGTATCAAAGATACGAAGGATGCCATAATCATGTCATGAGCATTATAGGTCCTGTGTAAGACCATGTCTGGGACATGGTATTAGCATCTAGATGAGATCCCATATAAGATCATGTCTGGGACATGGCATTGGCATCCACATGAGGTCCCGTATAAGACCATGTCTGGACATGGGGTCGGCACCGAGACGAGATATAGATCCCCTGTAAGACCATGTCTAGGACATGGCATGGGCATCTAAGAGAGATCCCGTGTAAGACCATGTCTAGGACATGGCATCGGTATCAGTTTATGATCTCGTGTAAGACCATGTCTGGGACATGGCATCGACATCGATATGAGATCCCGTGTAAGACCATATCTGGGATATGACTTCAGCAGTAGTCAAGGTCTCGTGTAAGACCATGTCTGGGATATGGCTTTGGCACCTTACCATGAGAATGACATTACGGGTATCCTTCGATATTCTAAGCATGTTAATAGAGAATATATCCAAGTTGATTAGCTAACAAGAGAGACTAAAGTTTCATGATGAGTGTTACATGTACACTTGAGTAAGTCATGAGAAAAATATGAAAATGTAAGGCACGAGAATGAGCAAAACATGTGAATGAGTAAGTCATAGAAAGAGCAAGTCACGAGAGTAAGTATGTCATGAGAATGATTATGTTATAAGAATGAGTAAGATATGAAAAAGAGTAAGAAGTTATATGAATTTCATGTGCCCTACTTGAATGATGTTTCCATGATATTTATTGCTATTTTATTTCATGCAACTTACTAAGCATTTTATGCTTACTCCTTTATTTTCCCTTTCCATGTAGATTTGCCGAATTAGCTCGGGTATCGATCGAAGTCGGAGCTCGAAGTCACACTATCAAGCCATCCATTTTGGGTATTATATAGTTAATTATTTTGTGTATGGCATGTATAGAGAACCTTGTCACTTTGAGATGTGTCATTTTGTAGTGCTCAAGTCATTTTGTAATAGCTCTCAAAAGAGGCTAATATTGATCAAGTTAATTGCTAAGTGAATATGATAGTTTGAATGTTATGGTTGTGAATGTTTAGATATTCTATTGTGCCATGATATGTGATATCTGGTTCAGTTTCAAGGTGGCAAAAAGGCTTGGAAAATAACCTATAATTGTCCACAAGGATGGGCACACAGGCGTGTGCCTAGACCGTGTGTGGCACACGGTCGGCCCCGATGGACATGTTAGTAGGTCGTATGTCCCCTGCATCCAATTTAGTTAAATCAGTGTTGAGCACGGGTAAAGCACACGGGCATGTGCTTTGCCCTTGTTAAACCCAAGATGTTATAGTATTCTAAGTCAGAGTCTTCCACGGGATAATGACACTGGCGTGTCTAGGCCGTGTGAGGGACACGGGTCACAGAGACGGGCGTGTGCCCAAACCATGTCCAAACCTGTAGGTTTGAAATAAGAAACAAATTCAGCACGGGCGAGGGACATGGGCGTGTGTGACCACACGACCAGCGCACACGGCCGTGTCCCATCCCACACGGGCTTGTGGCCCTATTTTAGGTAAAAATTTTCTAAGTGCCTGAAAGTTTCTGGATTAGTTCCATAATACACCCGATATACGTTCTGGGCCTCATAGACCCTTAATAAGGATAGTAAGAGAATGCATGAAGGGTCTTGACATGAAATGAATTTTTATAGCCCAATTTTATGTATTCAAGCATGATTAAGTACGGTAACGCCTCGTACCCCGTCCTAGTGTCGGACTCGGGTAAGGAGTGTTACAAGCTCGTATAAAACAAGAATACTTATTAACTAAAGTGGAAATTTAAAGATGATAAATAAAGAGATAATCAATCCACATTATTTTAAGTATTTCTTGAAGATAATTTTGGCAATAATGTGAATGTTGAAACCATTTTTATATTTTGAAAAAACGGGGTCGACTTTAAGAAAAATGAAAATAGAGTCACCACCAATCCTTTTAGGTGTGATCGGATCACCTTATAAAATATTTTATTTCAAAACATTGATTTTGGCCTACGAAAATTCAAGAAAACGGGTTCGGGAGTCGGTTACGTACGAGGAAGGATTTGCACCCTCGTAACGCCCAAAATTGGTACCGAATTGATTAGTTATTGTCCTAGTGTCGAAAATTCGAAAAGATTTTAAAATATGATTTCTTTTAAAAAATTTGAGCAATTTAAGTTGGGGCTTGAGATTCTTTTGTTCCGAAAGAATACAAACATCACATCCAGCACGTTAGGACACGATGTTTTAAATCCTCGTAACTAAATTCATCTCATAATTCATTAAAAGGATATTTAGTTATTTAGTCAAGCGGAAAATTGCAACCCAGCACGTTAGGGCACTATTTCTCGAATTTCTAAACACAAAACACTGCCTTATTTAAGAAAAACTTTTGGATAAAATATAGCAATTAAATGAAATATATTTTTTAAAACAATGATTTGAGTAAAATTTAAAAAACAATTTACTAAGAGTAATACTAAAAAAAATTATTAAAAAATGAAATAGCTTGATATGACACTAAAATTATTAAAAAAATAAAATATAAAAAAATTAAAAATCAGGGAAACATGGATTAAATCAAAATAAAAAGGGTTGAAAAACGAAGATGAACAAAGAATAAAATAAGAACAAACCGCTGAAAATAAGACGTAAGAGGGAGAGAAATTTGAGTGAAAGCTCTCAAGAATTTTTATTGTTTCCCCAAAACTCCAGTCCTTTACAATGAAGGGAGAGGCCTCTATTTATAGTTGAGCCTCCCCAAATCCAACGGTATAGATCAATTACATCAACGGTTAAGATTAAAGGGTATCTACAAATTAAATCTCTAAGATTACAAAATCATATCTTCTAAGATTGCGTATCATATCTAAGATTGTATCATATCTAAGATTGCATATCATATCTAAGATTGCATATCATATCTAAGATTGCATATCCTTGAAGATTATATTTCTATATGAGTCAAGCTTGTAGATGGACCTTAAATCTTTTCAAGTAATGGGCCATTCTGATCGGGCCAAATGATATATTTTGGACTGGACTTGGACTTTATTTTATTTTTTTGAGTTTATCATTTTTTGTATGGACCTGGGCTAAATTAGCCTATTACAGCGAAGATAATTCTAAACATTTTCGATGCATTAATTTGATGATAAATTATGCCCTTTGTTGATAATATGAACTAGTAACTAACTATCAAGTCAATCGAGAATCATCTCAATGTGAGATGAGAACATGATGCTCTATAAATAAGGAGACTTTTCATGGGATTAAACTTGAGCTTATCATACACAATCCAATTAATTTGTGAGGAATACTTTATGTGCTTTACAGTTTTCACATTTGAGTGAAGGTAACTGGTGAAGAGATCATACTAAGTATATTTGGTAGAGGCTGCAATTATTCGAGGGTTAAGATAGATTGGCCTATAATAGAAACAAACATATTTCATACTTCCTTACAAGGGTTGGGTTCTAATTTCTTGGTGGACTTAAACTTGTACCTTATTGTTATTACTATAATGGTTAAAATATGTTGTTAGTTCTTGTATTTGCATAAAATTTGATATTTAATACATGTACTTTAAAAGTTAAAAAGTTCAATCCTTACTTTTTTTCAATTTAAAAGTCTTAGTCCAATTATTATTGTTATTGATAGTTTCTGTCAAAATTTGTCAACTTATCATGTTTATTTTCTGCCAATCATATGCCATACCATATTAGGACAGCCTAATTAAAATTTCAAGTTGACAAATTTTGACAAAAAATACTTAAAATTTTAATGACTAGACTGAGATTTTTAAATAAAAAATTAAAAAAATTGAATTTTTAAAATTTTTAAATATATAAATTTTATCAAAATATGGGAAGTAACAATATATTTTAACCTACTATAATAAATAAATTGTCTTAGAAAAAATTACTAAATGCATTTATTAATGCATATAATAATTACACAACTATTGGCTTGATTTGATTCTTTAATTGGTTTAACCATTTATTTTCTCTTATATTAGTATAGGATAAATTGTGATTTTCTTTTAATTTTTTTATAACATTATGGTATACCACTAATATTCTTTTTTTTTTGGGGGGGGGGGGGGTAATATAAATATTTTGAAATGAATCTAGACTAGGAAAGAAATCTATTGTTGGCATATATACTCAAGGTCAACCACACCATTAGCTTATAAATGCTAAGGCAATAGTAACAACCACTAAGCAATGTCTTCATATTCACAATTTGATTGAGAAACATGGCAATGGCTATCAAGTAAGATCATGTCTTTCATTTTGGGTTCTATTAGTACCTTTCTATTTTATTATTTCTCTTAATTAATGTATTATTTGATAGGTATAGTATATTTTTAATTAACTCTTCTATCTATTAAATAATATCTAAAGGTTATGAGTAGAAGTAGGCAATAAAAAAAAAATTTCTTTTGAATTTTTCAATTTTTTAATGTATTTTTATTTAATTTTATATCTGTTTAGATGAAACTTTTGGCCTACCTATGTCACATGGATTCATGACATGTTTCAGATAATAATAACAATAATTTTATTTGATATTTTTGTTTGTCTCACTTAAAACCATATAAAAGTATTTGATTTTGTAACACTAAATTTTTTCTTAAATTTTAATTTTTGTCAGACATCTATTTAATACAAAATTTCAATCGTATTATCTTCCACCGTTATTTCTGATATTGTATAAAAAAATTAACACATTCTTTTCCAAAAACTTTTTCTCACATTTTCTTATAATTTTAATATATTGATTAACACATTTTGTATCACATTTTAAATTTTTTTTTCCTTTTACAAGTAGTGCCATTAAATTTTGTGCCCAAATTTTTTTTAAACTAATTAAAAATGTAAGTATTTTACTTTCAAAAAAAAATAAATGTAAGTACTTTAAGGAAATAATATTTTTTTTAAAAATATGCAAGTCAATAACTTAAATTTGTTTCAATTCGTATCTAAATTAATATAAATTTAAAATAATTTGAATCTTAAATGACTGAAACTTAAAATGATTTAAGCAAGTAATACGAAATAATTAAAACTAGAAATGATCTGAACTCATTAAAATTCACTTAAAAAATTCTACCCTCAAATTCTAATCAATTAAACTTGAAATTGACGAAAACTTGAAAGCTTAAACTCAAAATTAATTCAAATTGAAATTACTTAAAACATTTAAAATCAAAATAACTTAGGGTGTGTTAGGAAAATCATTTAAAAGAATTGTTAAGGCTCTTTGGAAAGTCCACCTAATAATTAAATTAGAGAATAATTACTTCTAATCACACATAGCATGTTTGTGTTACATTATAAATAGTAAATTTACTAAATTGAGTGTAATTTAAACATCCAATTACAGTATCAAATTAGTAATTTTGATAACTATAATTTTTTTAAAATATTATTTTTTAAGATATATTACACTTTGCTAAATGAACATATTTATGGAAAGGCATTCAATAATTGAATTTGGGTGTCATTATTGGTAATCACACATGTGACAAGTTTGGTAATCATTATAGTTAGTATGTCTCGATTAATTGAGTTTAATTGGAGAACTCCAATTCTTAGGAAGTGAGTTATTAACATTGACGATTTTCAATTTGTTTTAAATAAAGTTTATTAAAGGAAAGAAAACATAAAACCTAATGTAAGAAATTAAGATAAAATTATATTATTCTAATTAAACACTTGAAATTTCTTATAATATTAATATTATTACTATAATAGTTATATTCTTTTGCAAATATTATGATTAGAGGAAAAGTCAGAAAAATTTTTTAGGAGTTGAAATTAAATTGTAATTTTTGCGATAGTAAAAATGTAATTTCATCATATTAATAGCCTAGATTTTTATAATTTTTAAATGATTAAATTAAAAGTTTATCATTTTTAAGGGGCCAAAATATAATTTTACCTTTATTAATTCAAAAATTTTAAAATTTTAAATAAATTTTTTTCTATTTTAAGAGGCCGAGACCCCTACCAGCACTCCTAACAACGCGATGAGTATGTGATATCTAAAATATATAAAGAAAAAATTAAAAATTCTTATAATTACAAGACGTGGTTATTACGCTTGTAGTTAGATGTTCTTTCTATTATTTTTTAGTCCAAACACTGGTTTAACTGAAATTGAGTCTATTCAAAATCAATTCAAATAGTTAGGTCCAATGCCATATATGTGTACTTTAAATCCTCTTGAATATCATATTAATCAAATTTATTTAGATATTTCTTAGACAATAACTGTGAATAATTAGGTATATTTTAAAATAAAATATTTGATGATTTGTCTTGAGAGTCTTCATGTGTCCGACGTTGTTCTTCCTTTGAATGATTAATATTATTTGTTTGGTGATTTAATTGGTACTAAGTGTGATTATCGTTTGCATGATTGTTATTTCCAGTGGCAGCAAGTCATAAACTTTCAAAGGAAAAGAACCAATGTAAGTATACATGTCTCTAAACAGCTCAAAACACAGAGAGAAAAGCCAAAGACAGTTTTTTTTTTTTCATTTCAGCTGCCCTTTGAACTTTGGGTATGTAAATGTTTCTCAATGACTACTTTTTCATCATTTTTAGTGATTTTGGGGATTTGGGTTATGCATAAATGATGGCTCTATCAATGGTATGTTCTTCTTTCAGTGTTCAAATGATGGTGAAGCTTTTAGCTTTTGATGCCAAAAACAGGGGTTTGGTATTGTTTTTTTAATATGAATCATGACTGCCCTATCTGGGTTTTTCTTTTCTTTTTTTTGGCTCATGGAATAAATTTAAACAAGGTGCTAAACTTATACGTCCTCAAGAAAGTTTTATTTTTTTATTTAATGTGAATTGATTTTTTTTACTTCAAAGTGGCTTTTTTATTTCTTTCCTGGGATTAAAACAATGATCTTAATGTTGTGTCTGCCTGGTTTTCTTTGTAAAATTTGTTCTTGTTTTTTAATCTAAATCTGTGGAATCCAAAAACTGAGGTTCTTGTTTTAGTTGCTTATAGGATAAGAAATCCTTTGAATCCTCAAATGTTGTACCTTAAATTCATTGCTGCAGCTGCAGTATAAATTCTGAAGTTGTTGAGCATCAACCAAATTTATATAGCTTGAGAAGTCATAACAATGGCTACTGAGAATGGCTTTAATGGTGATACCAACTTGCACAAGGCCAGCACATCAAAAAGCCAGGAAACCAGCAAAGGAGATGAGACTGTTCCGTTTCACAAATTGTTTGTGTTCGCAGATTCAACCGATATCTTGTTAATGATCGTTGGTACAGTCGGTGCGGTCGGGAACGGTTTATGTATGCCCCTTATGACAATCTTATTCGGAGATCTTGTTAACGCTTTTGGACAAAACCAGAGTAATAACCAAGTGGTTCATGTGGTCTCAAAGGTATAGTTATGTCTTATAACTTGTATTTGTTTTTCAGTTCTTGAAATGAAGGCATCATTAACTAGATTCTTGCAAAAATCGTAGGTTTCTTTGAAATTTGTCTACCTCGCGGTTGGGGCCGGGGTGGCGGCTTTTCTCCGTAAGTAAATCTCTTGTTTTGAGTACTTTATGGCTCATTTTAACCAGAGATTGAGGAAGCTTGGACTTGATTTTTCAGAGGTGAGTTGCTGGATGGTCACAGGTGAGAGACAAGCTGCTCGAATAAGGGGCTTGTACTTGAAAACCATATTGAGACAAGATATTGCTTTCTTTGATGTTGAAACAAACACGGGAGAGGTCGTTGGACGTATGTCTGGTGACACAGTTCTCATACAAGATGCCATGGGAGAAAAGGTATATATATCGAATCAATGAACAAGTCCTATGGAAATCATCATATAGAAGGGATCATCGAAATGTTTAAGTATTTGTTTTGCAGGTTGGGAAGGTTTTACAATTGCTGTCCACTTTCTTTGGAGGTTTCATTATAGCATTTGTCAAGGGATGGCTTCTAACTCTTGTCATGTTGTCATCTATCCCTCTCCTTGTATTATCTGGTGCAACGATGGCTGTCATTATATCTAAGATGGCAACTCGTGGACAAACTGCTTATGCTAAAGCTGCCACCGTTGTTGAACAGACAATTGGTTCAATTAGAACTGTATGTTCTACATAAAACACAGTTGTTGTTTTTTAATATATGACTAATTGTTTCATCTTATTCCAGGTTGCATCATTTACTGGTGAGAAGCAAGCCATAAGCAATTACAACAAATTTCTTGCTACGGCTTATAAATCAGGTGTTCATGAGGGAACTGCTGCTGGACTCGGTCTCGGTGTAGTCTTGTTGATCATATTCTGCAGTTATTCTTTGGCTGTATGGTTTGGTGGGAAGATGATTTTGGAGAAAGGGTACACTGGTGGTGTAGTAGTTAATGTGATTATCGCTGTATTGACCGGTTCAATGTAAGTGAAAAGTTTAAATTTCAACTTAATTATGATGCATGCTTCATAGTTCATAGGCTGAACCCTTAATGGTTATGGATGTGTAAGGTCCCTGGGGCAGGCATCACCATGCATGAGTGCATTTGCTGCTGGTCAAGCTGCGGCATTTAAGATGTTCAAGACCATCAATAGGAAGCCTGAGATCGACCCGTACGATATGAGTGGGAAAGTGTTGGAGGACATTCACGGGGATGTGGAATTGAGGGATGTTTATTTCAGTTATCCAGCCAGGCCAGAAGAGCAAATTTTCAGTGGATTCTCTCTTTCAATTCCATGTGGTACAACAGCTGCTTTAGTTGGGGAAAGTGGAAGTGGGAAATCAAGTGTAATTAGTCTTATAGAAAGGTTTTATGATCCACAAGCCGGTGAAGTGCTTATCGATGGCATTAACCTCAAAGATTTCCAACTTAGATGGATCAGGGGAAAGATTGGCCTTGTTAGCCAAGAACCTGTGTTGTTTACATCAAGCATTAAGGATAATATTGCATATGGAAAAGAAGATGCAACCATAGAAGAGATACAAGCCGCAGCTGAACTTGCAAATGCTGCTAACTTCATTGATAAACTACCTCAGGTTCTAATCCCTTGTCTGAAGAACATGATTATTTCTTGTTCGTATCATACATTTTATAAAAGATATGTCAACTTTGAACTTCACATGTAGGGGCTAGATACCATGGTTGGAGAGCATGGGACTCAGCTTTCTGGTGGACAGAAGCAGAGAGTTGCAATAGCAAGAGCAATTCTAAAGGACCCTCGGATTTTGCTTTTAGACGAAGCTACAAGTGCATTAGATGCAGAATCTGAAAGAGTGGTACAAGAGGCATTGGACCGCATAATGGGCAATAGGACTACGGTCATCGTTGCTCATCGTTTGAGTACCGTGAGAAATGCAAATACAATTGCCGTAATTCATCGAGGAAAGATGGTTGAAAAAGGTAGGTTAAAAGAATGTCTTACTTGAATTGTTTTAACTTGTTCATAAAGGAAGCTATGTTGTATAGAACAGCTAGGAAACGATGCAAAAGCGAAAAAAAACTTTGAAGCAATCTGAGAATTATTGATTATATCAACCTGATTCATAAGCACATGAGTATGCTTATTTATAAAGCAAAATCTAACTACTTCATAACAGAAGAACTAACCTCTAACTGATTTCAACAGACTAGACATTAACTAACACTAGCTGAACCAACGGATTGAGTTGGTTCAATATGTTGAGAGATGCATTTGCTTAAGCACTATTGTTAATAACAATTTGTGAATCGATCAGGGTCACATTCAGAACTACTCAAGGATCCCGAGGGAGCTTACTCTCAGCTTATTCGATTACAAGAAGTAAATAAAGAGTCAGAACAGGCAGCAGATGGATCAGAAGTTACCCCAGAATCATTTAGACAGTCAAGCCTGAGAAGATCAATGAAGCGATCAATCAGTAGGGGATCATCTATCGGAAATAGCAGCCGCCATTCTTTCTCTGTATCCTTCGGTTTGCCTACTGGAATGAATGTCAATGATTCTGCAACAGTAGATACCGAAGACCCTTCCAAACAGCCATTAAAGCAGCCTCTAGAGGTTCCTATCCGTCGGCTAGCTTACCTCAACAAGCCAGAGATTCCTGTTCTCTTACTTGGAACTATAGCCGCTGTTGCCAATGGTGTCATACTGCCAATTTATGGTCTGCTGCTTTCCCATGTGATCGAAACATTCTTTAAACCACCTGATGAGTTGAAAAAGGATACGAGATTCTGGGCACTGATATTTATGGCCCTTGGCCTGGCATCATTATTGGCATCTCCAGCACGAACATACTTTTTCTCCATTGCTGGATGTAAACTAATCCAAAAAATCAGATTAATGTGTTTTTCGAAGGTGGTTCACATGGAAGTTGGTTGGTTTGATGAACCAGATAATTCCAGTGGTTCAATCGGTGCAAGGCTCTCGGTCGATGCAGCCTCAATACGTGGCCTAGTTGGAGATGCACTAGCTCAGATGGTATCAAACCTTGCATCAGCCATTGCTGGTTTGGTCATTGCTTTTGTTGCAAGTTGGCAATTGGCACTTATAATGCTAGGACTAGTCCCTTTGATAGGATTCACTGGATATTTCCAAGCAAATTTCATGAAGGGATTTAGTGCAGATGCAAAGGTATGCTCAAAACTATCGACCTCGATATCTAATGCAATATGTTATATGCATATCATTCATTTAGATGTAAATATAAATGGTTACAGATGATGTATGAAGACGCAAGCCAAGTTGCTAATGATGCTGTCGGGAGTATAAGAACAGTAGCTTCATTTTGTGCAGAGGAAAAAATGATGCAACTCTATAGCAAGAAATGCGAGGGTCCATTGCAAACAGGGATTAAGCAAGGGTTGATTAGTGGATCAGGATTTGGACTGTCATTCTTTTTGATGTTTGCTGTTTATGCTACCAATTTCTATGCCGGAGCTCAGCTTGTCAAGCACGGTCACGTAACATTCTCAGATGTTTTTCAAGTGAGTCTAAAATCCAGTTCTGTTGAAACCATTTTGAGACGTATTCACTATTTATATAACTATGCGAATGAGACTGATATCTATTTTTGTAGGTTTTCTTTGGTTTGACAATGGCAACTATTGGAATTACTCAATCAAGCTCCTTTGCTCCTGATTCCAGCAAAGCCAAGTCGGCTGCTGCGTCCATATTTGCAATTATCGACCGCGAGTCTAAGATAGACCCGAGCGATGAGTCCGGGACAACACTAGAAAACGTGAAGGGAGATATCGAGCTTCATCATGTTAGTTTCAAGTATCCATTAAGGCCAGACATTCAAATTTTCCGAGACTTGAGTTTGTCTATCCATGCTGGCAAGGTAACAAAACAATCCATTTGCCATTTCATAGAGACTAAATCATACATACGTTAATGTCAACTTTTTTTCAGACTGTTGCTTTGGTTGGAGAAAGTGGGACTGGGAAATCTACAGTGATTTCATTATTGCAGAGATTTTACGATCCAGATTTGGGACATATTACTCTTGATGGAGTTGAAATCCGAACCCTCCAATTAAAGTGGTTGAGGCAACAAATGGGGCTTGTTAGCCAAGAACCTGTTTTGTTTAACGAAACAATCCGTGCCAACATTGCATACGGAAAGGGAGGAAATGCAACCGAGGCAGAAATCTTAGCTGCATCAGAGTTGGCCAATGCTCACAAGTTCATAAGTTCATTACAACAGGTTAGAACTCGATAACAAAATCCGGGTTTAACTCAATGCGTTCATATAATCACTTTATAATCAATTATCATATAGGGTTACGATACGGTAGTAGGAGAGCGAGGTGTTCAATTATCAGGAGGACAAAAGCAAAGGGTAGCCATTGCACGAGCCATAGTTAAAAGTCCGAAGATACTTCTCCTAGACGAGGCAACGAGTGCGTTGGATGCCGAATCAGAGAGGGTGGTTCAGGATGCATTAGATAGAGTCATGGTGAACCGCACAACAGTGGTGGTTGCTCATCGGCTGTCGACAATAAAAAATGCAGATGTGATTGCAGTGGTTAAAAATGGTGTCATTGTAGAGAAAGGAAAACATGACACCTTGATAAATATCAAAGATGGTATTTATGCTTCTTTGGTTGCACTTCACATGAGTGCTTCCGCTTCATAAAACTATTTTCTTTTTTGGTAACCATAAGGATCATTTTCTTATTCTTTTCTCTGCTAGCAAATCTGATCTTATACTCATTTGTATTTTATAATAAATTTATGGTTAAATTGCCTAATAGGTCCTTGTACTATAGGTTGAAATGTCTATTAGAAAATTGAGGAATTTAACTTTGAAGCAAACTATTAAATTTACTTGATTGATAATTTGGTCTTACTATTGCATATAATATGGGAATAAAATATCATGAAGTCAATGACTGTAAGATGCATTATTTTTCACCGTTTACTCCTTTTAATATTTTTATAAATTTCAAGGGTTTCCTTAGCATGTGTGTTTAGGTCAAATTATATATATAGGACATAGATTAGGCATCACTAGCAATTTTTTAAGCCAAGGGATCGTTGGAGTATGAGGTCTATTCAACATTATTGGACTTGGTTCTACGAAAAGATTCCTTCTCTTTCCTTAGAGCTTCCATCTGATCTTCTAAGGGTGCATTTTGTTATTAGAGAGGCACCATGTTATACCCTACTGTGGCAAAGACATGTGACAAAACATGTGACAGCTTGGTAATGACCTTCCGTTGAATGCAGCTCACGAGCAACCTTTTACTTAACGCCTTTTATGGTAAGTCTCCATTCATAACCATTCATGATAAACCCTTCACGAATCCTATTTGAACTATCTAGAGACCATCCGTTATGAACTCGTTGTGGAAATCACTGATAGACTACTAAGGTATAACAACTTTATACAATCTCAGCAAAGAGAATATCAGAGTAAGATCGTATATAGCGACAAATGACCTGTAATGACACTGCTATTTGGCCAACCACATAAATAGGCCTACTTTTCGTATTGTCTACTACGTGACACTACCAAACGAATGGCATCCTCCTATATATACCTCAAAGCAAGAGAAACGAAGGATCTCCCCCTTCTTTAAGAAAACTCAAGTGTATCCCCTCAGCCTTCTCCTTCCTCCTCTTCTTTCTCCTCCTCAACCTTTTACTCTAGCTCTCCACTTATCACAGGTGAATCAACTTTCTCATCTTCACCATCTTTTCCTCCTTACTTCAGCCTTTATTTAGACTTTTTATTAACACACCACTCAGACTATTTCCCATGATGCTCCCTTTGTGGTTGATTCTCATTATGACATTTCCTATTATTGTTGGTACTGTAACTTTAAATACTATTGAAAGTTTGGCATAGGTTTTATAGAGGAGCAATTGGTTTAATTGGTCGATTTGGTCAAGTCTTTTTTAAAATAGATGTAATCGATTTTAACATAAAAAAACAAATTTAACCAACTTCAGTTAAGAAAATTGACCAAACCAAACCAATTTTAATTCAATCTATTTTTCCAATTAATTAAACTAATTTTAATTCAGTCAATTTTTTCAATTAATCAACTTTGATTTTAATATTATTGGATTGAGTTTACATGATTATATATTATAAACAAGGGTAAATCCTTAATTAGGCCAACCCCCTCTTTGATTCGGTCAAAATAGTTGCCTTATTGATGAAGGAATGATTATATGTAATTGTAAGTAATAGATTTATTAAATATTGAAAGTACATCTTAACTTGTAAATTCGAATATTCGATATCAATTAATAATAATGATAAAGGAGGATTATTCATTATTTCAAATATTTATCAATTTTTTAAATATTAATAAATAAAAGAAAATATCAAGCGATGCACAATGCTTTAAGAAATAAAATTAATACATAAAAACTAAGCTTTAAGAAAAAAAATTAATACATAAAAACTAACATCAAAATAGGAAAAGGTAAAATCAATTCAAATAAAATATACATTAGGGCGAAGTTAGAAAATCTTTTTAGGGGTCGATAATTGTTTACGATAGTAAAAGTGTAATTTCACAATTTTAATAGTTTTTATCTTTATAATTTTTAAAGGATTAAATCAAATTTTTATTATTTTTAGGGAAACCAACGTGTAATTTTACTTTTACTAATTTAAAATTTTAAAAATCTTAAACAACCTACATAGAAATTTTATCATTTTAGAGAAATCCAACATTGCCTACCCTAAATTCGCTCATAATGTAAGTCTATATCACTTCAAATTCATTTTTTTCTTGAAATTCATAAATTTTATTAGTTAATAATGTACAAAGTAAATAAATATATTAAATCTAAGTCAAGATTTAGACTTTGAATAAGGGTTCCTAAGTATAGATTAATACCTCCCTTGTTTAGTTGGTTACCCCTTAATTTATATATTAATTATAATATTATGGTCAAAAATCAAAGATAGTGTCTCAACTTTTATTGAGTGTAAATCCTTTACACGTCGTAAGCTAAATATTTAACTCCAAATACTGAGATATATATAAATTGGTTAAAGTATTGGGAGGTCCTCATATGAAATGAATTGAATTAAATTAGTCCCTCTATTATTAAATAAATAAATTTCATCATTATATTATTAAAAAGAGTTAAATAAAATCAAATTGTAATATAATTAATATTTATTGTATAAAAAATATCTTGAAATCAATGTTTTTTTTCAATTGTAGTTCAATTTCAAATAAAAACTTTAAAAATATTAACTTTGTTAAACGGTAAATGTTAACTTTATTCCAATTTAGCCTTATTTGATTCTTTTTAATAGTACAAGGACTACTTTGATCCATTTAATAGTGCATGGACTAAATTTATCAAATTCTTATAATAGAGGAACCTCTCAACTATATTCACTAATATAAATTCATATACTTCACTCGTCCAACTCGAATTCAAACTAACACAAAGCCAAAACGACTTGAATTTGAAATAACTCAAATCCAAAATAATTTAAACAAGTAATTTGAAATATTTTAAACTTGAAGTAATCATAACTTGAAATGATATGAGCTTATTATGACCCGACCTTAAAAAATCAATCTTACAGCTCAAATCACTTGAACTTAAAAATAATTCAAATAAAAAAAATTACTCAAACCCAAAATTGATCTAAGACAGGGCCCAGCTCCTCTAAAAGGAGAAATTGACTTTTGGTATTTTACAATTTATAAAATTCTAAATTAGTATTATAGGTAAAATTGCACTTTGACTTTTAAAAATGATAAAATTTTTATTTAGTCCTTTAAAAAATTATAAACATATAAGCTATTAAAATAGAGAAATTACATTTTAACTCTCATAATAAAAAAAAAAAAGAAATTTCGACCCCCAGAAAAATTTTCTAGCTTCACCACTGTAGGTAAGAGCTTCGACCCCCTTAATTAAATAGTTTAATATCATTTTTTTAGCTTTTCTAATTTTTTATGTCTATTTTATGGTTCATGAAAACTAATCATTTCTAGGTCTGCGGTTGCTTCCCTCGATAATGTCATTTCCAAGATTCAAATTAGAATTATCTTCTTAAGAATACAATGTACCTGACCACTGCACTCAACCGTTATTGATTTTCTAGAAATTATTGATTCAATTTAATAATTTTTACCTTTTAATTCAACGAAAACAAATTAGTTAATCCTTTCTACAAATTAAGAATTTAGTTTAATCCATTTTAACATAATTTTTAATTTTAGCTTCTCAAATTAATTTCATCTCGGATTTCCAAAATAAAATATCTGATCCCCTCATACTCTAATTCCTCTTTAATATTATATTAATCAAACCTACTTAGAGATTGTTTGGAAAATGTTAACATTGAACAATTAGGTGTATATATATATAAATATATATATATTGGTGATAAAAGATAACACTAAAAAATTACAAGATTAATGCTTAATCAAAAGAATCGCCTGAAAACTTATCCTTATCTATTAAAGTACAAGCCATCGCGGGTAGGACGTCGAGAACTTGCAGATTTGCTTTCTCGATCAAAGCTTGTTTAGCTAAACAATCTGCAACCTGATTTTGTCCCCTCGAAATATACTACAGAAACCATTGATTTTTCTGAGACAAAATATTAAGAATTGGCCTAATCAAAGCAAAATTTGAGACAATTGAAGAACTTCCGAGAATGCCTTTAACAACTTCCAAGCTATTAGAATGAATGATAACATGATCATAGCCCTTACGTTGAATAAGTTTAAGGCCATCAAGAATGCCCCAGAGCTCCGCATCAAAAACTGTACATTTACCAAGAAATCAGTAAAAGCCAATGATCAAATGTCCCTCATTATCACAAACAACTCCCCCTACTGTAGCAAGTGTAGAATCCAACTGCACTACCCTATCAGTGTAAAGATGAACCCGTTTTCCAGAGGTATGAACTTCAACAGAGTGATCAAGACATCCAAAAGGGACCTCTTGAGAAGAAGAGAAGAAATAGATCGCCCAACTATAAGATCCTTAAACTATTTCATTTAAGCTCCAAGGTTTGCCTTGAAAGATGTACAAATTTTGATTTTTCCATATGCACCAAATAAGCAATCCAAAAAAAAAAGCCCAACTAGCTCCCCCCTTATGAATCAACCTATTCCCTTGCAAATTAAGAAGAAACCAATCATGAAAAAGAAAGGAGAAAAAATTTGGATTATACTTACCTGAATTGACCTGAGCCCAAACATCCTTGGCTGCCAGACAGTCTCGTAGGATATGCAAAATATCTTCTGAGTGAAATCCACAAATGAGACAAGAAGGATCATCCGAGAGCCCTCTTCTAACTCTTTCTACATTACTAAGAATTCTTCCCTGTAAAATCATCCAAATAAAGATATGAATCTATTGAGGACTAGGAAACTTCCAAGCAATCTTCAATTTCTCATATTCCAGATTCCAGTCACCTTCCTTAATAGCCTTATAAGTAGATTTAACAGAAAAAGCACCAGACAAAGTGTGACTCCAAGAAATTCTATCAAGACCTTCAGAAGGGTATGGAGGAGGGATATCCTTAATAACCTGAATCATATCTTCTAATAGCCAAGCTCAGAAGAGATCCAAGTTCCACGAGCCATCCTCAGTAATCATCTCATGCAACAGGCAATCATAATTTAGATTAACATCAAGAGGAATGTGTCTAATCAGAGGTTCAATATCGGGAATCCATTTGTCCTTCCAACATTGAATTTTATGACCATCTCCAATAGACCAATGTAAATTTTACCGAAGTAATATCCAAATTTTGGAAAAAGACTTCCAAAGAAAGGAACTTCTATCTCTATCAATACAAATATGTAACTCATCCTTCATTCGATATTTCGATCTAAGCACTCGAACCAAAAAAGCTTCCTTATTAGACACCAATTTAAACCCCAACTTCATCAAAAAAGATATATTTTGATCAAGAAGATTCCTCAAACCATGACTGCCACAAACCTTTGGTTGACAAATGGAATCCCAACCAGCCAGAGCTATCTTCTTTTTTCTTTCGGACGATCCCCATATAAACTATTTAACCAACCTTTCAATTTCATCACGATTTTTCCTAGGTATCATCATGGACTACATAAAATATAGCTAGGAATATATAAGAGAACTGATTGAGCTGAAGTGATTCGCCTTGCTAAAGAAAGTTTTTTGGCTTCCCAACTCTGAAGATTACCACGTACTTTTTCGACCACAAACTAAAGAGTGCCACTAATAACTCTTTGGTGAAAAAGAGGGACTCCCAAGTAATGACCAAATTTATGAACTCGCTGAAAACCGAACATAGTGCTAATCATATCCACTGAAAACTCATCCCTGCCTTTAGAAAAGAATAGTTTTCCTAGCATTAATTTTATGCCCAGATAGCGCACAAAATCTATCCAAAATATCTTTCAAAATTCTACAATGCTTCGAATCGGCTTTACTGAAGATAACCAAATCATCAGTAAAAAAATAAATGCAAAATATAGGCCCCATCTCTAGAAAGACGAATAGGGTTCCATTTTTCTTCTGAAATAGCAGCTTGAATCAAATGTCTAAGCCACTCCATACAAAGCACAAAAAGTTAGGGGAAAAGAGGACACATTTGTCAGATACCTCTAACAGGACTGAATTTAGATAATGAAATTCCATTCCACATAACCTGCATAGTAGAATTAGAAATAGAGGACATAATAATATTCACGAGATACTCGGGGGTACCTACCGCTCGGAGAGAAGTGTCAATGAATTCCCAACTTACTCTATCATAGGCCTTCTCCAAATCGATTTTAATAGCCATCCATTTCCTCTTTTTTTGACATCGCATAGAATGAATTACCTCTTGAGCTAAAATGATGTTTTCGTTGATATTTCTTGCTACAATAAAGCCGGCCTATTCCTGCGCAATAATTTTAGGAAAAATGTGTTTAAAACGATTAGCAATTACCTCATCGTCAACTTGTAAAGGACCGAGCAGAGACTTATTGATCAGAATTGACCAAACACTTTCAAATTCTGAACCTTCGGAATAAAAACAATTAAGGTATTTTTCAAATTAGGCTCAATAGAATTTCCATCAAAAATTTTCCTAACCCAATAACAAACCGCTCCCCCAACAGACCCTACTACTTTTGGAAGAAAAGGGCATGAAAACCATTACTGCCTGAAGCTTTAAGAGAAGCCATGTCAAAAAGGGCCTCTTTAATCTCTTCATTAGAGACCAGTTTCTCCAAAAAACTAATATCCACTGGATCAAGCTATGGAAAACCGCTAGGAGGTAAAATACCCAAAGGCCCTAGACTTTCTCTATACAATCTTTGGAAAAAATTGTTCGCCTTTCCTTCAATAGCTTCAGGATCATAAATCCAATGACCATCGAAATTGCAAATAGCATAAATACAATTACTTTTCCTCTTTTGCAAACTGCGAGTATGGAAAAATTTAGTATTCCGATCCCCTAATTTCAACCAGTCACACCTCGTTTTTTGCCTCCAAAGAAGTTCCTCATGGTAAAGAACACTTTCAAGTTCTTGACGAAGAGACAAATCCTTCTAACTAAAGTGATGAGAACCAAAGTAATCACTTCTCCTCTGAATACTATCAATTCTTTTAATAAGATCTCTCTTGTGAGTGGTAATGATACCATAAACATGTTTATTCCATTTCTTGAGTTTATGAGTGAGCTTACCAAGAGAAACAGAAATATTACCGGAGCATTCCCAATTTTCCTTCAAAAAACCATCAAAATCCAAATATTCGACCCACCCAACTAAAAATCTAAAAAGTCTTCCCCGGGGTAGAGAAATACTTGGATTCAAAACCAAAAGAAAAAGCCGATGATCCAATTTAATTTTTGGGAGATGAGAAACCATGCAATTAGGAAAATTACGCACCCAAGCCTCATTTCCCAAAGCACAGTCTAATCTCTCGAACAAAGAACCCTTATGCCAAGTGAATGGTGATCCTCTGAACCCTAAATCATACAGCTCAGTAGAGTCAACAAAATCACCAAAATATAGGCATCTCCTACCCTTAGTGAGGCTTCCAGATTTCTCAAAGGAGGAAAGAATCGCATTGAAATCCCCAATAGCCATCCAAAAAATTTGACCAAGTAAATTTGCAGTCCTCAAATCATTCCAAAGAAATTGACGTGTTTGTCTATGGGACTACCATAGACAAAAGAAATAAGAATAGGATGCGACGAAGGCATCTGCCAAACCTGAGTCAAAATAAATTGCGGATGACTACGAACCACCTCAAGATGAACGGTATCTTTCCATCCTAGCCAAATACCCCCAGAAAATCCAATCGCCTCCACACGGTGAGAAAACTGTAAACCCAGCTTAGCGATAATTCTGCCAGCCTTGGCCCCACTTACTCTCGATTCAAGTAGACTAATAAAATCAGGTTTGTTTTCCATATTATATTCTCGAAAAATTCTAGGAAATTTAAAATTTGCACAGCCCTGGCAATTCCACAAAAAGACAATAATATTCATTAAAAAATAATAATAATAAAGAAAAGAGGTCAAACCTAGCTTTCAAGACCATTATTACCTTCCAAATTAGAACCAACTCCATCTAGCTCAGCATTCGAGTTCTTGATGAGAATTTGAGAAGATAAAAGTTCTGTCATCGCCTCCACAGACTCAGCTAAAGGGATACGCGTGTTCCTAGAAGCTTAAACTTATTCCCTCTACCCCGTAAAGTAAAAGAAGTCTTGCGATTACTTCGACTACCACTACTTCTTCTGTCTTTAGAACTGTTTAAAATAAGGCTCGAAACTGCATTCAGGCGTTTCATAGATTGCAAATTCAATTTAACCTGATTATTAGAATGAATATTTTTTTTTAAAAGTAATTGCTGAATGCTTACTTAGATCAATAACATTATCGGATATAGGTACAAGAAAACTTTTAGACTCGTCAAACACAGGATTATAATGAGCTTTAATTTTTTCCAAAACTTCGGCATCAATATTAATTTGATTACTAGATTCCAAAATACCTTGAGCTCCTGCTACATCAAAATGCCTATCATTTTATGGACCTGCATGCTTCGAACCTGCTAAAACAAAATAAGAAAAAAATGAGTCGGGTAATTTATCCATAGAGTCCCTATTATTTTGAAGCAAACCATCCAAACCCATAGGCCTTTTGCCCAAGGATTTATCCAAAGCAACTTTGGGCATTCGACCCATTTTCTCTAAACTCTCACTACCCAAGCCCTCCTTCATAACAGACCCACTAGGTGAGCCCAACCCCTCATCAGCCCAATGGCCGGCCTTGTCAAAAGAACCTCCAACCATATTTTTATTAACCTTAGGTTTAAAACCCCTTAATTTAGCACCCATCTTCCTGTTTTCACTTTCCTCTAAAATTCCTCCATCAGACGATCTCCCATCACCATTTATATTCTTCTCCCCTATCAATGCCGAAAAACTATTCCCTAATGATTGTTTTGTTTGTTTCGCCAAAACCTCCACCGAGAAATCCCTCTTCCCCTGCCGTGAATATCTCTTTTTCACCAATATCCACGGCCCATACTCAGGATCCTTCTCACTGCTTCTGGAAACCATTGAATCCTCGTCCGATTTGCCTCCATTTGACTCGTCTGCTCCAATTGATGATTTATCTCGAGGCACTGCTAGATTTTGATCTGTCACAACTGATGGGCATGTTTCTTTAACATGTCCATACTTACCACAGGCGAAGCAAACAAGCAAAAGGGCCTCGTACTCGACACGTTGGACATCAACAATAACCTGTAAAATTAATGATTTTTCCAAGTTAATTTAAATGGCCAAACAAGCAAATCTCCCTTTGGTCTGGTTGTCTGTCTGAGCATCGAGTTTGACCACCTTCCCAATGAAACCCCTAATGACTTCTATTATTTTCCGTTTATATAGGTAACCCAGAAGATTCGGTAAACGAATCCAGGCCATCATTACACTAGGGTAAGGTTGTGAGAGACTAAAGTGTTTAGTCCACGGTTGCACAGTCATATAACACCCCTATCCCACCGGAATAGGTAAAGGGGCATTACCGGACCTTTAACTCAGTTCAGAATAGTAATTTATCAAACATTTAACAAATATTATCTCAATTTAGTAAATATTAGTCATTCATACTCATAACATACTTAAAATTAGCATATGAAACTTAAAACATATGTTCGAGACTAAATCGATAACATACACCCGTGTGCTCAAACCGTGTGGCACGAAAATAGGCTTGGTTTAAACCATTTTTCCCATACAATTCTCTTGTACCTACAAGTATCAATTTGCACCAAATTCGTATACAAAATGAGCAACCAATTCAGCCAATACAATGCACATTTAAACTATTTCACAACCAACCAATTCAATGCCATTTTGTACCATAAAACACGAACCAAAATAAACCAATATATACCTATTCAATACTTACCAATTTTTCAAAATTCAAACATCATATATGCCAAATATCATTCATCAAATTTACCATATTAAAAACATATCATATAAAGCTTTCATACTAAGTCAACCATTTCCAACTCAAGCCATATCACATAGCTTGATTAAGTACCAAAAATTTATATCAAACTTATTAACATATAAGACCATATAATTCAACCTTTAAACTAGCCTATACATGTCATAGTTACATCATTTACATTAGTTCCAAAAGTACCAAAAGATCGTCTGGATAGTGTGATAACAATCTCCGACCTCGTCCGAATCGAGCTAGCTTTTGAAATCTAAAAATACGAGAAAAATAAACGGAGTAAGCTTAAAAGCTTAGTAAGCCCGTAAAATATAGAATTTCACTTACCAATTTAACATTTAAGCATTTAAGCAATTATGAACCAACTTATTTGCTTATAATGCCTATTCACAACACCATTCACATGTTAGTCATTTATCAACCATATATTCATCCATTCAAAAGGATGAAACCAAACATATAACATTCATATAACATTTCAATACATGTATCATATCACATATCATCTTTCATTTATAGAACTTATATTAACCATGTAACATTTCATCTATACATATCATATATCCCATGTAACAATTCATCTTATAGCACGTATACTCTTTTATCATTTCATCTCATATCATATTTACTCATGTAACATATAAATCATGTAAACCATGTAATTCATGTAACATATATCATGTAAATCATATACTTCTTATAGCATATATTCAAATGAATCATGTAACTCTTGTAACATATAATCTTTACAACTCATGTCGGTATATTGCCCATTGAACCTACTAAAACATCAAGGGATACTCGGGTGATACACATTAAGTGTATAAATCGATAATCCATAAATTCATCATCATTTTTGCTCTTTCCAGCCATAATCGGTAAGCTTCCCCTGAGCTGGTAAACGGTAAGCTCTATCGAGCTGAACGGTAAGCTCCGTAGAGCTGAATTGGTAAGCTCATAAGAGCTGAAACGGTAAGCTTATACGAGCTATGGTGAGTCCGCAACAAATGCGGGAGCTCGACTAAAATGGTAACCTTAGTGACATGTCACTTGTATCCTACAACTTTCTACGGTTTAAACGGGACTCAGTAATCAATTTGAGCATATAATCAATAAGCATTAAATTTTAATAATTTGTTTATACATTCATACAAATACTCAATTCAACTATTTCAATATATAAACAAGTTCGATTCTAATTATAAGAACTTACCTCGTCTTTGCTCATATAACCGTCGTCTACCTGTCTATCTTTTGTTTCCCCCGATCAAGTTTCGGTATTTGTTTATGTGTTCTATATGAATTCAAATTTAACCCATTTATTCACCAAATCATTCAATTTAATCCATATACATGTATTTTGACCTTTTTACAAAATAGCCCCCATATTTTCATACTTTGACACTTTAGTCCCTAATTCACAAATATACAAAATACACAAAATCTCTTTATACATATACTTAGCCGAATTTCATATAATCTCTAATAAGCCCATATCTTCATTTATTTCACATTTCTAACTACAATATTTCTATCTTTTTCAATTTAATCCCTAATGCTCATTTTTCTCAAAGATCACTTTGTAAAACTCGTATATTTAATAACAACCATCAATAATCAAGCAAGAAACTTCAAAATACACATGTATTCAACAATGGCATATTTCAAAATCACCAATAATTTCAAAAATTGAGGTACGGGCTAGCTAGAACACATAGCAATGATATCAAAAACGTAAAAATTATCAAAAACTGAAGTAAAACATACATTAATCAAGCAAATTTTCTAGTCGAACCCTAGCTTGGTCTTTTTCTTTTCTTTCCTTTCTAATTTTCGGCAACAAGATGATAATATGGCTTATTTTTTTAACTTTGTTTTAGTTAATAATAACTTAATATACTAATTACCATAATATCCTTAATGTAAAACATTTAATAACATCCATTTAATGTCCATTTATGTCCATTAACTAATTCAATGGTCTAATATCATCATAAGGGCTTCCACTATTAATATAAAGCCAACTGAGTCATTTAATTTATAGAACTCATGTTTTTCGCTTTACGCGATTTAGCCGTTTTTATCGAATTAACTATTCAAACAGTAAAATTTCTTTACGAAATTTTCACATGGTAATTGTAAGCACTAAATTTTGTCTCGCTCATTTTTGTGTTTAATAAAAAGAAAAAATATAAAAAGTTTAAAATTACATTTTGACCCTGCTACTTTCTCGAAATTACATCTCGACCCCACTAGTTTCATTGCGTTTGCAATTTGGTCCTTTTTGGCAGAATCACGTGATTTGGGCACCTGCTCCTTGGATTTTTCGGCCACCAGCATGGGTGGAGACCCTTCCTTCAACCACCAACTGCAAAATGCAGAGAGAAGGTGAAAAATTAAAGCATAAAAGGAGGAAAATCAACCAAAAAAGGTCTCTCCAACATTCAGCAAAGAGAAAGACCCCAAAAGATTCGGCTATAAAAAAAGACCCCTCAAACAGTCGAATCAAGCAAAAAAAACTCCCACCTCCAAACCCAAAAACGACCCTAAACCTTACTATTTAACCGCTCCACCAATTGCTCCCCAACTTCATTATCATCAACATACCCAAATCAAGAAAAAAATCAAAATAAAACCACACAACTCCATTTTCGGATTACCTTGTGCTAGGGGAAGGAGAGCTTCGTTTTGGTGTTAGATGGGGTTAATCGGAGCTTTAAGGGTGGTGGTGCATATTGACGGTGGCTGGTGTAAAAAGAAGAAGAGTTGGGAAAGAAGAAGGAGACTGCGTAAATAGAAAGAAAAAGAAAAAGGGTAGCCCAATACATGCTACCAGTAGCAGCCCAAAAGCAGTGCAGGCCCATTCCCTATTGAACATGTTTCAGCAGCCCAAAGAGAGGAAACGGGTTGATTTCAGCAGCCCATAACTTTGGGCTTTGGTATATTTCTTGACACCTTTTTATTTACCCATTTAGCCCATATTTTTAATGTAGCCTTATTCCAATTATATTAACATTTTTATTGGCTTTTTTTTTTTTGAAATATTATTGTGTGATTTCATTTACAAAACAATTTTTTTAATAAATTTATTTTTTAAAGTAATGAATCGTTTTAGCATTAAATCATCGACCTTACTGCTATGTTGGGTGGACATCTTTGATTTTTTGTTGAATATAGAACACCTTTCTAGAAATTAGAAAATTCAAATTTTTTAAAGAGTAATAATAATAATAAAAGATTTATTCAAAAATTATTAAAATTTCATTTTTAGATTATAATACGACAATATGTAATTTATGAAAAAACTCTCGTGTTTCAAAATTTTCGTGTTTTCAAAAAATTTCTCGAGTTTCAAAATTTTTGTGTTTTCAAAAATTCTCGTGTTTCAATCGGATCATGATAAAATATTAAATTGAACTCGTATTTTTGAAAATTAAGACAACACGCGCTTAACGAGATACCAATTTTGGGCGTTACAATGGTGCTAATACCTTCCTCACACGTAACCGACTCCCGAATCCTATCTTTCTCTGGGATTTTGACGTAGACCTAAACTCGGTCCTTTTTTAGACAATTTAAAAAAAATCTTTTTTAAAAAAAAGGGTTTATTAGGTGTCCGATCACACCTAGAGAAAATGATCAGTGGCGACTCCCTTTTTTAAATAAAATCGAAACTCTGTTTTCAAATTTTCAAAAATCACCTTAACTAGCGCCCATGCAAATTTTAGGTCGCTACAATAATTTTATCATGCTATAAACATTAATAAAATAATAAAATAAATATTTTGACTCGGTTAAGTGGTCTCTAAACCACCTGTTCCAATTAGACTCGAAATTGGACTGTTACAAGTTAGGTATTGGCCATAGACAATCCAACGGCCTTGCAACAAAACTCTATTGTAATCCTTAGCAGCCTAAAATTTAACCAAAAAATATTCATTAGCAATATCCATTATACGAATTGAATTCATTAGTTTTCAAAGAGAAAGAATGTGATTATGCAGATCGTTGTAACCAATGTTACGCCCTAATAATTTAATGATGACCGTCAATTCCATTTCTCTGAAGAGAATATCCTTTATACGATCTGAAAAAGTGATAGCCAGGACACCATCAATAATGGTCGTATTCACATCTCCTTCAAGCAACTCAAATTCATTATCGTTCCCCTCAGTAGGAACAGAACAATCCAAGGCAGATTCAACAGTAAGGCCATCAAAAGTTTGTCTTTCCACGACATAATCGGTTTTGGATCAAGATCATCATCTATAATTATGTCTTCTTCAAATAAATTGACTTTAAACCTCGCTTTTTTAGTATTCCGATCACTTTTAGGGTGAGGATCACCATCCCCATCGTTGCCAAAAAGTTGTGAATTAGAGAGCATTTTTAGTTTTTTAACTCTTTGATTCTTAATTAGGTATATATTTTAATGTAAGAGGTTGGATGACTAGGCAATTTGATGATCTTATCTTTATATGCCCCCACCCACGTGACTTTTTTATTTATTAATATTATAAATTTTAGGGATACACCAATATTGAGTCATTAAATTTGATTTTTTTTCTTAACTTGATTCCTTAGTGTTTTTTTTTGTTCACGTAAGTTTCAGAACAATTTTTTTTAGCTTATTTCTTGAACTTGATTTTCATTAATGTTATTATCACATAATCTCTTGAAATTTTTAAAAATTTTATATAAAATCTAAAAACGATAAAGAACTTATAAATTTTTTTAATTTTCTATTTAAAATTCATATGGTCACATGACATTATCTCAATGTCACAAGAAAATCCTTGTTTAAACCTAACTTAAGTCAAAGTTTTGCTCTCGGGAGTTTTCTCTCTAAGTCTTTTTTTTTCTTGTAAGCGTTGTTCCCTTTTCTAAAATGTCCCTAAGTGACGTAGGTCTCTTTGTTTTTCTTATTTTTTTATCTAATTGAATATTTAGGTTTTGGGCTTGTGTTTTGTTTGTGTGCTTCCATTGCGACCAAAAGGTTGGAAATAGTGTTGTGTACAATTTTCTTACTCTTCTCTTTTCTCTTTCAAGTCTATAGAGATTTTATTGGATGAGGAGGATGATCAAAGCCTTGCAGTGACAAGGTTTATTGTGATTAGAAAAAATGTTGTTGGAAAAATTCTTAATCACAAAGGAGTTCTCAATGATTTTTTGGGGAATTTCGTCAAATGACGAGATTGTTTACATACGAGAAGTTGGCGAAAATGTTTTTACGATCTCCTTTAGATCTAAAAGGATAATACAAAAGGTAATTTATGAGAGCCATTGGTCCAATTATGTGCAATCTAATTCAGTTACGGAGGTGGGAAAATGATTTAGTTATTCCTAAAATCGATTTCTCTTGAATCCATTTTTGGATCCAGATTCATAATCTTCGTCTAGAGATGTTGAATCGAAAAAATATGAGAAACATAAGAGAACATCTAGGACGAGTGATTAAGGTTGGTGATCTATAAGGTTATGATGGTCTTGGAAGGAGTTTTCTTTGTGTGTGTGTTGAACTGAAGCTGGATAAACCCTTGACGGATGGTTTCTAAGTACCTCGAAAGAATAGAGATCAAGTATGGGCATCGATCAGTGATTGCGTGTCACATGTGCAGAAATACAAACAATTTTATAAAACAATTTAAAAGTGAAGTTTTAACTGTAAGCGTACAGTGTCAATTGTAACATTTGTAGTACCAATGGGACACTCGAGTATTCTAAGGTTCGAACCCAAATGATAGTTGTTATAGCATCATGATAGAAATAAGTAAGACCATAACTGAAAGATATTATGGCATCATGTGAAAGCACGTCAGAATGGCTAAATAGGATTAAGATCATGGCTAAAAACCACTATGGCATCCTTTGATAGTTTGTCAGGACAGTAAACACGAGGTTATATTGTGTAAGACCATGATTAAAAGATGTTATGGTATCATAGATAGTCCGACAGGATATTAAATACGAGGTAGTCTACTGGGATAGTAAACACAGGAATTACAACGTGTAATGCCATAGCTTGACTATGGCAACCAATGGAATCCGTCAGGACATTAAACATGGAACCTGGCAAGTAAGATCATAGCTCAGCTATGGCAACTTGTAGGGTCCGTTGGGATAATAAACACGGGTGGTCAGTTAAGATGATAATAGTGGGAACTTCTGCAAACAGGGAAGAATGGTAAGAAGCAAAATGAAAGAATGGACACACAATAGTTAGCTAAGGGAGTCGAAGGAATATGTCATTCAATGGAAAACATAATAAAAATAGGAAGAGACTACTAGAAAAGGAGTTGTGAAAGCCAATAAGGCATATGGGTGGTACCCAACAAGAATTAGTTACGAGAATTAACACACTAGTGGTGTCTGGTGTACAAGCAAATGAAATAAAGTTTAACCAAGGATCACAGATAAGGATCCGTCATTAAGAATCTCCATAGAGTGCTTAAGAAACCCTGTATGTTAGTTGTTGATCGCAAGTACGTTGGTTAGTCTACAAGGATAAGAGAAGTTAGTTAGAACCCAATAATAAAGAGAGTTAGCAAAAGGGGAAAGCCATTGGGAAAGTACCCACCAAATGGCTAGTTCTGTAGAGGATCAACATGAAAGAGATCATAGGCACAAATAGCCACTCCAACGATAATCAACGGAATACCGAAGGTCAGAGTAGCCCGTAACAGATGGATATGTTACACATTCAAGCATAGTACCTCGAACAATGTAGATTACAAAGAAGTAATCCAATCGCTATTTGTCTCAAGAGGGCCTTAATCTACCAATAGGACAGGGAATCTCACTAGTTATCCTAGAAGTTGGGATGTAAGCAAGTTCTTCGAAACTATGGTAAAAGGAAGAGCCTGCCCTGGACTAAACAGAATTAAAATGGTTGTCTAAGGGGAAGTATCCAAGGATCAGTAAAAGGGTAGGCCAAAAAACTACCTTATAGGAACTCGGTGAAAGGAAAAATCCACACTGAGAATTCATTTCTGGTTTCAAGAGCTAGCAGAGAGATCGATTGGACATGTGTAGTTGAGGCTCAAATGATTTATAATTATGTTTTGGCTTTTCACCTATTAATTATAAACTTATTTATTCATAAAGTCATTCCACTATAGTATCGTGACTAAGCACTCCCCAATGACTCGTCCAATGACCTTGCCATAAGTGTGTTACCATCATAGGATATCATTGATCTCTTGAGGATAATATTCGTTCTCCCAATATGATCCTATTTTATCTTATAATAACCATTACATTTTCCTTCATGAAAAGTCAATCACTATCAAATAGTAATCAAGTCATCTATCACAAATACAAACAACCTGTGGCCACGTTTACTTTTCTTCAACCATATAATATCAATAAGAGGATATTATTTACCCATGTTTTGGGTTATGAAATCCACTGTTGTGAATTGCACTACATACTACAGAAGTCGTACACCTAACGCATTAGCTTTCGATTTCTTATCTATTTGAACTCAGGCTTTTACTTACATTAAAGTGTACGAGTCATGCATACATAGTCCGCCATCCACTCAAGATTTAGGTATGTCAAACTATGAACGTCACAAGTGAATAAATCCATAAACAGATTCAAAATCTATTTTGCTTGGGTCTTTTTTTTTATGTATTGTTAGTCCAGTCAATCACATCTATGTCTCTATCTTCTAGGAGTCATCTGCTCCAATGCCCAAGATAAGGCATCTTCCCAATTAGACTTGATAGATGACATATTTGTATTTTAATCAGTTTACTCATTTTTTACTAGACTAAGGACATATTTAGGTTCGTCTACTAATACAAGTTGTCTTTTCGTACTCCGATTCGACCGTATAATACTGCTTAGTATTAGTTAAACATTTAGACAACTAATGAGCAACATTTGCTTCCATTTTGCTTTGTACGCAAAAACCATTTGAGAATAATAATACAAAGTATATTAATCATAATCAATAAATTTATTTTATTAACCAATCTGTTCAAAAAATTATAAGTGTATATTGACGAAAATATTACACTCAGAGCATCAGATACAACAAAAGAATGTTGGCAAGAAAGAAGATTAATATTCAGAGGGTTATCTTTAGAAATCGAAGTTGTTTTATTTCATATTTGTGATGGTTTAATGTAAGAAAGTAGAGATCATAGATAAGAGACCCAAGTGAGGAAGCTAGCAACTTCTGGAAAAAACCTAACCATGGGTGGTTGAAAATAAATATGGATGGTGCCTTTGATTTACAATCTAATAAAGCTGGAATTGAGGTGATTGTTAGGGATGAAACGGGGACTTTAAAAGGTGGGTATGGAAAGGAGATGATTGTAGAATCAGCTGAATTGGTTAAACTGCATGCCATGTGTATCGGTGTTAAATATGTTGTTAGACACAAGAGAGAGTGGGTGAATCTAAAAACTGATTCACAAGTGATTTTTCAAAAGGCCTCCAAAAAGGATAGCAAATCAATATAGAATCTTGCACCTGGTTTG
The DNA here is from genome assembly GCA_020496765.1 of Gossypium stocksii. NCBI lineage: Eukaryota > Viridiplantae > Streptophyta > Magnoliopsida > Malvales > Malvaceae > Gossypium > Gossypium stocksii. Next base: position 87,064,889 of record CM035627.1, on the reverse strand, counting down.
AACAAGCTTGACAAACTGGTTGCAGAGAACTGTAATGTTCGATTTAGCTTAATCACGTGAAATGCTAATAGAGCAACAGATTAGGTTGCATTGCAATCAAAGAAGAGGGTAAGCCTTATTGGTTGGGTCAGGGGACCTTCATCTCCTCTTGTTCACATATTGGACAAATATGGGCTACTTGCTCCCATGGAGTTTTGAATAGTGATGATTGTCTGAATAAACCCTGAGTCAAGATTTTTTATATATATCGTTGTAATAGGGGTTTTTAGTGTAATTTGTTGTGACTTTGTTTATTGTTGTCAAGAAGTTTGTACCGAGCTCTTGTTTTTTTAATCCACTTTGAAAGTGTTTTGACCCAAAAAAAATTTATTGTAACATCATCACACTTTAACGAAATTCGAATTTAAAAATAAAATTTAAAAAAATTATCATACACCATATTAATATCAACCAAAAAAATTTTAGAGACCAAGATAAAGTTTCCAAATTTAGATATAAGTCTCGCTTTTATCCCTAAATGTTATTTGTTTGATGATTTCAAATGTTTCATGTGATTATCAATTTTTTTGTGATTGTTGTCTCTAATGTTATAAATAATGAACTCCAAGGCAAACCCATCAAATCAATCCAATTAAATAGCGGAAACAGAATAAAATAAAATAAAACTTCTAGAAGAAAATATTAAAATTGTAAAAGAAACAGGACATATAAATATAATAATTTAAAGATAATAGATTTGTTCCAAATGCAGACAAAACTTGGCGGTCTCTATTGTCAATATCCCAAGTTGTGATTTCCCGGTATTTCAGAATAAGCCGTAATAATTGTGAACACGGCTTCATACATTATACGAAGCTAGAAACGTGGATATATATATTTATATCTCAATCGTCAAATGCATCATGCATCATTTGCACAATATTATAATATATCATTGAATGGAGAAAACTAGAAAAAGAAATTGACTTTTGCAGCGTTGCAGGAAGGTTTTTTAATTGAAAAGGTTAAAATATAAGTCCTTACAATTCTTAAAATTTTAAAATTTAGTCCTTATACTTTTTATTTTAAGGGATTTAAGTTCAGTTTAGTATTGTTGTTCTGATTGAAAAGTGCTTTTAAAAAACTCGATTGGAGAAAATGTTTTTGGAAAATGTCGTGAAAAAGTGTAGTTTATTAATTTAAGGTTTTTTGCATTGCTTTCAAACTTGTCATGAGAAGTTAAAATGTTCATTTTATACCTGATATTAAAAATTAAAAAATAAATTAAATTAGGTAATATTTGATTTAATATAACTATATATAAAATATTTTTTGAATTTTTTAATAATTAATAAATTATTTATAAATTTAATTATAAATTAAATATTTAAAATTTTAAATATAATAATAAATTATTTTTAAATAATTTAATATAATAATACATAAAATATAAATTAATGCAAAACTATAAATACATTTTTTATACCTAAAATATAAATTAATGTAGATTTTTAAATATTTTTTAAATAGTTAATATTTATATATATATATATATATATAAGGATATTTTATAATTTATACTTTAAAACGCAAAAGTTGAAAATATTTAAACTCAAGGTAGTATAATATTTTTTTACCACACTTTCAACCTTAAAAGCCCAGTGTTTGGCATTACTTTCGAGGTGAAAAGGCATTTCTTCACCCCTCAAACTCTTTATTTTTTAAATTTTAAATTTAAGATCTAATTATTAATACTATTAAATTTATTAGTGTGACATATTAAAATAAAAAAAATACTCACTTAATAGTTATATACTTAAAATAAATAATATTGTAAATAACTTGAATTTAACAAAATAATTTAAAGACCATTAACAGTTGGATCTAAGTTTTGAAATTTGAAAAATGAAGAGACTAAATAAATAGAAATAAAAGTATAGAAACTAAATTTTAAATTTTCAAAGAGTACAGGGACTTACGACAAATTTAAACAATTGAAAAATATTGAAGGCCTTTTTGCAAGACAGAATGTTCTTGTTGTTCAAGCAAAGAGCCATGAAATAAGCAATATAAGTAAGCAATACATGTTTCTAAACAACCCAAATTCACTCTTTGAGTGTTTCATTTCAAGTTATCAACTACCCCTTTTGAATTTTCGGTATGTTAAATGCTTCTCATTGACTCAATTTTTTTCATTTTTTGGTGATTTTGTTGGGATTTGGGTAATGCTTAAATCATAGCTTTATCAATGGAGTGTTCTTCGATCTTCAATACTTACTGTTCAAAATTCAAATAATGGTGAAGCTTTGTTTTAAAAATTTTTGATTCATTTAAAAAAAAAAAAAAACGAGGTGGTTGTGTTACATCAGACATTCTCAGATTTGTCTCTCTCTTTTTTCTTTTTTTTTTGCAGCTTCGATATAAATTTTCAAGTTTTTGAGCTTGAGGAGCTTCAATAATGGCTACTGAGAATGGCTCAAATGGTGATTCCAACTTACATGAAGCCAGCACATCAAAAAACCAAGAACAGCTTAATGGAGAAAATAAAGACACAGAAGCCAACAAAAAGAATGAAAAAACCAACTCTATTCCATTTTACAAGCTGTTTGCATTCGCCGATCGGACAGATATCATGTTAATGATCATCGGCACGATCGGCGCGATTGGGAACGGTTTATGTATGCCACTTATGACAACCATACTTGGAGATCTTATTGATGCATTTGGACAAAACCAGAGTAACGACCGAGTAGTTCATGTTGTCTCAAGGGTTGCTTTAAGATTTGTCTACCTCGCTGCCGGGGCCGGAACGGCGGCTTGTCTTCGTAAATAATCTCTCCTTTATATGTCCCAGTTATGTCTCAATTTATCCATAGACTAATAAAGCTTGGATTTGTTGTTGTTTTTTTGCAGAGGTGAGTTGCTGGATGGTTACAGGTGAAAGACAAGCTGCAAGAATAAGAGGTTTGTACTTAAAAACCATATTGAGACAGGATATAGCTTTCTTTGATGTGGAAACAACTACGGGAGAGGTCGTTGGACGTATGTCCGGTGACACGGTTCTCATACAGGACGCGATGGGCGAAAAGGTATATATTGAAATCGACTAAAAGTTTGGTTGAAATCATTGAAATAATATTAACTAATTTGGTTTTTGCAGGTTGGGAAGTTTTTACAGTTGGTGTCTACATTCTTAGGAGGTTTTGTTATAGCATTTATTAGAGGATGGCTCCTTGCTCTTGTCATGATGTCAGCTATACCTCTACTTGTAACAGCTGGTGGAGCAATGGCTCTTATTATATCGAAGATGGTGTCTCGAGGACAAGCAGCGTATGCTAAAGCCGGCACTGTCGTTGAAGAGACAATTGGTTCCATCAGAACTGTATGTTCTAACACAACATAGTTGTTGTTCTTGTTGGAAATATGTGACTGATTATTTGATATGGTTCCAGGTTGCATCATTTACTGGTGAGCAGCAGGCTATAAGTAAATACAGCAAGCTTCTTGTTACTGCGTATAAATCAGGTGTTCATGAAGGGACTGCTGCTGGACTTGGTCTCGGTGTAGCTATGATGATCTTATTCTGCAGTTATGCTATGGCTGTATGGTTTGGTGGGAGGTTGATTTTGGACAATGGATACACCGGAGGTCAAGTCATTAATGTGATTGTCGCGGTATTGATTGGTTCCTTGTAAGTTAAATTCCGAATCTCAACATAATTATGACGCATGCTTCATAGTTCATAGGCTGAAACTGAACTCTTTGTGGTTATGGATATGTTTAAGGTCCCTGGGGCAATCATCACCATGCATGAGTGCATTTGCTGCTGGTCAAGCTGCGGCATTTAAGATGTTCGAGACTATCAATAGGAAACCGGAGATTGACCCATACAATATGAGTGGGAAAGTGTTGGAGGACATTAATGGCGATGTAGAACTGAGGGATGTTTATTTCAGTTATCCTGCTAGACCAGAAGAGCAAATTTTCAGTGGATTCTCTCTTTCTATTCCATGTGGTACAACAGTTGCTTTGGTTGGAGAAAGTGGAAGTGGCAAATCAACTGTAATTAGTCTTATAGAAAGGTTTTACGATCCACAAGCTGGTGAAGTGCTTATCGATGGTATTAATCTTAAGGATTTTCAACTTAGATGGATTAGGGGAAAGATTGGCCTTGTTAGCCAAGAACCTGTGTTGTTTACAGCAAGTATAAAGGATAATATTGCATATGGAAAAGAAGGTGCAACCGTAGAAGAGATACGAGCCGCTGCTGAACTTGCAAATGCTGCTAACTTCATTGATAAACTACCTCAGGTTCTAATCCCTTGTCTGAAAAACATGTTTTATATCACATATGTTATAAAAGATATGAAAGGTTTGAACTTTGAACTTAATATGTAGGGGCTAGACACCATGGTTGGAGAGCATGGAACTCAACTTTCTGGAGGACAAAAGCAAAGAGTAGCAATAGCAAGAGCAATTCTAAAGGACCCTCGGATATTGCTTTTGGACGAAGCAACAAGTGCATTAGATGCTGAATCCGAAAGAGTGGTGCAAGAAGCATTGGACCGCATAATGGGCAATAGGACTACAATCATCGTTGCTCATCGTTTGAGTACCGTGAGAAATGCAGATACGATTGCCGTAATTCATCGAGGAAAGATGGTTGAAAAAGGGTCACATTCAGAACTACTCAAGGATCCGGAGGGAGCGTACTCACAGCTTATTCGATTACAAGAAGTAAATAAAGAGTCGGAACAAGTAACAGATGTATCAGAAGTTAACCCGGAATCATTTAGACAATCAAGCTTGAGAAGATCAATGAAGCGATCAATCAGTAGGGGATCATCTATCGGAAGTAGCAGCCGCCATTCTTTATCTATAGCCTTTGGTGTGCCTACTGGAATAGAAGTCAATGAACCTGCAGTAGTAGAAACCAAAGACTCTACTGAAGAGTCATCAAAGTATCCAGAAGTTCGCATCCGTCGGCTGGCTTACCTAAACAAGCCAGAGATTCCCGTGCTCCTACTCGGAACTATAGCTGCGACTATCAATGGTTGCATACTTCCGATTTACGGTTTACTGATTTCCCGTGTGATTGAAACATTCTATAAACCACCTCATGAGTTAAGACAGGATACAAGATTCTGGGCACTGATATACGTGGCCCTTGGCTCGGCAGCATTATTGGCATGTCCATCACGAACATACTTCTTTTCGGTTGCTGGATGTAAACTAATCCAACGAATCCGATTAATGTGTTTTTCAAAAGTGGTTCACATGGAAGTTGGTTGGTTTGATGAACCAGATAACTCAAGTGGTTCAATTGGTGCAAGGCTCTCGGCCGATGCAGCCACAATACGTGCCTTGGTTGGTGATGCACTAGCTCAAATGGTCTCAAACCTTGCATCAGCCGTTGCCGGTTTAGTCATTGCTTTTGTTGCTAGTTGGCAATTGGCATTTATAATCATAGGACTAATCCCTTTGTTAGGGGTCAATGGATATGTTCAAATAAGAGCCATGAAGGGATTTAGTGCCGACGCAAAGGTATGCTCGAAACTATCTAAAACCCGATACGTTTTTTAAGCATATACTTCATTTAGATGTAAATATATTTGCAGATGATGTACGAGGAGGCAAGCCAAGTTGCTAGTGATGCAGTCGGGAGTATACGAACGGTTGCTTCATTTTCTGCCGAGGAAAAAGTAATGGAACTCTATAGAAAGAAATGTGAAGGTCCATTGAAAGCAGGGATAAGGCAAGGGTTGATTAGTGGAGGCGGATTTGGACTTTCGTTCTTCTTGCTCTTTAATGTTTACGCCACCAGTTTTTACTCTGGATCTCGACTCGTTGAGAGTGGCGATGCCACATTCTCGGATGTTTTTCAAGTGAGTCATTTTAAGACGACCTTATATATTCACAATGTATGTCCCTGTGATACTGAGACGAGTACCGAATTTCGCAGGTTTTCTTTGCTTTGACAATGGCAACTGTTGGCATTTCTCAATCAAGCACCCTTGCTCCTGATTCCAGCAAAGCCAGGTCCGCTGCTGCTTCAATATTCGCAATTATCGACCGTAAGTCTAAGATAGACCCAAGTGACGAGTCCGGGACAACATTAGAAAACGTGAAGGGTGATATCGAACTTTCTCATGTCAGTTTCAAGTATCCATTAAGACCAGACATTCAAATTTTCCAAGACTTGAGTTTATCTATCCCAGCTGGCAAGGTAACAAAATAATCCTTTTGCAATTTTATAGACACTAAACCATATATGTGTGTGTGTGTGTGCATGTTAATGTCAACTTTTATTTTTCAGACTGTTGCATTGGTAGGAGAAAGTGGGAGTGGGAAATCCACTGTGATATCATTATTACAGAGATTTTACGATCCCAATTCGGGATGTATCACTATCGATGGAGTCGAAATCCAAACACTCCAATTGAAATGGTTGAGGCAACAAATGGGGCTTGTTAGCCAAGAACCCATTTTGTTTAATGAAACAATCCGTGCTAACATCGCATACGGAAAGGGAGGAAATGCAACCGAGGCTGAAATCTTAGCTGCATCAGAGTTAGCCAATGCTCACAAGTTCATAAGTTCATTACAACAGGTTAGAACTTGATAATAAAATCCGGGTTTAACTCAATTCGTTCATACAATCACTTTATAATCAATTATCATACAGGGTTATGATACGTTAGTAGGCGAACGAGGTCTCCAATTATCAGGCGGACAAAAGCAAAGGGTAGCCATTGCACGAGCCATAGTTAAAAGTCCGAAGATACTTCTCCTAGACGAAGCAACAAGCGCGTTGGATGCCGAATCGGAGAGGGTGGTCCAGGATGCATTAGATAAAATCATGGTGGACCGCACGACGGTGGTAGTTGCTCATCGGCTGTCGACTATTAAAAACGCAGATATGATTGCAGTGGTTAAAAATGGTGTCATTGTAGAGAAAGGGAAACATGATACTTTGATAAATATCAAAGATGGTTTCTATGCTTCTTTGGTTGCACTTCATATGAGTGCTTCTACTTCATAAACTGCTGCTTAAATTGTTTGTTTTTGATGTAATCATAAAATTATTGTAAAGTAATCAGCATTTTTCTCGTTCTAGTGTATTTTATAATTTTACAATAAGTTTATGGTTAAAAGTTGCTTGATAAATGCAGGTTCTTGTATTTGAACCCATGAGTTAATTTTATTTCACAAATCAATTTTTTCAGAATCAAATCGATAATTACATTGATTAGATAATTAATTTGTCGGTTCATTCAATTTAACCATATTTTTCAACTTAAATTCCGCAAAATTAGAGCCTATAAAAAAAGTGAGCATGAAGCGGCAGACAACACGATTTCATTGCTGTCGGGAAAGCAGGCAATGGAGTAAAGGTGTAGTGGAGAAAGCGTCATGGCTGATGGCAGAAATGAAATCCATTGATCCCACGTTCTAGAGGAAAACAATGGCATTTAATTATTTAAATGGATACAACTTGGATCGAATTGCGGCATGTGACAGCTAAATTAATTTATTTGTAAAAGCTGTCACACTGTGCACGACCCACTTGGCTTTTTCAACGTCAACCTTTCGATAAGTTTGAGAATCCACGCCTTCTTTTTTATTATTTAAAATACATGTATTATATTTCATAAAATAAAATGGCATCTTCTAGAAGGGGAATTTTGACTTTAACGCCATCAAATACTTCAAATCTTGTTATTTTCCTTCAAGAGTTTACACACATATTGTTAGCCCCCTTTTGAAAAGATGGCCTCAACCGTTCGTTCAAACCGCCTCTTTTTTAGTTACACATTAACGCCCTTCAAACGCTGCCTCATTAGAAAATGATAACAACCTAATATTATTTAGGACCATTACATCCCCAACTCACTTTCATTATTCATTGTAACTGTAACGGTCTATCACGTTACACTATAAGATAAAAGGATCCCTTCCGTAAATACCCTATTTAAAATTAAAAAATAATATTTAATGACTAAATTGCCTTTTAAGATATCTTTTATCATATTCAATACACAAGGGTAAAATAATTATTTACCCTTTTTCATCAATCGTTTATTTGACACATGGCATACTTATGCCTTTTAAGATATCTTTTATCATATTCAAGACACATGGGTAAAATAGTTATTTACCCTTTTTCATCAATCGTTTCTTTGACACATGGCATACTTATGTGTCTTAAATAATTATTACTTTTATTTATTCGTGGTATCGCAATTAAACCTTTTTCTTATAAAATAGTAAAATTATACTTTAGCCCGTGTACTTTTCACCACTTTTCAATATAATCTATATACCAATTTTTCAAATCCAACTCTCAATCATATTTATGTCACATTCATAAAAAAATTTCTTAAATATTTGTCCCTTTTTCTAAAATGATAAATTCGTATTTTTAGTCTACTTTTCACGAATTTTTAATTTAATCTTTACTAAAATTTACTATTCGTATCTTTTTTCCAATGTCAAATTTTGACTTTACTATCATCGTTCAATTGATAAATTTTTTATTTTTAAGAAAATTTACTATTTATTTTTCGAAATACTTTTACTAATGACATTCAAATTTTTGAAGTGTTAAAATTATATATATATATAACTAAAGTTATCATCGAATCGATTTTCTTTATTTTATTTCAAATTTTCATTATTTTAATTATACTTTTTGGTTCTTCACTTTATTATTATTATTATTATTATTATTATTTTCATTACTGCTTAACCCCTTTTATATAGTAAAACTCATAAGATGACTCAACAAGCAGGAATACAAGCCCAAACCCCGAATAAAGTGGTTTATTTCATTTCATTTTGACTCGAGTTATTTTTTAAATTTGAGTTGAATGGATTTAAATTGTCCATTTTTATACTTAAATCAAAATGAATCAAACCAACAACTTTATAGAACAAGTGGTTAAAGCTTCATTCTAACAAGTGGTTAAAGCTTCATTCTAACATTTCACGGACTAAATTTCAAATCTTGACAATCACATTACTCAAGATTTAAGCCAGTTTTGAATCAAATCGAAATTAATTTTTTCAAGAATTAAAATTAAATTGATAGAATATATAAATATTGAATGACAAAATTTTTTATTAGACCAATAAAAAAAAACCATATCAAATTTCTTATCAACTTAATGGCATGGTGACTAAAAAATCTAATTTAAAAAACTTTAGTGACTAAAATAATTTTTTTTTTATAATTGGGTGACTAAAACAAAAACACTCTCATAGTTAATTGACTATTCATGTAGTTTACAATGGGTGTTTCAGACTTAACCCCACATTGACTTAAAAAACGAATTTGGATAATTTATTGATCAAATTGAAATTTTTCATAATTTGATGACCAAAACAAAAACATATAAAACTTTAGTGACTAATTAGAAATTTACCCAATTATTTATTTTATCTTTAGGCCCAAACCCAACATATTATATATGAACTCAATGTGTATTATCGAGCTAAACTCTAATGTACATAAATGAAATGGACTTGTAAACTAAATGGGTCAAAATATATATTGTGAACAAATAAAAATAAAAAATTTAACTTTATTTCATTCTCATTTTAATATCATAACAAATTACTCCATTGTAATTATGTTTTTAATTTAAATTTGTTATTGCATTATTTGTTATTTTTGTTTATTTTTTTAATTTTATTGTACTAAAAATTAAAAAAAGTATTGCTATTTTATTTATTTTTTAATATTAATTTGGTTAACCAACCGAATTAACTAAATTTTTTTGTTCAGTTTAAAAAAATTTTGATTTGGTTAACAGTTAAAAAATTTAAGATTTCAATTAATTCGGATAATAATAGTTTGATTCAAGTATTAACTGAATTGATCGTTTGAGCATCCCTAGTTAATATTTAAAAAAAAATCTCAAAATTATACATGAACTTTGGTCCAAGATGCACTATTATACACGAACTTCGGTTTTATACAATTTTATACATGAAATTTTAAGAAGATCTAATTTTCCAAAAATTGCTAGAAGAATTAATGATATAGCCATTTTACATTTAGATATTGCATATATACAAGCAATTATGTTTATTCAATATAAAAAATTGATATATTTATTTATTTTAAATGTATGCAATTGAATCAAAATCAAAATTTTATGCATGCATTCGAACTACAGTCAAATTTTCATATATATAATTGTAGCAAATCAATTTTCAAGTGCCCAATTGCATATTAAATCAAAATATATGTATAGTCGAGTTAAACCAAAAAAATTAATTTCTTTATTCGAGTTGATCTTAATAATTTAATTAACTCGAACTATTTAATTCAAAATTTAAATTTTTTATCAATATTTTCTAATTGAATTTTACTTATTCTTAATAATGGTACAAAATACTGACCCATACATCTATCTTTAAAATTTAAAATATTAACACTTCTTGAAACAAGGGTTGAGACTTTTTATGTTTATTTTCTATCGGTACTTTTAAGGTCCAAATTGATCCACTTGTGGGCTGAAAAAAGAAAAAGAAAATAAATGCGTTGCTAAAACGGCAGTGTTTTGTGCCTTTAAGCAGAAAACAAAATATGTAAACTAGCCGTTGGATTATGAGAGAGTTCATAAATTGACACGTAAGAAACAGAGACGACGTCGTTTAAATTAAGAACACGTCATGTCAACCAATCAAAAGAGGCGATCGAGCCAGCAGGGGATTAACGCAAACAATTATTTTAGTTCTTTTTATTAGGCTAGAATTTATAATTTAATCCTATATACTTTTATAATATGTTAATTTAGTCCTATATGCTTTTATAATGCAAAAAATTCATTATCTGCATTCTAGAATAGTTAATCATGTTATTATTTGAATTTTGGACTGAATGATAGTCGTTTAAATCGGATAGGTAGGGATATTAATATGGAGAATGATTTTACACCAATTAGATTAAAAATTGGTATGGATCGATTAAATCAAATTTTTTTATATTTTTAATAAACTTTTTAATTAAATTAATTTTATTAATTAGATCGACGAATCGGTGACATGATTAATTCGACCATTGATCTGATTTAAAAAATTAATATTTTTACAAAAATTAAAAAAAAGTAAATAATAAATAATCAAATATGTAATTCTGTATCATAGAAAATAAAAATAATTATAAATTAAATAAATATTTATTTAAAAGTAATTATATCAAATTTGATTATAGACATTAAATCTCAAAAGGGAGGTATAGGGGTTAAAACCCCAACACATAGAGGAACAAAGAGTCAGTGATTAAATCGAATAAAAGATTATTATGATTCCAAGTCTATGATGATTCAAACAAAAAGATTCTCCTTTCTTTCTCATTTTCCTTTCATATCAGGTATGAAATCTCCTTAGTTTTTTTTTTTAATATTCCTAAAAACCCTAGATTTAATTCCAGTGTTGTTCTTTTTTTTTTTTAATTTTAGATTTTGGATTTTGGAAGAAAGGTATTGTATTGAAGTTTGAATTGAGATGTAAGATAGAGAGCTGACTGATCAAAGCTCCTTCATTTGGAAGGTGAATTTTATGGGTGGGGGATTCTTGAATCTTGATCGAATTCTTGCAAATTGCTTTGGTTTTTTTTTTTGTTTTTAGATTCCCTTCGAAATCCAATCTTGGCTGTTGTTTGTTTATGGGGGGTTTTATGGTTTTCTTTTGGTGAACACCGTATCGAAGTTTTTCGCAAAAGCTTGATTTTGGTAGGGCGTTACTTGTTTTTAGTCCCTTTGTTTCACTGTTCTTGATATTCAATTAAAAGAAAGCTTTCAATTCAATTGCAATGGCTACTCCGCCACAAGCATCTCCCGGAGCACCTAATACTGATAAAAAGAGTCCAATGACTCCTGCTCCTCCCACAATTTCACCTGGTGCACCTAGATTCACTCCTCCAAATTTACAACAAGATCAGATCGCTTCCCCTTCGATAAAGAATCCGATTATGCTATCACCGGAAAATGGGGTCAAAACCGGAAGCCCTGTTCCCCATCTGAGTACTCCTCCTGGCCCTCCTGTATTTACATCGCCTGTCCGGCCTGCTGCCGTGCCTTTCCGAACCTCTCCTGCGACCCCCCAGCCGGTGGCTTTCTCATCAGGTTCGTCTTTGCCCACATCTTCACCTCCCCATTTTCCGAATGGGTCAGCTGAGCTTCAGCAGCAACTTCCCGGTGCTACGGAGGAATCAATGCCCGCAGGAGAGTCACCATGCGTTTTATTCTCAGCTCATAAGGTATCTTATTGTTCTCAGTTTCCTGTGCTTTTGGTACCTAAGTCTCAATGTTCTTTTTTCAGATTTTGTGATTTGTACATATTATTAAAATTTACAGTCTGTTTATCTTGCAATTATGTGCACTATTTGTATTTATAATTTACTTGTCCTCTACTATCTATTTTGTATATTAGTTGTTGAAACACAAGAAGCTAGCAAATGTACCTAGTTTAGGCTTCGGCGTATTGGTTTCTCCTGGGAGGGAAACTTCAACGGGTCCTCAAGTGATACACCGTGATCCTCATCGATGCCATAATTGCGGAGCTTATTCAAATCTTTACTCCAACATACTAATTGGCTCAGGCCAATGGCAGTGTGTAATATGCCGGAATCTAAATGGAAGTGAAGGTGAATATATAGCTTCAAGCAAGGAAGAGCTCCGTAATTTTCCTGAGCTGTCATCACCTTTGGTTGATTTTATTCAAACAGGGAATAAGAGGCCAAGTTTTGTACCTGTTACTGATTCCAGAACTTCTGCACCGGTTGTTCTTGTTATTGATGAATGTTTAGATGAGGCACACCTTCAGCATTTACAGAGCTCCTTGCATGCTTTTGTCGATTCAGTGCCACCGACAACCAGAATAGGAATCATTTTGTATGGTAGCACAGTATCAGTGTATGACTTTACGGAGGAATCCATAGCGTCTGCCGATGTGATTCCAGGTGGCACTTCACCAACACAGGAGACCTTGAAAGGATTGATTTATGGAACTGGTATATACTTATCGCCAATGCATGCTTCAAAAGAGGTTGCACACCTAATATTCTCTTCATTGAGGCCATGCAAGTTGAATGTTCCAGAAGTGTCAAGAGATAGATGCTTGGGTACTGCTGTTGAGGTCGCTATGGCAATTATTCAAGGACCATCTGTAGATATGTCTCGAGGCGTAGTTAAAAGGCCAGGTGGCAATAGCAGGATCATTGTTTGTGCTGGCGGACCAAATACTTATGGTCCTGGATCTGTCCCTCATTCTTATACTCACCCTAATTATCCTCATAAAGAAAAGGCAGCAATCAAATGGATGGAGCGACTTGGTCGTGAGGCTCATGAACATAACACAGTGGTTGACATTCTCTGTGCTGGGACTTGCCCTGTAAGGGTTCCTGTGCTGCAGCCACTTGCAAATGCTTCAGGAGGTGTGTTGGTTCTTCATGATGACTTTGGTGAAGCCTTTGGTGTAAACTTACAAAGGGCATCTGCCAGAGCTGCCGGTTCCCATGGTTTGTTGGAGATACGTTGTTCTGATGATATTCTTGTTACTCAGGTTGTGGGTCCTGGTGAAGAGGCAAATATAGACACCCATGAAACCTTTAAAAATGATATGGCTGTCTCTATTCAAATGCTGAGTGTTGAAGAAACACAGTGCTTCTCAATATCAATGCAGAATAAACATGACATCAAGAGTGATTACGTATTTTTCCAGTTTGCTATTCAATACTCAAATGTTTATCAAGCTGATATAGCTAGAGTGATTACTATCAGATTGCCAACTGTGGATAGTGTTTCGGCCTATCTTCAGAGTATTCAAGATGAGGTGGCTGCAGTCATAATTGCCAAGAGGACTCTGCTGCAAGCAAAAAGTTATTCTGATGCAATTGATATGCAGACAACAATAGATGAGAGAGTTAAAGATATTGCTTCAAAATTTGGGTCTCAAGTGCCAAAGTCAAAGCGTTATCGGTTCCCAAAAGAAATATCTTTACTACCAGAGCTTCTATTCCATCTTAGGCGGGGCCCACTGTTGGGAAGTATAGTTGGTCATGAAGATGAGAGGTCTGTACTGCGGAATTTGTTTTTGAATGCATCCTTTGATCTTTCTCTTCGCATGATTGCCCCTCGTTGTCTGATGCACCGGGAAGGAGGCACTTTCGAAGAATTGCCTGCTTATGATCTTGCCATGCAGTCTGATACAGCTGTTGTTCTAGACCATGGTACAGATGTCTTCATTTGGTTGGTATGTAAATCGACCCACCTTTTAGCTTTCTTCTGCTCTATATCTGCTATATTCTATTTCTAGCTACTTTTGCTTCTATGTTGTGATCTCTGATTTATGGAGTCTGCATGCACAGTCTGTCCTATACAGGGTCCATTTTTGCCATGTGATCGAATAGACATCTGTTAACATATCTAGTTTGAAGGGAAGGGTTTGAATTGAGAAGTTATTTGTGCATTGCTAAATTCACAAGGTAAATAAGGTCGCAGATATGTCATCCATCTACCATGTTTATATCATTGATTCTCTCTGTGTTTTACATGGTATGTTTATATCTGGAGAGAGGATGGCCAGGTTACTTTGTATAGAATCATCTTTAAAAGCTAGGTTTATTAAACATCTTCCTTTCAACTGCTGGCTTCAGGGTGCCGAACTTGCAGCTGATGAAGGAAGAAGTGCAGCAGCTTTGGCAGCTTGTAGAACATTGGCTGAAGAGCTCACAGAGTTACGATTTCCAGCACCTCGGATCCTGGCATTCAAGGTTTTTTTTCCTTGATTGATCCCAGCATTCTATTAGCTTTGCATTGTTGTGTCTTTATTTTGTTAGCCATTGACAAAAGAACCTAATGATCCTATTTCATTTCAGGAGGGCAGCTCTCAGGCTCGGTATTTTGTTTCTCGGCTCATACCAGCACACAAGGATCCTCCTTACGAGCAGGTAAGAGAAAAAAAACAAGGATCTTGTGCATATTTGGAAACATTTCGGTATTAACCATCCATGATACTATTGCAGGAGGCAAGATTTCCGCAACTTCGAACCCTGACGATTGAACAACGGACGAAACTGAAAAGCAGTTTTATACATTTCGATGATCCGAGCTTCTGCGAATGGATTCGGGGTTTAAAAGCAGTGCCCCCGGAACCAATCTAAGAGATGTTTTAGGTATTTTTGCAGTTAAAATCCCTCCAAAAAAGGAGTCCCCGGAGAGTTGCATCCAATCATCATTTATTTGGTACCATTCTGCTCTTTCTTTTTGTTCTTCTCCCTGTTGAAGGAATGTAATCTAACTCATTCATCTTTTCCTTTTTTCTAATCAATTTTTTCCCTTTTCTAGTTTTTTTTTTTTTTTTTAATACAAGATTTCCCTTTTTGTTAAAGAAACTTGAAAGGATTAGCTATACTTGATAGTAACTGTTACAAGTTTCAGAATTGTTCATTCATTTTTTTAGCTGAAAATGATTTGTTAGAGTAGTGCATGGTGTCATTTTTATATCAAATTATTATGCCATTTTTGTATGTTTTTCTTATGTGAAGAGTCCAATTTATAATGCCATTATTTCTAAGTCTCTTCCAATGGTATCCCTGTGGTTGCTGCAGCATTTTTTTTTTAAAGTTTAGGAAGTTTTTGTTATGGTTGTTATATTAAAACTTCAAAGATTTTATATTTAATATAAATTTTAATATTTTATAATTTCATCTTGGGTTAATTAAATTTTTTGGGCAGAATTGAAAAGCAGTTTACAATAAAACAGAAGTACGTGATCAATTTACTGTGCTAATCTCATCTCAGGGCTCCATGAAGTAGTAACTAATAGCTTTTTGGTTAGTAAATTTACGTTAGTCATTAAATTATTCAAAAATTAATATTTAAGTTAGTTATTAAATTATTCAAAAGTTTATATTTAAGTTAAAGTGGGAGTGTTTTATTGAATGTTTGAAAAGACAGATTATACGGGCATATATGATTTATTTTATTATACTTTGATTACTCAATTTAAAAACAAGTTATAAAACATTAAATCATTCAAAAA
This sequence comes from Gossypium stocksii, assembly GCA_020496765.1. Classification (NCBI taxonomy): domain Eukaryota; kingdom Viridiplantae; phylum Streptophyta; class Magnoliopsida; order Malvales; family Malvaceae; genus Gossypium; species Gossypium stocksii. Next base: position 87,048,857 of record CM035627.1, on the reverse strand, counting down.
TTTGTATTTAAGTTAAAAGTGAGAGTGTTTTATTGGATGCTTAAAAAGGCAGGTCATCTCGTATAATCTATCTCGTTTTACTTTGATTGCTCCATTTAAAAAAATTACAAAACCTTAAACTATTAAAAAGTTTGTATTTAATTCAAAGTGGAAGCGTTTTATTAGATGTCTGAAAAGACAAATCATACGAGTATGTATGATCTATCTTATTATACTTTGTTAGATTTAAGCTCTACCTTATCTTATGACATATATTGTATAAGGTATTTTTTGTGGGTGATTATGCATGCTCACATAGTTGATATTTTAAGTACTTTTTTAAACACTCAATTCCCTACGGAATAGGGAGACAAAATTTTTGCCTAGAATAATACTAGACCTCTTACATGAATTTTGCTGATGAAATTGGCCTTCTTCAAAAAAATGTTGAAAAAATTCAAAGATAAAAATAGATTATAACACATTGAACAACTCAACTTTTTGAAATAGAAAAACAAAACAAAACAAAAAAATTCTATTTTTATTTCTGAGTTGGGTCCTATTTGATTATGAGAACATTGTTATAAACAATATTGCACTACTTTTTGTACCGACATTTAAATATATAAAATAAATTATAATATAAGTATAAAATAAATTAAATTATAAATTTGCATGTACTTATTGCATGAATAATTTAGATATAATGTGCTAAAAAAATTATAAAAATATCTTATCCAAGTTGTCTGAGTTGTAAGCACATCAATATGTTCTAACATTAGGTTTGAGCAAGCGATATGCATGCTAACTAATTGCGAAGAACTTAATTTATAATGTATTAATATTTTGAGGATTCAATTAGAATATTTTGAAAGTTTAACACCAATTTAAAATTTAGGCCATAGTTTTAGGAGGCCGAGTGAAATTAACCCAAGAAATAAATAATAAAAACAGATTAGGCCATTAGGGATTTAGGAGCCGCTGACCCGTAATCCGCGGCTGTATCCCGAGTTACTGAGCTGGTCCAGTTGTGAGTCGTAACGAGTGACGACGACTTTAATTTGCCCCGCTAAACGGGTTCCCCATTTCCCAGTGAGTCAAACAAGAAACCCAGGGTTTTACACTCTAATTTATCAGCATCTTTCTCCCCCGCCGCCCATCTTTTTTTTTTCCCTCTGTTTATCTTCTCATTTCTTCACTGTGTATAGAGAATAAGCTAAAAAGCAAATCAAACCATCTTCCACCATTCTTTGGTAAGACTTCACGTTTTCCCCCTTTGCTTTCCATTTTCATTTTGCTTTTTTTCCCAGTTCTTCTTTTTTATTTCGATTTCCTCTTCCAGCTTTATAAAATTTGGCTTGTCCTTTTAATTCTTGAGCAATTTTAATTTTTTCAACGATTTTATGGTTACCCATTTGAGTTTTGACATGAATGCTTTGTACCCTTTCTTTAAAATGTAAAAGAACATTGCCTTTTGGACACTCCAGGAAAAATAACTTCCAAATCTCTGATCTGAAAGTCGGTCAACGCAGTAAAAGTAATGGATAATTACTTATTCACTAATCTAGACACTTATTCTCCAATGAATAAGATCTTTTCCACATGCTTGAGAGTGTAGCAATGTGTAATTACTAGGGTAGCGGATTTATTTTGCCTTGATGGGGATACACTGTCTCTAATTCTTCTACTTCTATGTTTTTATGTGTGTTTTTACTTGAAGTTGAACATATGGCTGGAGGGGAGCAGAAAAAGGCTGGCGGTGGTGCGTTTTCTTTTTGGGGCCTGTTTTGGTTAGATATTTATTATTAATGAGTGCATAAAGGTGTGGTGGTTTCTATGTTTGTGAATACTTTGTTGTTGTAGGAGGGAAAAAGAAGGAAGTGAAGAAGGAAACTGGCTTGGGTCTCTCCTTTACCAAGGATGAGAATTTTGGTGAATGGTACTCTGAGGTATGTTTTGTAGCAATTATGTAATGATTTAGTGCTTGTTATACTAAATTGGGATCTTAATATCTTATTATATACTCATTTTGGCCTTTTTTAGGTTGTTGTCAATGGTGAAATGATTGAGTACTATGACATTTCTGGATGTTATATTCTTAGGCCATGGGCAATGTCAATATGGGAGAACATGCAAGTGAGTCGTATGATCTTTCTATGTTGCATTGTATCTAGTAAATAAGTAGAAGTTTTCATTGGTTATGGTTGCTAATCCTCTGTCTTCCTTTCTTTTGTGGTTAACTTATCCATCATGTGAAACTGTAGACGTTCTTCGATGCGGAAATCAAGAAAATGAAAGTCAAGAATTGTTATTTCCCTCTTTTTGTATCTCCGGGTGTTTTGCAAAAGGAGAAGGATCACATAGAGGGTTTTGCTCCCGAGGTGAGAACTAAGTTCTTTCTTGGCATGATGACATTGTGATTGTGGAATATGCCTCAGCTTGAAGTTTCTACTTTTCTTTAATAATTTTTTTGAAGTCATTTGAAACTAATTTTTAGGATCCTGATTTAATCAGGTTGCTTGGGTGACAAAATCTGGTGAGTCTGATTTGGAGGTGCCAATTGCTATCCGCCCAACTAGTGAGACAGTTATGTATCCCTACTATTCTAAGTGGATAAGAGGACACCGTGACTTGCCTTTGAAGCTTAACCAGTGGTGCAATGTTGTTCGATGGGAGTTTAGCAATCCCACACCATTTATTAGGTAGTTTGTGTTAAACTCCGCTGTCTACTTTAGCTCTTCCATTTTGATCGTACTTCCTTTCCCCCTGCCCATTCCACCTGATGGATTATCCCATACATGTAATGAGATGCTAGTTTTCAGATAATTTTCTAATATTGGGTCAATTTTCTTAGCATTAGTTATTAATGTTCACAGATGTGTAGATTAATTACTCTATTCTTTCAATGGCAAGCTAGAATTTTTATTTAAAATATTTGAGAATGGATTTTGCACTGCTAACTTGATGCTTGATTGTAGGAGTCGTGAATTTCTATGGCAGGAAGGGCATACTGCCTTCGCAACCAAGGAAGAGGCAGACACTGAGGTAGCAGTCTTAAAATTTTTACTTTTGAGAAGTATTTAAACTTAGAGAGTTAAAGTTTGTGCATTGTGCTGTTGGAGTCCGATGGGCTTGGTTGTGATCAGCCATGCAAGATTTCCATTTACTTTGACCTTCCCAATTCCATCGGTAAGAGAGAAGATAAATAAAGGGGGAAAATGAATGGAAATATTGCATGGCTGATTCTTTATTCTTCCACATTTACCAACAACTGGCTTTTGGTTTAAAAAAGCATTATTGCCTCAGAATTTGTGAATTAAGTATTTAAGTAAGCATTTCAGAAAGTTCACATGAGATGTTATTTTATAATCGTCAATAATGTTAATATATGTTTGTTTTTGCAATGTGTAAATAATCAAATGGTTGTAGTTCATTGCTCTTACAAGTTGCACTTTTATTGCCTTTTGAAGTATCGTTGAAGAATGTGCCCGCGCCTTAGAACCTTTTGTGTCTGTCCAAGTACGGATTGTTTTGGTGAATATATTATGGAAGGACTGATGTGCTAAAAATTACATGCTGAGTTATGTGTATTTTATTGTTGAATTTACTTTGTGCTTGTAGCTTGTAGACTTTAGCTCCAGAATCTAACATGCAATATATTCTCATTTTCACATCATTTTTGGTATATTGTGCTGTTAACAAACCTGGAAAAGCAGGGACTTATTAACCAACAGTAGTAAGCATATCTGCTAGATCATTTTAAATCTATCTAAATTTTTGTTATACATCAGGTTCTTCAAATATTGGAGCTATACCGACGTATATATGAAGAATTCTTGGCAATTCCTGTTACGAAAGGCAGGAAGAGTGAACTGGAGAAGTTTGCTGGTGGACTTTACACAACCAGCGTTGAGGTATAGTATAAGCATGCATGTAATAACAATTTGGACTAGTTATAATAAAAAATAAATTGTCTGCTTGATCAATGTGCTTTAATCTAAAGTGAGGAGCTTTTGACCTGATCATATCATGATAGGCATTTATTCCAAACACTGGGCGTGGTATTCAAGGTGCAACCTCCCATTGTTTGGGCCAAAACTTCGCAAAAATGTTTGAGATAAACTTTGAAAATGAAAAGGGGGAAAAGTCTATGGTCTGGCAGAATTCCTGGGCATATAGCACTAGAACGGTAAAATCCTCTTCCCTTTACTTTGAGTGGTCTTAGCATTTATTAATTCAAGTTCCTTGTGATACCAACCTGCCATGTATATTTTGTTGTCTTAGGTGATCACACGGACTTGCTAGTCAAAAGAATCCCTAACCACTCATAATTCTCTTTAATTCTTCCCTCCTTATTCTTGCTATTCTGCTTATTTGTTATCCTGCTGTTTTTCTTTTTCCTTTTTCTTTTTCAGATTGGGGTAATGGTGATGGTTCATGGGGATAACAAAGGCTTAGTGCTGCCTCCAAAAGTAGCAGCTTTGCAAGTTATTGTGATTCCTGTGCCTTACAAAGATGCAGATACTCAAGGTATCTTTGATGCCTGTACTGCCACTGTGGCAATCCTCTCTGATGCTGGTATTCGTGCTGAAGCTGATCTTAGAGAGAACTACTCACCTGGTTGGAAGTACTCAAACTGGGAAATGAAAGGTGTTCCTCTAAGGATTGAAATAGGACCTCGAGACTTGGCAAATAATCAGGTGAATCCCCACCCCTTTTTCTCATTGCTGCTTTCCTTCTATTCTTTTGTGTATTTTCCTATGATTAAACCAAAATGTGTTTTATTTGACAGGTGCGTGCAGTTCGCCGTGACAATGGAGAAAAGATTGATATCTCTAGAGTCTTTTTGGTTGAACAAGTAAAAGGAATGTTGGAAAAGATTCAACAGAACCTATTTGATGTGGCAAAACAAAAAAGAGATGCCTGCATTGAAGTTGTAAAAACTTGGGATGAGTTTATAAAAGCTCTCGGGCAAAAGAAACTGATCTTAGCTCCTTGGTGTGATGAGGAGGTATGACTTGAATTTGCAGAATCCTCACTTATTATTTGCAGGGATCATGATGTTTGAGCATTTAATCGGTGTTGTTTTAATGCTTATGTCTTATCCTTTATCTCAGAATTGCATCATTAATATGAAGTATTTTGTTAGGCACCAACATGAGTTGGATCATATTTAAATCTCTCCAGGCATATGTTACTAATGTTCTTAAATGACGTTTTATGTTTTGTATATATAGGAGGTGGAGAAAGATGTTAAAGCTCGAACAAAGGGTGAGATGGGAGCAGCTAAGTCTCTATGTACCCCATTTGAACAGCCTGAACTTCCAGAAGGTACTTGATTCCATCTAAGCAGGCATTTCTCTTAAATACAATAGGATACTTTTCCTCTCTTATAATACTAGTGGTGATCTTTTGTTTTTCTATGAACTGTTAAACTGCCTAAAAATCTAGTCTGTGAACAAACTGTGAAAATTATTGGAATTAGAGAAATAGGGGAGGATGAATGAAGGATTAAGTAAAAGCCAGAGAAGCTGGTGAGCTTGGTTCAGGCAAGCCTTATATATATGGGGAATCAAAGCTTCCTCTAGTTGCTATTGTTGTGAACAGTACAGTCTTTTCTCATTGAGTGAACTCTGTGAATTCCACCTTGCATTAGCATGGAGACTCGTGTGGATGCAGTTCGATTACTTGAAACTTTTCGTCTACAAAAGAAAAGAATGGGGGAAAAGGGAAATAGGATATTATATGTATTGTATAATTCTTTATTCATCCAAAGGAAATATTATGCAGGTACTAAATGCTTTGCTTCTGGGAAGCCTGCAACAAAGTGGACCTATTGGGGCAGAAGTTACTAGGTTTATTCACTTTTTACAACCATCTCCTTTTCATGGTTCTTTGCCTGATGTCAACGGTTCTGGTCATTGGGGCCATTGTAAACAGGGAAGTTTTCAATTTAAAATTGTTATATGAAACAGATGAGAGGATTCAGTTTTTAATCATGTTAAAACTTCTGTGGTTTTTCTTTTTCCTTTTTGGCAGAATTTTACTTTGCTATAACAGATGTACTGTGTTTTATCTGATGTTTATTACATTTTGCGTACTTGGATTATATGGTCATTGTACTTGGAAAATCTTGAATGTCATGTTCTGGTTGATATGGTAATGGCTTGGATCCTTTTTTATTATTGCTGTCATATCTTCATCTGGCTTTTGCAAGCACTGTATTATAGGGTGGCAGAGTCAAATATAGCCATCTGATGTTACTCTTGATTATATAAAAGTGATTAATATAGTTTTCTTTCTTACATTTAATTTTAAAGCAAAGCAAATAGTTAGAACTATAAAGAAATATAATATTAAGGGAATGTTGATTTATTGTGCTTTTGTAGTGACATAGAAAAAGTGAGCAAATTAGAATTTTGATTTTTTTTTCATTTTAGTGTAAAACATTTTTATTTTTTGTCACGAAGAATTTTATTTATTTTATGGTTTTTATTTGAGAATTTTTTTTTGTAATTATATTGAATTTTTACTAAATTCAGAGGACGGGATGATCCTCTTTCGGTTAAGAAGAATGGCAAAGTAACTTGAATTTAACTGGTTTTGACTTTGATCCAATCCTGTTCGAAAAATAAACAGGTGGTCGTGATCCAGACAACAAAAAAAATTATCTCATTTAACTTACAATTTTATTTTATTTTTTCAAATTTAAATTCTAAACTTTAATATTGTACTTTTTACTGCTCTTCATAAAAAAAAAAGTAAAAGTATCCGTCCATTTTTATTTAAAAAAATAAATAAATTAATTTTTGTATATTAGATAGAGAGTAAATGGGTCTTCTGTTAAAACTTTATCTAATTATATGTAATTATTTGGTTATTTTATTAACTATATTAATTTTTTTAACAGTGGATGGGTTAGTTTTTAATATTATAAATTGATTAATAGAAAGGGTCAATTTGTTTCTAACAGCAGAAATTGATTAATATAAACAAAAAGATTTAGTTTACTTTTTGTCCTTCTAGAAATAAAAAGATATAATGGCTTATCTAACCCTTTAACTTTACAAAAAAAATCATTTTAGCCCCCCATGTAATTTTTTACCTCTTTTAGACACCTAAAATAGATGGAAAAGTTAACTTTTGTTAACTTTGGCGATGTGACATACACGTGAATACCACAAAAGCAACCAATTAATTTTTTAATTTAAAAAAATAAAAATCATTAAAAAAGTATAAAAATATTTTTTAGTTTTTAAAAATTTAATTAATTGCTAACATGGATTGGCATGTGATGGTCAACAAAGCTAACATAGGTTAGCTTTTTCATCCATTTTGACAAATAATGCAAGTTCAAGAGCTAAAAAATACAAAAGCAAATTAAATGAGAGGCTAAAATATATTTTTTTCGTTTTGTAAATTGGAGGGCCAAATAAGTGGTTATGCCAAATAAAAATAATAATAAGCGAATATGGTGGTAGATTTATCTAAATATGCTGAAATTTTTTTTTTTGAGAAACTATGTTGATTTTCTAAAAATTTACTAATCTATGTTGTTTTTTAGAGAGAAAGGAAAAAGCATCCTATAGGGCGCATTTTCACTGCCACATTAGTAAAAACGCGTCCTGTATGACGCATTTTTCTTTCAACAGTAACTTTTCCAACGACTATAAGGGCTCTAACAACCATAAAATTTCCTATATAAACCCCTCCAAACACTATTCTTTTCTACCAAATATTCAATACTCATTCTTCCATCCTATATTTTCAATCCTCAAGTTTCAATTTCCAATTTTCAATTTTCAATCCTCAATTATTTTAACTCTTTTTCTGGGTTTTATTCTCTTCAATTTTATTTTATTCATTATAATTTTTAAATGGCAAATCAGCTTATTCGTTTGTATGACAAGTATATATTCAGCTTTCAATTACAAATGGTAAGAAAATATTATTAAATTATTTAATTTTAAATAGTTTTATGCTGTTTAGATTATTAATTTTTTTATGTTTATATACTCAGTCCGAAGATCATATTTTAGAGACGTACATAAACAATTTAAGCGAAAGTGCACCAGATGTCATTTATGGACACTTGCAATATTCATGATTTTTATACGTGGCTCGCATGCTTGGGGGGACCAAATTGGATCCCCCACTTATCAGTGCTTTAGTCGAAAGATGAGACCAAAGACACACATTCCATCTTCTTTGTGGTGAGTATACAATTACGCTCAAGGACTTTAGTTTACAACTCGGTCTATCGATCGATGGGGAAGTCGTTACGAGGCCAGTTATTAGTGTCAATTGGAGTGCAACATGCAAGTGACTACTAGGAAAGGTGTCGAACAAGTTTAGGGGTTGTCGAATCGAGATAAGATGGTTGGAGGACAACTTCCAAACTATCAAGGCTTCTGCGAGTGACGTTGAAAAAGAACAATTTGCATGCGCATTCATCTTGAGGTTGATAGGGGGTTTACTAATGCCAAATAAATCTAGTACATTTAAAATGGCTACTACTACTAGCAACTTAGTTGGGGATCACCGGTGCTAGCGACATTATACCGAGAAATGTGTCGAGCAACGATACTCGAAAATGTTAAATTTGGCAGTTGCATGCTCCTTCTTCAATCATGTGCATAGTATCAACTACTATTTTTATGCCTCCAAGTGGAACTCCCCTACGAATTCCTACTCGTAGTATGGTAAAATTCATTTGATAATATCATTATTATTTTTATTTTTTATTGTTGTAATTTTAAAATAGCATATTATTTGAATAAGTGGAGCAACCCCGCGAGACACAGTGATATACCGATTGAGCTCGATGATATCTGACTAGCTTTAGATCAACAAACCAAAGAGGAGGTTAGTTTATAAATTTCAAAGTTATCAGTTTTTTATTCCAACATTTGAAATTAAATAGTAGGCACATGCTAAAATTTATAAATTCGTACTATAGTTTGTATGGATGTCATATGTGGATCCGATGATTCAAGAATGCGTCCTGGTCGAATTATTGGCCGATCACAACATCTGGCACATGAAAGTGCCATTGATCATTTTTGCAATGATTGAGATGTACGAATCCGATCAAGTGATGCGATAATTCAGGTGTACGCAATGTATTCTGCTGCCACCCGAAGACCTCGATGATCTGCATAAGATCAACATGTGGGGGAGACTTGAGGAAGATTAGCCAACATTCCATAAGAAGTATATCAAGATTTGGCAGCATAGGTACGATTACTTGCGAACGCGTGAACCATTTCTCATACGGAGTTGGCGACATCCCCAGATTACATGGATTGGTTCAGGCATAATTTCAAGTCGTATCTATTGTCGACTTTAGAAAAGAGTAGGCAACATCGCCGTAGGAGGCCAAGACAAGGGTCCATCAATCCTAGGTTTGGAGAAGATGTCGCTGGGTGATCAACATCTACCCGGAGGACCCGATTGTTGTGCAATCTCCCAATTAGTGGTTAATTTATTTTTCGTTCTATCATTACTTTTTTGACACAAGCATCACAATACACACCCACCCACCCAGCAACCCCCCACCCACTTATTCCCTGCATCAATACATTCAGCTCCGGTTTATTTTACATAAGCACCACAACATGCACAATCATTCCCTGCATCAACACATTCAACACTAGTTTATTTTATACAAGCAGCACAGCACATGTAACAACCCAATTTCGATCAAACCAGAATAGTGGTTTCGGGACCACAAATCCGAGTCAGAAAGAAAAATTATTTTAATATTAATGCATGTTCCCTATTATGATAGAAATGTTATATAAAAATACTGATAAGAAAATTTTATTGATTATGTGTTTAATTAGGAAAGGACTAAATTGCATAAAATACAAAAGTTGAATTCTAGAAGCTATATGTATCAAATAGCTATGGAATTCAAAACTCAAGGTCCTTATATGGTAATTAAACCATTAAAGAAAAGTTAGTAGATATTTTTGGTGATTCATCCATGGAAAAATTAAAAAAGGCTAAGGACTAAATTGGAAACTAAAATAATTAAAAGATGATAATAGAAATATCATCTTATTTTATATCATCTTCCCTAAAATTTGCATGGAAATCCTAGGAGAGAGAAGAGAAACTAGTCAAGCTTAATTGCGTAAGTATTGAAGTTCTGTTTTTAATAATTTCTATATTTTTGAGATCGGGATAATTTAATTTATCTATTTTGGGATTAATTTGAAAAGAAATCAAAGTATAGAAATTTTTCCATGGATGAATATGCTAAAAATTTGAAATTTATGGTAGAAAATTAAAGGTTGTTGATAAATAAACAACTTCTACAAAGAGAATTTTGATGAAATCATGATTTAGGGACTAAATTGAAAAGTGGTAAAACCCATGAAAAATTCTAAATTTTTGTGAAAAAGAAGTGCTGTAAATGATATATGAAATTTCAGTTAGACTTAAAATAAGGATTAAATTGCATGAATTTTATTTTCCAAGCCTAGGGACGAAATGGGAATTTATGAAATGTTTAGGGGCAAAATGGTAATTTTGCCTAGAGTATAAATTGAACTCAATTGAATATGAAATATGATAAATTGATGATTAAATTTATTTATATAGATCCAAACAACTCAAATTTAAAGCCAAATCGAGGAAAAGAAAAAGTTTCGGATTAGTAGATTTTTATATACACGAACAAGTGCCAAGGTAAGTTCGTGTAACTTAATTATACATGTTAATATGTTTTAATTGAATATTGTATGTGGACTAAATGTGGTATGTGTTTATGTGGATTATATGAATGTTATAAATGCATGAAATAATCATATGCCAAACAAGTCCAGAAAATGTTAAATCCCGTTTGAATATTGAATTTTGATGGATAGGTGATTGCCAATACTGAAAGTGATTCTACATATGTTGCAGACAGGATTTAGCTCAGACGAGTAATACTGATATAGCCTTTCGAGCGTTCTGTTATATAGTTCTTACGAGTATCTTGATCGGTAGTGATTTAGCATGTGTTGCCACTTCCGCAACTCTATGTGAACGTCCTGTTACATGTTTCGATCGGTTGGGATCCAGTATATAATACAGACACAAACGCAGCTCTACGTGAGCGCCCTGATATAAGCTCTTATAGGCTTCCTGACATGGCTTGCTTGAACTCCCTATTACCTTATCCGGTGTTCCCTGATATTATCTCTTCGGAGATATCTGATAAGCTCTATGAGCTTCCTGAGTAAAGCTTTTATGAGTTTCCTGATTAGCCCTGATAAGTGTCCTATTACATGGTTACATGGCTCATCTAAGCATCCTGATATGTGGCTCGAGAGTGTGCTCCCTGCTTAAGTGTCCTTGTAACGCCAAAAATTTTGGGCCTGAAAGTTTTTGGGTTTTGTGGTTAGAGACAGTGAGGAGGTTGCACAGATGAGTTAAGTTGTACATTTTAATGTCAGAATGAGCCTGTTGGTCTAGTGGTTGAGTGAGTGTTAGTGTACCTTAAGGTTCTGGGTTCGAATCCTCGTGTGTTCATTCTGGAGGAATACTTTTAAATTGTTTTGTTTTAATTATAATCTAGTATTTTGATTTTTGATTTTTTGTTTTTTGTTTTTCTTTTGGCATGTTCACTTTTTTTATTCTTCGTTCTCTGCTTTTGGAAACAATTCTATCTGCGGATTCTACAAAGTCGCCCCTCTGTCGTCGTCTTTGATCGCAAAATAGGTGTGGGATTTGAACTATGACTATGCTTTTTCTGTTTATTAGTTTTATTTTGCAAACATTTGATTCGGTATTTCTTGATTGTGTGTTAATTCGAAGGTTTTGGGTTTTAGACATTGGAAGTGAGGGGAAAACTTCAGTTTCTGTTATACTTTTGATAATACTATAGTTGGAGACAGTTTTGGTGGCTAAAGTGACGTTTTCGTGGCTGTTTAAGGGTGGTTTCGTGACCATTTCGGCTGCCACTCGGGCATGTGTTGACTCACACGGTGGTGTGAAATTGGGCGTTAGGGTTTTAGGCTGAATTGGGTGCTACACGGCCTGGCCACATGGCTACACGGCCTGGCCATATGGCCGTGTGGCCGATTTAGGGATTTTGTCATTTTCCACACGGCCGTGTCCCCTGGGTATACGGGAGTATGAGTTTAGAAATTAGGGATTTCATGATTTGGTGTCAGACGGCTGTGTGATTGATTTGGGGATTTAGGGATTTCACACGGGCATATGTTTCGGGACATACGGCTGTGTCTGGTAGGCACACAAACATGTGAGACCCTTATATGGCCCTGTCTGCTGTAATTTATTTTAGCGAAATTAGACAGTAAGTTACACGACCTGTTTACACGGCCATGTCCCTGCATCACACAGGCGTGTGCCTCTGTCATACGGCATTGTGCCACCCCCACATGGGCGTTTGGACCCCCACACAGCCTAGGTTATTCTATACGGCCGGAGCATACGGGCTTGTGGCCCTACCTTGCCAAATTTTGGTTCTAGGTCAAATTAAAGCGTAATCGTGAATTTGTGTGTTTCAACCCTTGGTCAAGCTTAGTGAAGGTAGTTAAGACTCTGAATTGTGTTTTGGTTTATTTGTTATCTGTGATTAGGTGGATGACATGTCTAATTCTGAACCTGATTATCGGGGTGTGAGTGTGCAACTAGTTCTGTTTGATTGACTGACAATGTGGCACTATTTTGGGTGATTAATTAGCGAATGTTACTGAACCTGAGTAATGAGTGTACACAACTCTGACTTTGATTGACTGGATGTGAGCGTTGTCTCTGGGTGACTGATTGAATATTGTATTCTGGTACTGTTTGTTTGACTGCATACATATATATACATAAAGAAATTTTTGGGTGGGATTTTGAAGAGAGGAAGACTGTGACTGAACTTATTTGGCAGTTTTACTACAACTGGACTGTACAGCAGATTACCGCACTACACCGTACAGCATATATGTCAGCTTCGCTGCGTATAATTATCCAATTTGGCAACTCAGCTGCAATTTACCGGTATAGCGGGTTACTGAATCGCACTATACTGCATGTACGTTAGCTATACTACGTACTATTATCTGTTTTGGTAGTTCAATTGTACGTTTGTACTGCGGTTTACCGCATGGCACTGTACAGCTTATATGCTAGCTCTACTGCGTAATATATGATTTGGTAGTTTATCTGCTCACTGATAGCCCCAATACCTAAAGGGTCGAGGGCAGTCCCAATACCCTAAGGGTCATGGACAATTTTGATAGTCATCGTTACCAGGCAACCTGAGATAACCTCATTTGGAGTGTAGAGTTGGATGGGCTTTTCGAGGTCCTATATGGTGTGATTGGTTGGATGAGCTTAATAGCTCCTACGTGGTGTGATTGGGGGACGGAGTGGTGTGTTGGCTGGATGGGTGGGTTTTAAAATTCAACTGCATTCATGTGCATTTGTTGATTGTTCTGTGTATTAGACTGTCTATTTGTTCTGTTTGATTGAAAAGCGCTTGTGACTAAGTGAATTCTGTGGACTCTGATTGTAACTGTCTGATTAATTAGTTATCGTGACTGTGTGATTGATTGAGAATTATTGTTACTGTGACTGAATGGTACTTATGACTACGTGTCTGAGTGTGCTTCAAATATGCTTTGAATATTGCTATCAGCCTGTACGTCCGTTTCGAATGTACCAACTGGTTCTATATAGCTCTGTAAGTATGTTCCGCTTCTAAACTGCTTTCAGGCTTCCTGTTTCTGATTCTGTAGATAGTCGGTTTGATCTCACATTGAGCTCGTATAGCTCACCCCCTTTTCTGTTTCCCCTTCCAAGTACAATTTGATTTCTGAAGCTAGACTCAGTACGCAGAGGTTTCGGATAGTTTCGATAAATTGGACTATCAATTTGTGTTTTTCAGTTTATTCTTATATGTCTGGTTATTGAACTGTAAGGTTTTATAATACTATGGTACGATTTTCGTTTTAAACTTTTATTCATTCGTTTCATTTCGGTTCTATAATAAACTTATCTGCAATTTTTACTAATTGGTTTGTAAACGATTATATGGTTTCGGAAAAGAAGTTAAGGTTGACTTGTTTTTGTAAAATTTTCTCACGATCACTTCGGTAATCAATGTAGCTTTCTGAATTCTATCTAAACTTCTAGGTCGGGTTTAGGGTGTAGCCCTGATGGGTACCCCTGATTATGAGGTGATGGAATACAGTTTTTGTACACCTTATGTGTACTACTAGGGGTGAGCAAAACTCGATTCGATTCGAAAAAATTGAAAAAAAATTCAAATTTCGAGTTAAACGAATCGATTTATTCGAATTATTTGAGTTATTAGAGTCAACTCGAATTTTTTTCGAATTTCGAGTTCGAATCGAGTTGAGTTTTTAAATTCGAATAACTCGAATAATTCGAATATCAAACTATAATATTTTACATTTTTACCCCAAACTTCCAAACCTTTTTACTTTTTCCTCAAAACTTTTACTCCTTCTCACTTTCTCCCCAAAACTTTTACTCCCCTCCCATCCCAACCCCCCATCTACCCAAAATCCATTTCCTACCAAAATTTTACTCTCCTATGTATTTTTTCTCAAAATTTTACTCCCAAAACCCCTTAAAACTTTTTATTTTCCCCCAAAATTTTTACTCCCTCCCACTTTTCCCTTAAAATTTTTACTCCCTTTTCATTCCACCCCCCATCTACCCCAAACTCATCTCCCCAATTTTTTTTAATATTTTCCCTCCAAAATTTTACTCTCCCTATTTACTTTCTCTCAAACTTTTACTCCCAAAACTTTTTATTTTCCCTCTAACTTTTACTTCTCACTATTTACTCTCAAATAAAAAATTAAAATTATCCAAAAAAACCATAAACATAAATAGTAATAATTTTATTTATATCTACTATTTATATTATTAAATTAAATTTCACATTTTATATTATTTATATTATTGAATTGTTTATTCATATTGAATATTTATATTAAAATTGAATTATTAATGATGCCATAAATTATTCGTGTTAAAATTTTATATTGGTATTAATTTCACATTTTATCATTAAAATAACTTTTATTAAAAAGTCACATTATTACATTTAATATATTTTTTAATTTCAAAATACATAGTGATAAGAATCTGAAGATAATTGAAACAACTAAGCAAACAAAAAAGCTAACCCGTATATAAAAGATTAGTAAATAAATTATGAGGTGATGAAAGTTAATAAAAAAATTGATTATAGTGGAAAAATTTTATTACGATGGGTGATAGTGGTTATAAGAACCCAAAATTATTTTTTAAAATTTAACTCGAACAAATATATTCGATTCGATTTGATTCGATTCGAATTCTATCTCACTCAACTCGATTCGAGAAAAATTCAAATAAAGTTTGAATGATAAAATAAGATTCGAATACTCGATTAACTCGAAAATTTTTTATTCGATTCGATTCGATTCGATTCGATCGAATGCTCACCCCTATGTACTACTTGAGTATCCGTCGAAATTTCAATGATTCAACGGATAAAATATCTGAAACGAGAAATTATGAGATTAAATGAATTATATCTTGAATGTACATAAAAATACCTAAAAGTGTATCATGATGAGCTCATCCATGTTTATTTGATATATATGTGAAATATGTGACTAACTTGTTTAATTGAGTGTATGTGATTAGGCAAATTTGCCAACTTGTTGGGAAGCATGTTATTATTATAACTATTTAAATGATTAAGATTGGTAAGTTTAATTCTTGTTATATGAACTTACTAAGCATTAAATGCTTACTAGGTTTTATTTTTCCACTATTTTATAGTGCTCGGAAGCTCATAAGGTTTGGACGTGGGTCGGAGCAATATTACACTATCCTCTAGCTCATTTTGGTATAAATAGTAACTTGTTTTGGGACAATGGCATGTATAGGCTAATAGTAACAAGTAGGAGTATAAAAATGTTTTGGTTGTAATATAACCATTGGAATGGCTAGTAATGGTATGGTTAATGTTGTTTTGGTATATATATTTATAAGGTTAAATTATGATATATATACATATGTGTTTAGTATGAATAAATTGAGTTAGGTTAAACATGTATGTATATAAAAGGTAAGATTGTAAACTTGAATGTATGAGATGAAACATCATGTTAGATGATAATATTGGCTTGATTATAATGCTTGAATTGGTTGGTATATAATTGTAAGTATTGGTGTAGGTTTTTGGCAAAATTCGGGTGAGAAATAAGGCTACGAAATAGCTTTATTTTGTCCACACGGGTAGACAAACAGATATGTGCAGGGGTGTATAAAATTTGGGTAAAACCGAAAAAATTCGGTTAACCAATCGAATTCGGTTAATTGGTCAGTTAACCGAATTTTTTCGATCGGGAGTCGGTTAATAATTTTATGAGTTTTCAGTTAACAGTTAATTCATATCAAAACCGATCAGTTAACTGAATTTTTTGGTTTAACCGAAAAAAATAATAAATAAAATTATAATATATAAATAACCCACTATTCACTCAAACCCAATTCAACATAAACCCAATCAAACTAAAACTAATTACCCAACCCAATTATCCAACCCAATCATAAAAATTACAAATAATTTAATAAATAAAAATAAAAATAATTCGGTTAATCAGTTAATTCTGTTAATTCGAGTAAATCGGGTAATTCGAGTAATTTGGTTAATTCGGTTAATTTTATACTTATTTTAACCAAAAATAAAAATATATAATTTTCGGCTAATTCGGTTAACCGACCGAATTAAACGAAAAAGTATCGATTCGGTTAATTTTTTTGAAAGAATTTCGGTTTGGTTAACGGTTAAAACTTTTGAAGGGTCCGTTAATTCGGTTAATGATATTTTGGGTCGGTTAACCGATTGAACACCCCTAAACATGTGTCTTGACCATGTGTGACACACAGCTTGGCACATGGGCATGTGGTTTGGTCATGTGTCCCCTGCATTTTCAAATTTAGAAACAGAATTGTAACACCCCCTAACCCCACACCGTCGCCGGAACAGGGTCACGAGGTATTACCGGAACCATACACTAACTTACGAAATAAAAACAAACGAGGCATAAATTTGAGTTTCAATCAAAAACCTTCTAATTACCATCAAATAATTCTTAATACAGGCCTACGGAACCTAAAATAAGTTTAGAAATTGATTCGGGATCAAACCGGGAACTTTTAAAAATTTTCTTGAAAAACAGGGGTACACGGCCGTGTGGCTTGGGACATGCCCGTGTAGACAGCCCGTGTGGAATCACACGGCCGTGGGGCCAGGCCGTGGAAGAATCTGTTTCTCCCACACGGCCAGGGCACACGCCCATGTGATTTGGCCGTGTGAAAACTGCAAGTTTCATCATTTTTAAGCTATTTTTACCCACTAAACATACCTAATACATGCCTAATTCATTGACTTATAAATGTTAACCAAAAACCATTCATTTCATCTTCAAATTTAGCAAAAACTCATTCATTCACTCATAAAACTTCTTAAGGTTTATAAACCATATTTACATTCAAAATATTTAATAGTTACAAGTAACAAATATGAAACCTAGTACATACCACATTACCAAAAGATAAGTACATCACCACAAATTTGAGCTGAGATCAGGACTGATTTGGATGCTTGACGAAACCTCAACTTTACCTAACCTGCGCACGGAAAACAACCGTACGCTGAGTATTGGAAATACTCAGTGGTATTATCATAATTCGAATTAAACAATAACAATATATCATGTCATATACAAATCATACACATAGTTATGTCCCAAACTACCATATTTCCATATTCAGTTTACCATTTCCTCAATCATATAAAAACATTCAATTCACATTTCCAACATGAACAATTCATGAATCTTTGGTCACTTTCCAATTACACATATACATATTCAATAATGACCATTCAAGAACCTTAATTCAAGTATTAAATCTCATAGCACAATTTCATTTCTCGTTTCATATAACATCATCATTTTCACTCTTTATTCAATGATTCAAATGCACAATTTCAATCGATTTTCTCATTTCACTTAATTACCCCTATTAACATGACTCGAACTTTGGCGGATATACGGATCCAACCAAACACACCATATTGGCACCTAGTGCCTCATCGGATAGTTCGAAGCAAATTTGACACCCAGTGTCTCATCAGCCTAGCCGAAGTAAAGTGGTACCCAGTACCTCATCGAATCTACCCGAAGCAATATGACACTCCAAGTGTCTCATCGACTCGAGGTCGAAGTAACCCTGAACACTTCCAATCCTATGGCATGCCAACTATATCCACTAAGCCCGACTAGTTAATAGGGTCTCGGAAACACATATCAATTTCAATTACTTTCTCGTAATTTCAATCAAATTCACATCATTTGCTCTTTGACCACATTTTCTCACATATTTTGCAATTCAAGCATAACTTTCTTCAATTTCACATTTTCACATATTTTCATTTCATTTCCATTTCCAATAAATCAAAATCATTTAAATTCAATACAATCATATAATTCAATCTCACATACACTTATGTATTCATCAACCATATTCAATCACATTCAATTTATATAGCACTACTAAATTCAATTCCATTCCCATGCACATATATCAAATAAATTAAGCACATAATAAGAAATAATTCAAATTATGATAATACAAACCGATATTTTCCCGAGCTACTCCTCGACCACTTTTTCCTTCCCTTTCGTATTAGGCGTCTCGGTTTCCTTGTTTGCTACGAAAATTAACATAATTACAATTAATTAACTATGCACATAATTCATACAAATTTCTAAGTTTCGATACAACTTTTCTCATAATACCGAATTTGTCCTAACTAACTTCATCTTCTCCCTTTTGACAATCCACCTCATTTTCTTATTCAATTTCCATTAAAACTTTCATATAACTATCAAATTTTCATCATTTTTCCATAATTTCGAATTTCTTTCAAATTAGTCCCTAAAGCTCAAAACTTATAGCTTGTTTTACAATTAAGTCCTTAATTCCATTCAAATTCACAATTCTATCAAATTAATCCCTAATTCCACCATTTCCTTAACATAAACCCAAATCAAACTTCCATTATTTTCTAATATTTTCACATAAATTCAAGAGAATCTTTCTCTAGAGCTTCAAAAACATCAAAATTACAAAGAAATTGACTTAATTAACTTACCAAATTAAGCTCCAAGCCTTAATCCTTCAATTTCCCTTTTTTCTTCTTTCTTTCTTTCTTTCTTTCCCTTTCACGTTTCTTCTCTGTAACTTTTCTATGTTCTTTTTCTTTTGTTTTATTCTTTATTTCTTTGTTCTTTTATTTACTTTACTTATTTAATTATTAAAAATATCTATATATTAACTAATATATAAATTACATTTGTATACATATATATTATGACACATGCAACAATCCTCACCACACACTTGTCTCCATCATAATTAATCAATAAGATTATAATATCACATTTTTAATATTAATTATAATAAATAAATAACTAAATAACATTTACTTAATAATTAAGCAAATACATATATAACATACATTTGTACCAATAATTTCAAAACACTTGTATTTATTCTATAATACACACATGTCACTTTTATGATCTAATTACTAATTTAATCCTTTAATATTTTTATATCCTATAATTAAACTTTTGCATTGTATTCAATTTAGTCCTTTCTACTAATTATTTCTAATTAAACTAAATTCGCTTAATCAAAAACTAATTCAACTCATAATTGACCTCATAAATATTTTTAATAAATAATTACGAACTTATTTTCTTAAGACGGAGGCCCTAAGACTCGTCTTTCCAGTACCCGTGAAATTTTGGGTCGTTACAAGAATATTCAAAATTAGGCACACAATCAGAGACATGGGCGTGTATCTTGGGCGTGTATCTTGGCCATTTAAATCCTACACCTATTTTTCGAAAATCAAATTGATCACACAGCCTAGCACATAGGCGTGTGACTTGGCCGTGTGACCTATGCACTTAGTTAAATTACAAGTTAGAGAGTTACACGAGTTAGTGACACGGGCATGTGCACTACTTTATATGTCACACGGTCTGAGACATGAGCATGTCATCTAGCCGTGTAAGCCACACGGCCTGACCACACGGGCATGTGACCCCTACACTTAGGAAAAATTTTGAAATTTTGAGAAAAATTCTTTGAGATCCCAATTTAGTCCCGACTTGTTTTTAATCCTTAAATTGGGCCTCGAGGGTCCAATCAATGGATGATAAGATTAGTTACGAATATGAATAGTGAATAACACGAATTATCTGTATTTATTCTGTAAACTCTGGCAATGCTTCATAACTCTGTTCCGGTGACGGATATGAGTTAGGGGTGTTACAACACACGCAATCATTCCCTACATCAACACCTTCTATAGGGATATATTTTGCACGACCACCACCTACCGTATCATATTACATGCCAATCCTGCTAACCACACTAATGTATTTGGTATTGCTGACAATTCTCACCATTTATTCGCAACTGGCCTATGTGACACCATATAGTCATCCAACGATAGTATCGCAAACACCCATAACATCGTTGTTCTATTGAGGTGGGTCATCCTTGCAACTGCTGACTCAAATAGGGGGATGTACAATGGGCGATTAGAGCACGGTCCCAGTCAATGACAAACGAAGGAAATGATTGCAGTGGTTAACCCCGACGTGCACGTGAAGATGAAGGCGAAATCGATGAGGAGCAACCAACCCAAATAGTGCAACGAAACCCTAGGCGTGCCCGACGCCCACCTGGTTGTGGCAAACATTCAGGACGTTGAGGATTATGTTATTTTATAATTTTCCAAAATTTTATACTTTGTTTTGCATTCCAAATGTATACTTATTTATAATATACGAAACATATTTATTAAATTGGTTTTCTTAGTACACAATCATATTGTGAGTTTAAAATTTATAATTATTTATGATACTTTTTCATTTAAGTTTTTCTCTATCCATTTGTTAAGTATAATATTTTCAAAAAGCAAAGAATTGCTCAAAAGGTTTAGAAAAATATTAAAACTTTGACTTGTGTATTGTAATATATCTTACTTCAATAATTAATATTAATTTACACTTTATAGAAAATTTAATGAATAAATGAATAAGTTAGTGTTTTTGTAGTAGCCCAATTTCAGTGAAATTAGAATAGTGGTTTCAAGACCACAAATCCGAGTGAAAAAGGAAAATTATTTTAATATTATTGCATGGTCTGTAGTATGATAGGTATGTCATATGAAAATACTAATAAGAAAATTTTATTGATTAAGTGATTAATCATGGAAAGGACCAAATTGCATAAAATACAAAAGTTGAATTCTAAAAGCTATAGGTATTATATAGCTATAGGATTCAAAACTTGAGGTCTTTATATGGTAATTAGACCATTAAAGAAAATTTAGTATATATTTTTGGTGATTCATCCATGGAAAATTAGAAAAGGCTAAGGACTAAATTGGAAACTAAAATAATTAAAATATGATAATAGAAATATCATCTTATTTTATATCATCTTCCTCAAATTTTGCATGGAAACCCTAGAAGAGAGAGAAGAAACTACTCAAGCTTAATTGGGTAAGTATTCAAGTCCCGTTTTTAGTAATTTTTATATTTTTGAGATCAGGATAGTTTAATCTTTCTATTTTGGGGATTAATTTGAAAAGTTATCAAAGTATAGAAGTTTTTCCATGGATGAAGATGCTGAAAATTTAAAATTTATGGTAGCAAATGAAAGGTTGTTGATAGATAAACAACTTTTACCAAGTGAATTTTGATAAAATTGTGATTTAGGGACTAAATTGTAAAGTTACAAAATCTATGGAAAAATTCTGATTTTTGTAAAATTTATGGACTGTTATTGATATATATATATATATATATATATATATAAATCGGCTAGGCTTGGAACAAGGGGTAAATTTTATAAATTTCATTTTCCGAGCTTAGGGACGAAATTAGAATTTATGAAAAGTATAGGGGCAAAATAGTAATTTTTCCTAGGATGTAAATTGAGTCCAATTGAATGTGAATTTTATTAAATTGATGTTAAAATTTATTTATATAGATCTGGGCAATTCAAATTTGAATCTAGACTGAGGAAAAGAAAAAGTTTTGGATTAGTAGATTTCGTTTACGAACAAGCATCAAGGTAAGTTCATGTAACTAAATTTATATATTTACATGATTGAATTGAATGTTATGTATGTGAAATATGTAATGGCTATGCATATAGAAATTGATTTTATATCCGGAAAATACCCGATAAACATTAAGTTCTATTTAAATGAATGAAACTCGATTGGATACAGCATTCTGTTACCCGAAACGGTAGTGATCTGCATATGTTGTAGACATTCCATAGTTCAAAACAGCATCTTGATATAAGCCCTCTCAAACTTTCCGTTACAATGTTCTTGCGAGCTTCCTGTTTATGCTCTTTGGAGCATTCTGATTGGTCGTTGTAATGGGCCAATTTTGGCCTGAGCTCGAAAAAATAATAACCAAAGCCAAAAAGGGCCAAATTGAAAGACAATCATTAAATTGTGGCCAAATCAGAAGGATAGAGAAAACCAATGGGTTATCAAATTTTGTTGACTTGGTAAAAGGCTAAAAATAGAAAGATTTTATTTTATTTTATTATTAAATTAGTTAGGCTATTTTTAGTAAACCCCATGTATATAAATAAGGGTATCTTGTTCTTTATGGGGGGAGTTACTTTTAGTATTCTTACTTTCATTTGGAATTGGATTATTCTCTCTTTTCCTATTTCTATTGAAATTGAATTATTTTCTTTTCTCTTTCAATTACGTGGGAATTTTGTCCATTTCATTTCGATTTCTTTGTTTTTTCTAAATTCATCCAATTACTTTTAGCCCTTCCGTTTTTATTTTGCAATTAAGTTTTCATTATTTTGTTGGCCCTAAAATTTATTTTGACTGCATTTGATCCTCCTTGAAGCTGTGCGTTTTGGAGGTGGAGGTTATTTCCCTTATGGTCCCTCCTTGTTATTCGCACGTTCAAATTGGTCTATTTCCTTTTATTTATTTTTGATTTGCCCCAAATGCTTTAAGGTTCGATTTAATCTTTTTTTTATTTTCGCTATTTTATTATCAAATTAACTAATTTAATATATTATTGCTATTATTATTATGTTTCTATTTATATTTATTTTGTTATTCTAATATTATTATTATTTACCTAATTTTTATTTATCTATTTATATTTATACTAATATTATTACTTTTTTATTTTTATTTATTTTATTTTATTTTTTCCTTATTTTATTTCTTATTTTTTCAACTTTTCCCTTTATTTTATTATTTAAATTTTTTTATTAATTCTCACTTATTTACTTATTGTATTGTTGACCTTTTTATTTATTTCTCTGTGATTATTTTGTTCTTATTATCATTGTTTACGTTTTCACGTCCATTTTATTTCTATTACGCATATCTTTAAAACATTACATTTTACTCAAATTCATAAAAATGATTCTTCAAAACAAGGCAATGCTTGATATTTGGGGAGCTTCGAGAGAATCGTGCCCTAATTTACTGGGTTCCGATTTCTCTTGTCGAATCTAAGTAACCGAGTACCCTTTTAAAATCAACACATACGAATTTCAAATAAAAGCTTATCCTCGGGAACTCGAGATGTTACCCCTTAACTCACTGGATGTGACATTTCGTATCTCGAGACAAGGATTTTTTAAATAAAGGCAATATTCTGTATTTGGGAATTTTACGAAATTGTACCCTAACTTACTGGGTTCCAATTTTTCCATAAGGCCCAAATAACTAAATACCCTTTTCAAATTTCTATGCATGAGTTTTAAAGATCAAAAGACAATCTTAGTTTCGAAGATTTGAAGTGCTACATCCTAACTCACTGGGTGTGATATGTTATTTCTTCGAGATTGGAGGGTCTTAATTTTCAATTCAATTTTTTTAAATAAAAGGATCGTATTTAAAATCTTTTCAAATTTTTGACTCTAAGACATTATTTAATCAATAGGTACCAATTTTGGGCATCACGAGGGTGCTAATCCTTCCTCGTACGTAACCGACTCCCGAACCTGTTTTCTTAAATTTTGTAGACCAAAATCATTGTTTTAGTAAATCAAAACATTTTATTAAAACGATCAATTTTAAGGTGGCCCAATCACACCTCGAAAAAAGATTGGTGGCGACTCAATTCTCGTTTTAAAGCTGATCCCCGTTTTTTCAAAATTAAAAATGGTTTCGACAGTCGTGATCTGCATTTGTTGTAGACACACCCACACTTTTACGAGTGTTCTGTTTATAAGTTCTTTGTGAACTTTCTGTTAAAGGCTCTTCGAAGCTTCCTGTTAGTGCTTGCTTGATCATTCTGTTATATGCCTATCTGGTGCTTTCTGTTAAAATGTTCTTTGGAGCTGCTCGTTACAAGCTTATATAAGCTTTCTGATTATGGCTCTTCAGAGTTTCCTATTACCAAACCCGAGTAAGTTTCCCGTTATATGCTCACATGAGCATTCTGTTATATGGTTGAGAGTGTGCTTTCTATTTAAGTGCTCAAATGAGTACTCCTGGAGATGTATTGACGGATTTCTGATTTGTACACTTTATGTGTACTATCCTCGTATCCATCGAGATTTCAAATGAATCAATGAGTGAGATTCTGACATAAAGACAAGTGAAAATCAAATGGAATCAATATCTGAAAAATATATTAGGTTCATGGAACTTGAAATTTGATGAGCTCATATTTATTATTGATATTTTTATGAAGCTAACATGTTTGATGAGATTGTGTGTTTAGGCTATGGCCAAATTGCTTGGATTGCATGTGTATATTTGCTTAATGTATAAATGCATGGTAAGTTAAATTTCCGTTATGCAAACTTACTAAGCACAAAGTGCTTACTCAATTTTCTTTTCTTCTGTTTTATGGTGCTCAGAAGCTCATAAAGTTTGGACGTGGGTCGGAGTAACATCACACTATCCTCCAGCTCATTTTGGTATAAATTAGCAAACTTATATTGGAACAATGGCATGTATAGGTTAATGGCAACAAGTAAGAGTATATAAATATTTTGGTTGTAATCTAGCCATTGGAATGATTAGTAATGGTATGGTTAATGTTGTTTTGGTATATTTATAAGGTTATATTATGATAAATACATATGTGTTTAGCTTGGATTAATTAAGTTAGGTTAAACATGTATGTTTATAAAGGTAAAAATTATAAATTTGAATGCATGAGATGAAACACCATATTAGATGATAATATTAGCTTAGTTATAATGCTTGAATTGGTTGGTATATGACTGCAAATATTGATGTAGGTTTTTGGCAAATTTGGGTGAGAAATAGGGTTAGGAAATGACTTTATTTTGTCTACACGGGTAGACACACAGGCGTGTGTCTTGACCGTGTGTGACACACGGCCTGACACATGGGCATGTGGTTTGGTTGCTTGTCCCCTGCATCTTAAAATTTAGAAACAAAATGTTCAGAATTGGGCACACGGGTAGAGACACGGGTGTGTGTTTCAGCCGTGTGAAATACATGGCCTAGCACATAGGCGTGTGACTTGGTCGTGTTATCCATGCAATTAATTAAATTACAAGTCAGAGAGTTACACAGGTTAGGAACACAGGCGTGTACCCTACTTTGTATGCTACACGGCCTGAGACATCAACATGTCACCAAGCCATGTGAACCACACGGCCTGATCACACGAGTGTGTGATCTCTTAACCTAAGAAAAATTTTGAAATTTCACGAAATTTTTTTGAGTTTTCGATTTAGTCCCGACTTTCTTCTAATGCTTAAATTAGGCCTTGAGGGTCCAATCAAGGGAAGATACGATTAATTTCGAATATGAATAGTAAATGACATGAATTAATTGTATTTGACCTGTAAACTCCGGTAATGTTTCATAACCCTATTCTAGCGACAAATACGGGTTAAGAGTGTTACAGTTTTCACTGTATGAGTTACCATATAATCATTAGCTCTGATTTTCGATGCTCTCAGGTTATGTAGACACACTAAAGCCATTGAGTTCGAGATTTCTACATTTTCCCCAATCAAGTTTATCCTGAAAATCCCAAGTTGTAGAGGCTTAAAAGTAATCAAGTTGGCTTGGTTAAAATGTTCAGAGAGAAAACGTTCCTTGTAGGGGTGTTTTCATCTAACATGGCAGTGAAAACACTTCATATAGGATGCGTTTTTCAGCCACATGTTTGATATGTTAATAGAAAACGAGTCCTATAGGAAGCATAATGCCCCCTGCAGGGAGCATTTTCTTTCTGGCCATTTCCACTAGCCCAACTTGATTGTTTCTGAGTCCCTGCAACCCGAGATTCCCGGGATAATTTTTTTCCCTTTATACCCAATTCCATCCCTTATATAAATGCTCCTTCTTCATCCCTTACTCACCTACATCTTAGTCTTTACTCACCTAAATCTTAGTCTTCTCTAATTTGTTTTTTTTTTCTTTTTTTCTTGTGTGTTGAAATTTTTGGGTTTAAAGATTTATTGGTCTTTTGCTTTGAGGGAGATATGATTATAGTTTTAAGTTGTATTTGAGTTCACGGTGATATCATGGAGTTCGGTAACCTACAAATTTTACTTGCCGTATAAGTATGGCACCATCACCTAAGAAACTGAGATTGCTTTGCAATTCAAGGTCCAAGTTGACGATGATTATATCATCTCGGGTTGAACTGTAACTAAGGCTTTAAGTTTACAAAAGTTATGCTATCAAAGGGTGGAGTATAATTGGAGCCCTACTTGACGGTGGTTATGTGGCCACGACGACCAGTTTCTCCTCATTAGAGGAATGTGGTTTAGAAAACCCACACAAAAGTGCGAGGAAGAAAAATGCAGGGGCCTTCCAACATAATCAAGTAATTCATGTTGTCCATGTCCACCAAAGACAGTGACTCTGTTAGTAAAACATATTACACTCCAATTATGTCACATGTTATAATAATGGGGTTACCGCCTTTGATGGACATGGATAAAACGAAATACTTGATTATACAAAAAGGCCACTGCGTTTTTTTTCTTGTACATCTGTTTGAGTTTTATAAAGCATCATCCTCTAATGAGAAAAAATTAGTTGTCGTGCACGCATAACCACTATCAACTAGGGACATATTTATGCTCTATTGTTTGACAAGATAATATTTGTAAACTTAAAGCCCTAGTTACACTTCAACCCCAAATCATATAATCATCGTCAATTGAGATTTTAAGTTGCAATGTGATCCAGCTTCTTGAGTAATGACTCCATACTTACATAACAGATAAAATTTGTAGGTCACTTAGTTACATGACACAACGGTAAAATCAAACATTACTTAAAAATACAGTTTAGATAAATAAACTTTTTAAAAATCAGCTTAATTTCTCAAATGTTTTTCTTTTCAGCATACTTGCATAAATCAGCCCGAATATGGCAGTCCGAAACTGTCACTGTTGCTGTTGGGGCTTGTAGGGGTGGCACGCAAACGCCACATGTTACCATAAGTTTCAATAACTAGATTTTCTCCCTCAGTCCTTCACCTTATCCCCTCCAACCCCTTCTCTCTTTCATCATCGGTTAACGACTAAAACGATACGTAAAGCCATAAGCATTCCCTCTGCCCCATCTCTCCTCGAAAATGGCCACGGCAGCACCCATATTCGACTCCACCTTGGTAAACCACCATCACTCTCTTTCTGTTTCACCATTTACTTCCAATTTCATCTTCAACTACAGAAACAAAACCTACCCTTCAATTCCCCATGTGGGTTCTTCGTTCTTGAGTGGGAAGTCCCTTAGAGTGGTCCAAATTGGAGCCAAAACACCCAGATTGGGAACTAGGAGGAAGAAAAGGGTGGGTGTTACAGCTTCATTAGGGGGTCTTTTAGGTGGAATTTTTAAAGGGAATGATACAGGAGAGTCCACTAGGCAGCAATATGCTGCGACTGTTACGACTATTAATAAGTTGGAACCCACCATGGCTGCATTGTCTGATACTGAGCTGAAGCAAAAGACTTTTGCTTTGAAGGAACGTGCCTCTCAAGGCGAATCTTTGGATTCTCTTTTGCCTGTAAGTTTAAATAATTTCTATGGTATAGCTTTGGGATGCTAATAGTTTGTTAAAATAAAGAGAAGGAGCTTAAGGTATCTTATTACCTCAACATGTTCTATTACAACATGAAATCCAACTTTGTACTTGTGTTTTTGTTTGTTGCAGGAGGCGTTTGCTGTTGTAAGAGAAGCCTCCAAGAGGGTCCTTGGACTTCGGCCTTTTGATGTCCAACTAATAGGTAAAGTCTCATGTTCATATCTATCTCCTTGTCGAAATTGATATTTGATGCTTATTGCTGGTTGCTACAAAAAAAAATTAGTTGCACAGTAATTGGCAGTAATCTAGAGGTGAAAATGTTACGAGGACTGCTTTTAGGATCAGCCTAATGTTTCTTTGTCATTGATCAGTGGCCACTTCAATGTGTGAATGATAGTTTGAGCTTTTCACTACCTGGTTATGGAAATTTTTTGTGAATGCTTGTAATGTAAGTTTCTTGAGGTACCTGAACTTTGGTCCTGTAGGTGGCATGGTTCTTCATAAGGGAGAAATAGCTGAAATGAGGACTGGAGAAGGGAAAACACTTGTTGCTATTTTACCAGCTTATTTGAATGCATTAAGTGGAAAAGGAGTTCATGTGGTTACTGTCAACGATTATCTGGCTAGACGAGATTGCGAGTGGGTTGGTCAAGTTCCTCGCTTTCTAGGGTTGAAGGTTGGCCTAATTCAACGTAGGTCTTGTTCTTTACTTGTTTGAATGTATATTTAACTTCACACTACATTTTACTAAAGCAATTGTCATAAGCTCAAGATTAGGTCAATCAGACCTCACCAATTCGAGCTGCATGCTGATTTAGAACTTTAATAATCATTATAGCTAACTACTTATTATTTCTTTTTTCCCAGAGAATATAACAAGTGAACAGAGAAGGGAAAACTACTTGTGTGATATTACTTATGTCACCAATAGTGAGCTAGGTTTTGACTACTTGAGAGATAATCTTGCCACGGAAAGTAATTCTTGCCTTATATGCTGGCTTTGGTTTTTGTTGCTTCGATTCAATCAAGACATTATAGCATTTCTACTTAACTGACTGAACTTTTTATTGTAAGCAGAGTGTTGAGGAGCTTGTTTTGAGGGATTTCAATTATTGTATCATAGATGAGGTTGATTCTATCCTTATTGATGAAGCAAGAACGCCACTCATTATATCTGGAACTGCTGAAAAACCTAGTGATGCATATTACAAAGCAGCAAAAATCGCTGCTGCCTTTGAGCGAGATGTACATTATACTGTGAGGCTGCGTAACTCTATTGTCTTTCTTTTTCTTCTAAAAATTAACACAATCTAGTTACTAGAGTTGTAAGTTCTATCAGGCGGTCTCCTTAATTTGGTTGTTACATCAAAAAAGGCTGCTAGAATACTACTTAGAATATTGAGTTGGGGCCTCCTTGAATAATTCGTGTGAATATATAGGTACGATGATGATATTATTTTGGTGCATTTAAACATGAATAAAAGTTAGCCTATTAAGAGTCACTGTCAACATAGATCCAAGTACATGAAAAAACAGGACTTTTAAAAGTCTGCTTAAATAAGAAGGCTGTTTATGCAGGTGGATGAGAAGCAGAAAACTGTTCTACTCTCAGAACAGGGTTATGAAGATGCTGAAGAAATTTTGGATGTAAAAGATTTGTATGATCCACGGGAACAATGGGCATCATATCTTTTGAATGCTATTAAAGCGAAGGAATTGTTTCTTAAAGATGTAAATTATATTATCCGGGGCAAGGAGGTGCTTATTGTAGATGAGTTTACTGGTCGAGTTATGCAGGTAAATTATGGTTAACTGATGATATCACTTACAAGCAAATAAAAATTTTAGGTAAGATATGAGATTAATTAGGACAAATAGTTATATATAATATTACTAATGTTTCCATCAGGGGAGAAGATGGAGTGATGGACTTCACCAAGCAGTTGAAGCGAAAGAGGGTTTACCTATTCAAAATGAAACTATAACTCTAGCATCAATCAGTTACCAGAACTTTTTCCTCCAGGTTGGAGATTTTCTTCTCTCGAGTAGTTTGGTGAAACTCTTTTTGGAAATTTATATTAATTCAACTTCCCAATGCTGATACATTTACTATACAGTTTCCTAAACTTTGTGGAATGACTGGCACTGCAGCAACTGAAAGCACAGAATTTGAGAGCATATACAAGCTTAAAGTTACTATTGTCCCCACAAATAAGCCCATGATAAGAAAGGTTAGTTCTAGCTTGCCTTCCATGATCTTATATTTTTTATTTGTACTGCAGGTTTTGATTTGCAGATGGTGAGAACTGAGATTATTGTCATTTTGATCCTAATCTCAGAAATCTGTTGCTTTATATTTAAGATTTTATCCTAATCCCTTTGCTCTTTAATGTCTTCTCAGGATGAGTCTGATGTAGTGTTCCGGGCAACTAATGGAAAATGGAGGGCAGTTGTTGTAGAAATTTCTAGAATGAACAGGACAGGCCGTCCAGTGCTTGTTGGCACAACAAGTGTTGAGCAAAGTGACTCATTATCGGAGCAATTGCAGCAAGCTGGGATCCCCCATGAGGTAAGCCCTTTTTTAAGTTATGGATTCAATGTTAGAAATGAAGAATTATGGCTGAAATGTGCTTATTTAAGTCTTCTTTGTATAAGATGTATAACTTCGTATTGTGCTTTGAGGAAAAGAAAGTCAAGCACAACGATGCCACTAAATGTATTTGTGTGAGATATTAATAAATTATTTGTTAAAGGTTCTCAATGCAAAACCGGAGAATGTGGAGAGAGAAGCAGAGATTGTAGCACAGAGTGGTCGTCTAGGGGCAGTGACTATTGCTACCAATATGGCTGGCCGTGGAACAGACATCATCCTAGGTGGCAATGCAGAATTTATGGCGAGGCTGAAGCTTCGTGAGATGCTAATGCCAAGGTTAATATTTGATATTCACTAATTTAGTTTTACTTGCAATAGTTTGTAAGTTATCGCAGCCTCACAGTGGCTACTTGCATCATGGGAACTGGTCTACATTGACATTTAAAGTGTGTAAATGTTGCAGAGTTGTGAAACCAGCTGGAGGAGTCTTTGTATCAGTGAAGAAACCTCCTCCAATGAAGACATGGAAGGTTTTATGCTCATTTGCAATATGAAAATATTTTGGTATTGGTAGATGAATTTAATTTAGATTAGGGTTGCTATTCCAGGTGAATGAGAAGTTATTTCCGTGCAAGCTATCTGACAAGAACACCAAGTTAGCCGAGGAAGCTGTAGAGTTGTCTGTCAACACTTGGGGCAAGAAATCTTTAAGTGAACTTGAAGCTGAGGAGCTGCTGTCTTATTCTTGTGAAAAGGTGTACTAGATACGGCAAGAGTTTACTTTGCATATTATCCGACATGTTCACTTTTAACCTCCTTGTACCTGTTAAAAATCATTGAATCTACTGATATACTACCAAATGGTATCTGTCAGATACGCTATAAAACAATAGTCATTGTAGTTTTGTATTTACAGGGACCTGCTCAAGATGAAGTTATAGCCAAGCTACGAAGTGCCTTTTTAGAAATTGTAAAGGAATATAAGGCCTACACTGAGGAAGAGAGGAAACAGGTTGTGGCAGCTGGTGGGCTTCATGTGGTGGGGACAGAACGTCATGAGTCACGACGAATAGACAATCAGGTTAATTCGAAATACATTTATAAAATTTTTATTCGTTGTTTCAAAAAGAAACAGAAGAATCCTGATTAATTCAGAATACATGAACTATGCTTCTGTAGTGTCTGTTTTATTCAATTTTAGATTGCATTTTATGTCCATGCAGCTTCGTGGAAGGAGTGGCAGGCAAGGGGACCCTGGAAGTTCTCGCTTTTTTCTAAGTCTTGAAGATAATATCTTCCGTATTTTCGGAGGGGATAGAATTCAGGTTTGCTCTGTTGTTGCATTTTTCCGATTTTCAGTTTGCTAATCGATGTGCTTGTTAAAACTTTTTCTGGCAAATACTTGAAGGGTTTGATGAGAGCTTTCAGAGTTGAAGACCTACCGATTGAATCTAAGATGTTGACTAAAGCACTCGATGAAGCTCAGCGGAAAGTGGAAAACTACTTTTTCGACATTCGTAAACAGTTGTTCGAATATGATGAGGTCTTAAACAGTCAAAGAGACCGTGTCTATACAGAGAGAAGACGAGCTCTCATGTCAGACAATCTCCAATCTCTTATTATTGAATATGCTGAATTGACAATGGATGACATCTTAGAGGTGAAGATTTATGACCTTTTTGGCTAACACTCTCATTTATGTCTATCCAGGTTCTAATCAGTCTCGGGGTATATATTTATTTTTATTTTTATGATAAATAGGCAAATATTGGTTCAGATGCTTCAAAAGAAAGCTGGGATCTTGAAAAGCTCATTGCAAAAGTTCAACAGTAAGAGTCGACTTTATTCTCTATGTTTGATGTTCGAAAAGGGGCAAATACTCGACAGGATTGTCACTGGAATTCTGTCTAATTGCAACTTTCTATCCTACATCATTTTTTGAGTTTCGGAACTAGTATTCACTCTCATGCACTTCGAAATACAATACTTGCCCCGAAGGATTTAGGATCCTGTTCATCATACTTGTACACCAGTTCTTCCTCATGCTTTATGCAAAACATACTAACTTTTCTATACATACTGCAATAATTTCAGGTACTGCTACTTGTTAAATGATTTGACCCCAGATTTGTTGAGGAGTGAGTGCTCGAGTTATGAGGAGTTACAGGATTACCTTCGCCGCCGTGGTCGAGAAGCATATTTGCAGAAAAGGGTCAGTATATCAACCATATTAAACAAATCTAAGCCTTCTTGATTGCTTTAACTTTTTTTTTCATTTATTTTGTGCCTACACAAAGATTCAAGCATATTTTCCCACATAATTTTGGATTTAGGATATGGTGGAGAAGCAAGCAGAAGGGTTAATGAAAGAAGCCGAAAGATTCTTAATCTTAAGCAATATTGACCGTCTGTGGAAAGAACATTTACAAGCCCTTAAGTTTGTACAACAAGCTGTAGGCTTACGTGGATATGCTCAACGCGATCCACTAATCGAATATAAGCTCGAAGGGTACAACCTTTTCTTGGATATGATGGCACAGATACGGCGAAATGTAATATATTCGATATATCAGGTATGAACAAAACTTGTTATATGGTTTATCCACCATCGCATAAGCATCTCAAGCTTACTTGGTTTTTTTTCCGGTCACAGTTCAAACCGGTGATGGTAAAGAAAGATGAGGATGATAGGTCAGACAAAGTAGTTACAAATGGTAGAAGCGGTAATAAAACACCCGACCCGGTTGGTGCAGTAGAGTCATCTTCATCAACTGCCAGTGCCTAGTGCATTGTATCATTTTCTTAGAGGGAAAGTGAGAGATTATTATTAGTGCTGTTTTGTTGCAGTCCTATATAATTGAGTAAAGATTAGATTTGTATAGATTTTTGAATTTCAAAAGGGAAAGAAACATGTCCAGTTTATTGAACCATGGAAAATTACATAAGAATCCAACTTTTTTTGCTACATATTGATTATGTAATATTTCAGAGAAGTTTGTACAGTATAATAATTGATGTCTTCAAATACAAACTTTGTCAAAATTTGATGTAATGCTACTCTTAAATCTATTAATTGTATTTTTAGTAATATGTATAAATAGCAAGCTGAGATGGTATTATATGTGATAATATACTTATCGTATTAAGTTTTGGACTTAATAGAATTGAAGTTTTAAACTTCAAAAAGTATAAAGATTAAAAATGCCATTTACCCACGGGGCATAGTTATAATTGTTATTTTAGGCCTTCCAAAAAATAAAACTTTAATTTTAGGCCTTTATTAAATGGAAAGATTCAAAATTTTGGCCCTTCTATAAAATAAATAATTTAATTCAAATATTTTTGACATAATATTTTTAGTTTTAACTTTTAAAATTTTATAATTTTATCTCGATGATAAACAAAATTCATGACTTTACCCTAATCTAATAACAAAGCCGAACTTAAAATTTATAGCCATTTTTAGATTAAAATAGTTTCAGGTCTAGCTCATTTCAATACCAGATTTCATATTTAAATTAATTTTGAATTTGAATTTTTAACTGTTTATCATCAATGGAAGGATATAGAAGTAATTAGCCTCTGGGTACCCTTTTTTTCTTTCCCGTCATCAACTAATTTAAGGAAACATCAATATTTCATTCAGTTTATGAGGACTGACAAATGTATTGATGGTAAGATTATTAAAAAGCACATGAAAAGGGTCATAGGTAAATTAAACGATTTGTGAAGGCCTCTTCCACATAGGGACAAAAAATACCCATGCTTTTGCACCCCATTATTATATTATATAGGTAAATTATGCAAATCATTTTACTGTTAAAAACTTTTATATTAGGCAATTAAAATAAAAAAATTTGCCTTATATAATTTGATTATTTTGGTTACCCCATTAAAAGTAAGCTGACATGCCAATTAAAAAAATTTATAAAGTACAAAATTTAACCCCCAATTTCTACATATTATATCAATTCAGTCATAATTTTAAAAAATTAACCCTCAAAATTTATAAATAATCTTAATTTGATCCTAATTATAAAAAATTCAAAGAAATTTATAAAAATACATAAATAATTTCAAAAAAGTATAATAATAAATTAAAAATATATTAATATTAATATTAAATAAATCAAATTATATTAATATCAAATAAAATAAAAATTCCTCTATAACACCCCATACTCGACCCGACCGCTGAGTTCGAGCTACGAGATGCTACAACTACTGACGGAGTAAATTCAAACCATTATGCAACATTCAATCATTCAAACATGAGTCTATAACATTCACAAACATAATATGTTACGCAATCTGTCGAAATCATTTTTGAAGCTGTTGAAACTATTTTTTTGAAAAACGGGGTTGACTTTTAAAAACAAAAATGGAACCTCCACCAATCCCTTTCTTATGAGATGTGATCGGGTCATCTTGTGAAATTTGATCGTTTAAATAAAATGTTTTGATTTAATAAAACGACTATCTTGGTCTACGAAAATCAAGAAAATGGCGGGAGTTGGTTACGTGCGAGGAAGGATTAGCACCCTCGTCACGCCCAAAATTGGTACCTAATTGATTATTTAATGTCTTGATGTCGAAAGTTGAAAATTTGAAATATGATCCTTCGTTAAAATATCACTTACTTTTTCGAAAAAATGACGTATTTCACGTTAATCAAGAGAAATGACCACATCCCGTAAGTTAGGACACGATGCCTTAAATCCCCGAAAACGAGAATAAACGCTGAAAATTTTATTTATTGAAAGGTATTTGATCCTCTCGGTTTTAGAAAGAAATCATGCTCCGTAAATTAGAACACGATTCTTCTTGATTCTCAAGATTAGTTAAAAATCTATGCTTTAAAACATTCGTTATTTGGATTTATCGAGAAAATTCAAACCTCATAAGTTAGGGAACGACCTTTCGAATTAAAAAAAAACACGATGTATTGCTTATTTAAAAAATCCTTTTTTATGAATCGGGTAAAGATTGATGCAATATTAAAACAATGTACGAATAAAAGTTATGTTGATGGATAACGTCCATATGAAAATACAAATAAACAATTTATAGTACACATAATGGCAATAATCACATAATATACATCATTTAAATACCACGTTAATAATCAAAGAGAAATGAAGTAAATAATAAAAAAATTTAAAATAAATAACAAGGCAATTTTAAATAAATTATACATGAAAAAACGAGTTTACAATAGATACTACAAAAAACAATTTAAAGTAAATAGTATAAAACAATTTAAAATAATATATATACAAAACACTTTAAAAATATATATAAAGCAACTTAAAAATAATAATAAAAAATAATTTAAAATAACATATAAAAAGTTTAAAATAAATAATATGTAAAAAGAAGTTTAAAACAAATAATATATCAAAATTTAAAATAATATATAATAAAACAGATCAAATAAAAACAATTTAAAATAAATAACATATAATTTAGTTTAAAGCAAACAATATATAAAACAAATTAAAATAGATAACATAATAAACAATTTAAAGTAAATAACGTAAAAAAGAAGCCAAAATGACAAGGATTGAATTGTAAACCAGAATAGAATTTAAGGCACAAATTAAGAACTATAAAAACTAATAAAATACAAATAAGGACTAAAGTATGGGGCGCGAAAATTCATAGGGGCTCATTAAGGAATTACTCCTTTCGCCCTTAAAATGCACCATTTCCAGGAGCAAATGATTTAGGGATTAAAATAAAAACGAAATGAAAGTTTGCGGATGGATTTTAAAAGAAAGAAATGATAAAGCAAGGACTGTATTAAAAATTCAAGGAAAGCGGGAGGATTAAAAGGGCAATAACCCTTTTTACTGAAAAACACGTAGATCTTGTCGGTATGGGTCGGGTTAACTAGCTCCACGTCAAAACGACGCCGTTTAATGTCAGTGTTACATACACAAAATGACGTCGTCCTGATAGGCTATATAAATTGATTTTTTTTGCAAAAATTCATTTATCTTCTTATGTTTTAAAAAAAAAACTTAAAGCCTTTAAAAAAACCTCTCTCTCCATATAATCTAGCCCAACTACGGCCTACGGTTCCGGCAAGTTCCACAGCCTAGGGTTCCACCGTCCCTGGTGGCCGGAAAACACCAAAAGCCACCCTTTTGAAGCCTGTAGCATAGGAAGCACAAATCCGAGGCCAAAACTGCAAAAAAAAAAAAAAACCAAAACATCCCAAAAAGAACAAGAAACCTTTTGGTTTCCGGCCACTGATCTTCGACGGTGGCTTCCTCAGCTGCTCACGACGCTAAAACCCTCGACACCAAGTGAGTCTCCCTTTTCTCCTTTTTTTTTATTGTTTCGTATGTAAAAAAATAAAATAAAATGAAGAATAAAATAAAATCGAACAGAAATTTAGAACCGGAGTGAGAAATAAAATCACCTTCTCAAAAACTTTTGCTCTGTTTTTCGATTAAAGCATTCGTGAAACATTACACTGTTTAATCCTGGCTTTTATAACCGAAAAAATAAAAAAAATTTGTGCTATTTGTTCTCTCTGTATTGGCTATTGTGTTGTTTTTTGTTTCTTGTGTTGTTGAGTACGGCGTGCGGACGTGGCGGTACGGAGGTCGTGTGGAAGTAGCGGCGCCAAGTCTTGCTCTAGGGTTTCTGTTTGGCTGAGAATTAGTTTAGTTTTGGGCCAAAACTTGGGCTTAGGGTTTTTTAATTAATTGGGTTAGTATTTGGTTTATAATTGGGTTTTAGGGTTCGGGTCTTATTGGGCTAGGATTAGTTTACTGGACTTGTTAAAAACTTTGGGCCTTGTTTTGTAATCTGGACTGTGGACTTTAATTTGTTTTGGTTTATTTTTTAGCTTCTGATTTTGGGCCCCGGATAGAATTGGGCATATACATAATCATTTTTGGGTCACACACGAGCTTAGGAAAGCTTTTTTGTTAACCCAAGCTTGAATTAGGACCAAATTGTAATGTTTTGAAATTTAGGGCCGACGTCGCGACCTCACAATTCAACATCATGATGTCGCCAACTTATTAAGTCATGTTGCGACTTCGAACATATCGACGTTGCAACGTCACTTACTGTCGGCACCCGTTGCAACGTGATGAGGTCCCTATTTTTGACAAAAACACCATTTTGGTTCCATTTCAATATGTACAATACTACCTAATTGATTTATACCACCTTATACCATCAAAAACAATTCAAATTCATACCATTTCATGCTAAACAAATCACCTAACAAATTCCAATCAAAACCAACTCAAACATGAGCTCAACCTATTCAAAATCAATTCATTTCAATAC
Organism: Gossypium stocksii; assembly: GCA_020496765.1. Classification (NCBI taxonomy): domain Eukaryota; kingdom Viridiplantae; phylum Streptophyta; class Magnoliopsida; order Malvales; family Malvaceae; genus Gossypium; species Gossypium stocksii. Next base: position 87,010,820 of record CM035627.1, on the reverse strand, counting down.
ATTCATTCAAATGCCAAATCTACCTATGCCAAAACATATTAAAATATACCATTCAACTTCCACAACTGACCTATCCATTTTGTACACCATGAACCTATATAACCTTATCTTGAACCAAAACTAATATACTTCCAAGCATCACATTTTCAAATATGTAAATTCCAATGATTCATTAAATTAGCTACCTTTTTTACCTCATTTTTATAACATTCCACATGCCAAAACATAAAAGCATATATCATCACTTATTCTAGCATAAAACATGACTAATACCATACATTTACCAAGTCACAAAGGCAACATATTACACAATATGGGTTATGTTACATTTGCCAAGTAGTAAACACTTTCAAATGCTAAAGTGCACACTAAGACCCTTATATACATGCCATAACCTTAAACTCAAAATAATCGTATAACTACCAATTCGGTGATAGTGGGAGTTTTGATATGATCCAGCTTGGCGAGTTCCACAAGAGAAAGAAAAAAACAAGGGTAAGCGTATAGAATGCTTAGTAAGTTCATATGTAAAATACTATGCTTACCTTATTTTTACCTAAACATTTAAAGCTATCTTAGTTTAACATAACTTTGAATAGAACATGGCACTCAAAACATCAATAATGCGAGCATTAATTTATAACCAAGATCATTAAATACTACAAGTAACTTAACCTACCAATTCTTGTTACTTTCATATAACATATCACAATGGTACATTCAATCAACAATCATAAGATTATAACAAGTATACATGATTCAACTCAATCACCTTTGCTATTAACAATTATAAAGATATATCATTTTAAATTCAATCCATCCAATAACTTTTCACTTTGGATATCAAGTTCATTTATCACATCTCAAAATTTCAATTCCATTTATACCGTTTCGCCCAATGAATCTTAGTAAACAGACTTCGATACACAGATAACTACACCACACTAGTTGCTCATCTATGCTGAGTATATTTATATGGTTATTCGTTTGGGCTAAACCAATATCACGACACATTAGGTGTAACATCCATGTTATGCCTTGGAGCTAGGTACAATGATATATTGGGTTAAGAAATAATAGGGAATTTTTGAAATAGATAAAATAGGAATTTTGAGTGTTAATTTAGAAATAGTTAGAGTATATAAGAAATTAGGAAATTCTTATTAGATGAGAAAACTTGATTTAGGGCATTGACTAAATTGTAGGAAAATAGAAATTGATGAGGCAAAAGTGAGAAAATCAAAAGTTTGAAATGATTACATAGAATTGGTAGAAAAGGAGGAAGGACTAGGGGTGAAATTTTACTAAAATAAGGTATGATTCACATATGATATTATGGAAAAAAGGTAAAGGAGAAAATGGTAATTAGCTAAATTAGATAATTATGGAAACATAATGATTAAAGGATGAAATTGTGTTGGAATGAGATTGGTGGATTAATTTGAAAATTAATAAAATTTATTGATTATTAAATTAGGAGATATTTTAATGGAATTGTGTAGAAAATTGAAGAGAAAAAATGAAAATCCATTAATCTTTCCATTCCCACGCCACATCCATTTTTTTCCAATCTTTTGGACTTTTGTTTTTATTACATTTAGGTCCTTCTACTATTTTTGAACCTTTCTAAGCTTATTTCTTCAAGTTTCTTTCATGTTTCCTTAGCAAAATCAATAGAGGAGTTTTCTAGCTACCTTAATTTCATGAGAAGATTCTTTATAGATGTATTGAAAGAGAAAGAAAGTAAGAATTAGGTTCTGATTTCAAGTGACCAACGTAAGAGATGATGAAATCTTCATGACATATATGTTTATTTCAATAAAATAACATAAAAAGTTATTTGATTGTGATTTTTAACATGAATATATTATATGTTTTGATATGAAATTGAAGAAAAAGAGAAGAAGGGTGAGGATCAAATTGAAGAAAAAGGAAAAAATGCGATCAAGGAGTAAGAAGAAAGGAAACCTTATTATCCAAGCTTTGGTTGTAAGTACTTCAAGAATTTTACCTTGTTTAGTTTTAATTTAGCTAAAAATTATGCTATTTAGATGTTTTAATTACTAGTATTATATGAATTTATGAGATGATTGTTTATTAAAATCTATGTAAATTATGTAAATTCTATTTTGTGACTTGAAAAAATAAAGTAAATCATACTATTGGTGAAAAAGGAACAAAACTAAAAAGAAAACAAAATATGCCATAATGATTTGAGACGTTAAAAAGAGGGTTTATATAAAAAATATTAAAGTTATGATGTTATGAACATTAATTGTGTGATGAAATCTACAAGTTTGGCATATATATATGATCGAGGACTAAATGGTGAAAAGTGACAAATTACAGTGCATCTTCTAAAACGTATAAAATGCTGCAATTTGTTGGAAGTAAAACTCATGTAGATGAGATATGAACTATTATGATATAGATGACATGCCATTAAGGATATTTAGTGTGCCCTCAATTTTGTTAGCACTTCAGTGCCTTCTATTCCGATTGCACTACTATGTCCTCCGTTCTAACATTGCACTTTGGTGCACCTCTGTTCTATTAATGTACTTTGGTGCAACTCTGTACTTGTTTCCATATATCCTAAATGTTTTATTTAGTCTATAGTGGGCTACTAAATGAAATGTGGTTTAAATGAACAAAAATGTAACATGGTAAGTTATGGTAAATGTTTGAAAGAAAAAGATTGAATTAATGATGGTGATGAGAAAAACCTAATATATATGAATGTAATGTGTAGTAGTTTATATAATTAATATTTAAAAATTTTTTTTTGATGTACTTACTAAACCTTCATTGGCCTAATATGTAGGTTGAAGATAGATTTGGAAAGCTAGAACTGAGGTTGTGGTCGACTCATCTCATCACATAACCAAGCTTGGAAAAAAGTATGACACTAAATTTTGGTTTAGTTTGGCATGTACATAGGCTAAATAGTGTGAGAATGTGTAACACCCTTAGCCTTTATCCGTCGTCGGATTAGGGTTATAAGGCATTACCAAACATAATACGATTTGTACAAATATGCATCATATGATATAGAATAAACTTTAATCACATCCATGATTATAACTAAATCAATTATTAAAAGTTAAAAGAATATAACATTCACAGCATGATATGAATTTAAACATGATTCAAATGTACATCAACAATTTATACATATATAAAGCATATATCAAATCAATAATCTTATAAATGAGATATCAACCGAATTTATTGAGAGTCTTGTACACATTCATGTTGTGCTATGAAAAGAGTAATATCAAAATCAACTTGTCAACTCAATTATGCAATATTACCATAATTATCAAGTAATTTATTTACCTTATTTCAAGTGAACAATGGGCTAATTCATACCTGGTCAATTTAGCTCGTATAACACATTCGATCGAAACTTACAGTTGTCCGATGAACCATTCAGAATTGGATAGGACACTCGAATAATCACACACATCGTACAATGCCAACGTCCTAGACGTGGTCTTACATGTAGTCACAAATTGATGCTACTGTCCCAGACAGGGTCTTACTCACACACATATATTAGAATCACATATCGATGCCATGGTCTTACTCGCACACATAAATCGGATCCTATGTCATGACATATGTATCCCAACTATTCCTAAGGTTCATACGGGGCTTTCGGGCATTGTAACTCGGTCGAAGTGGATTCGAAAGTAAGGTAACCAAGCTTACATGGGTTCGACTAATACATATATATATTTACATATTCCAACTCAGCATATATAATTCACATTTAACTAAAATTATGTACGTCTATTTGCTTATAAACTTACCTTGGACGATGAAAAATGGAACGGGATGGCTAGTCGACAACTTTAGCTTTTCCTCGATCCAATTCCGATTTCTTTAATTCTTGATCTTAAATCAAGCTTGGAAGGTGGCCGAATATTTGATAGCTTCAAACCCATCTTCTTTCTCAAGTTTCGGTCATGAAAAGAAAATATATGCACTTGGTTTTATTTTTAATTATAAGCATATATTATATACATATTATTACCAAATTTACTTATTTAGCCTTTGTAATAAAATTATAAAACCATTAATAATAAGGGCACTACCGTCCATAACATTTGCACATGGTTCACTAATTTATGCTTTATTTTATATACATATTATTATATATTTTACTATTATAACTTATATGTATATTTAATTAGAAAACATATGTAACACACACCAAATATCGTGCACTGACAACCAAAATGGGCCATTTACAACATAAGTGTTTCCATTGAAAAAGCCACTAACAATTCAGCCCTTATATTTTAAACTATCAAATTTTCAATTTACGCAATTAAGCCCTTTTTATTTAATCAGGCACTCAAACGACAAAATTAAATCACGAAAATTTCACAGATATAAATTCGCACATATTAAACATAGGAAATAATTTTAAAATATTTTTCTGACTCGAATTCATGGTCTTGAAACCACCATTCCGATTAGGGTCTAAATCGGGCTGTTACAACTCTCTCCCCTTAGGGATTTTCGTCCCCGAAAATCTTACCGGTAAATATGTTCGGATAACGCTCTCTCATTGCATCTTCTGGTTCCCAGGTTGCTTCCTCAATTCCAAATTTATGTAACAGTATTTTGACTAATCGCTTATGAAGGATCAGATCGATATCTACGAAACATCAAAACATGAAATACATTATGGAACTTTTCTAGCTTAGGCGGTAACAACAGTCTGTAAGTAACTGGCCCCATATATTCTATTATCTCATACGACCTAATAAATCTCGAATCTCTATCCGAAATAATAGAAATAGGTACACAATGTAATCACACAATCTGAGAAGCATACAATTCAGCTAGCTTGTTAAGCGAATAATCTGTACAAACCGGAACAAAACGAACCAATTTAGTCAATCTATCGACAATAATCCAAATTGCATCTTTTTGGTTCGATGTCAACGGAAATCTAGATACAGACCCATCGTGACTCTATCTCATTTCTATTTAGGTATCCTAATTGGCTGAAGTAACCCAGAATGTACCTGATGCTCGACTTTTACTTACTGACAAACTAAACCTTTCAAAATAGAATAAAAGGTGTCCCGTTTCATACCATACCACCATTAAAATTATTTTAGATCATTGCACGTCTTCGTACTACTCGGATTAACAAATAACCGACTGCTGTAAGTTTTACTCAAAATCATTTGAATTAACCTTGAGTTTCTTGGGATACATATTCAATTTTAAACCTCAGACAACCTTCAACATCAATTTAGAACTCTGAATCATCATTGAAATCATAAGGGAAGCTTCAATAACTAATTTTAATTTTACCATCACCTTTCTCAGATAGAATTGTTCTGATAAACATGATTCTGTATAGAATTCTCAAGAGTACAAATTTCTTCTTCCAGAATATTCCTCAAATCATACATGTACATTTAAATTTTCAGTGAATAGATTCAAACACATATAACCCACTCTTCTTTTAAATCCAATAATTCAGGTCAGGCTAAACCACTAGATCAGTCCTTTCAAAGAAATTATTCCTTCCCGCTAAAAGAATAACTCAAACATATCATTATAAAAAAGCCACAGTCATCAAATATAAATCATAATATCATAATGAGACTGACGTCTTACCTGAAATAATAGATAATATCCCGGTCGTTAACAAATTATCTGAACCCAGAAGAAAACTAGATATGATTTGGACAGCAACCCATACAGAAACACAAATTTTATAACTCTAATAATAATGCTGTCGGGCTTCTCAAATTCTTCAGAACAGAAATTTTAATTATAACAGATATAACCATTTCTGTCAGATAGAAATCTCTTGCGGATAATTACATGGAATCATAAGAAGACCGGAATAGCGAAATTTTAATGTCTGAAGCTATACAAAATATCAAAAATTTACAACCCATATAAAATAATATTAGCTCTGATGATATCCTAGAGGATGTCCAGAAAGAACAATGTCACTCATAAATACTGGAGTCCACAATAACAGAAGCGATATAATCTTCGCATATTTTCCACATAACCATATCCAATAGAAATAGAATATTAACATTATACAGATTTCACCGTCGATTTTAAAATCCACACCATGAAATAAATATCAAAGAAAGATAGAGCAATGTCGAACATAACCTAAACAGACCAACGGTACTTTCGTCTGCGATAAGAATTCCTTCCGAAATTAAACAGTCACAAATACCTCTGAGAATAAATACATACATAGAATGCCCAAAAGAATTCGTAATAACTGCCCGACTATAACCACTACATTCAGCCATCAATACAATTCAAACATTATCCCTTCACTGACAGAAATTAATTCAGAAAAGTGTTCAACTAATATTTTCCTTAGATAACATACCTGATTAGGTCATTTGATCGGAGATAACTTCTTCTGTAATAGTGAGGTCACATAATCTGAATAATCTTCAAAACTACTTAGCATGTCTTTCAATACTGTCTTCATTTGCTGATTCATTCACCCTTTTTTTTTATCGCAATATAAATCTTCCGAACACAGACGCCTGTAACTTCACCCTCGTGAGCTTATTCAACCCAAATCTTTCAGGTTTCACGGTAACATTTCACTAATAAGGGGGTGAGGGTAATAAAGCCTCAAATTTGACTTACACATAAATACACATAACATATACTTTCACAAACAGTCGATTCATTAATAATTTCACATTATCTAACCATTAATAAACATTTACTTTCAATCACTTTTATTCTTAGTACTTAATTCATATACCAACTCAAGTCACTAATTCACCATTAAAACATTTCAGATAGCAATCATAACTCAAATATCATAATCGATATGTTCATATAATTAGAACACGTATCAACATCAATATATATTCTACCTTTTAATCCATATCTTTATAAGCTTCAACTCATCATCAACACATTTCCATTTAAACAGTTGAATACACATTCTGCATTATCAACATTAGCTCGGTTGAAAAAAATTATCTGTCTCAACAAAATAATTTTCGTCGGAGTCAGAAGATATCACACTATCGCAGGTTAAATATGGCAGTATAGCTAGACTCACATATGCTATGGTAGTCCTAGAACCGATTAAACCATAGCTCTGATACCAATCAAGTGTAACACCCTTAGCCCTTATCCGTTGCCGAATTAGGGTTATAAGGCATTACCAAACATAATACGATTTGTACAAATATGCATCATATGATATAGAATAAACTTTAATCACATCCATGATTATAACTAAATCAATTATTAAAAGTTAAAAGAATATAACATTCATAGCATGATATGAATTTAAACATGATTCAAATGTACATCAACAATTTATACATATACAGAGCATATAACACATCAATGATCTTATAAATGGGATATCAATCGAATTTATTGAGCGTCTTGTACACATTCATGTTCTGCTATGAAAGGAGTAATATCAAAATCAACTTGTCAACTCAATTATGCAATATTACCATAATTATCAAGTAATTTATTTACCTTATTTCAAGTGAACAATGGGCTAATTCATGCCTGGTCAATTTAGCTCGTATAACACATTCGATCGAAACTATACAGTTGCCCGATGAACCATTCAAAATTGGATAGGACACTCGGATAATCACACACATTGTACAATGCCAACGTCCTAGACGTGGTCTTACATGTAGTCACAAATCGATGCTACTATCCCAAATAGGGTCTTACTCACACACATATATTGGAATCACATATCGATGCCATAGTCTTACTTGCACACATAAATCGGATCCTATGTCATGACATATTTATCCCAACTATTCCTAAGGTTCATACGGGGCTTTCGGGCATCGTAACTCGGTCGAAGTGGATTCGAAAGTAAGGTAACCAAGCTTACATGGGTTCGGCTAATACATATATATATTTACATATTCCAACTCAGCATATATAATTCATATTTAACTAAAATTATGTATGTCTATTTGCTTATAAGCTTACCTCGGACGATGAAAAACGGAACGGGACGGCTAGTCGACAGCTTTAGCTTTTCCCCGATCCAATTTCGATTTCTTTAATTCTTGATCTTAAATCAAGCTTGGAAGGTGGCCGAATATTTGATAGCTTCAAACCCATCTTCTTTCTCAAGTTTCGGTCATGAAAAGAAAATATATGCACTTGGTTTTATTTTTAATTATAAGCTTATATTATATACATATTATTACCAAATTTACTTATTTAGCCTTTGTAATAAAATTATAAAACCATTACAAATGAGGGCACTACCGTCCATAACATTTGTACATGGTTCACTAATTTATGCTTTATTTTATATACATATTATTATATATTTTACTATTATAACTTATATGTATATTTAATTAGAAAACATATTTAACACACACCAAATACCGTGCACTAACAACCAAAATGGGCTATTTACAACATAAGTGCTTCCATTTAAAAAGCCACTAACAATTCGGCCCTTATATTTTAAACTATCAAATTTTTAATTTACGCAATTAAGCCCTTTTTATTTAATCAGGCACTCAAACGACAAAATTAAATCACGAAAATTTTACAGATATAAATTCGCACATATTAAACATAGGAAATAATTTTAAAATATTTTTCTAACTCAAATTCATGGTCCTGAAGCCACCGTTCCGATTAGGGTCTAAATGGGTACAAATTATTAAAATGCAAACTTTGAAAACATTATAAATTCTGATATCTTAAACAGAAAATCAATATAGTTGTAGTGTATAATAATAAGTGAGTGATATGAATGATTTATATGCTTAAATTGTAAATTGATTTGGTTGCATTTGAAAGTTGTATGTAGTGACTTAAAGGTAAAATTTATAAAATTGGCAAAGAAAACTTAAAATTTCAAACAGGGACACAATTTCTAAAAGTTAAATGGGCCAACCACATGGCCATGTGGCAAACACGAGCTGTGATACGACTGTGTGAATATTGGAAGCAAATGTTTTTGGAACTACATGGTTCCTAAGATCCACACAGCTTAAGGACACAACTGTGTGCCCTGTTTTTTAGAATAATCCTTATTTAACTTTAAAATACTGTTTCAAATGCAAGGATGTTTTTTAAAAAAAAAAGAGAAAAAATTTAGCGAACTCATCTCTTGGTAATTAATTAAAAACATTCAACAAGTGATAATTTTACTTTGAGCAAAAAGTAAAAGTTTGTTATTTTGAAAATTAATGTATTCATTTTTGTTGAACATCACATACGTTTATCCATCATGAATCTTTTCTTACTCAACCATGGGCTCTTGAATGTTGCTGGTAGAAGCTCCTGTATCAATAGGACTATTGGATCTGGTACCTTAAATATGGTATATTCATTTGTAAATTTATAGTTTTTTTGAACAGATTGGTTAATAAAACAAATTCATTGATTACATTAATATACTTTGTATAATTACTCTCATATGAGTTTTGCACGCAAAGCAAAATAGAAGCAAATTTTACTCATTAGTTGTCTAATGTTTAATTGATACTAAGCGATATTTCGTGGTTGGATCATAATACAAAAAGATAGCTTATACTAGTAGACGAACCTAAATATGTCCTTCGTCTAATAAAAAATGAGCAAACCGATTGAAAGACTAATATATCGTCTATCAAGTCCAATTGGGGAAATGCCTTGTCTTGGGCATCGAAGCGAACGACTCCTAGAAGATAGAGACATAGATGTGATTGATTGGATTAATAGTACATCAGACTGAACCTAAGAAGAATAGATCTTGAATTAATTTATGGGTTTATTCACTTGTGACATTCATAATGTGGCATACATAAATCCTAAGTGGATGACAAATTATGCATACGTGACTCGTATAATTTGATGTTAGTAAAAGCCTAAGTTTGAATAGATAAGGAACTGAAAGATGGTGTGTTGGGTGTGCGACTTCTGCAGTATGTAGCGTCATTCACAACAGTAGAGTTCATAGCTCGAGACATGGGTAAATGATATCCTCTCATTGGCATTATAGGGTTGATGAAAAATAAACATGGTCACGAGTCGTTCGTCTGTATGATGAATGATTTGATTACTATTTGATAGTAATTGACTTTTTATGAAAGAATATGTAATGATTACCATGAGATAAAATAAGATCATATTGATAGGGGTGTGCAAAATTTGGGTAAAACCAAAAAAATTCAGTTAATCGGTCGGTTAACTGAATTTTTCGGTCAGGGGTCGGTTAATAATTTTTTGATTTTTCGGTTAACGGTTAATTCGGTTCTAAACCGGTCGGTTAACTAAATTTTTTCGGTTTAACCGAAAAAATTAATAAAAAATTATCTAATATAAATAGGCCCAATTCATGTGATCCCACAGGCCCACATCAGATTATTTGAATTACCCAACTCATAATTACACAAACTACCCAACCTAACCCAATCTTAAAAATTGCAATTAATTTAATAAATAAAAATAAAAAATCTAAAACTAACAACTAAGTCTAAAAAACAGTAAAACTAAAAGTTTAAAGTAAACCCTAGTCAACAGAGAACACTACAGACGACAAAAAATAAAAAAACCCGAACCTTCAGGCTTCAACTTCAAATCCCTAATTGAACCAGGCCAGCCACCTTCAGTCCGGCACTCTGGCGTCTACCAGGTCACCATCCATCACCGGCGTCTACTTCCATTTCTGGTATTCATCTCAACTTTTATATCAGATACATTAGATACTAGATAAATTAGTTCAATAAATTTAAACCAAATATTACATAATAGTATAAAAAAGAACATAGAACAGTAGGGTTTTAATGAGTTCAGCAGCAGCTTTAGAAAGGAACCTTTTAATGGAGAATATAACTAAGACTCTATTGGTAAAGTTCCTCTTAGAATATTGATTTTTCTTTTCTGTTAATTTCTTCATGTGTCCCATGAGAACAAATGCCCTTCCTATAATGCTTAACCAAGACCGATGTTTGAGTTTAAGCTGCTCTGAGCCTCTGACCTTATTTAATTCATGTGAAATACTATTGTCCTATTGGTGAACATACTGTGAAAACTTGACAGGTTTTCTTCTTTAATTTTTCTTGGTCCAAAAGCTGATTTTTTCTCATTTTTTCAAACTCATTTTCGTCTCGCTCTCGCCTATCTTATTTTTTAATTTAAAAAATTATTTTATTTTATTTTAATATTTAATAATTGTGCTTTATGATTATGAAACAAAAAAATATGACTCAATATATTCTTCAAGACTTGGATGATTGGAGGGGACCATACACAACAAAATTGCTTTTATAAAATTCTATATATATATATAATAGAGTTTTGAGACGTGACATATTTTCATTGAGATTTTTATGTCTAAACTCTAAAGTTGTTAAATAATTGGTATAATTTTAACAAATAACATATAAAACCCCACAAATAGGCTTAACTCAATGGGTTTGGCACTTAGTTTACTTATTTATTCATAAAGAATAATTTATTTTGATTATTTTTAAGTAATATATAAGATTTAAATAGATTAATAACATTGTAAGCTATTAACAAGTGTTACTTTTCTTTAATGAGATGTATTTTTGCATTTCTTTAGTCTTTCATCGAAACAAATAGAGCTGAAATATAATTATTCGAGACATATATTATTGTTCTATGTTCTTTTTTTTTCCTGTATTGGTTTAGTTGCAAATATAATTAAATTTGTTTTATACAATATAATTATTTATATTGGTTTAGTTGCAAATATAACTACTATTATATATTTAAACTCAGTATTGTATTGGTTTAGTTGCAATCTGCTGTTTTTTTCCTAGAAAACGTTTTTGGTGAATGAACAATAAAAGCTGTTTTTTTTTCTAAAATGCAAAATGTTGAAACATGTCTTGTATCATTGTAAATACTTTTATGGTAGAACTTGTATGCTAGAAATGTATAAAAGAAGAATTTATTTCTCTAAACCTCAACATCAAAATATGTTTAATATTATAAATGTATTTTAATTTATTATATATTTTTTTCTTACAGAATGTCCACCGAACCAACATCTATTGAGGGTAGTGTTACACCTCCTACTTCGATAAATTCTGAAAATTCAGGAGTTGGAGCTTCAAACAAAACATAAGGGACTACTGGGAAAAGAAAAGCCACTCCTCAAAGGTTAGAAGTTTGGTCTCACTTCACTAAGATTATTAATAGTGAGGGTGCAAGCAAGGCTAAATGTGATTATTGTCAAAAGGAATTTTGTTGTGATATGAAAAAAAATGGTACAGGGTCATTGAAATATCATATTGGTTCATGTAAGAAAAATCCTAGTAATGTTGTTGACACTAGTCAAGGACAACTAGTTTTACCTAGAAAGGGAGTTGAAGGGGGGGAAGGGCATCTTTCAACTTGGAGATTTGATCAAGAAGCATGTAGGAAAGGATTATCACAAATGATTGTAATTGATGAATTACCTTTCAAGTTTGTTAAAAGTGAAGGCTTTAAGAAATTTATGTTTGTGGCATGTCCTAGGCTTCATATTCCTTCACAAACTACTATGGCTAGGGATGTTTATCAATTGTATTTAGATGAAAGGGTCAAGATAAAATAACTTTTGAGAAGTTCTTGCTCTAGAGTTTGCTTAACTACTGACACATGGACTTCTTTGCAAAGAGTTAATTATTTGTGCATCACTGCCCACTTTATTGATAATGATTGGAAATTGAATAAAAAGATTTTAAACTTTTGTCCAATTTCTAGTCATAAGGGTAAGTTTATTGGAATGATGATTGAGAAATACTTGTTGAATTGGGGGATTGATAAGTTGTTTACTGTTACTGTTGATAATGCAAGTTCAAATGATGTTGCTATTGGTTATTTGAGAAAGAAATTTAACCCTTGAGGGGGTTTAGTTCAAAATGCTAAATATCTTCATATGAGATGCATGGCACACATTGTGAATTTGATTGTTGTTGAAGGCTTAAAGGAAATGAATAAATTTGTTGAATGTGTTAGGGAGGCTGTTAGATATGTGAGACAATATCCAGCAAGTTACAAAAGTTTAAGGAGTGTGTTGTGGTGGAAAAGATAGGGTGCAAGAAGATGTTATGTCTTGATGTTTGTACTAGGTGGAACTCGACCTACTTAATGTTAGACACTGCTCAAAACTTTGAGAGAGCTTTTGAGAGATTTGAGGAGCAAGATACAAACTTTAGGGTTGAACTTGAAAAGGGAGAGGGTTGGCCTAGTGTGGATGACTGGGCTAATGTTAAAGACTTGAGGGATTTCTTGGAACACTTTTATGAAGTCACTTTGCATATATCTAGCACTTCATATGTCACATCCAATAATTTTTTTATGAGCTTTCTGAAATTGATATTCTTTTACGAGATGCTCAGTTAAATAGTAATGTTGATTTCACTATTATGACTATCAAGATGAAAGAGCAGTATGATAAGTATTGGGGTGATATTGATAAGATGAATTTGCTTATGTTTGTTGCTTATGTTTTAGATCCTAGACAAAAACTAAAGTATCTTGAATTTGCACTTAGTGAAATGTCTAATTCTGAAAAAGTTTCTGAAATGATGCAAAAATTGAAGGAATCTTTGTATGAATTGTTTGATGAGTATAAGCCTCCACTTCATAGTACTTGTACCAATCGAGTGTGCCAACACATGTTTCTCTTAGTGAACCACAACAAAAAATGAAAAAGCGAATGCAAGCTTTGTATAAAAAGCATGAGTTGGAAATTTGTGGTGAGGATAAAACATTTGAGTTGGATAAATATCTAGCTGAGGCTAATGAGGAATTTGTTAAAGATTTTGATATTTTATTGTGGTGGAAAGTGAATAGCCCTAGATTTCCTACTCTTTCAAAAATGGCCAGAGATGTGTTAGCTATACCGGTTTCTACAGTTGTTTCAGGGTCTGCATTTAGCACCGGGGGACATGTGCTTGATCAATATAGGAGTTCTTTAACTCCTAAAATTGTACAAGCTCTTGTGTGTACTCAAGAAGCTCTTGTGTGTACTCAAGATTGGATTCAAAAATCATCATCACAAGAAGACATCAAAAAGATTGAAGAACAAATCCAAGAGCTTGACAAGATTGAAAATGGTATATTTATTGTTTTATTTTAATAGTTTCAATTTTTTTTACCATATCACTCCTACTTATTTAATTGATTCAATGTTTAGACTTTTCTTGGAATGCATCAGAGCCTACCCTAAATTCATGAGCTTTCGTGAGTTGAAGGGTATACTTACAATCTTATTCTTGTTAACTTATAATCTATTCGTTTGCTTATATTATTTGATTTTTTTTAAATGTGCATATTTCTATTATATGCTAAATTTTTCCACATATTTTTTTTGTAGGTTTAATGCAAATGGAGATCTTTCGGAGGGAAGAAATGAATACAAATGGAGAATATTAAAGACTTACATTTCAATTATGTGTTAATTCAAGACTTATGTAATGTTTTTAATTATGTAGTGATTCAAAGACTTATGTAATATTTTTAATTATGTAGTGATTCAAAGACTTATGTAATGTTTTTAATTATGTAGTGATACAATTCGGTTAATTCGGTTAATTTTTAACCAAAAATAAAAAAATATAATTTTCGATTAATTCGGTTAACCGACCAAATTAACCGAAACTTTTTGGTTCGGTTAATTTTTTTTGAAAAAATTTCGGTTCGGTTAACGGTTAAAATTTTGGAAGGTCGGTTAATTTGGTTAATGATATTTCGGGTCAGTTAACCGATTGAACACCCCTAATATTGGAAGAACGGATATTATCCCAAAGAGATTAAGGATATCCTGTAAGGGTAACACACTTATGCTAAGATCATTGGATGAGCACTAATGAATTGCTTTCATAATGGTATGTTGTTAGGGAGAGCTCAATTATGATATTATAATGGAATGACTTCATAACTAAATGAGTTTATAATTAATAGGCAAAAAGCTGGAACTTAATTATAAACCATTTGAGCCTCAATAGCATATGTTCAATTGGTCCATCCTCTAGCTCATTGAAACTAGGAATAAATTGCATAATAAATCAAATGAATAGAAATGGATAGAAATGATAATGTAACACCCCAAACCCGGCCTAGAAGTTAGGCACAAATCTGGCGTGTCACATTGAAGTGTTTTTCGAAAACCTTGTTTCCATTGAAAACCCTTCTTATTAAAACTTGTTGCAAGTTAAAACTTGTGTAAAATCTTGAATTTTGTATGCATATTTTTAAAACGTGGTTTATTAAAAGACGTTCTCTTGTAAAATGTTATTACCTTTAAAACCTTAATTGTTACGGAAGCCTAATTTAAAACAGTTGCAAAAACGTGATATTTTGAAAAATAGTTGTTGTTTTTGAAAAACCATGTCTGACTTCTAGCAATTATAAAACAATAAATAAAATCCCAAATGTAAAAACCAGAAAGTTTAAAAGGCCTTATTACAACCCAAACCGGAATAAAGTACTTAAAAGTAAATCAAGACAGAGCATAAGCAATGTGTGGCCTTCTCCGAGTCCCTCGCAGCACTGATCCTCCTAAAGCTAGGGATTACCTACACAGTTATTAAACGGGGTGAGTTTTATAAAAACTCAGTGTGTAATCCCCTACTATATAAAACGAACAGTCAGTCATACAAAAGAATTAAAAGTCTAGGCCCAGCCCTACTACAGTTCTAGTATCAATTGGGCCTTAGCCCACTATAACAGACAGTACCAGATGGGCCTTAGCCCATTACAGAATTGGAAACATTATCAGAATTAGAATCAAAATCAGAATCAGAATCAGGTAGGCCTAACCCCAAAACAGAATCAGTAACAGTATAATACAGATATGCAGAACAGACTGGGCTGAAGCCCTATACAGAACAGATCATTCTGGGCCTTAGCCCTACACAGAACAGTGTGGGCCAAGCCCATAGCAGAATCAGAACAATATGTGAATGCAATCTCAACCCAGTCCAGCCATCACACCAACCGTACCAACCCAACACACCATTTGAGGAATAACTCGACCCACCTAGCCCTACACACCAATGACGCAGCCATGCTGCTAATAACAGATAATATGGCGAAGCCACGAGAATCAGAATATGTGGCAAAGCCACTAGCACAGAACTTCCTCCAAATCGATGTCCCAACTCAATATGTTGTGTATGCTATGCTCAATCATCACACATGTATGCAGAATGGCCATGTTCAGTATCAGTCATTTAAACACATATTAAAATATATCAATCACACAACCACGGTCACGTCAGTCAAATCACTGTCATACGAACACAGTCAAATTCCTCAAATACACAATCCAAGTCAGTCACTTGCCCACAAGGGCAAAACAGTCATCTAACACCCTAGTGCAAAATGGTAATTCTACCCCACAGAGGTATCTCGGTAATTCTACCCTATAGGGGTATTTCGGTAATCTTACAACCCAGGGGCATTTCGGTAACTTTACAAACCAGGGGTATTTCGGTAATTTTGTAACCTAGGGGTATTTCGATAATTTCACAAACCAGGGATATTTCGGTAATTTCGCAAATTAGGGGTATTTCGGTAATTTCACAACCCAGGGGTATTTCGATAATTTCGCAAATCAGGCTATTTCGGTAATTTTAAAATTTGGGGTATTTATGTAATTTATAAATATGGGCATTTCTATAATTTTGGAAATCGAGGGTAAAACGGTAATTTTACAATTCAGGGGTAAAACGGTAATTTTATAAGTCAAGGGTAAAACGGTAACTTTTCAAATTAAGGGTAAAATGGTAATTTTACAAATTAGAGGTAAAACAGTACTTTTACAAATCGAGGGGTATTTCTATAATTTTACAAATCGAGGGTAATTCTGTAATTTTATAAATCAGGGATATTACAGTAATTCTACCCTATAAGGGTATTTCGGTAATTTTATCAATCCTTCAAAAAGTCTACAGTTGCCTCGGGCGACTCAAGTATTCTAAACAGAGATAATGTTACGAATGGGCCTAAGGCCCGTTCTCGACCCAAGTGGGCCCACAGGCTCGTGTGACCCTTTAGCCCAAAACTAGCCACAAATATGAGATTCACCTAGTCTAGTCCAATATTTACTACACAATCATACAATTTCCTCGATTGGGCCCACGGGCCTATGGTACCCACATGGCCCATTTCGGTATTCCGGCATTTGCCGTTCTACGGCTAGAGTAGGGTGAAATACACACCTGATAGGAATCTGAAATTTATCCATGCTCCGAACACTGCTATGCCCAGAAGCCTACAGTAATCGCACCTTTGACTCCCAAAGAGTGTGTTGACCAACTTCGGTTACCACCATCGTGATCCAATGGCATACAGATCAACGAATGATCCAACGCCTAACCCAATGAACACGCTACAAAGCGAAAGGGATAAGCCAAGAAAGGTATGCCTACTCTCCTCATGGTTTGCTCTATTTAAAGCCAACTCCTCACCTATTCTCATGTTAGTTTCCCGATGTGGGATTTTCCATCAATCCCCCAAAATTAAAGCATTAGCAAAATAATCAACCTTTGCATGCAAAGGGATTCGAACCATAAACCTCTCAATAACCATGTCACGCCACCACCACTAGGACACAAGCTCCTTTGTGTAATAAGTTCAACACATTTAACTTTAAAGCCCACCTACTCGCTTCCAGATTTATTTAAAAGGGCAACTAAAATAAATTGCAAGAGCTAAGACTTGAACCTTGGACCCCCTTGCTTTCTCTATGGCATCACTTCCTTGTCTCCCATGTGGCACTATTTGCCACTAAACCACAACTCATTTTATGTCATACTTTCACCAAAAATATTCTTAAAGCCTACCTACTAACGTCAAGGCTCCCATAAGAGAAAAACATAAATTTTTACTAAGACCCAGGTTTGAACCCAGGACTTCTCCAACACTCCCAAACCTCTTAGCCATCACATCCACACGCCATTCAGTGAATATGGGCCTGGGGCCGATTACGCAACCTAAGTGGGGCCCACATGCTCACATGGCCCGCTAAGCCAGATTTGCCCATAGCCACGTGTATGACACAGCCGGTCCATTAATTCCCATAAGTCTAAAGACAACGACCCGTGTGTGCCCACAAGCCCATTAGGCCCACACGGCCTATTCTTTTAGGCCCAAATTCGGGGCGTTACAGATAAAGTTAGAGAAATGAGTTACATTTGAAAATGAATGTGGTTTTCTCACTTAGTATGTAAATGACCTGATAATCAATTTATGGTTTTTTGAATTCTTAATTAATTAATTAATTTTTGAAAATGGATTTAAATTAATTGGTCATTGTGAATCCGAATGAATGTAGAAAAATTAAATATATTTTCTTATAGATTCTTTTACAGTAAAGTTGTTATGATTTTAACGGAATTAGAATTGGATTGAGAAAATAATTTAATTGATAAATTAATTTATTTAAATTAATTAAGCAAATATTATTTAATTTAAGAAATAGAAAAAACATGTATTGAGTTGGAATAAATTATAAAATACTAGGTTAAAGTCCATGAAGCACATATATTTGTACCCAGTATAGGAAAAGTCCATTCCCTTTATGGAAATACAAGGGACAACAAACCCTAGTATTCCCATATAGGGTTGTTGTCCCTCTCCCTAAATAATAGGGAGTTGGAGATTTTTTTTATCAACGTAATATTATTTGTATTCTACCACTTCAAATAGGATTTTACCAACTCTCCGTATAAATAGATAACACGGGTAGGCTTCAAATCACACCAACTGAAAGTACACTTCGTCTCAAGATATCTTAAATGATGGTTTTCTCATTAAGTGTGAAAAATGATAGAGTTAGAGAAATGAGTTAACAATGATGGTTTAACAAAGGCAACATCAACATTCACCAAAATGTTGTCAATGATTAAGACATAAACACTTCAGCTCAAGATTTCTTGAATAAAAGCATAGATTCTTTGATCAAGATAGTCAGTATGCTCGTACACCGGTGGAATGTTCAACAATACATCAATTTCCTCTGATGCTTGCTGGATAGTTCGAGATGGACCAATAATTTATGTCTTAATGGTAGATAAGACACTTTATCCGCCCCTTGGTGTGACTGGAACAAACACTTCAAAGGAGAGGTAAGAAACAAAATGTGAAGGTGTAGTCTGAGTTAGCTCTTGGTGTGATGTGCTTGAGAAGTGGGCACTTCGTCCGTTTCCTCATCAGTTTTCTGTACAGGGAAATTGAATGTCCCCTCACCAATAATTTGTTGTAATTATTATTGTTTCTCATACTCTTGAGCAGATATGATCTTTACACAGGCCATAATCGTAAGAAAAGGATTTGTTTGGAAATTTATAGAAAGAAAATTTGTAACTTCCTAAATAAATCAAGTTCTCTCCAAGATATGAAGAGAGAAATATCTCCAAAATTTGATACCTTCCAAAAATAAACTGGTGTAAAAAATCATTTCATAAACCTTATAAATCTAAGTAAACCAATTCGCAACATAATTACACCAAAAACATCAAAATGGCATCAAGTATTGTCATGTAGATGCCTTTCCATAATCAATCAACAAACCTTATGCTCGACAGTCTCCAACTGAGCTTCTCAAGCTCTACAACCTGCTGGAATTGAAGGCTTTTGTGAATAAATCAACTAGCTAGCTTTGAATAGGCACATACTTCTTTCCACCTATACTTCTACGATCATGGATCCATATTGTAACCTACTAAGAAAATTGAATTGCCTTTAATAAATCAAATTCCAAGATATGATGTTTCATGAATGTACCTAGTAATTCGTTTGACAACCTTAACATATGAATCTTTTGGATTGGCTTGATATTTAGAATATAAACACTGACTAAAATACATATGAATATGGCTAGTTGTGAGATAAAATAGACTACCAATCATGCTACTATAGGTGGTGTAACACCCCCTAACCCTAAACCGTCGCCGGAATAAGGTTACGGAGCATTACCGGACATTTAGGATAATTTACAATTAATGTACAAATAATTAACATACATACTATAATTTATTCATTAAGTCCCTTTAATGGACCTTCGAGGCCTAAAATATGTGTTAAAAGTGAATCGGGACTTGTTCGAGTGCTCTAAAAATTTTTAATGAAATTCTAAAATTTTTCCTAAGTGAAGGGCTCACACGCCGTTGTGGATCAGGGACACACCCGTGTAGACGAGCCATGTGGCTCACATGGCCATGTGACATACTAATGTCTCAGGCCATGTGGTTACACACGCCCGTATCCCTTACCTATGTGATTTTTAGGAGCTTACTAACTTCTGAACTATGAACAAATTAGATTCACACGGCCAAGCCACACGCCCGTGTGCTTGGCCCGTATGGATTAATTTTCATTTTAAATCTAGGGCAGTCTTCACACGGCCATGATACATGCCTATGTTCAAGGCCATGTCCTTTGCACAGCTGAGACACACGCTAGTGTCTCTGTTTATGTGCCAAAACCTGAGCATTCTGTTTCAAAATTTTAAGGTGCAGGGGACACGCGGCCAGTTTACACACCTATGTTCTATGTAACACCCCAAACTTGGCCTAGACGTTATAGTCAAATCTGATGATGTCACATGAGAGTATGTTTGAAAAAAAACAGTATCGTCGGTAAAATCACTTTTCCATTTGCAACTTTTTATTATCTTTTGTTAATTCTAAAATCGTGTCATTTATTTAGTCGAAAGTTTCAAAATGTTACTTAATTTCAAAACATTAGTTGATGCGAAAGCTTTTAAAAAAGTTTGCATAATCCTGGGTTTTTTTTTTATAAAGCATTTATTTCTGTTGAAAACCCAAGTTGTTCCTACTACTAGCAATTATAAATCTCAAAGCAATAAAAGTTCCCCAAATTTAAGAAAATACCGTAGAGGCCATAATTACAGTAAAATACCCAAATGAAACTTAAAATCATAATTAAGTATGAAATAATGTAAACGAGGTCGTGTGGCCACTGCTGAGTCCTCCGCTGCACCGATCTGCCTATGTCTAGGGGTTACCTATACAGAATAAATAGAAGCGGTGAGTTTACGTAAACTTAGTGTATAATCCCCATAGACAAAAATCAAACAATCAGTATGCAGAAACACAGTCTGTGACTAGCCCTTTTCAGTATCAATGACAGTTTCAGCTTGGGCCTCAGTAGTATAGTAGGGTCTTAGCCCAACATGGTGTCAGTAAATAGTAGGGCCTTATCCCATCACAGTACAGTAAACAGTAATACGATATACAGTATGCAAGTCCTACCCAACCAACTGCTATACACCATCTCCTGTCCAACCCTGCACTCCTGTAGGGATTAAATCACCCACTCATCCCTACAATTACAAATAGCACCGGTTGCGGCACTAAACAGTATTTTCAGCTGAGCTGCCAGTATTAAGCTCAAAGCCATCAGTAAGACGTAGCTGTGCTGCCAGTATACTAGGCTTAAAGCTTTTCAGTACACTTCCTCTACATATATCATCCCATCCCCACGCAATGCAACATACAATCATGGCATGCTATCACATAGTATCATGCATGTAATCAGTATAGTATATTATAATCATGCTCAGTATACAGTCATTCATAAATCATTCAGTCAATTAAGGATCAAAGCATTACTTACTGACCCTACAGTAGGTTCACAGTCATCTCGGGTGACCAGTGCAACCTTAACAAACAATTCAGTAAATTGGGCTCATACGCCCATGTGATCTGCTCGTGTGGACCCACATGCCTGTGTGGCCCACATGGCCCAATTTGGCATTGGCCGTGTGGATCACACGACCTGGCCTAGAATTCCACACGCCTGTGTAGCCCACATGGCCCAATTGGTTGAGCCCGTGTGTCGCACACGGCCTTGTCAGACCATCACACGGCTGTGCCATGGGCCTGTGTCATGCGCACATGGCCTGGCTCGTCAATCACACGGACATGTTTAGCCACACGGCCTACCACACGGGCGACCACATGCACGTGTGGCGTCGACAGAATACTTTTTCGACTTTCGCCGAATACCATTTTCTGTGCAATCGAGTACACATTTGGTTTCGATTCGCTGAGAGAAGTGACCCAAACCTTTAAGAACCTTCAATCGAGACATGAATTCTACGCGTCTAACTCGTTGATTGAGAACACTAATCAGTCCCTTGATTAGTTCCTATACATCCAAAGGAACGCCTTTTAACTGATAATCAGAAAAGTGTTAGAGTTTAATAATAACTAAAACTTAGCAAACAATGAAGAACAACTGTAACACTACGGAACGGATTGAGCAAGGCAAGAAAATAAGGAAGGGTTTGGAAAAATAGATTTTCAGTAATAGAAAAAGAAAAAACTCAATGCAAAATTTGGCAGAGAATGGTACGGAGAACATTAGAAATTTTGGGAATATTCGAAAAAAAAATATTTTTCAAAAAAAATAACCAGATAATATTCCCCACCCTAAATTTTCTCCCACTAACTCCACAACCAACTCAACCACTACAGTATTTCAATTCATCTCAAACACCCACAAGCTAACAGTAGCAAAAGAAGTGTCTTGTACCCATGACCTCCAGCTTATTTACACTCCACTTAACCACCCAGACCAAATGGCCCATTCTGTTAATTATTTACCAACAATTAGTTATGAGCCTACTAACTAGAGATAGGGATTTATGCAAATAAAAACAAAAATTTTGCCCAAGTTAAGGCATGAACTTGGGACCTCCTACCTACACTCAGAACACTTAACCATTGAAGCAGACAGATAGTTGTGTCACAAAAACATGAAATCAATTATACCAATTTTTGGGCATTACATTCTAGCCATGTGTCTCACACGGTCTGGTCACACGCCCGTGTGCCAGGCCGTGTGGACTCTATATGAGCCTTTTATAACGACCTAACCAACCTTGCAATTTCAAATCACAACCAATTCAACCAATATTATAACCAATCCGATTCATATTAAAGACACCTGAACCATACTTAAAACATCAACTAGATAATTGATTCAATATACATTCTTAAATAACAAATTAAATTGATTAAATAAACTTCATCCACTTCCTTTTCAAACTTGTTTCAATGTGCCAAAGGTGTCATATAAATTTTCTTACCATTTCATAAAATCAAGTTCCAAAGCATCAATTTACATTATTTACAACTAAAACTACATTGACTCTTACATATGACCTAGGTACATGTCACATTTACCAAAAAGGAAGGTACATCACCAAAATTTTCCTCTGAGGTTGGGATTACTCTGAATGCTGAACCGGGATACTTGACTTCTACTGACCTGCGCACGAAAACAACCGTACACTGAGTATGATTATACCCAGTGGTATTACCATAATTAGAAGTATAGCAACAATAATAAGTTATATACATCAAACATATAACAATATAAATCATAATTACTAATTTATACTTAAATTTCATATATCAACAAGAGCAATTCCTCAATTGATATCATATATCATCAATTTAAGCTTCAATTAATTCATGAACCTTTGGTTCATTCTTTCAGTCTCATATCTCAATTTTAATTCACATTTTAATTTAGCATTCACCTTTCTCATTTTATTTCAATAGATCAATCAATCAAATTCATTCAATTTATCATTTCATTTATTTACCCCTATTAACAAGACTCAGACATTGGCGGATACACAGATCCAACCAAACACTCCAGAATGGCACCTAGTGCCTCATCGGATAGTTCGAAGCAATAATTGACAACCAGTGTCTCATCGGCAAAACCAAAGAAAGTTGGTACCCAGTACCTCATCGAATTTATCCGAAGAAATATAGTAACACCTAGTGTCTCATTGACTTGAGGTCGAAGAATCCCTGAACTCTTCCAATCCTATGATATGCCAACTATATCCGACTCAGCCCGACTAGTTAATAGGGTTCTCAAATTACTTTTCAATTTCAATTCCACTTTCAATTCAATTTCATAATTCAATTCAATTTTCCTTTTTCATTTTTCTAATCAATATTCAATTCAATTCCAATACATAATTATTATTCAACTCAATTTCCATTCAATTCAATAATAACACTTACCTCTCAATTCACTTACCATACATATAATTTAATATTTAATATTTAATATTTAATATTTAGTAATAATTAGCTTGAATTATAGTAATACAAACTGAAATATTTGTCGAGTTTACTCCTCGTCCACTTTTTCCTTTCCTTTCTTCGTAGATGCCTCGGGTGCGATGTTAACAAATTAAGCTTCAAGCTTTTTGGTGAAATTCTGCTATTAGTACTTGTAATATACATAATTTGCATATTCTAATTTGGTCAATTTTAGGTCATGTGCTTTTAAAATTTTAAAATTTGAATCATGAACTAAACAATATACATTGAATTCGTTAAGTTATATTTGCTATTTCCAAAATCTCATTTAACAAATATATTATCACATGTGTAATGTCATATTAACTTGTTATTTTCACGTGATACTCATAGAAGTGCCATATTATTTTAGTTAATAGTTTTAATAGCTACCGTTTAAATCAAGATTGAAATTTCAAAATTCAAAAAAATAGAGTCTAAAAATGATTAAATTAGATAATTAAGAATAAATCCATAACTTACACATGGTATGAGACTAAAAGCAAAATTAGACATAATGAGTTTAAATATTACTATTTATATCAAGATTTAAATTTCAAAATTCAAAATCATCAAATCATAATATATAGAATAATAAGATATTAGATTCTTTTTACAAAAATGTTTTCATTTTTGGGTACTTATAAGAGTTAATTTGTTAGTCAATGTAAAATATATATATATATATATATATATATGTGTGTGTGTGTGTGGCCAAGTTTGTACTTTGCATAATTTTTAGATTTATTATTTGTACTTTAATTTGATCAATTTTAGTCTTTTTAGTTTTTGAATTGGTCAATTTTAGCCTGTATACTTCTCGAATTTTGAAATTTTAGTCCTAATCAAATAGTAGCAATTAAATTTGTTTGGTTAAATTATGCTATTAGTCCTGTATTACTCCTAAAGTTATAGATTTAGTCCATGTTCTCCAACTAGATCATTTTTAGTCGCTATATTTTTTGAATTTTAAAATTTCAGTCTTAATGCAAACAATAATCGTTAAATCTATTAATTAGCTTTTTTTTATGAGTAATATGTGGAAATAACAAGTTAACTGACATTATACACGTGATAATATGTGGCTCATCAAAATTTGAAAATAACAAAACTTACCTTAATAAATTTAATAACTACATTTGATTAGGACTAAAATTTTAAAATTCTAAAACTACAGGGACTAAAAGTAACCAAATTTAAAATATAAATACTAATCTATAACTTTTGCAAAATATAGGGTCTAATAGCAAATTTTGATCAAAATTTTTCCTTACCATTTGTCAGTAAGAACTGAATATATTAAATTGTTTTTTTTTGAATAAAGATAATAATATATTAATTACATTTTATGTTTGTTAGTATCTTCTTGTCTGCCAATTTTGTTTTGAATATGGAAATTTGACTAAAATCAATTTTCAACTTTGAAAATAATATTAAAATTTTAATAAATTAATTGACATTGTTGTTATAATAATATAAAGGATGTTAGTTTGAATACACTTAAACTTATAATATCCTCTACTTTATAAATTGACGAGTTATAGATAATTTAGGTATTATTTATAATAATAATAATAAAACAATTGAACTCAAATTATTTCAAAAAGATTGTAAACCCAAAAAACGATTTAGCCTAAAATAATTCGAATTCAAAATGATTTGAAAAAATTACTTGAAATGATTTAGACTCGAAATGACTAATGTAAGACAGTGTGCAAATCAAGAAAATTTTTAGTAGGGACGTGAGTTTAACTATAAATTTTTTTGAGATTAAAATCTAAGTTTATTCTGCATTAATTTATAATTTCATTAATTTTGAAGAAATTAAACAATATTTTTTTAGTTTTAGGAGGTTAAAGTGTAATTTTACTGTATGTTAATTTATAATTTTTTATTTATAAGAGGATTGAATTGAATTTTTTTTATTTTAGAGGGTCAAAATATAATTTCACTATATATTAATTTATAATTTCTCTATTTATAAGAGAACTAAACTAAAAATTTTTCATTCTTGAAGGGTTCAAGTCTCTGCCTACCCCTTTTTGATTCGCCTATAATGTAAGATCATTAGAACTCCTAAAACCTAACTTGAGTAGCTCAATCCTCAAAACATTGGTAATGACCTAACAATTTTTTCGTAAAGTATACATGGAAAATTTCATTTTTACCAAACACTGATTTGCATTCCAAATAATATTGGTTGTGAATGCAAGTTCACACGCTAAAATATATCATAGCAGCTTTTATATTAATAATTAAATTGTAATTTATCTGTTTTAGTAAAAAATGGATAAATTAGTTTATATATATTAAATCAAAGAGTAAATTGATAATTTCTATTAAAAAATTTATCCATTTGTATTGTTTTTTTTGAACAATCTCATTATAAATTTGATCATATCTACTCTTTTCGACACAATGCCTAGAACTATTTATAGCCCCTCTCAACTAATAAATAGGAGGATAATATGTTTCAGTGCACTCAAACCCACGTCTTCTTGTATTAGTGACAATTCCCATGCTAATCGAGTTAAGACTCAATCGACTCATCTATTTGTATTGTAAAAACTAACATGATTGATAGAATAACCAGATAATACCACGTGAACTCATGTTGATGTATAGAAACTGATTTTTTTACTATAAAATTAGATGAAAATTTTAATAAAATGATCAATTTTTTTTAATTTAGTGTATATAAATTAATTTACTCATTTTTTTTAGTGGGTCGCTTTTATCAAGTTTACACTATTTCACAATGAAAAAAGAAAGAAAGTAGCTATTAGTTATGACAGTGATGAAGAGTTCTCTCATTCATGTCCCCTTCTTTAACGACATTTTTTCTTATTTCATTAAATTACAATTACTCCTTCATGGCCATGAGATGAAATTAGCACAGGGAATTGATCACCTACTTTTTTTTTTTTTTTGTTTTTTGGTTTCTCTTTAATTATTTATAATACTATTAAAAAGAAAAATTAATCTACTAATCATAATGCTTGAAAATTAAAGGGTTTTAACTATCAAATTAGGGATGATATATTATTTATATCTTTCAAATCCGATTCGATTTGACCTCAATTTCATTTACCCATATGTAAAAATTTCATAATTTTAAATTAAAATTTTTTAATGATAATAATTTTTTTATCTAATATAATACTGGTGTGCATGAAATATAATCATATCAGTATTATTATTTTCCTCATTAAATTTTGTCTTTATATTTCATTTATGAAACAGTTTTCAAACTGTGAGTTAAAACAAAAAAAAAAAAAAAAAGAAAGAAAGAAAAATGAGGAAAAAGGCTTGTGCATGAGAAGAATACAGAGGTGAGAGGCAAAAATAAAATAAATGAGGGTACAATATTAATATATCATTTATCATATATATATATATATATAGGTTATTTTGTAATTATATCGAGACAAATTGGTTGAGTTTTATCTAAATTTAACTTGATTATTATATAAAAAAAAACTACCCTAATTCGTCTCAAACACGATTTTAAAAGAAAAATCCGATCTTATTAACTTGGGTCGGGTTAGAACCCGTGGGATTCGAGTTTTTTTTTTTTTAACCATTTTTGAATCAAACCCGGACTCTTGAGCCATGATTCCACCAAAGGTGGTCCCTTGCTCTTACAGAGCCAGTGGCGTTTGAGTTCACTATCACCAAGCCCACTGGTTTGAACCGCTCGGCTGCTATAGCCCACAGCACTGTTAGGTTACCTCTTTTAACTGCTCAAGCCTATTTCCTGTCAATCTATCAAATCCGTATGTTAAAAACCATTCACCAACTTAAAGAAACTCGATCACCCTTAAATAAAATTTCGAGTTTAAAATTTAAAATTTGTAAAGAAAATCAGCATAAAACAACTTAGGTTTGATTTAATCTTTCTCGACTTTAAATTTAATTAAAATTTAATGTAATTATTAGATACCAAACAATGCAATAAAACATTAAAGAACATTGACCTACCTCCCCAATTGTTGTAATTCCTTGTCTGTTTGTTGTTTTGTTTTATAATTATGCATTAGTTATATATATAAAGGAAATAACTTTATAAAACCCTGTTTTGAATGAATTGACGATCATGGAGGCGGGGTCAAAAATTACTTTTTTTTCTTCTTTTTATTTCATTTTTCTTTTTACTGATTTTAAGAACTTAATTGAAACCAGAAAGACAGTTATCACATGAGAAAGTCTTGCTATATAAAAAACACTCATCCTATTAAACAAACAAGCCAGGAACACACTGTAACAAAAAAAAAAAAAAAAGGCTCTACCCTTTTGTTATCTGAATCTATAAACCCCATTTGCAGCCACTCCATATGTGGTTTTATGGAGCTTGCACTTGTTTTCAGCTAGTTCAAAGCTTCAACTTTTCTGGGTAATCCTTCATTTCTTCTTATAAGTGATTATCAGTGAGCAAGAAGAACAGAGAGGGAGTGTTAATGGAGCAAATGAACACATAAAGAGGGACCCTACTGCTTAATTTTTGGCGAGCAGCAACAGTCACTTTCAATCATTTTTTTTTTCTCTTTGAGTGGTGGTAGTGGTTCTCTCAATGACCTATCTAATCACCCATTTTTCACACACTTTGCCTTATCACACTAGCTAGCTAACGGGATCTTATTCTTGTTCATATGAAAAAAAAGTTCAAAGAAAGACAAACGCATCCTTGATTATTCCCTTTCCCTTTGTTTTTTGTTTTGATCAAATAAAAAAGGGGAGACCTTTTTAGTTTAAAAGACTGGTTTTTGTGGATTCACTGAGCTGTCTTTTGCAGATCTCATTCATATGAAGAGCTCTTTTAGTGTGAGTTCTTTGATCCTTGCTTTTCCTTTTGACTATCTTATATTCTTGGACTTTGAACTAGATCTGAACAAAATGTTCAAAATGTGTTATGAGGAATGATAGTTTTGGCTCATTTTGGGATCTAAATGAGCAAATGGTTCTTCTTTTTAGCTTTTTTTTTTCCGAATGTAATACAATTTTTATCTCTTTCTGTGTTAATCTGCTAGTTTTATGGCATGAAATCTGCTTATTTATTATCCATGACTTGGTTGATAAAGTTATTCCTTCACTACTTTTGCATGTTTCTTCTCATCCACCTATTTTCAGGCATCTTTTGATTCACATTGCAGTTAATCTAGCTCTCTTTTTGTGTCATATTTTCAACTCTATGTTTATTAAGTGTTCATACTTGTCTAAATTACTTAAATCAGTAAATTTCCCCTATCTACTTATCAAGGTATAGCATTCATGGTTAATTTTGTATGCATTTGTTTTCAGCTGGTGTATCTGCTTCTAGTACTTGCATTTTTCAGTCATATTACATGGGCTGTCAAGGGCAACTCGCTTTGCAAACAGACCGATATGGGGAAGATTCGACCTCACAGTGTCACCATTACCGAATTCGGTGCAGTTGGAGATGGTGTTACTCTCAATACAAAAGCCTTTCAGAATGCTATCTTCTACCTCAATTCATTTTCTGATAAAGGTGGGGCCAAGCTTTTTGTCCCGGCTGGCCGGTGGTTAACGGGAAGCTTTGATCTCATCAGTCACCTAACTTTGTGGTTAGACAAGGATGCAGTAATTCTTGGATCAATGGTAAGTCCTTAACTTACTTCAAAAGAACATTTACCTGTAGGACATGCTATATGTAATGAACGGTTATATGCTTTCAAACATGATTCATGATCATAGTCTATTTGATATCTTGCTGTAGGCATTCCTATCCGTCATCATAAGCTACCACTGGTGTTTTGTTCTTATCACTTATCATATAACAGCATAGCTCCTGTTGTTTCAGAATTCGGATGATTGGCCAGTTGTTGACCCTCTGCCATCCTATGGCCGAGGTAGGGAGTTACCTGGTGGAAGGCACCGAAGCTTAATATATGGTCGCAATTTGACTGATGTGATCATAACAGGTTAGGAACATTGATGAGAAATCATTTTCCGTAAGCCTTTTATTTCTTCTATTGATGCCACAGGTTTTCATGCAGGTGATAATGGCACTATTGATGGCCAAGGTTCTGTTTGGTGGAACTGGTTTAGAAGTAAAACTCTGAACTATACTCGGCCCCATCTGGTTGAATTAATGAACTCAACTGGCGTTGTAATCTCAAACTTGACTTTCTTGAATTCTCCATTTTGGACCATTCACCCGGTTTACTGCAGGTTAGTGGTCTTCCCATGCTCTTCTTTGAATGTTGTAAGCAAATTGTCTATGACACCAGTTTTAGAACAGAACTATCAAGAGTAAGTCGACTTTATTTTCTTGATTTACAGCCATGTCATAGTCCAGAATGTCACAATCCTGGCTCCTCTGGACTCACCAAACACGGACGGGATCGATCCAGGTGAGTTCTTTTTAACTTTTCCCAGTTTGCCAAGTTAACCTTTAACTCTTTTTCTTACTGATACGATCAAATGCATCCAGATTCTTCCGATGATGTTTGCGTTGAAGACTGTTACATTAGCACCGGTGATGATCTAATTTCCATCAAAAGTGGGTGGGATGAGTATGGCATTTCATTTGCTCGTCCCAGCAGAAATATTATCATCCGCCGGCTTACTGGACACAACCGAAACGGCTCTGGGATTGCAATTGGAAGTGAGATGTCCGGAGGTGTTTCCGAAGTTTATGTAGAAAATATCTATTTTTTCAATTCAAGCACCGGTATTATATTAAAAACAGCTCGTGGAAGGGGTGGTTACGTGAGAAACATCTATATATCAAATGTTACTTTGGTTGGTGTAGACACAGCGATATTCTTCAATAGTAATTTTTCTCAGCATCCTGATGAGCTTTACGATCCAAATGCGCTCCCCGTGATAGAAAGGATTACTTTTAAAGATATCATAGGAGATAACATAAAAGTTGCAGGCCTCCTCAAAGGCATAGAAGGGGACAGTTTTCGTCATATTTGCTTATTGAATATTACTCTCGATGTAACCACCAAGTCTCCATGGAACTGCTCGAACATTCAGGGATACTCCACATTGGTTTCTCCGGAAACTTGCGAACCTCTGAAGGAAAGTATCTACCCCGAGCATTATTCAGATTGTTACCTACTACCAAACCATCTGCGGAGTTCAGGTAATCAAAACAAAGGTTCTTGGTTGTTTTCATGGTAAATAGTGGACGTATAGCAACCCTCTTTCATGAATTTTGAATTCTTTACTTCCAATTTTGATTCTTACCATTTCTCAAAACAAAACAGCCCGTCACCTTGCTAAGGAAACGTTTCCCGACATAAGAAGTTGATTGGAGTAGCTGATTTTGTGGTGGCTTAGCTTGTGAGATAGTGTTGAGAGATTGTTTATTGTAAACTTTTGTGTGTAGTAGCAAATAATTGGGTGATCTTTCTTCTTCTTCTTCTTTTTTTTTTTTTTGTCCTTTGGCTTGTGGTATAGTCTGAAATCTCAACATGTTAAAATTTTGTTATTCAAAAAGTTCAATGAAAACAGAATCATAGAAATATTTACATAAAAATGTGTAAATTTATTGCTTGTGTTGCCTTTATTCTGATTGTGGGACTATACAGCCTGTTTCCTGGAAAGTTGTACCCCTTTGTATGAAAGGGAAAGGCCACTTTTCATGCTTTGGAAGTATATGTGAAGCAAGTTCCCAAATTAAGGTACCCACAATAATGACTTGATATCCTCATTTCTTTGTTTTTGTAAAACAGTACAAGATTCTTTGTATCAATGCATGTGCTTAGTTTGGTCCTAAGTTGTTCAACTGTATTTGTATTCATCGATCTAAAACGAGTATCACATTGTTCAAAACGAGTTCAAAACCGAAAAAAATTAAATCAGATGTTTCATCAAGAATGCACACAAACAACCAAATGAATCTTTATTTTTTTTCATCTTGGAGATGCTTCACTTTCATCTTTCTTTATGACAGAACATAAAACTTGCCTTGAAATGTATGTTTCAAGCTCCCTGGAAACCTCAGTTAACTTCAAATCGAAATTACTTCTGTACTTTTGTTTTGGTGACGGTGATGGCATAGCAGAAAACATAGTTGGAGAGCCTGAAAATCGACGCCTCGGGCTTGAAAGTCTTCCTGGTGAACCTGGAATTCTGCCTTTCGAAACTAGAGGTGTTGCAGCTGTTCCTGAAGTGGCCATATTTCTTTCAGGGTTCATTAATGGGCCATGTTTTGTTTCTAGTGGTAGTGGCTTCAATGCATCAAGCTCCACTGCTGGCTTTTGTATCATAAGCCTTTGTCTAGCCTTATCTGCAGCTAGAAGAGCTTTGTCCCTACTAAGATTTATCAGTTTCCATGGATCAATGCTTACATGGAACCCTTGTTTCTTGCTGGTTGAGGTGGAAGCTTTAGGATCTTCATCAATTCTTATGGACAATCTCGGGGGATCCTGAAATTGAACTCACACCTGTAAGATGATGACACTGCTGAAATTCTTTGGATAAAATCAAGTTTTGGATATCTTGTATATACCTGAGTTCTCAGTCCTTTGCATATGAACCTTGACAAGAATGTTGCTTTTTCGGGTGAATCAAAATCAGAGCTGTCGTCCGACGAGACATCGGAGTCGTCGAAAGGGTCCACTGTAAATTGGTTCTCTTCTTTCATTGCCAATATGTAATCATATGTTCTCATTCCCTGTAACAAGAATCAACACATTCAATTGAGAGCAATGATACAGCAAAATATGCCAGTTGAGAGCATGAATTAACAAGGAACCAAATGGTCAAATTTCCTAGCACAGGCTAAAAGAACGGGGATTTGAGATCATAGGGCATGGTGATGTACTGTGACATGCTCATACTTATTATTACCAATGTGGTACACCATGAAATAGACACAAAATTTCCTCAATTTCACAGCTTCATATTGCTAGTGTTGAAATAGCCATATGATGCAAAGATATTTCAATGGAGTGATCATATAATGATTATCTCCCACCAGAACTCTATCTTTTACTGCAAACTGACCACATGGAAATTACCTCATTTCATGTGCAAACTTACAATGGAGATGTTGAAGGAGGAATGTGATGGGGGATCTTATTTTGGTCTACTGCATTATGTGTTAGAAACTAATCAAAGAAGGAAGCATCGATTGAACAGAGGTGAACTAACAAAAAAGACTTAATATCAAGTATTCAGTTGACACTAATCTCGAGTTTGATCACTGGATAACCCCTACCCCTTCCTTATTTTACTTACCTTTCTTATCAGAACTACATGAAAGAAGAAAAGTTGTCCCATTGCAGCTGATCCATAAACAGTAAACAAAGCCAACAAAACCTGTAACATTTCCAAGAGTTGAGACAAACCCAAACCAGATTTTTTGCATTCAAAATGAACTCCAATAAGAGAGATTTTCCAATGTGGAAAAGAGATAATAATATTTACTGTTATTGTGGCAAGAACTTCTCTAGGGAACTTTATGTAGAGCCTTTTCTCCAACTCTTGCTCTATTCCCTTCTTGTCCGCAAAGCACCTAATAAATATAGCAATTGCAGTGCCTCCTTCTAGAATCAGCTATTGTAACAGTAACAATTAATTGTTAGGACAATAGAATTAACTTTATGAAGCCTTTTTGGAGCATTTGAAGGCCATAGAAAAGCCACTTACCATTAACAAGACAAAAATCATTAGAAGAATGAATGTTGTATAGTTTCTTTTGCCTACGCAGTTGTTCAACCACTGATATATAGCATAAAAACAAGCAAATCTATATCAATAAACATAAATTGCTTCTTAAATTACACTGAAAACTTAAAAAGGAAACAAAAAATGACAGACCAAAATTGGTTCTTACCCTGCAATGATGATCAAAACCTTCAACACACCGGTTGCAAGTCCTACAATGCTTGCTATGTTTTTTCACCTAAGATAAAGCATAGAAGAATGTAAAAGGTTTTTTCCATGCAATCAATCATTATAAGCACTAAACTAAATAACTAACTATAACTAAAAGAACGTATGCATTTACATAAGGTGAGACTCAAATCCCAAAGTCTCTAGGGCCCCAATCTTGCCATTGAGCGAAGGCCTCATTGGTGTAAAGATGAATGCTAGTGATTTTGTTTTTGTTTGGAAAGCTAGAAAAAGAGTGCAAACCTCAAAACCACATAGAGAATAATAAGAGAGATTATCATCCTCTTTAACATCAGGCGAAACTGCATCATCTTTCATGACAAGGGGAAATGGCAAGAATGGTTCCATTTGGAAATTGATTTTTTCCGATGCAATTAATCATTATAAGCACTAAACTAAATAATTAACTATAACTAAAAGAACCCATGCATTTACATAAGATGAGACTCAAATCTCAAAGTCTCTAGGGCCTCAATCTTGCCATTGAGCAGAAGGCCTCATTGGTGTAAACGATAAACTCAAGTAGTGATTTTGTTTTTGTTTGGAAAGCTAGAAAAAGAGTGCAAACCTCAAAATCACATAGAGAACAATAAGAGATATTATCATCCTCTTTAACATCAGGTGAAACTGCATCATCTTTCATGACAAGGGGAAATGGTAACAATGGTTCCATTTGGAAATTGGTTTTCCATGGATCTAAATACTTCCTCCTTATAAAAGTCCTTAGAATCTTCTTCTCCAACCTCCTAAAAAACCTTACAACAATCTGGGTCAATATGAACCCATAATTTAGCTTCAAAATCCCTTTAGATTTCCCTTTTTTCTTCTTCTTAAAGCTGGTTTTATCAGTAGGATCAATAGCAGTACACCTAACAAACAGGAACATAACTGAGAGTGCCTGGAAATGAAAAAAAAAAAATCAAACCCCATTGAAAGTTAGCTATAAAAAAACACAAAAAAAGGGTTCAAATTTTTGGTTTGTGAAGAACATTACCACAAAGGAAAAGATCGTTGTGATAGTGATTTCAGCTATTCTGTTCCCAAGCAAAAGCCCTAAAAATGTATAAAATGCCACAACTAGGAAACTAAAGACTGCCATTCCCACCATCTGAAAAAAAACCCAACAATTTTGATTTCGACCAAAAAAACCCATAAAAAGTTCCAAAACAAAAGATGGGTTTTTAACTTTTATTTACCTGTAAAGGATGGAGAGGTCGCTGCCAACCATGGCGTCTCATGATCCTCATCATGCTCTTAAAACCTTATTTTGCTTTTCAATTTTTTGAATAAAAAACTGAAAGAACAGCAGATTTTTTTGGGGTATTAAAGTAACTTAAATAAATTCAAGCTACTTATGAGACAATCCCAAAATCCATGGTATATGGTTTCAAAGTTGGAACTATGAAGTTTCTTTTTGTTTTGCTTTAGTGAATATATGTTGGCGCTTGAATCCCCTCAAACGTTCGATTTTTGATAAGGCGATTTGAAATTTGAATCGCGATTGTAGATGTAAAATCTAGCCCATCATCTAACGGCTGTAAATTCATCACCGCCATCATCATAGTTTCTTTTCGGTTAAAATGGGGCCTATAAGTCCCTGTACTTTGCAAAATTTAGGAATTTAGTCTTGATACTTGTATTTCTAGAAATTTAGTCTCTCTAAATTTCAAATTTCAAAATTCAGGTTAAATTGTTAACATTGTTAATTTTTTTGTTAAATTTGTTGTGACATATTAAAAAAAATTCTCACTTGATAGTCATGTAATTAAAAAAATGTAATTAACTTGAATTTAAAAAAAATTAATAGTATTAACTGTTGGACTTGAATTTTAAAATTTAAAAAGAAAAGGGGCTAAAATCCGAATTTTTCAAAACTACAGTGACTATAGGCATATTTTAACTTTTCTTTTCCATGATTTGGGCCCGTTCGTGGGGTCTATTGCATTGGTATTTTACTAACATTCCATGGGCCTTCCAGCTGTAGTTTAGATTTTGAGAATGGAATGGTGAGAAGTGTTTGTAGCTCACTAAAACCCACTTTAGGTGCTTTGTGAAAACATTGGACCCAAATAGTTGGAATGAAGGTTTCGCGTTGGTGGTCAAATATATTAGATTATTTATTTTTGGTCAAATCAATTTATTTAGTTCAATTGAATAAATAATTAAAAAATTAAAAAAAATTGGTTCAATCGATTCGTGGGTCAACTGTTTCAAACCATTATCTTGAACTGGTATCTTGACTAGTTCACAATTAAACTAGCTTAGTTATGAGAACAGTGGTTGGAATAATTGAATTAGCCTAAAATTTCAAAACATTTTAATTGAATATATGATAAGTACTTATAATTCATATATTTTAGACTCTTATTATTTTAAATTTCATTGATTCTCAAGTAAAATATCATGTCTTAACTTAATTTGCATGATTAGTACCACATTTTTATACATTAACATTTTTAATTATCTATGCTTATATTTTATATAATTTAGTATTTCATAATTAATTTGATGTTCTGACTTTAATTAAGTGCATGTGAGCTTGGGATGCAAGTTTTAAAGGCTAATGGAAGTGAAACAAATTATTAGAATTGACCAAAATGTGGAGAGTCAAAATGAAAACATGTGAGTTGCGACTCAAAACCACGAGGCCTGGACGCGAATGGACTTGGCACCCCAATGCGATTCCTCTAGGCCATAGCGCCAAAGCTTTGCGTGCCGTTTTGACTCTAAATTTGAGGCTATTTTTAACCTTTTTCAAGGCTTAAAGTCCTAGATAGTATTGTAACCCTTATTTAGGTAAAATAGACTTCATAAATAGGATCTTTTAGAGGGATAGAAATAACTTTTACTTTTGTAGAATTTTTAGCTTATTGTATTTTTTTATTTTATTTTTTGTATTTTTTTGGATTGCTAAACCTTTTTTTATAGTTAATTTTTTTTTTGAAATTTAATTCAAAAAGTTTGTGAGATCTAATTGTTTTTTGTTCTTTTCTTTAGTATTTGCATGTTTTTAATTTAATTACAAATATTCAGGTTTATTGAAAATTAGGTTCAAATTTAGTTGGTTAGAATATTTGTGTTGTTAATTAGAATAATTAAATTTATAATTGTTTAATTGATTCTATTGCTTGTAAGAAACAACATGGTTGGATATAAGTTATGTATGCAATCTATATTGTGTAGACATGCGATCTCATCTAAGTAAACCCCGCTTGTGTGTGTTTATTGGTTAGAATTAGGCCTCTTTCATTCTTAATGATATCAGTAAGCTAGCTCCTATGTGTAAAGTTATAGGATTATTTATTGATAAGGGAAATCATTCAATGAGCTTCCTCTTGGATATTGAAAAGGTAAGGGTTGTATCCACAAACCCCAAACATGAATCGTAAAACCAATATAGAAAGTACCAAACAAACATGAATAGGGTTGTATGTGAATAGTGTAGTTTCTTGATAACTTGCATATTTAGAGTTCTTTTAATTTAGTTTCTATAGCATTTTAGGAGGTAATTTTAGCATTTAGATTAGTTTTATTGCATTTTATAGTTTTTATTGGATTAATTTATCTTATTTAAATTTTGTTCATTCTTTTTTATTATTTTTAGAGTTAGTTTAGATTTATTGGTTATTTTCCTTTTTCCCATTGTAGGTCTTAGATGAAGAAGGGAAGACTTGGAGCATACAATAAAAAGCAGTGAAGAGAAGTCTTTCGCTCCACCGAATTTGATTTAGTGTGGTGGAGCATGCTTTCTAATTTAGAATTTGGCAGCAAGCGCTTTGCTCCACCGCAATTTTTGCATTTAATGCAGCTGCACGATTAAAACCCTAAAAACAAGGGTGATGAGATTTAAGAGGAAAAAAAAGGAGGAAAATAGTAGGAAAGAACAACTTTTTCATAAGGGAAATGTAACGACCCGAATTTTTCGGTTATCGGAAAAGTTTATTTTCGGGTCTTCGTTTATGAAAAATAGATTTGTAAATATTTATTAAAAATAATTATGAAGTTAGATGATTGGTTAATTAAAGTTTAATTAAGTAAATTTAGCTTAATTAAGGATAATTTGATAAAAGGATTAAATTGAATGAAGTGCAAAAGTTTAATTATAGAATAGAAAATTGTTAAGGGATTAAATTAGTAATTAAACCATAAAAGTGACATGTGTTTGATGATGGATAAATACATGTGTAATTGTATTAATGGTACAAATGTATTAAATGTGTATATATTTACTTATTATTTAAGTAATATATATATATATATATATATATTATTATTTAATTAGTTAATTATTATTAATTATGATGGTGACAAATGTATGGTGGTAGAATAATACATGTGTATGTGTGTGTATAAATACACTTGTAAATTATTTATTTGTTATAATTAGATATTTTGTAATTAGTTATTAATTAGTAAATAAGGTAATAAAAGAAACAAAAAGAAAAAAAAAGAAGAGAAAGTTAACAGAGAAGAAAACGTGGGAGAGAAAAAGAAAGAAAGAAAGAAAGAAGAAAGGAGAAATTGGAGAATTGAAGCTTGGGAATTAATTGGTAAGTTTAATTAGGTCCTTTCTTTGTAATTTTGATGTTTTTGAGATGTTAGAGTTAAGTAATCTTGAGTTCATGTGAGAATATTGAAAAGTGATGGAAGTTCAATTAAGGTTGATGTTAAGAAAATGGTGGAATTAGGGATTAATTTGATAGAAAAGTGAATTTGAATTGAACAGAGGACTAATTTGTAAAGTAATTCATAAGTTTTATATTGTAGGGACTAAATTGAAGAAAATTCGAAATTAGAAAAATATGATGAAAGTTCAATAGTTAAACTTGAGTTGGGTAAAATTTGGTTAGAAATAGAAGTGTGAATTGAATAAGAAATGTAAGTAAACTTAGTTAGGACTTAATTGCAAAATAAGCTATAAGAAACAGTTTTGGGCAGCAACTTGAGCTTAACTTTGAAAAATCACTAAAAATTGTAGGAACCGAATTAAAGGGTGAATAAGATATGAAATTAAAGCTTGCTGAGTCTATTTTTAGATAAAAGAAACAGAACAAGCAAAGAAAGTCTGTAGATTGAGATATTTGTATTTTTGTAAAACTGGTTCAGGATGACTCCGAAATCCCCTGTTTTGATTTGATAAAATCATTAAAAATTGTACAAAAATATTTATGAGTTTTAATTTATATGTCTAGAATCCTCAGTGAGTCTAGTTTCAAGAGAAACAGACGAGAACATTACACGAGTCCTGAGTTATGAGATAATTGAATTTTAGTACAGGAGGGTCGGAACTGTCAGATAGTGAATCAGGCGTAACTTTGAAGAATAAACTGTATTAAGTGGCAAAACTAAAAGTTCTGGAAATTTTATGGTAGAAAGGTACATGAGTCTAGTTTCAGGGAAAATTAACGGAACTTGATTTGGAGTTTCGTAGCTTCAGATATAAACAATTTAGTGACTATTGCGCAGGAAGACAACTTTAAAAGAATATATGAGTAAATAATAGGATTGTGTAAAAAGAAAGTAGAATGAAAAGGAAAAATAGAAATTGTATTAATTAGTTATAAATTAATAGTGAATTAAAGAATATGAATTGTTTTAATTTCCGTAGTTATTGTGGTCCCGGGAATCTTGGCTAAGCAAGGAAAATGGCAAAGACAACGGGAGTTAGCTCGAGAAAATACGGTTTGTATTTCTATAATCCGAACTTAGTCATTATTTGTTATAATTATATACATATGGCAATTGTTGGTGTTCGAATTATGATGTCTTATAATTGAAATGGATTGATTTCCGCATACGAGGAATTTATTGAATTTATAGTGAATGGAATTATTTTTGTTGGATTTTATAATTTATATGATTGGTGTAAAAACTATAATAATGAGTGAATGTTATATTGAAAAGATATTGATTAGAAATATGAGGAAATTAATATAAATATACGAGATTTGCGATATCTGAATATGTGTTTGTGTGATGTTGAAGTGAATTGAAGTGAATTATTATGATGATTGAATGGTATTTGTATGACTTTGATCAATGGAAAGTGAAATGGATAAGTGAATTTGATACTCTATTAACTAACCGGGCTTAGCGGATACAATTGGCATGCCATAGGATTTGGAAGTGTTCAGAGATACTTCGACCTCGAGTCGATGAGGCACTGGGTGTCATACTGGTGTGTTTGGTTGGAATCCGTGTATCCGCCAAAGTCCGAGTCTTGTTAATAGGGCTAATATGAATATTAAGTGAAATTGAAATGAGAATTGAATTCCCTATTAACTTGTCGGGCTAGTCGGATATAATTGGCATGCCATAGGATTGGAAGAGTACGGGATTTATCGGCTTTGCCGATCAGGCACTTTATGTGTCGTATATCAGGCACCTCGTGTGTCGTATCAGGCACCTCGTGTGTCGTATATCAGGCACCTCGTGTGTCGTATATCAGACACCTCGTGTGTCGTATTTTAGGCACTTTATGTGTCGTTCCAGGCACTTTATGTGTCGTATACTGCATCTGATATATTGATCAGGTACTATGTACCGTTTAGGCACAATGTGCCGTACTGGTGTGTTTGGTTGGATCCGTGTATCCGTCTGAGTCCGAGTTATGTTAATAGGGGTAATTAAATGAAATGAGAAAATCAAATGGAAATTGTGTATTTGGAAATTGAATGAATAGTAAAAATGACAATGTGATATGAAATATGAAACGAAATTGTGCTATGAGGATGATTATTTGAATTATGCAATTTGAAATGTGTGATTTGAAATGTGAGGTGAACAATTGTATGTGATTGAAGGAATTGAATCAAATGTTCTTATATTGTTTGAAATCTTAGGAATGATTCATTGAATTAATTATTTGAATTATATTAGCCTGGTATAAATCGTATGTATATAATGAGAGAATCAAGAATAATAAATTTACTATGATATAAATGAAGTTGACTATTATTGAAATAGAATAAAATGGAAATGATTCATAAGTGTATAGCTGAATATAGTTTGTTAATATTGGATTGTAAATAAATTAAGGAAAGCGATACCAATTAGTAAGTGAAAGAATGGAATGAATAATAATGATTTATTAAAGAATTGAACAATTAAGTTAATGTGTTTATTAAATGATTTGTATAGAATTTATATGGAAAGTAGTTGAAATTTGTCTATGAAATGAATAAGTAAATAATTGCAATTGTTATTATGATTTTGAGTATTTGTTATATATTTTTTTTTATATGTTCGGATTATAGAAATACCACTGAGTATACCCATACTCAGCGTACGGTTTGTTTCCGTGCGCAGGTTAAATAAAGGTAGAACGTTGAATCAGCATCCCAGGTTGATCCCGAATTCAATAAGGTAAAGTGTGTTAATTGTTGATAGCGGCATGTACCTAGGGTGTCTTATGTGTATGTTATTTTGAAATTGCAAATGTAATGAATGGCATGTGATTAAGTGTTTTATACAAATGAGTTAGGTGGTTTATTTGTGTATTTGTGTTTTAGGGAGGCTAAGGCTTGGTAGATGGCTGCACACGGCCTGGTTAGCAGGACACACGGGCGTGTGTCCAGACCGTGTTAGTTTTAACAGAATCAACCACGGGCAATGAACACGGGCATGTCATAGGGTCACACGGACGTGTCCCTAATTCATACGGGCGTGTAAGCCCTGCACTTGAGAATAACTCTAAAAATGTTTGAAAAAAAATTTTATAAGTCCCAAAATTTGTCCCGAATTACTCTTGACTTGTATTCTGGACTTTGAGGGTCCATATAAGGGACTATATGATTATTTTACATTATAGTTAATATTTATTACGCATAATTTGTACATTGTTCGATAGTTTCGGTAATGCTCCGTAACCCTGTTCCGATGACGGTTTGGGGTTAGGGGGTGTTACAGGAAACTTCAAACTTGCAAAGAAAAAAACTAATAAAGAGATTCAAAGCACTCAACATAAATTCTTTTATTATTTTCTCTCTAGATTATTTTTTTTACTTTTTTTTTTATGTAATTTTGTTTTGAATCTTTTTTTGTGTGGTTTTCTCAACTCAATATGAGTCCAACTTTATTTTCTTGGAATAAAGATGGACCCTATTTCTTATTTAATTAATTTATTTTCTTTTTGATTGTTTGATCTTTACTAATTATTTATTCAATTTTGTGCTTATTTAATCTACTTACATGCTTATTTAATCTACTTACATGATCACCAAGTTGCATTAATTTGATAATCTTGATTTGTTCTAGAAGAGAAAATTAAGGTTTAGATCTGGACAAAATAGATTAGGATTAACTTTAGTAGTGCTGATGAACAAATTAATTTGCTGCTAGGATAAGAATATACATGATGCCCTAATCAAACTAATAGGTTTATTATTAGTGACTTCACCCAACTTGCTTAGCATAGGAATATAGTTAGTGGGTAAGGGGGATTAACTTAGCTATATATCGGAAGGGTCCAATAATGTCATTGAATCTTGGACTAGTAATTACATAAATTGAACAATTGAACAAGAGATAATTGATTAATTGAGTTAGGTGAAGTTAAAGTTCCAAGTCTTTAAAATTGATTGAGAAATTTAGAAAATTTCATTGTTTTAGTTTAATAAAATCTCCTTAATTAGCTTAGTTTAATTTTAATAGTAATAGTAATTTATTTTATTGATCTAGATTAGATAAAAATTGAATAGTTGGTACTTAGCAACTTAGAATTTAATCCTTGTGGGAACGATATCTTCTTATCACTTTATTACTTAAATGATGCATTACAAATTTCCACCCATCATTTATTGTTAAACTAAGGGGGAAAGGCTCCTTTACCCTCTAGCTTTGTCCTATTTAAAACATGTAGATCAA
The DNA here is from genome assembly GCA_020496765.1 of Gossypium stocksii. Classification (NCBI taxonomy): domain Eukaryota; kingdom Viridiplantae; phylum Streptophyta; class Magnoliopsida; order Malvales; family Malvaceae; genus Gossypium; species Gossypium stocksii. The sequence goes on along the minus strand of CM035627.1, from coordinate 86,967,975 downwards.
ATTTTAGGTACATGCACACCTGTTACATATACAAAGTTGATTTAGTGTTAAAGAAAAAAAAAAGTCAAGTTTAATAATAATGTGTGTTTTTGAACATATTATGTAACACCTCGAATTTTAGGCCTAGAAGTATTGGGTCTTAAGCATAGGGACAGTATGGAGGTCGCACACATAAGTTAAGTTGTGCGATTTAGTGTCAGAATAGGCTTGCTGGTCTGGTGGCTAAGTGAGTGTTAGCTCACCATGAGGTTCTAGGTTTGAGGCGTTAGGCGTGCATTTTTACTATTTTATTTCTTTTGGAGTTTTTTTTTTAATTTTTATTTTGTTTTACTTGTGATTAATAATTATAATTATTTATAATTATTAAACTCATTATGATTGGGTTTTAATTGTTATTTTCTGTTTCATGTTCTTTGTCTCTACCTCCCATTTTTTCTGCCTTTCGTCCTTCTTTTAAAATAATCCTTTAAGTACGGCTTTGCTAGTTGGTACATGATTTTCGCTCCTCTGTCATCATCAGCAATCATAAACAGGTGTGGAATTTGAACTGTATTTACGTTATTGTGTTTTTTTATTCTATAAATTTCCAATTTGGCTTTTCTTTATTGGATGCTAACCCGTTGGTTTTGGGTTTTTAGACGTTGATAGCGAAGGGAAAACTCCCTTTTTTTGATGTACATTGATAGAGTGAAAGATAGGGATTGTTACTAGGTCTTAAACAGTGTTTTTGAGGCTGTTTCGGAGAGGTTTCCTGGCTTCCTTGATGGCTACACTCCGGTACACGGCCTTGTGGATTTGGGAACTAGGGTTTTCGACTAATTTTGGGTGCCACACAACCTGGCCACACGGCCGTGTGGTCAATTTAGGGATTTTTATCGGAAACCACACGGCCGTGTCTCGTGGCCACACTGTTGTGTGACTGAATTAGGTAATTAGGGCTTACACACGGTGATGCGAACGCGTCCAAGCTCACGACCAGTTCGAATGATGGAACACTTGCTATGCCACAAGGTCCCATGACGAGAGCTCGAGCTCAACGTTTTGAAAGCTCCATTTCAGCTCTTTTCCATCGAGTCCAGCTCGCTCATGGCTCCAATGTCCAAAATGAAGTTGTCCATAATTCTGAACCAAAGATAGTTAGCTTAATTCAAGCTGACTTCAGCTCATTTCAGCTCATGGGAGTCTATTCCAGCTCGGATGAGCTCAACTAAGCTCTTCTCAGCTCGATTGAGCTCAACTAAGTTTTTTATTCAGCTCCATTAGTTTCTACTTTAAATAAACTCAGCTCGTTTATTTTATTTCCAGCTTAACACAGCTCATAGCCGAAACCCTCAGCTTATCTTAGCTTAATCATTGCATATTTATTAAAGTGAGCTAGTTGACTAAGTTAGTTAATTAATACACATCATAAATTTATCATAATTAATTTAAAAATAAATATGTGTAAATTATTACAAGAATTAAGTATGTTAGCCGTATTTAATTAGGTGGTTAATTGTGTTCATATTGATGTGTTCACATGAGCTATTAATGTGTGCATTAGCCTTGTAGGTACATCACCCTTTGGACGGCACATGCATGGAGGAAATTAATGCAAGGTGCATGCATGGAATAGTTCAATGGATGGCTATTAAAGGGGCTGATGCATGTTCATCCATGTATTTGAAGATTCATGGACCATATTAATGAATGAACATGCATTGGACGGTTCATGTATTTTTCAAGTGTTCACACTTCATGTTCACACCATGATGACTATTCATATAGACGTTCACACACAAGAGACCACTCAAGCTCCTAGTTCACACCTAGTTTGACCCTTCATGAAGCCTTATTTAAGAAGCCACCCTTAGTGAAACATCACAAATTAAAGGCTACATTAAAGAGAGGTTGGCCGAATCTAGCCATACATGTATGAAGGCTATTCAAAGCTCATTCATTCACCTTACTTCTTTAGCCAATGAATTCCCCCCCATTCGGCCGAACATGGACATGCATTCCAATGGGTTTTCTTCTAGCATTTTCTAGAACATTCCTATGTAATTAATGGATACATTTCTTAATTGTTAAGTTCATGAATAGACTATTCGGCTAGCCAAGGCATTAGTATAAATAGCTAGTCATTTTACATGTAAAGGGACTTTTTTTTGGATCATTTTATATATCGAAAACTTTGTTTTCTGTGAGGTTGATTCCTCTTAAACTTTGTACAAGTCTCGTGCGACTTATCTAGCTTTGCTAGTGGCGTCAAACTTGCTTGTTTCGAGCTTACCACTGAACCCAACTTGGTGTGGCACTCAAACCTATCCTACACTACCATTTTCCAACTTAGACAATATAGGATTCAGGATGACACTTCAGTGTTGAATCTTTCCTGATGTCTAAGAAACTCGACCATCGACCACCTATTTCGTTGTTTACCAAAATTGACCAAAACTAAATTTCTTTTATACCATTTCGCACCTTTCTAAACCAATTCGTACCATTTATACCATTCCATTCTTCCTATTCTATTTCGTATCTTTCATACCATATCGAACCATTTCGTAATCTATTCTAAATTACTTAAACCGAACCACTATTCATATATTCATTTCCATACTTCAATCTTAACCCTCCTTACCCACTATCTTTCTTCTTTCTAAATCTAAACCAACTCTAACTTCTTCCTAAATCATACATTTTCTAACCTTTCGCTTCTTACCCATCTTTACAATTGAGACTTCGTTCTTCTTCTCGACTATGATCGGGCAAACAACGTTAATCCGGCTTATCTCATAACCGGGTTCGCGTCACACGGGCGTGTGGTATGGAATATACGACCGTGTGACCAATTTGGGTAATTAGGGTTCCCACACGGGCGTGTGCTTCGGGACACACGGCCATGTGACTGATTTGGGGCCTAGAGATTTCGTACGGGCGCGTGATATAGAACACATGGCCGTGTCTGCCTGCACTTGAACTTAGAGAAATTAGAAGTGAGTTACACGACCTATTCACATGGCCGTGCCCTTGCATCACACGGGCGTGTACCTCTTTCACACGGTCGTGTGCTACCCTTTACATGGGTGTTTAGATCCGCACACGGCCTGAATTGCTCCACATGGCTGAGGCACATGGACGTGTGGCCCTAACTCATTAAATTCTAATTTTGAGGGAAAATCAAATGCCTTTGTGAGTCTATGTGTTCCAACCCCTCGACTAAGTTTACTGAGGGTGAACACGACTCTATGCTGACTTTGATCGTGTACTACTTGCAATTGGTTGTATGAAATGATAGGTACCGAAACTGAGTGCATAAGTGTGCACGTCTGAAACTGATTGACTGTTTCTAAATGACTGTTTCTGAATGATTGTCTGAAATTGTGTTCTGAGTTGGTGCATTTGCATTCATACATTTGCATACATTCATTTGCATAAACCATTTTGGGTTGGGATATGAAGAGAAGGAAGATTGATTTGATCTGGTAGTTTAACTGCATAGATGATTATCGTTGCCGGGCAACCCGAGATGACATCTTATATCGGTATAGCGATTTACCACATTGCACCGTACCATACTTACGTTAGCTACGCTACGTACTATTATATGATCTGGTAGTTCATATTGTATGTCTGTACTGTGGTATTTCGCATTACACCGTACAGCTCATACGCTAGCATTGCTGCGTAATATACGAGACTAGCAGTTTATCTACACACTGATAGTCCCAATACCCTGAGGGTTATGGACATTACTAATAATCATTGTTGCCAAGCAACCTGGGGTGATATATCTGAAGATCTGTACTGAAAGGCTCTTAAGCCTAATCTTCTGGCAGCTCGGCTGCAAATTTCTGTTTAGTGCCGCAACCGATGCTAATTATAAGTGTAGGGATATGTGGGTTGATTAAATCCCCACAGTAAGTGCAGGGTTGGATGGAGAGGTGTGTTAGCTAGATGGGTGGGTGCATTTTGTAACTCATTTGCACACATATGCATTTGATTGAATTTGATTGACTGAATGTGATACTGTGACCGAATGTGACTGTATTGTTTGCCTGATATATCTGATTGACTGTGTAATAACCCAAATTTCAACAATGACGAAAATAGTGGTTCAAGACCACCAAATCTGACAAATGAACTCGTAGATTATATTATTTAATGTTTACGAGCCAAATGTAGCTTTTAAAATATTTTTGAAATAGTAAATTGTATTTTATAAAGATTTATTTGGTCAAGAAATTGAGAAAAAGAGGTATCGAGATCTCGATGTTATAAACCGAGCCATAAATATTTTTATGAATATTTACAGATGTTAATAAGGTAATATTAAAATTTCGTTAGAAAATTTTGACATTTAAATGGCTAATTAAATAAAAATGACTAAATTAAAAAAGGTGTAAAAGTTGCTAGAAGGATTAAATAGCTCAATTGTTAAATGAGGAAGGACCTAAAGTGCAAATAAGCCCAAAGGAGATATTTTGGGCGGCAATAGCTGAGAAAAATTAGGAAATGGGTGAAATAAGGGCAAAATTGGAAAATTACCAAAATTAGTTAAATAAAAATGAGACTAAATTGGAATATCTAGAATTCTCTTCATTTTTCTTCATTTTCTTCAGCTAAAAAACAGCCATGGAAGAGGGTTCAAGCTGGTTTTCAAACTCTAGCTTCATGTAAGTATAATTCTTGCTCTCTCCTTGAAATTTCTATGTTTTTGGACTTTTACAATTGGGTCCAACTTGTTAATTCATTAGTTTTTGATTTTATGGCTAATTTTTAAAGTTTTTATGGATGAGTGCTGGAAGCATATGATGAATAAACATAGAATTGAAGCTTTAATTTTGTTTTATGATGATTTTATCAAGTAAAATTAATGGAAATTGGTTTTAGGACCTAATTGTGAAAGAGTTGAAATTCTGGCCTAGTGTTAAAATTCTGATTTTCAAAGGTTATGAAGTAGTTTAAAATGATAGAGAAAAGTATTAAATGAGAAAATTAGCTCAATTGAGGGGTTAATTGAGTAATGACTGAATTGTATGAATTGTGGAATTTGGGACAAAATAGAAATCAACATGTTGCACTAAAGCAGTTTTGGACAGCAGCAGTTGTCTAACTTTGAAAAATCACCAAAAATGGTAGGAATTGAATTAGAAGTTAAGTAAGATATGGAATTAAAGCTTGTTGAGTCTATTTTCATATAAAAGAAACAGAGAAGAAAAGGAAGTCTATATATTGAGATATTTAAATTTTTGTAAGACTGGTTCAGAATAACTTTGTGATCCCCTGTTCTTACTTTAGAAATTCACTAAAAATTATACAAAAATAATTAAGAGTTATAATTTATATGTTTAGATTCCTTATTGAGTCTATTTTCATTAGAGCCAATAGGAAACACTATATGAAAATTGTACTATGAGATAGTTAATTTTTAGTGAAGAGAGGTTAGAGCCATCAGACTGTGTAACATGGGAGAATTTAACTAATAAACTGTACTAATTGGCCACACCAGAAATTCTGGAAAAATTATAGTAAGAAGATATGTGAGTCTAGTTTCAAGGAAAATTAACAGATCTTAATTTGGAGTTTTGTAACTCAAAATAAAAATGATTTAGTAACTATGACATAGATGGACAGCTTGATTATTCATATAAGTAGAAAGTAAAAATTATAGATAATGTTACCTACAAGTGTGTTATTTATACTAAGGATGTAGATGGAGAGGAGGAGGAGGAAAAATATATGAATGATTTGTATTAAATTAATCATATGCCTGGTTATGATTGATAAATTTTGAACTAGAAATGATATATTGTTTTATTTTGAATATTTATTATGGAATTATATTTACTGTTATGATATAAAAATAGAATTTGTAAGTTTAAATGGCTAAATTTTAGTGATCATTTGTTAGTCTTGTGAATTTCTTGATGTGTTATTTCATATGTATTGTTGATAAAATTGTGACCAATGTAAAAGCATGAAAATTTAATAAATGCTCAAATTGAGTACTTCTATCTTGTGATAATCGATGAATTGACGGAAAAAGACCATGGTTGAACCATGGTAACGAGCGATAAGTGATAGCTTCGGCTACGCTTATTTGATAAATGAAAGTGATAAGTCATAGCTTCGGCTACACTTATCTGATTAAGGACAAGTGACAAGTGAAAAGTGGTGGCTTCGGCTACCTGATCAAGTGAAAAGTGGTGAAAAGTGGTAGCTTCGGCTATCTGATCAAGTGAAAAATGGTGGATTTGGCTACCTGATCAAGTGAAAAGTGGTAGCTCCGGCTACCTGATCAGTGAAAAGTGGTAGCTCCGGCTACCTGATTAGTGAATAGTGGTAGCTTCGGCTACAAGTGACCGTTGATTTCCGTGTAAGACCATATCTGGGATATGGCATTGGTGTGATACGTGTTTAAGATATAAGACCCTAGTTGTGCTATGGCATTCTAGTGAAAAGTGATGAATTGACAGATAAGTCCATGGTTTCACCATGGCATAATGATAGTGAAAATGTAAGACCATAGCTATACTATGGCACCAGTGATTATCAGTGAAATTCAGTGCATAACGTGAGACTATGATTGTACCGTGCAGTAAGTGAATAAGTGAAAGACCATAGTTGGATGAGACTATGGCACCAGTGAAAAATGACGGTTTCCAAATTGATAAAGTTTTGGTAAGTATCGTTTGAATTTATATGATAGATTTTAATTGAACATTGAAATTGAGCTCAATAAGTGATTTGTCATTTTAAATTGTGATTGGCAACAATAGTTAGTGAATTACATGTTTGTGAATTGATATTTAAAGTTCGGTAAGTGATATATGTTTATTATTAGTATTAATTTTGATGTATGTATATTCTTCGATGTTGAAATGATTCAACAGATAAATCTAACATATGAATGAGTATGAGACTAATACGAGTTAGTACAGACATGTACATGAGCCTTATGAGCATTGAATTGATAAGACTTGTGAATTGTGTAGTAAATTATGTGAAAGAACATGGGATGGATTAGTGAATCCTTACGAGTTACAATGTGAAACGATAAACTACTTTAATTATGTTATATTAAGTTATGAAATGTATAATGAATAGTAATAGAAGTGGTTTAATTACATGTGTGGCACTTAATGTGCGAGATAATTAGTATTCAATATATTTGTATTGGTTCAATAGAAAAATATGATAATACGAGGATAAGTAATAATATTGATTAATATGACTTCGACAAGAAAGTGATATTTGATAATTCATATAACAAGAAAGTGAAAGATTATAAATTGCATATGTATGAATGGTTATATGTATTTATCTGGAATGCAAGAAAATGATAGTTATTGATACATTGAGACATGAGACATTGATATATGCACATAAAATATGTTTGATAAGTGTGTTCATACATAATTATAGAATTGTGCTTCCCCAGTGCACTATTTGTGTAAAGATGATGTTTCAAATGTTTTGATGAGTAAAACTCAAATATGTAGTTTGAAACCAAGATAAATTGTGATGAAAATGTATATGAAATATAGTGGTATGATTATTATCTGTTATGTGAACACATAATATGAAAAAGTATAAGTACAAAATAAATTTAATGAGAATTGAGCCCATATACGTTTCTTATTATTTATATAAAGGTACGACTAACAAATATTATTAAGTATAAGGCTCGGTTGAATATTTTAAATAGGTTTTTGTATGTATTAAATGTGGGTAAAGATAAAGGATCAAATGAGTGAGAAATATGGCTTGGAAAATAGCCTAATTTTTACCCACATGGGTAAACACATGAGTGTGTGTGATACACAGCTTAGTAACACGGGCATGTGACCCTTGTAAATGAGAAAAAAAATTTGGGATTTTGCGAAAAAGTCCTTATGATCCCTATTTAGTATCGAATTGATTCTAACACATGTTTTGAAATTTGATGACTCATTTAAGGGACGTAATAACGTATTTTCAAGAAATAAATAGTCCTTGACTCTGTTTAATGTAAAATGATTAGATAAGCTTCAGTAATGCCTCGTACCCTGTTCCGGTGACAAATATGGGTAGGGGGTGTTACAGACTGATTGCTCGAATGACTGCTCGACTGGAATATTTGAACGTCTGATTGACTGAAATGTTTGATTGAATCTACTTGATTGAAAACGACTGATTATTTGACTGAAAGGCACTTGTGCCGAAGTAAATTCTGTAGACTTGACTGCGACTGTCTGATTGGATAGTTCTGTGGTGGGCTAATGCCCAAACTGATACTAATATTGAAAGGGCTTAGACCCAGATTGTGACTTTTGGGAATTACTGCTACTGTGTCTGACAGAGCCATATAACTGTAAAGTTACATATGGTCTGTATTTTATTTTAATCGATCTACAAGTATGTCCTATTTCTGAGCTGCTACTAGTTTCCTGGTTTCCTTCCTGTAGTTTAACTGTCTCGATCTCACACTGAGCTCGAGTATCTCACCCCATTTTTTTGTTCCCCTTTCAGGTACCACTCCAATTTTTGATGTTGTACTCAGTACACAGAGGTCTCAGACAGTCTTGGTGGATAAACTATGGGTTTTTAATTTGGATTAATTCATTATTCGGTTAAATTTTAAACTATAAGGATTTATAATGCTATGGTACAGTTTTCGATTTATGTTTTATTCGTATAATTTAAACATGCTTTATATTGAGATTTATAGTAAATTTTTACTGTGTGGTTATTAAACAATTTTGGTTTACTAAGATAAATTGTTTTTGTAAAATTTTTTCTACGATCACTTTAATGATCAATGTAGCATTCCAAATTCGATCTAGTCTTCTAGGCCGAGTTTGGGGTGTTATATATTAGGTATACAAGTTGTTCATGTAGTTAACATAAATGTGTTTAAAATTTGATATCCACTTATTTTGAGCATGCTCCATATCAGACCTGACCTATAATTTAATGTATGAGTTAATAATCAGGCTAGTAGAAAAACTTGATTGATTCATGTGAATCTAAAGGCGCAAGCAAGTGTCATAAGTCGAGACTTAAGCTCCGGTCACGTGCGGTCTTAGGCTTGGTTCCTATGACAATATGCCAAAGTCATCGTTCAATTCTTGCTTAGGAAGGTTTTGGCACACTAAGCTTAAACAAGCACATAGAGAGCACTTTGAAGAATGAGAGAGTTTGAAAGAATGTGGAAGTATATTACTCAAGAAAAGCTTACTTATGTTTATAAATGAGGAAGGAAAGCCTCTACTTAGCAAGCCTTTTTGATCCAAAGGTTATAATTCATTTTAATGGATGGCCTAGTGATGTGTGTTCTCCGAAACTAACTAAAAATACGACGAAGGCAAATGCACATATCGATAAATAGTATAGCTATGATGAGTAAAGATATCATATCCACGAGGACTAAAAGTATTAGTAATTACCATTTTCCTATTATTTAGCCGACAAATTGGGGTGATTGCTTTAAACTAAGATTTACTAAATTAATCTAACTAAAGAACTCAATAGAGAATGAATCAGGAAAATAATCGAATAATAACCAATGAGAGAAACAATACTCAGGAAAGAATCCACCTAGACATCATCTATTACTATGAATTTGAATTAAGTGAATTATTCACTTTGTGTCTTGATCCGTAGAAATCTTTATATTATGCTAATATCTCTTTCGAAAGTAAGAGCAACTGACTCTTGGTTGATTAATTGAAATTTCTTTCTAATTAAAACCCCTATTGTCGCATTAACTCGATCTATGGATTCCCCTATTAGATTTAACTCTAATCTGCTAGATTTATATCATCCTATGTCTAGGATTGCATGCAACTCCACTCAATTATGCTAGATCTACTATTAGACATGGACTTTTACTCCTCTGATTAAGCACAATCAAGTATTTATCACATAAAACAGAAATCAAAATCTAAAAATACTAAAACAAGATATAAGCACACATAATTAAGAACAAGAATAAAGTATTTATCACATAAAACATAAATCAAATAATAGAATTCATCATAGGGTTCATCTTCCCTAGGTATCTAGGGATGTAGTTCATAATTGTGAATAAAAACATCTCAAAGTTAGAATAACAATAAGAAAAAAAAAAAAAAAAAAACTCATAAAAACTTCAAGAGAAATTAAAAGGATGTCTTCAATCTTGATGGAAATCCGCTTTAGAGTTGGCTCCGATGATGTTCATCGAGTTGTTTTCTTTGATATTCTTTGATAGCTCCCTTCTCTCTTCTTATATTTGGTATTTATAGACTTTAGAATGCCCATAAAGGCTAAAAATTACATTTTTCTATGCATTTGGGATGTGGTTGCGAAATTGACACGGTTTGGCACATGGTCGTATGTCCAGCCCATGGGGCTCTTGAAATCTACTCTATTTTTTTGATTTTAGCTTGTTTTTTGCTCTTAAATGCTCTCCTAAGTATAGAAACGTGAGTTTGAAGGATTAGGAGCATAAAATTCACTAATTTGCATAAATAATCATCCAAAAATGGATTAAGAATGAGATTAAAATATGTTACTTTTATCACTTATTAAATATCCCCACGCTTAAGCGTTTGCTTGTCCTCAAGCAAAATCCTCAACTCATATTAAAGTTAATTTTTCTCGCCTCATAATTCTCATCAATAATGTCTCAAAATAATTCGCAAACAATCATGCATTTTCAATTCAACTAAACGGCACTAAAGATCCAAACAATCTAAGTCAAAATTTTTTCAAAGAACAAAAACATAGGTGTCTCCCATTATTTAAGTAATTACGTTTCATTCAAAATAAAAAAGAATCAAAATCCTCACTAAAGATTCACTCAAAGCAAGTTAAGTGTTTAAGGTTTAAGAAATATGCACTCAAAAGTCGAATAAGAAATGTCATTACCATAAGCTTGCTTGAAAACCAAGTCTCTACCACTAGAAAATGATATGACACACCAATCAAGAGGTTTTTAAGAGATTGTAATGGGGCTTAGGTTAAGGATGTGGATTAAGGCTAGAAAAGTTGGTTATAATAGAGATCGAGTTGATAAAGTAACAATTAGAAAAAAAATAAACAAATTTTGAATTAAAAGAAAGTGTATCAATCAATACTTATTCAAGAATAAAAAAGAGCTTCTTAATAAAATATGAAAATAATTGTTCAAGCTCAATCAATAAAAACTTAATCAACATATTTTTTCTCTTTTTTTACTAGAACAATAAGAATTAATTCAGTAAAAAAAAAAGAGCATAGATAGACAACTAACCAAATCAAATTTCGATAAAAAGGGAGTCAATAAAACGGGAAAGAGTCACAACAAAAAATGGGTTATGGGTTAACATTCACGGGTTAATCAAGAAAAGATGTGTTAGGCTCAACAAGGTTCACTAAAGGTTAATTCAAAAGATATGCTTTTTAAATGATAAGTGGGTTAAAACCTAAGTGCCTCTATTATCTCAATGTATCAAATCAAAAGTGTGGTCTCGACATACATAATCGAAGCAAGTTCTAGAATGAAAAATCAAGTTCACACACTCATAACCAACAATAGAATGAGCATGAAAAATGCATGCTCTAAAGGCCCAAAATCTCACAAAAAAAATCATGGTTTTGATGTCAAACTTGCAAATTTAAAACTTCAAGATAATACCTCAATTTAGGGAAACAACCTAAAATTTTTTATTTTTGAAAAATACTTATCATGCTTGAATCTCTACTGTCTTAAAGTTTAAATCAACCAATGCACAAATATCTACAAATTAATCCAAAAAAAAAAATTAATAAAAATCCCAAATCAATAAAGATCCACTTTAATGGAAGTATGAGAAAATTACTTAAGTACCACAAATAATTCAGGGATTTTCTAATAATTATATAAACAACCTACCCACACTTAAGATGTACATTGTCCTCAATGTACAAACAGATATGAATACAGAATAAGCAAAATATCATAAGAGAGGGAGGAAACTGAAACTGCCTTGAATATGGATAAAATCACCAGAATAATGAAGACCAGAATTGTAGGCAAATCTAAATGAAGTGTGATAAACTGTAAATTATACATATTTTCTATCCTACATTTAGCACATTTATGGATGAATTATCATTGAATTTGTGGAATTTGATGCTCCTAATCCTTTAATTTCATGTTTTATACTTAGGAGAGCATAAGAGAGTGAAAAGAACAAGAAACGGGCCGAAAACGAAGAAAATGGGCCAAAGAAAGGAATCAACACGGCTCGGAGGTTCACCACACGGGCGTTTCACACGGCCGTGCCACTTTAATAGGCTCGAGCACGACCTCCACATCAATTCACACGGGCGTGGCACACGGGCGTGTCCCTGTTGTGAGGAAGTTTAATTCCACTTGGAAAAGGGTACTTAGGGGCTAAGAAAGATATTTTAAACTCTATATAAAGACCCTAGGAGGCAACTACAAGGGGTATAGTAGAAGGGACATTATTCCTGCCAAGACGGGGAGTTAAAGGCAGGGAATTACTCGAAGGAAAGCTGATTGATCCATCTCAGAAGCCAAGATCTACATCAAGGCAGAGGATCTCCCTATTATCCTTTCAGGAGTTTTGGGTTTTCTTATGTTTTGTTATTTTCTTTATTCTGAGATGTTTCTTTTTATAAACATGAACTAAACCCCAAATATCTAAGGGGGATGAAACCTAAGACAGATCTTGTTATTGTTATCTAAACTGTGTGATAAATATTTGATTTGTTCTTAATTGTGTTTTTAATTCTTAAATTGATATTTCCAGGATATTGATTTAAGTCGAATGTGCTTATGTAGAGGAGCAAAAGTCCCCGCATAGGAGTAGATCCAACACAATTAAGCGGATTTGATCGTAATCCTAGATATAGGACGACGAAAATCTGCCGGATTAGAGTCAAATCTAATATGGGGAGCCATAGATCGAGTTAATGCAAGACTAGGGGTTTTAACTAGAAAGAGATTTCAGTTAATCAACCTAGTATTAGTTGTTCTTATCCTCGACGGAGGTATTAACATAATTTAGGGATCTCTACAGATCAAATCAAATGAAGAAATCATCTAGTTCAAAGTTAGATAACAAGTGAAGTCTAGGTGGATTCTTCCTTAGGTATTGCCTTCATCAATCAGTTTTTCCCAAAAGCAATCTCTCAATTTACTCTTTATTGTTTCTTTAGTTTAGTTTAGAGTTAATTAGTTTACACAAACCACCTCTTTATTTTCAGGCTAGATAATAGGAAGAAAGTCATTACTAGTACTTTTAGCTCCTTGGATTCGATATTCCGGTCTTGCCACTAGCTATACTACTATTCGATAGGTGCGCTTGCCTTTTTATCATGATAATAGTTAGTTTCCAGGTACGATCGATTTTATTACTTCATCTCATATGATCAAGTTTTTGGCACCGTTGCCGGGGAACTGAAATATTAAAAACACTCAATTCCTATTACTTTAGCCATTTTTTTATTTTTTAATGCAATTTATTTCCTATTTTTATTTTAGGTTTTATTTACTAAAATTTTCTTTTTCTTTTTCCCTTCTAGGTGCCTCTAGTTTATGACTAGAAGAAACTCAAGAGGACCATTATTGTTTAACGACGATTTAGAAGCTACAGCCCGTCGAACTCGTAGAGAGATAAGAAGAAGCTTGCAATATCCAGAACAAAGTCAAGAAGAAGAACCTGAACCTACTGAAGAGATGGAGGCAAATCAAGATAATCAGCTACCTCCTGTAGTAGCCGCAAATCCTATTGAGCAAAATCCTACTCCGCGTACTATGTATGATTATGCTAAACCTAATTTGGCTGGTACTGAATCTAGTATTGTTAGGCCTACTATTGCTACAAATAATTTTGAACTGAAACCTAACACTATTCAGATGATACAACAGTTTGTTCAGTTTGATGGTTTGCAGGATGAGGATCCTAACGCTTATTTAGCCAATTTCTTGGAATTTTGCAACACATTTAAAATAAATGGCATTTCTGATGATGCCATTCGTCTTTGGTTATTCCCATTCTCCTTAAGAAATAAAGCTAAACATTGGTTAACTTCTTTACCACGAGGGTCTATCACTACATGGGAACAAATGACCGAAAAATTTTTGCTTAAATATTTTTCGCTGGCTAAAACGGCTAAATTAAGGAATGATATCTCTTCTTTTGTGAAGGTGGATTTAGAAACACTTTACGATGCTTGGGAGAGATACAAGGACTTATTAAGAAGATGCCCTAACCATGGGTTACCTCTGTGGTTACAAGTTCAAACCTTTCACAACGGTTTGAATCCTTCAACGAGACAAATGATCGATGTAGTCACCGGTGGAACAATCAACAACAAAACACCAGAAGCAGCTTACGAGTTCATAGAAGAGATGTCACTGAATAACTATCAGTGACAAGTCATGAGAACAAAGCCACAGAAAGCTACCGGAGTTTTCAATATTGATGCAGTCACCATGCTTTCTAATCAGGTAGAACTCCTTAATAAAAAGATTGATAATTTTGTTGGTTCCACGCAGGTACACCCAGTGATGCAGTGTGACTCAATCCAAAGAAACATGAGCAATTCTGATTACTCCTATTATGGATATGGCATGGAAACTGAGCAAGCCAACTATATGGGTAATAATTCTAGATCCCAAAATAACCCTTATAGTAATACTTACAATGCAGGTTGGAGGAACCACCCAAATTTCTCATGGGGAGGACAAGGAAATCAAAGGCAACCACCCCATTCAGGATTTCAACAGCCACGTTCCAACAAAAGAAAAAGTCGAACCTTGAAGAGATCTCACAAAATTTATTATCGTGTCAGAAACCCATTTCCAGAACACTGAAACAGCACTTAAAAACCAGCAAGCATCCATTCAAGGGCTTGAAACTCAAATAAGCCAACTCTCTAAGCTAATTCTGAGAGATCACCCAGCAACACAGAGATTAAATCTAAAGAGCACGTTAAAGCAGTTACACTAAGGAGCAGGAAAACACTAGCTGAACTTGAAAAGGAGGTAGTACAAGAACATGACAAGGAAAACATTAAGGAAGCGGAGCCCAAAGAAGACACCCCACAAGTACTCAAAGAATACAAAACACCCATCCCATACCCAGCAAAATCGAAGAAAGACCGCATGGATGCTTAATTTGGTAAATTTCTTGAACTTTTTAAACAATTACATATTAACTTAGCTTTTGTTGAAGCTATTTCACAGATGCCTACATATGCAAAATTTTTGAAAGAACTTCTAACAAACAAAAGGAAGTTTGAAGAGTTATCCAAAGTGGAACTTAGCGAAGAATGTTCAACGATTCTCCAAAATAAACTTCCAACCAAATTGAAAGATCCAGAAAGTTTTACTATTCCCTGTTTGATCGATAATTTAAATATTAAAAAGGCACTAGCAGATTTAGGTGCCATCATTAATCTAATGCCCTATAAATTGTTCAAGCAACTAGGATTAGGGGAACTAAAACCTACTAGGATGAGTATTCAATTAGCTGATAGATCTGTTAAATATCCTAGGGGTATCATTGAAGATGTATTAGTTAAGGTGGATAAATTTATATTCCCTGTTGATTTTGTTGTGTTAGACATGGATGAGGATGTTGAGGTACCCTTAATCTTAGAACGACCATTTTTAGCTACTGCTAGAGCTGTTATTGATGTGGGAGATGGAAAACTTATGCTTAGGGTAGAGGATGAAGAAATTTTATTTCAAATATATGATGCCATGAGATTTTCTAGGGAACAAGATAATTCCTGTTATTTTATTGATTCTATTGATCATTTTGTTCAAGATTCTTTTCAGGAAATCACTCTTAAAGACATGTTGGAACTGTGTCTCATTCAACGTGGGGGAGAAGATGAAATTACCACTGAGATGAAAAAGGTAATAACTGAGCTAAACTCCAACAAATCTTCCCCAAGACAAAGAGATTATGAGGGCATTGAAATCAAGGATGAGCTAAGACAGAAACCCTCTATTAACGAATCTCCTAAACTAGATCTCAAACAATTACCCAAACACTTAGAATATGTATTTTTGGGAGATAATTCTACACTACCGGTCATTATTGCCTCAAACTTGCAATCTAAGGAAAAAGAGGAATTAATTCAAGTTTTACAAAAGCATAAAAGAGCCATAGCTTGGAAAATTTCTAACATCAAAGGAATCAGTCCTTCCTTTTGCACCTATAAAATTTTGATGGGGGATGAATACAAAGCATGTTTGCAAGCTCAAAGAAGACTGAATCCTAACATGAAGGAAGTGGTCAAAATCGAGGTAATTAAACTTCTAGATGCTGGAATTATTTATCTTATTTCTGACAGTGCTTGGGTAAGTCCTGTGTAGGTGGTTCCTAAGAAAGGTGGCATGACTGTTATTGCCAATGAAAAGAATGAATTAATCCCTACAAGAACTGTCACAGATTGGAGGGTTTGTATTAATTACAGGAAATTGAACGATGCCACGAGAAAGGATCACTTCCCCTTACCTTGCATTGATCAGATGTTAGAAAGACTATCAGGACATATGTACTACTGTTTTTTGGATGGACTTTCTGGCTATTTCCAAATCCTAATTGCTCCTGAAGATCAAGAGAAGATGACATTCACTTGTCTATACGGTACGTTTGTTTATCGTAGAATGCCTTTTGGATTATGTAATGCTCCTGCTACTTTTTAGCGTTGCATGCTAGCAAGTTTTAACGAGCTTGTGGAGGATATCATGGAGGTATTCATGGATGACTTCTCGATTTTCGGTAACTCTTTCCAACTTTGCCTCAAAAATTTAGAACAAGTCTTGATGAGATGTGAAGAAACAAATCTTGTTCTCAATTTGGAAAAATGTCATTTTATGGTACGAGAAGGTATTGTGCTAGGGCACAAAATTTCTAGTAAAAGGATAGAAATAGATAAAGCAAAAGTTGAGACCATTGAAAAACTACCTCCCCCTAGTTCAGTTAAGGCAATTAGAAGCTTTTTAGGACATGCTGGTTTTTATAGAAGATTCATTAAATACTTTTCTAAAATAGCTAAGCCATTAACGAAATTACCAGAAAAAGACTTACCTTTCAATTTTGATCAGGAATGTTTAGAGGCATTTAACACTCTCAAAGAGAAACTCACCAATGCTCCAATTATAATTGCACCAGATTGGAATTTACCTTTTAAACTAATATGTGATGCAAGTGATTTCACAGTAGGTGTAGTTCTTGGACAGCGAAGAGACAAGCATTTTCAACTAATCTACTATGCTAGCAAAACTCTAACAGCAGCACAAGAGAACTACACCACCACAGAAAAAGAATTGCTAGCTATGGTTTTTGCGTTCGACAAATTTAGATCATATCTAATATTGTCTAAAGTCATTATTTATACTGATCATTCCGCTCTTCGCTATCTTTTAACTAAGTCCAAAGTAAAACCTTGACTAATAAGATGGATTCTATTGTTGCAGGAATTCGACTTGGAAGTACAAGACAAAAAAGGAGCTGGAAACTTAGCAGCAGATCACCTTTCCAGGCTTGAGAATCCACATCTCAAAGAACCTGATAAAGCTGAAATAAACAACTCGTTTCCTAAAGAACAACTCTTAGTCATATCTGATTCTGAGGTACCTTGGTTTGCTGACATTGTAAATTACTTAGCTACTAACATAACCCCAAAAGGGTTGACACATCAACAAAAGAAGCGATTCTTTACTAATGTGAAAAACTACTTTTGGGAAGACCCTTTTCTTTTTCATATTTGTGCAGACTAAGTCATTCGAAGATGTGTCACAACAACTGAAGCGAACAAGATTTTGGAACACTGCCATTCAGGACCGACAGGAGGACATTATAGTGGAACTAAGATTGCCCATAAAATACTCGAATCAGGTTTTTATTGGCACACATTATTCAAAGACGCTAGCAGGTATGCTATTTCTTGTGATAAATGTTAACAAACAGGTAATATCTCTAAACGTGATGAAATGCCTTAGACATATATGCTTGAATATGAAATATTCAATGTGCGGGGCATAGATTTCAAGGGCCCATTCCCTAGTTCATTCAGAAATAAATACATTTTAGTAGCAGTTGATTACGTGTCTAAATGGGTAGAAGCCCAAGACTTACTTACTAATGATGCTACAATGGTAGTAAGATTCCTTAAAAAACTTTTTTCTCGATTTGGAACACCAAGAGCAATTATCAATGATAGGGGAACGCATTTCTGTAATGCTCAGTTTGAGAAAGTCTTAGAAAAATATGGAGTGTACCATAAAACAGCCACCCCTTACCACCCTGAAACCAGTGGACAAGTTGAAGTAGCTAATAGAGAGCTAAAACGCATCCTAGAGAAAACCGTACAAGCAAATAGAAAAGATTGAGAAATGAAAGTAGATGACACTTTATGGCCTATAGAACTGCCTTCAAAACTCCCACAGGAATATCGCCTTATAGACTCGTTTATGGGAAAAGTTGTCATTTATCCTTTGAGCTAGAACATAAAGCATTAAGATTAAATTTTTAAACCTCGACCCTGATCTTGCAGGTGAAAAGAGACTCATACAGCTAAACGAGTTGGATGAATGGCGTTGCAATGCATATGAAAACTCACGTTTATACAAGGAAATCACAAAGTGACGCCACGATGCTCGTCTGAAGCAACATAAACAATTTAAGCCTGGCGATCTTGTTTTGCTGTACAACTCAAGCCTTAAATTATTCCCTAGAAAGCTAAAGTCAAGATGGTCGGGCCCATTCATAATCCAAAGTGCTCTTCCCTACGGCACAATTGAGGTAACATATCTAACTCAAGGTACTTTCAAGGTAAATGGTCATCGACTCAAACTATATTATGGTGACGACTTTAAGAATGATAGAGAGGAGCTTAGGCTTCACAATCCCTCATAAAGGTGCAGGTAAGAAGTCGAGCTTAGACTATAAACAAGTGCTTTTCGGGAGGCAACCCGAGCACTAACAAGTTTGATTTTCTTAGATTCATAACTAACTCCTTAAAACGCAGATCCCCCAGGACCACACGACCAGACACACGAGCGTGCCTAAGGTCGTGGACACCCCACGGTTAGAAACACGGCTGTGCAATACTGCCGTGGCCAAACTTGTCAATTCATACACGAGCGTGTGATTCCAAACACGGCCATAGGAGACGCAAACACCCAAAGACACGACCGTGCTATATGGCCGTGTGTCCCAACACATCCGTGCCAATGAGCCGCGGGCGAAACTGAGAAATTAACATGGGCATAAGACACACCTGTGCCAACCAACTGTGGTCGCACTGATAGGATCACGAAACGCACGGCCAACTCACATGTCACATGGGCATGCGCCACAGCCGTGGGGCCAAATCCCTATTATTTAAATTTAAATTTTAAATTTTCATTTTCTTTACTTTATATTAAATTCTTATTGAGTAATACTTGAATTCTACACACAGTTTTACTTATTCTCTTCAGTCACCCAGAATCGCGAATCTCAAGTAGTCTTTTCTCCAAATCTTCACACCTCAAACTCAAGGAATTCATCCAAACATTTAGGGAATTTTACTCCTCTCCTATCTTATGATTTTATGCTCCTATTGCTACTAATGTATCTTTGTACATTGAGGGCAATGTACATCTTAAGTGTGGAGGGAAGGAATTCACTTTCATTCTTTGTATTATCTTTGAAACCCCTGAAAATTTTTACCACTAACTTGTTGCATTGTTCTCAAATTTCAAATTCTCACTTTCACTCTCTGCATTATTTTCAATCCCCTATTAAGATGAATTCTGATTGATTTATGATTTTTATTGATATGTTGAGAAGTAAGACATAGATACTTATGCTCTGATTATTCAAACTTTAAGACATTAGAGAATCAAGCATGATAAGTTGAAATTTTTGAGAATTTAAATTTTTCTAGGTTGTTTTCCCTAATTTTAAGTATTATCTTGAAATTTGAAATTCGCAGGATTGACATCAAAAGCCATAATTCTGGTGAGACTTTTGAACCTTTTGAGCATACATCTTTTCGTGCTCACTTTTATTATTGCTTTGAGTGAATCAATGCTGATTTGTTATTCTAGAACTTGCTTCGATTATACATGTCGAGACCATATCATTGATTTGATATACCGAAATGATAAAGGCACCTAGGTTTAACCCATTTACTCTACAAAAGTCTACCTTCATAAATTAACCCATAGTAAACCCCATTGAGCCTAACAAACTATTCCTTGACTTACCTTCAATATTGACCTATAACCCATTTTTTGCTGAATTCCCTTCAATTGTTTTGATCCCTATTTTTGTCGAGATTTGAGATGAATAATTGTCTAGCTTTGTTCTCTTTTTTAGTTTGTAAAGTTTATAAATATTCAATTTATTTGTTATTTGATTGATTTAAAAAAATGTATATACAGTTAATTCAGTTGTAATTCATATTTTAGTTGTAAGCCAATATTTTTGCATATTTCTATTATAAGCTTCCGAATCGAGAACGATGTCATCAAAAAGGCTTTATTTCTAGGAATATGTTTCAATGATAGAGATTTTTCTAGCTAGATGATTTTTCAATTCAATCTCGATTCTAACCATCTTTTTCAGCCTGTGACCACATCCCTAACCAAAGCCCCATTACAACCATTTAAAGACCTTTTGATCAATGTGTCATATCAATACATAGTGGTGGAGATTTGATTTTCCTGCAAGCTTATGGTAATAGCTTCTCAGATTGACTAATGAGTGCTTAAATTTTTTAACCCTAAACACTTTGAGTGGATGAAGTGAATCTTTAGTGAGGATGTCAACTCTTGTTGATTTTGAATTAAAAGGTAACTATTGAGGAGAAGGGAGAACCCTATGTTTCTGTGATAAAATTCTCAACTTAGAGTGTTTGAGACTTTAATTTTCTTCTGGTTGAATTTTCATTGTATGATTACTTGTGGATTAGTTTAAAACATTATTGATAAGGATTATAAGTTGAGAAGAATGATTTTTAATTGTGAGTTGAGATTTTGCTTGAGGACAAGCAAAGGCCTAAGTGTGGGGGTATTTGATAAACTATAAATTATACATATTTTCTATCCCACATTTAGCATATTTATGGATAAATTATCATTGAATTTGTGGAATTTGATGCTCCTAATCCTTTAATTTCATGTTTTATACTTAGAAAAGCATAGGAGAGTGAAAAGAACAAGAAACGGGCCAAAAACGGAGAAAATGGGCCAAAGCAAGGAATCAACACGGCCCAGAGGTTCACCACACGGGCGTGTCACATGGTCGTGCCACTTAACAGGCTTGAGCATGGCCTTGTTGTGAGAAAGTTCAATTCCACTTGGAAAAGGCTACTTAGGGGTTAAGAAAGACATTCTAAACTCTATATAACGACCTTAGGAGGCAACTAAAAAGGGTACAGTAGAAGGGACATTATTTCTGCTAAGACATGGAGTTAAAGGCAGGGAATTACTCGAAGGAAAGCTGATTGATCCATCTCAGAAGCCAGGATCTATATCAAGATAGAGGATCTCCCTGCTATCCTTTCAGGAGTTTTGGGTTTTCTTATGTTTTGCTATTTTCTTTATTCTGAGATGTTTCTTTTTATAAACATGAACTAAACCCCAAATATCTAAGGGGGATGAAACCTAAGACAGATCTTGTTATCATTATCTGAATTGTATGGTAAATATTTGATTTGTTCTTAATTGTGTTTTTAATTCTTAAATTGATATTTCCGGGATATTGATTTAAGTCGAATGTGCTTATGTAGAGGAGCAAAAGTCCTTGCATAGGAGTAGATCCAACACAATTAAGCGGAGTTGATCACAATCCTAGACATAGGATGATGAAAATCTGCTAGATTAGAGTCAAATCTAATATAGGAAGCCATAGATCGAGTTAATGCAAGACTAGGGGTCTTAACTAGAAAAAGATTTCGGTTAATCAACCTAGGATTAGTTGTTCTTATCCTCGACGGAGGTATTAACATAATTTAGGGATCTCTACGGATCAAATCAAATGAAGAAATCATCTGGTTTAGAGTTAGATAACAAGTGAAGTCTAGGAGGATTCTTCCTTAGGCATTGCCCTCATCAATCAGTTTTTCCTAAAAGCGATCTCCTAATTTACTCTTTGCCTTTTCTTTAGTTTAGTTTAGAGTTAATTAGTTTACACAAACCACCTCTTTATTTTTAGACTAGATAATAGGAGGAAAGTCATTACTAGTACTTTTAGTTCATTGGATTCGATATTTCGGTCTTGCCACTAGCTATGCTACTATTTGATAGGTGCGCTTGCCTTTTTATCGTGCTAATAGTTAGTTTCCAGGTACGATCGATTTTATTACTTCATCTCATCACGATCAAAGTGCATCGTTTGGAGCAAATTAATTAGAAAATAAAACAAATAATGAAGATTAAGATGTTACAACCTTAATTAGAAACAACCATAAAAATACAAATTTAGTTCAAAAGAAAATAAACGAAGGAAGTCTAAAAATAAAACAATTAAAAACAGAAACAAAAAAATGAAAATGAAAATGAAAATGAAAATGAAAATAAAAATAAAACTAAAAATAAAAGAGATAAAAGCAATAATCTTCATCGTCAGAGGCATTGGGATCGTGAGGTGCCGACGCTGGTGAAGATATGTGGAGGTCCTGACAGATCTGTTGTAAAGTCACATCAATACTGTCGAACTGCTCAAAAAAGTGCTACTCGAAACGAGTGAACTGCTTAGAGAGGTCTACTAAGGTGGTAGTAGAAGTAGTGGTAGGGTGACTCAGAGGTGAATCATCGAGGTGGAAAGGGACATCATTAGTGAAGTCTTTATGCTCATCTTGAGGGTCAAAATGAGATAATCGATATCGATAAAGATCCACTCCACGCAATTGCTCAATCATCCTCATGTGACTCATACTTGATAACATTTATGGGGACATTTGTACGACTTGTGTAAAGGATGATGACTGCTCCGGAGTGTTGAGTAGGCCGAAGTGTCGTGCGAGTCAAGTCATGTAAAGGCCTAAGTAGATAGAACCCTTCTTACTTCATTTTGTCTGATGGCGAAAAGCTAGGGTCATGAGGTAGGCAAGATCGAAAGTGTTCCCCGTTGCCATGCTCCACAAAAAATGAGAATCGAATGTATCGATGACTTCGGTGCTCTCTCTTCAACTGGTCAATGTGTGGGCCAATATGTCATGAATATAGCACAAGGCCAGAGAAAGGGAAGTCACCTTCGATCGACTCGGGTCATATGACATAGTATTGGTAGTCAGCTTTGTCCAGCATGAAGATGACAAGTAGTGGATGTGCTAGTATAAAGTGAGGAGCCCATCGACACTAATGAGCTCCTCAACATAGTCCTAAGGCAGCTTCGAACACCAGAACACTCATATCATGCATCGTATCGTCAAGTTGAAAAGTAATAGTGTGCGACTTATCATGGCTCAACATCACGTGCTGTAAGAGAAGTGCTGAACAAAACTCAAGGGTAAGCTTCAAGTAGCTGGGCTCAACGATGGAGAAGAATCGGTCCCAAGCAACTGCGGCAATCAATGCACGCACTCTATCAGCTAACTAGATCTATTCTAAAGCTGCCCAATCAATACAATGACCTAATCCAAATGGTTGCTGTTGAATATGTTGATAGAGGTCCTCTTGGGCGCCTTGTGTAAATCGGAGACATGGATGACATGTATCGACAGAAGCGCCCTACGGTGAGGTCGCGCCCAGAGTCTTCCACTTTTTCGAAGTAGGGACGATGACCTTAGACTTGCTTCTAGCGTTCATCATAGTGTACCTAAAAAGAATAGATAATAGATAAATGCCAGCATAAGAATTAAGTCAAAGCACAAATCAGTATCATGAATCTAATCAAAATGTATATTGAATCTAATTGATTTAAAATCATAAGATAAAGCACTAATCGGCAAAATAATTGGACGAAAACTTAAAGAAAAGTAAACAGTAATAACATAATAATAAGAAATAATAATAATGAAAAGATAATAAAAATAGAACCTGCGAATAATAAGAACAACTATAAATGAAGAACAAAACTAAAATAATTAATAATAAAAAATAGTAATAAAAATAAAAATAAAAAAGATAGTAAGAATAACTCTAAAGGTAATAATATAACCATAATAAAAATAATAAGAGTAATAATGTCTAGAACTAAAATAAAAATAAAATAAATCAAATCAAATCAAATCAAATATACTAAATAAATTAAATTAAATAATAAATAAAATAAAAGTAAGGAGGGGTAACTAGTGAGGAACCGATGGAGTACAGTTAAAGGGGTTGCGCATGGTGGTCGACGGGAGGTGGGGCTTTGACAAGAACGGGCCAGTGGCGTGAGGGTGTTTTGTCTAAGAGGAAAGAGGGACAAAGGGAAAGGTGGTTCAAAGGGAAAAGGGGAGTGGGATGAAGAGTGTGAGTTTATGTGTTAGAGGAAGAAAGGAAAGGAAGTAGGTGCGTGATGGTACTACTAGTGGGAAGGGAGAAGGGAAAAACGGTAGAAAGGGGAAGGAGACATTTGATGAGGGAGATAAGGGGAGGAAGGAAGGAAAAGAAAAGGGAAAAGGAGAATCGTGGGTGAGCGCTGTGTGTGTGGGGGGTGGTGGATAGGAGAAAAGGGAAAGAGGGAGGGATAAATGACGACAAAGTGGGGAGTTGAAGAAGAAGACAAAGAGAAAAAAGGAAAGAGAGGGGAAATGAAACGGTGAGGCTAGGGGGTCTGCAACTCAAAAGTAAAGGTTGTGGACGGTAAATGGCTGTTGGCGACATTGGGATGGTAAGGAGTTAGGTCGAACAATAGGGGGAAAACAAAGAAGAAGATATTGAAAAAAGTTTAGGGTGTTTGGGTTAAAAAGGGGACACGGTCATGTAGCGACTCATGTTGGGCTACACAGTCATGTCACACGCCTATGTGAAATTCAAAAATTAAAGCCCAGTGATCACATGGCCTCGAACATGCTTGTGTGTCAGGGCAGTGTGTGATATTCCTTCACTTCTCCCACACCGTGTGTGGGGCTGTATGGGGCACATGGTCTCATACATGCCCGTGTGATAGGCCATGTCTCTCATACGACTGTGTTTATGGCCCATGTAACTTTTTGACTTGTAATTAAATTTGAAAAATTAACTCCAGTGTTCACACAGCATTGGACACGCCTGTGTGTCTAGGCCATGTGTGCCACATGACCGTGTCATCGGGTTGTGTGGACCACCTCAGGCCGTGTAACAATCAAATTTTGAAAAAATTAAGTCACAGGACTCATACGGCCAAGGACACGCCCGTGTGTCTAGGCTATGTGACCTACATGGACATGTCTTCACATAGTGTAACTCACTGTAGAACATTCCCTTATGCATACGGCCTAGGACATGCCCGTGTGTGTCACATGGTTGTGTGACTCACTTTTGATTACCCACTTTTGCACACAGCCTCGGCGTACGTGTCTAGGCCGTGTCGGTCAAAAACATTTTTAATTAAAAATTTAATCTAATTACTTTTAAATTAGCATGCAATAAAATCAAAAGAATTAGCAGAACTTAAACACTCAGGTTGCCTCTCGAGAAGCGTTTGTTTATAGTTTAAGCTCGACTTTACCTTGTATATGCGTGGTTACGGTGGTTCTCAGAGTCGAAGCTCCTCTTTCCCGTTACCAATTTTAATATCAATATAAGGTTTGAGTCGAGTATTGTTTACCTTAAATATATGGAACTCAGAATGTGTTACCTCAATTGTACCATAGGGGAAGATATTCAGTACCGCAAATGGGTTCGATCCGCTTAACTCAATCTCTAATGGGGAAAGTCGTGGATCCGATTTGTCTAGCAGTACTTTGTCCCAACCTTAATTTGGTTCCTTCTAATCACATGCTTATCATGGCGTCGCTTCGTGTTTTCATTATGTTTTTTAGTTTCTCTTCAACATTTACTTGCCATTCATCTAGTTCATCAAGTTGTACCATTCGCTCTTCATATGTTGTTCTGTTTCTATCGCATTGACTGAAACATGGCTTCAACAGGTTTTGAGGAGGGATTTCCTGCAAAGAAGGTTTCGCCTCATGGTTATTAACATTAACAAAATGTTCTATCTCATCTTGCTCACTAGAGACTCTCACAGAATTACGTGCTTGGAGAAAAATCTTTTCGTCAGCTACATGAAGCACAAGTTCACTCGTACCAACATTGATAATAGTCCTAGCAGTGGCTAAAAAGGGTTGACCTAAGATCAAATGTACCGCACTATCCTCATCCATGTCTAACACATAAAGTCAATGGGGAATATGAATTTATTGGTTTTCACAAGCACATCCTCAATAATACCCTTAAGATATCTAATGGTTCTATCTGCTAATTGAATACTCATTCTAGTGTTTTTGGGTTTCCCAAAACCTAATTGTTTAAACATTTTGTAGGGGATGATATTAATACTAGCCCCTAAATTAGCCAAGGCATTATCAATAATTAAACTACCAATGAGACAAGGAATAGTAAAACTCCTTGTATCTTTAAGCTTGTTGGGTAGTTTATTTTGAAGAATGGCTAAGCAAACTGCATTAAGCTCCATAGTAGATGAGTCGTCTAGCTTCTTTTTGTTTATTAACAGTTCATTTAAGAATTTGAAGTAATTTGGCATCTATGAAAGAGCTTCAAAAAATAGTAAGTTAATCTGTAATTTTTTTAAGAGCTTAAGAAATTTATTATATTATTCGTTTGTGTGATCTCTCTTCATCGCGTTTGTATATGACACTCGAGGTTTGTATTCTTTGACAATTGTTTATTCCTCTTTCTTACCTTTTTCAACCTCATCATTATTCACCACATCTTCTTGCCTCAGTTTCTGTTCAGGTGCAATTAACCCTTCTTCGTCTCAAACAGTAATTGAATGAAGCTGCTCCATTGGGTTAGTTTCAGTATTGCTAGGCAAGCTACTTGTGGTTGTTCCAAATTTAGTTTAGCAAGCTGTCCAATTTGGTTTTTGAGCCCTTGAATCGAAGTTTGCTATTTTTAGTGCTGTCTTAGTGTTTTGAAAATGAGTTCTGGCACCGAGATAAACTTTGTCAACATCTCCTCAAGGTTCAGCTTCTTCTCTTACTGATAAGGTTGCTAGAAGCCTGGAGGGGGTTGTGTTCGTTGATTTCCTTGACCACCCCAAGAAAAATTGGGATGGTTCCTCCAACCTGCATTATAGTTATTACTATAAGGGTTATTTTGAGGTCTAGAATTTTTACTCATATAACTAACTTGCTTATTCTTTGTACTAGGATCGAAGGGTAAACATCTAGATTATTCATTTCCACCTCCAAATGTATCCCATTACATCATTGGATTTACTTGCATAGAAAAATATAAATCGTCAATTTTTTTATTCAATGCTTCTACTTGGCTTGCTAATATAGTAACCGAATCAATATTAAAAACATCGATTGCTTTCATCAGTTTCGTCCTCATGACTTGCCACCAAAAATTATTCAGTGTCATCTCCTTTATAAATTGATAAGCTGCTTTGGGTATTTTATTGTTCAGTGTTCTACCGGTTGTGGCATTAATTAACTACCTTGTTGAGGGATTCAAACCATTGTAGAAGGTTTGAACTTGTAACCATAAAGGTAACCCATGGTGAGGCACCGTCTCAATAGATTCTTGTATCTCTCCTACTCATCATATAAAGTCTCTAAATTGATCTGAACAAAAGAAGAGATGTCATTCCTCACTTTGGCTATCTTAACCGGTGTGAAGTACTACAAAAGAAATTAACCACTATTTTGCCTTTTCCTTAACGAGAAATGGAACAACCATAAACAAAAGGTGTAATCAGTGTCACCATTAATCTTGAAAGTGTCGCAAATCTCCAAGAAATTGACTAGATGAGTATTTAGATCTTCGTCTTGCAAACCGTTGAATTAAACATATTGTTCTACCATCTGAATAGTGTTCGACTTCAATTCAAAATTATTTGCAGTAATAGTAGGTTTCACAATACACGATTCAACCCTAGTCAGAGTGAGCTTGCCATAATCATACATAGTACGAGGAATAGGAGTTGCAGGATGTAGCTGAATTTTTTGATTATCACCCATCGCCTTAGTAATATTGTTGTCCTCTTATTTGTCTACTATATTCTATTGACTCTGCCTTGCTTCTCTAACCTCTTTACGATTTTTGTACCTTCAATTTCACTGTCGAAAAGCAATGGTCCCGATGGGTTTCTTCTAATCATAAGCCAAAAGAACTTGCCAGAAGCAAACAAGAAAAATTAAAATGCAAAAATTAAATTAAATTAAAAATATAAAACGAGTATCACATTGTTCGAAACGAGTTCAAAAATGAAAAAAATTAAATCAGTAAGGAAAAAAATTATAAACCCCCACCCATTTTTTTCACACCAAACTTCTTCCAACTTATAATTCTTTCAAATTTCTCTCTAAATTTCTCCAAAAAGCTCTTAAAGCTCTCTAAATTTTTTATTTTTATTTATTATTTCTAAGAAATTTGATCGTGTTAGCAATGACCCAACAATTAATTTGTCTCGATAATAAACATATCTTCGTCGACCACATGAAAATGGCAATGGTTAATTTCACATTTTTAATATTATTTAATATTTTTATTTCATTTTTGTAATTTAATGAATATTTTTTATAAATTTTTTTATAACAGTCGGTAGATCGAGTGTTACTATATTTTATTCGTAATATACCTCATCTTCCTTCACCGTTGATTGAAAATTACTTGAGGGAAACAGATTTTTAACACGTGGCCAATATAGGCCAGGGTTGTAAGTTGGACCCAAAACTCGTCAGCACATTTGTGGAGAGGTCAGATATAGTTAGAGTTACCAGTGGATGGGTCCGTACAATCTACTAAATGGGGAGCCATATGTTACGATCTTTTGGGTGCAATTTTAGATATTATTTACAGAGGTCATATCGATATGGGCTGGTTATAAGAGACATTTTCGATTGTAACACCCCAAACTCGGGTTGGACGTTATGGCCGAATCTAGCGATGTCACATGGAATGAGATTTGAAATCAAATTTTTCAAGTTAAAAACTAATTATGTGATATTTATGATGGTCAAGTAATATCATCGCACCTAAAAACTAACTATTATCACAATAAAGGCAAGCGCACCTATCGAACAGTAGTATAGTTTAGTGGCAAGACTGGAATGTCAAACCCACAGGAGCTAAAAGTACTAGTAATAACTTTCTTTCTATTATCTAGCCTAGAAATAAAGGGGAATTGTTTTAAACTAAGCTCTAACTAAACTAAAACGCGACAGAGAGTAAATTGGGGAAAATACTTTTGGCAAACTGACTGATAAAGCAATACCCAAGGAAGAATCCACCTAGATTTCACTTGTTATTAGACTCTGAACTAGATGATTTATTCACTTGACTTTGATCCATAGGAATCCCTAAATTATGTTAATATCTCTTTCAAGACTAAGAACAACTAACCCTAGGTTGATTAATTGAAATTTCTTTCTAATTAAAACCCCTAGTGTTGCATTAACTCGATCTATGAATTCCCTTATTAGATTTGACTCTAATCCGGCAGATTTTCATCGTCCTATGTCTAGGATTATGATCAACTCCGCTTAATTATGTTGGATCTACTCTTAGACAGGGGCTTTTGCTCCACTGAATGAGCACATTCAACTTGAATTAATACCCTGAAATATTAACACAAGAATTAATAACACAATTAAGAACAAACTCAAGTATTTATCATATAATTCAGATAATAATAACATGATTCGTCTTAGGTTTCATCCCCCTCAGGTATTTAGGGGATTTAGTTCATGATTATAAAAGAAAACATCTCAAAATTGGGAAAACAACAAAACATAAAGAAAACCTAAAAACCCCTGAAGGAAATTGAAGGGAGATCTTTAGCTTTGATGGAAATCCTGCTTCTGAGATGGATCAATCGGTGTTCTTTGAGTAATTCCTTGCTTTCTACTCTGTGTGTCTTTTTGTTCCTCCCCTTGGGTCTTTTTATAGACTTTGGAATGCCCAAAATACCCAAAAATTAGCTTTTTCCACGTTAATTTGAAGTAGGGTTCGACAGGGGCACGCCCGCATGACACGCCCGCGTGACACGCCCGTGTGAGGTTGCTCAGGCCATGTTTAACACTGATAAATCCACACGGGAGTGTGGTTTACCCATGTGAAAATGCCTTAGGCCGTGTTGATCCTAATTTGGGCCCATTTTGTCCGTTTTTGGCACGTTCCTTGCTCTTTTCTCTTCTTTATGCTCACCTAAGTATAAAACATGAAATTAAAGGATTAAGAGCATCATATACCTCAATTCTCATGATAAATCATCCATAAATGTGCCAAGCATGGGGTAAAAATATGTATATATTATGGTTTATCAAAAACCATTTTCGTTTATTAGTTTCTATCTATCTCTCGTTAATTCCAAAATCATTTTCTCGTTAATTTGATTAGTTTAAAAACATATTCTATGGCGGAAGCTTTTAAAATCTATGATATTTAAAGAAAACTGTTAACTTAAGTAAACCGTTTGTCTTTGGAGAAAACTTATGCTTTTTATTGAAAACCAAGTTTTACCACGTCGAGCAGTTATAAATCCACAAAAACAACATAAACAAAAACCCAAAACCCAAATCAAAGTAAAAAGTCTACAAGTCTAAGTTACATTAAAAATAACCAAGTAAAAATTAAAAACCATAAATGAAAACAAAACAGTTTAACAACTAAGTGGCCACTGCTGAGTCCTCCGCCTCACCGATCCGTCTAAGTTTGAGGATTACCTGTACAGAATAAATAGAAGGGATGAGTTTACGTAAACTCAGTGTGTAATCCCCACAGAGAACATGCATACAGTCAAATATCAGTTATCAGTCAAATGCAGTCTGGGCCTAAGCCCATTGCGGTTTTAGATACAAATTAGGCCTTAGCCCATTCAAATACAGTTTAAGATATTTATTAGGGCCTTAGCCCATCTCATACACAGTATGCACACAGTAACAGAAATCAATATCCTACCCACCAGTCTTTACAGACCATCTCCGACCATCCCTGCACACCATCTGGGGTTTAAAACACCCACCCAGCCTTACACACCTAGTTGTACCGAATACGACACATAACAATATATTGTAGCTGAGTTGCCAAATAATAGGCTTAAAAGCCTTTTAGTACACTTCCTCCAATAATTAATCATCTCATCCTAATACGAATGCAACTAAACATGCTCGATGCAGACATACAGAAATACATGCTTAAATTCAGTCATCAGTCATACATACGGATCAGTAGACATGCATAAATTCAATTACGCTCAATACATACAATATATATATACAAATCATATGCTTTAGGGTTTAAGTAGCGCTTACCAACCCTATAGTAGGTTCACAGTCGACTTGGGCGACCTGTAAAACCTTAGGAAACATTTCAGTTAAATAAGCCTACACACCTATGCAGCTTGCCCGTATGGGCCCACACGCCCAGATTAGTCTTGGCCCGTGTTGATCACATGGCTTGGCCTAAAATCCTACACGCTTGTGTGAACTAGTCGTGTGGACCCACACGCCCGTGTGGCCTACATGGCCCAAATCGATCTAGCCCGTGTGTTACACACGGCCTACCTGGCCATCACACGGCCGTGTCTAGTGCACGGCCTAGCCTTTGTTGATCACATGACAGTGTTCTTCGCACATGGCCTACCACACCAGCGACAACGCGCCCGTGTGGCGTCTTCAGTTTACATTTTTGGCTTTCGTCAAATCTCATTTTCTGCATTTTCGGGTACACACCTGGTTTCAATTGTAGCTAAAACGATCCCCGAGCCTTCCAGAACTTATATTTGACCAACATATCACCAAATTAGTCGTTTAAAATGAGACTAAACCAAACTACATCGAGATAGGCAACCATCAAAATCACCCAAAACCTTTACCTTCAACGGAGCAACGGAGAATCCAAACCACTACGACACCAATTAGATAAGCTCCAGCCCTTTAACTTTAATTGAAAAATACCAAACCTTATTTAAAACATTAGCCACGAATACTCAATTTCAAAACCACATATAACTTACCGTACCAGTGGAAATCAAGAGTTGCAAGAGATGAATCAGAAAACAAAACGGAAAGAGAGGGGGTGGGGGAGAAGCAAAATTTGGCCAAAGAGAGAACAAAATTGAAAAAAAAAGAATGAAGAAGCAGATGAGTGAGAGAGATGCGTCGGTTATAGAGAGAATTTTGGGGAAAACCAATTCCACCCAAATCCCACTACTTTCACAATCCTAACCACCCACTACTCAGATTTTCACTACAACTCAAACTTTCAGTCTCCAAACCGAGCAAAAATAGCGTCTTTGCCTACGCAGGGAATTGAACACAGAACCTCCAACAAACCAACACTCCACTTAACCACCAAACCAGCAGGTCCATTCTGATATAGTTTTACAAATAATTAAATAAAACCCTACTGAACAAGGTTAAGGCTTTATTTAGAAAAATACCAAAATTTTTCCCAAGATAAGGCTTAAACTTGGGACCTCTCACACACTCCCAGAACACTTAAACACTGAAGCAGATAAACAGTTGTCTCACATTTTAACAGAAATAGCAATAAGAAATTTGGGGCGTTACACCGATGTTGGGAGATCATTCTACTGAAGTACAAAGAGTACGCTACGCTCGGGTGTACATCTTTCAGATCCTTGGAGGTTATCTGATGCCAAATAAGTCATGGAACCTTATACATTTGAGGTAGCTGCTGAAACTCATCGATTTTAGAATAGCTGGCAAACTCAGTTGGGGGTTTGCCGCCTTGTTGATATTGTATCGAGAGATATGTCGGGCGACACAACCAAATAAATTCAAAATCGAAGGTTTCCTCCCACTGCTAAAATCATGGGCTCAATTTTGTTTTCCATTTTTATGTCATTGAGTGGACCACCTGTATACATTCCCATTCTTAACAAGGTAAAATTTATTTTAGATTTTACAATTATTAAATAGATTTAAAATAAAATATTATGCTAAAGTTTTATTTAAATAGGTGGAACCATTCGCCGAGTTACAAGGGAATACCTACAGCTCTTGAAGATATACGACTTCTATTAGACTAACAGTAGGAAGTGCATGTAAGTATTTATTTCATTGTGAACTATATATACATAGCATATTTGATTACGTATTTAGTATTATGTATATAACTAATATTTTTATCATGTTCATATAGTTTCAATGGACACCATACAAGGATCTGACAATTCGGGCAGTAATTCCAGATGAATTCCTACAAAATTTGAACATTTGGCATGTTAGGGTCACATTGGTCAAACTATACTACCATCGAGATGCACCAGATGGATAGAGTGTTGTGGCAATTCAGATTTCGACAATCGATTTTCGCGGCACTTAAGGTGCTCGATAAAGAGTACAAAATTAACTTACGATGATTGAATACATACTGGCCGGTCTTGTACTTGGACTATATCAAAATGAGAAAATCGGTATGATAATATACCTACTCACGAACCGATTATCATTTTGGATTTAGCGTGTGATACGAATTACATGTCATTGTTTAAGATCCATTGCAAGCCATATTTACTCTTGAAAGAGGAGAGGCATCGGCAAATCTATGTTAAAAGGGAATGATGGGGACTTTTAAATTCAAGGACAAGGGTTGGCGAGGCGTGCCCATCAACAGCGCCCACGCAATCACTGGCTCTAAAGGAGCAAGTGACGATGCCTATATTACAACCCCTTGAGATTATGTCAAGTGCGTATCCTAACTCTTATATGTATCTTAACCCTTATATGTTTCCTTTTTTTCACTCCTATGCAAGGTTGGAATGCATGGCCTAGTGCATCTTATTTTTTGATAACTTCAAGTTAACTGATGATATATAGGCCATCGTCATAGGGAGCACCGCACGAGGCACCGTCGGATAGCTCAACTCATTTTCAATCCCCATCGTCTTATGAGATTCAAGCCAGTTACACTCATTAGCCGTGGGTGATACAAACACCTCTGTAATCTTTTTTCTATTAAGGTGGGTCATTTTCCCAACACCCACAACCAGAAGTTGATCCCGAACAACCACAACCCCGATTGAAAATTGAACCAAGAAGGAATCTAATGGGTAACTGATAAACGATAAATTATACATATTTTTAGCTCATGTTTAGCCTAATTTCTGGATAAATTATCATTGAATTTGTGGAAATTGGTGCTCTTAATCCTTCTATTTCATTTTTATACTCTAGAGAGCACAAGGAAGAGAAAAGAACTAAAAACGGGCTGAAAACGGAAAAAATGGGCCAAAGTGTAAAAACAATACGGCCCAAGGATTCACCACACGGCCGTGCCACATAAAGTCCAACACGACCCAGCCTAAAAAGCACAACCAGACCACACGGCCGTGCCACAATCAATAGGCCCACACACGGCCTCTTGTCGATCCACACGAGCGTAGCCCACGGGCGTTACCTGTCGTGAGATAGTTTAATTTCACTTGGAAAAGGATACTTAGGGGCTAAGAAAGGCATTCCAAAACTCTATATAAAGACCCTAGGAGGCAACTTCAAGGGTGTGCTTATTTCCCGCTAAGGGAATACTTTTCTCTCCACAAGAAAGTGCCATATTTCTGCCAACACAGAGAGTGGAAGCAAGGGATTACTCCAAGGGAAGCCGATTGATTCATCTCAGAAGCCGAATTCTACATTAAGATAGAGGATCTCCCTTCAATCCTTCAGGGGTTTTTGGGTTCTTTATGTTTTGCTATTTTAATTCTTCTGAGATATTTTCTTTATTAATTATGAACTAAATCTCCCAAATACTTGAAGGGGATGAAACCTAAGATAGATCTTGTTATTATTTTCTCTTGAATTATATGATAAATATTTGATTTGTTCTTAATTGTGTTTTTAACTCTTAAATTGATATTTCTAGGATATTGATTTAAGTCTAATGTGCTTGTGTAGAGGAGCAAAAGTCCCTGCATAGGAGTAGATCCAACATAATTAAGCGGAGTTGCATGCAACCCTAGACATAGGGCGACATAAATCTACCAGATTAGGGTCAAACCTAATAAGGGGATCCATAGATCGAGTTAATGCAAGACTAGGGGTTTTAACTAGAAAGAGATTTCAGTTAATCAACCTAGGATTAGTTGTTCTTATCCTCGACGGATGTATTAACATAAGTTAGGGATCTCTACGGATCAAGTCAAGTGAATAAATCGTCTAGTTCAAGAGGCGATAACAAGTGAAGTCCAGGTAGATTCTCCCTTGAGTATTGCCCAAATCAATCAGTTTTCCTAAAGAGTTTTTCCCCAATTTACTTTTTGTGCATTCTTAGTTTAATTTTAGAATTAGTTTAGGTCTTCATAAAAACCCCTTTTATTTTTAGGCTAGATAATAGAAAGGAAGTTAGTACTAGTACTTTTGGTTCCCTTGGGTACGATAACTCGGTCTTGCCACTAAGCTATACTACTGTTCGATAGGTGCGCTTGCCTTAAAGTCGTGATAATAGTTAGTTTTTGGTTCGATCATCATTATAAATTTTATTACTTCATATCATGCATATCAGTAACCGTCGACTACCACCATGTGGCATTAATTCTGATCGACACATACATTGATTTATTTTTGAATATTTTTGTACAAATTATTTTTATATTGTTTCTTTTAATAAATTAGGTGTTATTTCATTGTGGAGATGTCAACATTGTATGACCCGGGTTCCTACACCACCCGCATAACTTCTGTTGGTTCATTCTTTCCTGGATATCCATATTATAACGTATCCTAGTTGAGCATGATCGAAATTTTGGTTTGCGATGTATTTCTCTATTCGGTAACAATTTAAATGGAGCAAGCGATACAGATGACCATTTACGTTCATCTAGGACTGGTGGTGTAACGCTTCAAATTTTGGGCTTAGAAGTATTGGGCCTTGAGTTTTGGATCGGTTAAAATGCGGCTTAAATAATTCAAATGTGTGATTTTGGAGTGTTTGGAAGGTACGATGAAGTCCCAGGTTCAAGTTAGGCCATAGGAAAAATTTTGATTTTTAGCCCTAGTGGAACCCTTATCTCAGGTGGTATGACTCATAAATAAATTAGGGTAAAATAAGACATAAAAAAGGATTGTGGTGTAGTGGCAAAGTGGCAACACTTAGGGGACAAGGAAGTGACGCCATAAAGGAAGCAAGGGGTCCAAGGTTCAAGTCTTGGCTCTTGTAATTTATTTTGGTTTTTCTTTTAAATAAATCTGGCAGCGAGTAGGTGGGCTTTAAAGTTAAATGTGTTGGACTTATGACACAAAAGAGCTTGTCTCCTAGTGGTGGTGGCGTGGCATGGTTATTGAGAGGACTATGGTTCGAATCCTTTTGCACGCAAAGGTTAGTTATTTTGCTAATGAGTTTATTTTGGAGGATTGATGGATGGATCCCACATCGAGAAGCTAGCATGGGAGTAGGCGAGAAGCTGGCTTTAAATAGAGCGATCTATAAGGAGAGTAAGGATACCTTGGTTGGCGTTTGGGCATAGGAGTGTTCGGAGCAGAGATTAACTCCAGATTCCTATCAAGTATGTACTTCACTCTGCTCTAGCTATAGAGCGGCAAATGCCGAAATGCCAGTCACACGGCGATGGTAGCCACACGAGCGTGCGAGCGCATGTGTGGGAGCTTCGACGCGATAGTTAAGGCCATCATAAGTGTTCTTGTGGGTTTAGGCTGTTTGGACCACGATGGGTCGAAAGGGGCCGTGTGGGCCCAATGGGTCGAAGGCCCAATTGGATAAGTTGTTTGATTGTGTAGTAAATATTGGACTAGACTAGGTGAATCTCATATCTGTGGCTAGATTTAGGCTAAAAGGGCCACACGAGCGTGTGGGCCCATTTGGGCCGAGAATGGGCCCTAGGCCCATTCGCATTATTATCTCTGTTTAGAATACTTTAGTTTACAAAATTACTAAAATACCATTAGTTTACAAAATTACTGAAATACCCTCGACTTGTAAAATTACAAAAGTACCCCCGATTTACAAAATTACCGAAATACCCCGTTTTGCAAAATTACCGAAATGCCCTTAATTTGTGAAATTACCAAAATACCCCCGATTTGTGAAATTACCGAAATACCCCTATAGGGTAGAATTACTGAAATACCCTTATAGGGTAGAACTACTGTAATACCGTCGATTTGTAAAATTATAGAAATACCCCCGATTTGTAAAAGTACTGTTTTACCCCTGATTTGTAAAGTTATCATTTTACCCCTAATTTGAAAAATTACTATTTTACCCCTAAATTGTAAAATTACCGGCTTACCCCTGATTTACAAAATTATTGAAATACCCTTAATTTGTAAAATTACTGAATTACCCCTGATTTGTGAAATTACGGAAATACCCCTGGGTTGTAAAATTACCAAAATACCTCTGGTTTGTGAAATTACCAAAATACCCCTATAGGGTAGAATTACCAAAATACCCCTGTAGGGTAAAATTACCGAAATACCCCTATTGGGTAGAATTACTGAAATACCCTTGGGTTGCAAAATTACCGAAATACCCCTGTAGGGCAGAAA
Source organism: Gossypium stocksii (assembly GCA_020496765.1). Taxonomy (NCBI): domain Eukaryota; kingdom Viridiplantae; phylum Streptophyta; class Magnoliopsida; order Malvales; family Malvaceae; genus Gossypium; species Gossypium stocksii. The sequence goes on along the minus strand of CM035627.1, from coordinate 86,930,400 downwards.
TTACCGAAATACCCCTATAGGGTAGAATTATCGAAATACCCACGTAGGGTAGAATTATCGAAATACCCTTGTAGGGTAGAATTACTGAAATACCCGTGTAGTGTAGAATGACTGAGATACCCCTGTGGGGAAAAATTACCATTTTGCCCCTAGGGTGTTAAATGGCTATTTTGCCCTTGTGGGCAAGTGACTGACTTGGACTGTGTGTTTGACAGATTAGACGGTGTTCGTATGATAGTGATTTGACTGACGTGACTGTGGCTGCATGATTGATATGTTTTAATATATATTTGAATGACTGTTATTGAGCATGGCCATTATGCATACATGTGTGATGATGAGCATGACATACATGATGTTTTGCATGGGGTTGGGATTATATTGGAGGAAGTGCTAAAAGTTCTAATGCCACGTTATCTTTTTAGAGGCTCTGCCTCGTATTCCTGTTCTGGTGGCTCCGCCACGATTTTTGTATTAGCAACTGTGCTGCGATTGTGGTGTGTAGGGCTGGGTGGGTCCAGTTATTCCCCACATGGTGTGTAGGGTTGGTACAGGTGGTGTGATGGTTAGACTGGGTTGGGATTGCATTCACATTCTGATTCTGATTCTGATTCTGTTAATTGATATTGATTTTGATTCTGATTCTGTTAACTAATACTAATACTAATTTTGATTCTGATTCTGTTACCTGATTCTAAGTCTGATTCTGATCCTGTTAATTGATATTGATTTTGATTCTGATCTGTTAACTGATACTAATACTGATTTTGATTCTGATTCTGTTACCTGATCCTGATTCTGATTCTGTTACCTGATTTTAATTCCGATTCTGATTCTGTTAATTAATACTGATTTTCATTCTAATTCTGTTAACTGATACTGATACTGATTCTGATTCTGTTACCTGATTTTAATTCTGATTCTGATTCTAATTCTGATAATGTTTTTGATTCTGTAATGGGCTAAGGCCCATCTGGTACTATCTGCTATAGTGGGCTAAGGCCCAATTGATACTGGAACTGTAGCAATACTTAGGCACACCTGATTCTGTTAAAGGGCTCCAGCCTAGATTGATTCTATTTCTGTTTCTGTTTACTGACTATTACTCTAATAAGGGGATTACACACTGAGTTTTCGTAAACTCACCCTGTTTATTAACCTTTCAGGTATTTCCCAGTCTTAGACGGATCGGAGCTGCGAGGGACTTGGAGAAGGCTGCATACTGCTTATGATTTCTATTTTGGACTATTTACTCTCAAGTACTTAATTTCGGTTTGGTTTGTAATAAAGCCTTTATAATTTCTGGATTTTAAAGTTAGATTTTTGTTTATTGCGTTTATTATCTACTCTAAGTAGAACTCGATTTTCCCAAAAACGTTAACTGTTTTGAAATCAACATGTTTCTGCAAGCTAAGAATTTTTATAAAGCTTTTGTAAACTTACTTGGTTTTCACTTATGACAGTAATTAAAGTTTTAAAAGTAAATTACTTTTTAATGAACCATGTTTTGGAAGTAACGAACGTAAATTGAAATTTAAGTTTTAAAATAATAAGAAGGGTTTTCAATGAAAACAAGGTTTTTGAAAAACACTTCAATGTGACATGCCGGACTCGAGCCTAACTTCTAGGTCAGGTTTGGGGTGTTACAGGTGGGAATACGTGTATCTACATATTGTACATGTATTCTAATTTGTACACTTCGTCGACATAGCCCATGAGATCCAAATGGAGATTTTGACATGCTGCAATTACATGAGTGCATGGATAACGAAGTGTGTCAAACCTCTCACGATCGCAAGTCCTATTTTTCAGGTGTACATGATTTTGTCCATCGGGAATACCTTGGTTTGATCTGTCGAACTCCATCACACGAAACCATAGGTTGTCGCGATTGTGACACACTGTGTGCATGGAGTTGGCCACTGTCTTGGCCTTATTAATTTTTTGCACTAACTTCTGGCACCATACATAGCCTCCCTACATTTGGCATTTATAACTCATTACTCACTTTGGAAATAGCATTGCCAAATGGAAGTAAGTCTTACACAACCGAGGTTATCGGTAAATGACGTTTTCCTTTTAAAATAGAATTGATGCATCCAGCCAGGTTTTAGGTCATCTGACCATATCTTAGGCCGCCGTCGTATAATTGTGTCCATTGATCTCATACCTTGTCAACATAAGTGGATAGCGATAATTACATTCCATCCTTCCATTTAGAACAAATTAAATATTACCAACCAAATAATATTGGTAGCGATTACATACCCATGTTGGTCACTTGTCGTCATTCAGTGGTAAACTGATATTGCCCGTAGTAGGTGGATGCAATGTGCCTTAGACAATACCGATGGTGTGTACGATCCCACAAGCTTCACTATCAGTCAATTGTGACTAGTATTTCAGTAACCCGATCCGATATAATACAAATATCAAGTTGAGGGCAGACATGCCTCCTCAACCTAGAAAGAAAGAAATCTCAATCGTCACCTAACTCCCTCGGTGTTATTACAAATGTAATTGGAAGGATCCTCTCATCACTATTCTGTGCCACAATTAGCAATAGCTGATGGGTATATCTACCATAGATAAATGTACCATCAATTTGTACCAATGACTTGCAATGCTGAAATGCATCCCGACATTGCTTAAAGCTCCAAAATAGACACTTGAATGATTGGCATCCACGGAGCAAGCGACCATTGTAATATGCAAAAGCCGTTTTAAGGCCTGTTACACAACCTGAAACGTACCTCTCCAGCACCAGACACCACAGCCACACTTCATTGTATAAAGCGTCCCACTCACTGTGCATTTTCTTTAACGCCTTCTGCTTACTTATCCAAACTTTACGATAAAAATGTGTGTACTTGAATTTGCTATGAATATTAGCAATTAAAACCGGCACAGCAGTTCTGAGATAATCTTGTGAAACACCTGTCAACCCATGAGTACGTTAAATAATGCAACATTAAATAATAATAGTAATACTTAAAAGCCCTAAACACCCAGTGATACTGTACTAGAGGCAACACACGTATACGAAACGGTGAACTTCTTTATCTCCCACAACCCTATCATCTTGTTAACTGAAACCATGATTTTTCATAAACATGTACCGTGTTGCACTGCAAACTTGGCCTCAAACTTATTGGAATTGAATTTAACCATATGTTAGTTAACCCCATTCATGATGCTATATTGCTTCAATGCACCAAGAAAACCATCCTTACTAGAAAAATCTTTACCAACTTCTAATTCACCCGTATCCAACTACGAACTTGTTTGGTCACACCTCTTGTATGATAGATCTAGACATTCTAACGCATCATGTGTCGATAGATCAACATTATACATGTGGGTTGGAGGCAAGTACGCTATGAATCTCAGATATTCCTCTCCTTCATCTGAACCTTCTTCACTATCTTCAAGTTCAGTTCGAATAAGCCAAGTTTAGAAAATAATGCAACTTCTGCACCATCGACACCGGGCTTCCAAGGTGGATCCACATCGGAGTCATCACCTGACTCACCAACATCTACAATGTAGGAGGTCCCTTCGTTAGTGGATGTAGTAGGGAATACATTATCCCTTCTCGTGTACATTTCAGAACGTCCCCAATCATATGTGGATTTGATAAACCATAATATATACATAATTTTACCCCATGCTTAGCACATTTATGGATGATTTATCATTAGATTTATGGAATTCAATGCTCCTAATCCTTTAATTTCATGTTTTATACTTAGGTGAGCATAGGAAAGAGAAAAAAATGAAAAATGAGCCAAAAACGAACCAAATGGGCCAAAATTAGAGTGCAACACGGCCTGGACCTCCACACACGGGATATTTACATGCCCGTGTCAATTTAACAGTGTTGAACACAGCCTGAGCCCGAGTCACACGTACGTGTCCCTATCATGACTTGTTTTAATTCCACACAAAAAAGGCTACTTAGGGGCTAAGAAAGGTATTCCAGAGTCTAGTTAAACACCCTAAGGAGGGAAACAAAGGACACACAGAGTAGAAGGCAAGAAGTTACTCGAAGAACGCCGATTGATCCATCTCAGGGGTTTTTGGGTTTTCTTTATGTTTTGTTGTTTTCCCAATTTTGAGATGTTTTCCTTTATAATTATGAACTAAATCCCCTAAATACCTGAGGGGGATGAAGCCCAAGATGGATCTTGTTATTATTATCTGAATATATGATAAGTACTTGATTTATTCTTAATTGTGTTATTAATTCTTGTGTTAATATTTCAGGATATTAATATAAGTTGAATGTACTTATTTAGTAGAGCAAAAGTCCCTGTCTAAGAGTAGATCCAACACAATTAAGCGGATTTGATCGCAATCCTAGATATAGGACAACGAAAATATGTCGAATTAGAGTCAAATCTAATAAGGGAATCCATAGATCGAGTTAATGCAACACTAGGGGTTTTAATTAGAAAGAAATTTCAATTAATCAACCTAGGGTTAGTTGTTCTTAGTCTTGAAAGAGATATTAACATACTTTAGGGATTTCTACGGATCAAGTCAAGTGAATAAATCGTCTAGTTCAGAGTCTAATAGCAAGTGAAGTCTAGGTGGATTCTTCCTTGGGTATTGTCTTAATCGATCAGTTTTCTCAAAAGTAATTTCCCCAATTTACTCTCTGTCGTGTTCTTAGTTAATTAGTTTAATTTAATTAGTTAAAACAAATTCCCTTTATTTCTAGGCTAAATAATAGAAAGAAAGTTATTACTAGTACTTTTAATTCCTGTGGGTTCGACATTCTGGTCTTGCCACTAAACTATACTACTGTCCGATAGGTGCGCTTGCCTTTATTGTGATAATAGTTAGTTTTTAGGTACGATCATATTATTACTTGACCATCATAAATATCACTACAATCAAGTTTTTGGCACCGTTGCCTGGGAACTAAAATATTAGGAACACTTGATTTTTATTACTTTTGCCATTTTTACTTTTATTGCAACTTATTGTTTATTTTTATTACTATTTTTTCCTTTCTTTTTTTTGTCTCTAACAAGTGTCTCTAGTTTATAACTAGAAGGAATCTGTCAGGACCTTTGCTTATTGATAGTGAGATAGAAGCACCAGCTCGCAGAAACCGAAGAGAAATAAGGCGAAGCCTATAGTACATAGAGGAAGAGCAAGAAGTTGTGACCAACACTACCGAATAGATGGAGGCAAATCCGAACAATCCACTACCTCCTGTGGCGACCGCAGATCCTGTGAACCAAAATCCTGCTCCTCGTACTATGTATGATTATGCTAAGCCTAATTTAGCTGGTACTGAATCTAGTATTGTTAGGCTTGCTATTGCTGCAAATAATTTTGAACTGAAACCTAACACTATTCAGATGATTCAACAGTTTGTTCAGTTTGATGGTTTGTAGGATGAGGATCCTAACACACACTTAGCAAACTTTTTAGAATTCTGCAACACTTTTAAGATTAATGGTGTTTCTGATGATGCCATTCGCCTTCGGTTATTTCCCTTTTCTTTGAGGAATAAGGCTAAATAGTGGTTGAACTCTCTACCACGAGGGTCCATCACTACTTGGGAACAAATGACCAAAAAATTTCTGTTAAAATATTTTCCGCCGGCTAAAACAACAAAGTTGAGGAATGATATTTCTTCAGGTTTAGACTTTTCACAATGGTTTGAACCCCTCAACAAGGCAAATGATTGATGTAGCTACCGGTGGAACCATAAATAACAAAACACCTGAGGAGGCTTATGAGTTTATAGAGGAGATGTCACTGAATAACTATCAATGGCAAGTCATGAGGATAAAGCCACAAAAATCTGCCGGTGTTTTCAATATTGACGCAGTCACGATGCTATCAAATTAGGTAGAACTTCTTAATAAAAAGATTAATGGTTTAGTTGGTTCTATGTAGGTACATCCAGTTATGCAGTGTGACGCAAATCCTGAGTACCAACCCTATGGACATGGCATGGAGAACGAGCAACTGAATTATATGGGTAATAATCCTCGATCTCAAAACAATCCTTATAGTAACACTTACAATGCAGGTTAGAGAAATCATCCAAATTTTTTGTGGGGTGGTCAAGGAAATCAGAGACCACCACCCCCTCTAGGCTTCTAACAACCACCTTACCAGCAAGAGAAAAAGCCGAATCTTGAGGAGATGCTCACGAAATTTATCTCAGTGTTAGAAACCTATTTTTAGAATACCGAGACTACACTTAAAAATTAGCATGCATCAATTCAAGGCCTCGAAACCCAAATAGGTTAGGTTGCTAACCTGATCTCTAAACGACCACAAGGTGGCTTGCCAAGTAACACAGAAACCAACCCAAGGGAGCAACTCCATGCTATTACTGTGCTCGATGAAGGAAGGTTAGTCAAACCAGAACCGAGGCAAGAAAATTTGGTAAGCAAAGGAAAGGTTGAGGTAAGCCACAAAGAACCAGTAGATAAAGAGTATAAATCTCGTGTGCCATACCCAAATGCGATAAGGAAAGACCACATAGATGAACAATTAGGTAAATTCCTTAAACTCTTAAAGAAACTACACATTAACTTACCATTTATTGAACCTCTTTCGTAGATGCCAAACGTAGTTAAATTTTTAAAAGAGCTTTTAGCAAACAATGAAAGTTGGATGTGTCATCGCATGTGGAATTAACTGCAGTTTGCTCAGCTATTTTGCAAAATAAGCTACCCAACAAACTGAAAGATCCAGGGAGTTTTACGATTCCTTGTCTAATTGGTAGTTTAACTATTGATAATGCATTTTAGGGGCTAGTATTAATGTAATGCTTTACAAAATGTTTAAACAACTAGGTCTTAGGAAACCCAAACAAACTCGGATGAGCATTCAATTGGCTGATAAAACCATTAGATTTCCTAGGGGTATAATTAAAGATGTTCTTGTTAAAATCGATAATAGATTTTGTTATTTTAGACATGGATGAGGATAGCGGTGTACCTGTAATTTTAGGGCGACCCTTTTTAGCAACTACTAGGATTATAGTAGATGTGGGCACAGGTGAACTCACACTTCATGTAGGCGATGACACTATTACTCTTCAAGCTCGTGATTCTGTTAAGATATCTAATGATAGACATGATAATACGAGTTCTTTTAATAAGAGTAAACTTATTGATCAATCTTCTTTACAGGACATTCCTCACAAAAGCACAAATGAGCCACATTCAAGTTCATACAACAACAAGGGAGCAATCCATAAAGAGCGAATGCTACAGATCGAGGAACTAGATGAATGGCTAACACAAGCTAAGGTGAAATCGAGAGGACAAGAGGAGCCAAAGCGAATCCATAATGCGCCTACAAATAAAATGAAGCAATTTAAGATTGGGGACAAAGTATTGCTAGACGAAAAGGACCCTCGAATTGCTACCTCAAAGTCTATGCAAACAATACACCTCCCTTCACGGTGTTAAATATTTTTCCTTACGGTACAGTCGAGGTAACACATACCAAATTTGACACTTTTAAGGTAAATAGTACTCAACTCAAACCTTATTCTGATGGCATTAATAGCAGAAAAGAGGAGTTTCAACTCCTCGAACCACCATGACCATGAGAAATTAAGGTAAGTCGAGCTTAGGCTATAAATAAGCTCTTCTCGGGAGGCAACCCAATCACTAACACCACTAACAAACTTATTTTTATCTATTTTTCATGTTTTTTGTGCAGGTTTTTAACCCACACGGCCTAGACACACGGGCGTGTCCTTGGCTACGTCAAACCTGGAGCTTAATCTTTCAAAATTTAAACAAGTCAGAGAATTGCACATGGCCGTGTGCAAGACACGGCCGGACTACACGGGCGTGTAAGACACCACACTGGTGTGGGAGAATCGAAGACCTTAGTAAATGGCCGTGCGAGATGGCCGTGTGAGCCACACAGTCTGGATACACAGGCGTGTCCAAAACCGTGTAATGAAGGGGCAAATTAAATTTCATGACAAACACGGGCTAACCACAAGCCACACGGGCATGTGACACACCCGTGTAGCCCAAAACAGGATCTAAACAAGACCGTGCCCGTTTTAAAACCCCCAAAACCTAATTTTATTTTCATTCATTTTTATTTTTATTTTTATTTTTCTCTTTCTTTATTTCTTATGTTTTTCCTTTTCCTTTTATCTTTATGGTGCTTATCGAGTAATGTTGTAATTCTCTCCACAGTTGTGTTTATTTTCTTAAGTAGCTCAGAATCATGCACTTCAAGAAGCCCTTTATCCAATTCAGCTTTCACTATTCCAAAGATTTAAATCCAAAATTCAGGGAATTTCACTTCTCTCCTTACCTTATGATATTATGCCTATATCCTTATTATTTATCTTTGTACATTGAGGATAATATACATCTTAAGTGTGGGGGGGTCATTCATATCATTATCAGAAAATCCCTGAATTTTGTCTTATTCTTAAGTAACTTCCTTATCACTTTTAGAATAAATTTTAATTGATTTATGATTTTTGTGGATATGTTTTTGAATTAAATCATAGGTAGTTGTGCATTGATGGTTTAAACTTTGAGTCATTAGAGAATCAAGCATGACAAGTTGATTTTTGAGAATTAAAATTTTTCTAGGTTGTTTCCTCGAGTTTAGGTATTATCTTAAAGTTTGAAATTCATAGGATTGACATCAAAAGCCATAATTTTTGTGAAATTTTGAGCCTCTAGAGCATATATCCTTTCATGCTCACTTTTATTGTTGCAATAAGTGTGTCAATATCGATTTGTTATTCCAGAAATTACTTCCATTATACATGTCGAGACCACACCATTAATTTGATATACCGAGATGATAAAGGCACCTAGTTTTAACCCACTCACTCTATAAAAGCCTACCTTCATAATTAACCCTTAGTGAACCCCCATTGAGCCTAACAAACCACTTATTAATTGTCCCTTAATAATTAACTTATAACCTATTATTATTAAAATCTCCTTAATTAATTTGATCCATATTTTGTCGAGATTTAAATTGAATAATTATCTGGCTATGTTCTCCTTTTCAGTTAGAAAAGTTTCATTATTTGATTTGTTCTAAAAAAAACATATACAAAGTTATTTTAGTTGTTGATTTGTCATTGAATATATTATTATGAAATTCTAGTGCTCTTGATCCTAAATGATGTACTCATGAGGAAAAGCTCAATTTTAGGAATATTTACTCAGTAATGTAAATTTTTAGTATTTGTTATTTTCTAGTTAGGTAATTATTCAGTTCAATCTCGATTCTAACCTTATTTTTCAGCTTGTGTCCACACCCCTAACCAAAGCCCCATTACAACCCTCTAAAGACCTTTTGATCAATGTATCATCTCAATCCATAGTGATGGAGATTTGATTTTTATGCAAGCCTATGGTAATAACATTTCATGTTAACTATTGAGTGCTTATTTTTAATCCCTTAAACACCTTGAGTGATTTGAGTGAATCCTTAGTGAGGATATTAACTTTGTGTAATTTTGAATTAAAGGTAATTACTTAGATAAAGGGCGACACCTATATTTTTAGGATAAAATGCTCAACTTGGATTATTTCAAACTTTGATGTTCTTTTAGTTGAATTCTCAATGTATGATTACTTGTGGCTTATTTTGAAACATTATTGATAAGGATTATGAGTTGAGAAGAATGAATTTTAGTTGTGAGTTGAGGATTTTGCTTGAGGACAAGCAAATGCTTAAGTGTGGGGGTATTTGATAAACCATAATATATACATAATTTTCCCCCATGCTTAGCACATTTATGGATGATTTATCATTAGATTTATGGAATTAGATGCTCCTAATCCTTTAATTTCATGTTTTATACTTAGGTGAGCATAAGAAAGTGAAAAGAACGAGAAACGGGCCAAAAATAGACCAAATGGGCCAAATTTAGAGTGCAACATGGCCTGGACCTCCACACACGGGATACATACACGCTTGTGGCAATTTAACACTATTGAACACGGCCTGAGCTCGAGTCACAAGGGCGTGTCACACGGGTGTGTCCCTATAGTGACTTGTTTTAATTCCACGCAGAAAAGGCTACTTAGGGGCTAAGAAAGGTATTCCAGAGTCTATTTAAACACCCTAAGGAAGGAAACAAAGGACACACAGAGTAGAAGGCAAGAAATTACTCGAAGAATGCCGATTGATCTATCTTAGGAGCAGGATTTACATTAAGACTGAAGATCTCCCTTCAAATTCCTTCAAGGGTTTTTGGGTGTTCTTTATGTTTTGTTGTTTTCCCAATTTTGAGATATTTTCCTTTATAATTATGAAATAAATCCCCTAAATACCAGAGGGGGATGAAACCTAAGACAGATCCTGTTATTATTATTTGAATTATATGATAAATACTTTATTTGTTCTTAATTGTGTTATTAATTCTTGTGTTAATATTTCAGGATATTAATATAAGTTGAATGTGCTTACTTAGTGGAGCAAAAGTTCCTATCTAAGAGTAGATCCAACACAATTAAGCAGAGTTGATCGCAATCCTAGACATAGGATGACAAAAATCTGCCGAATTAGAGTCAAATCTAATAAGGGAGGACGACAAAAATCTGCCAAATTAGAGTCAAATCTAATAAAGGAATCCATAGATCGAGTTAATGCAACACTAGAGGTTTTAATTAGAAAGAAATTTCAATTAATCAACCTAGGGTTAGTTGTTCTTAGTCTTGAAAGAGATATTAATATACTTCAGGGATTTCTACGGATCAAGTCAAGTGAATAAATTGTCTAGTTTAGAGTCTAATAGCAAGTGAAGTCTAGGTGGATTCTTCCTTGGGTATTGTCTTCATCGATCAGTTTTCTCAAAAGTAATTTCCCCAATTTACTCTCTGTCGTGTTCTTAGTTAATTAGTTTAATTTAATTAGTTAAAACAAATTCCCTTTATTTCTAGGCTAAATAATAGAAAGAAAGTTATTGCTAGTACTTTTAGTTCCTGTGGGTTCGACATTCTGGTCTTGCCACTAAACTATACTACTGTTCGATAGAAGTGCTTGCCTTTATCGTGATAATAGTTAGTTTTTAGGTACGATCATATTATTACTTGACCATCATAAATATCACGAAATCAGGATTGCCAACCACTAGAAGTTGATGCCATTCCCTAGTAAGCATTTCTAGCATCTAACATCGACCTACCGAGGTGTATGTCCTATCCACTAACGAAGTCTTGTGCCAGGGTTGTGTATTTCGTCTTGCCACCAAAAAAGAACGGTTCTATGTTCTGCCTCCCACTAATGGAGTGTCGGGCAGGGGTTATGTATTCCTCTTGAATAGTAGAAGATGTTAAAGTCGCATGTGCTTCATTTGGCATTGAAAATTCTAAATATAACTCAAGATAGGGTGATTCACTGGCGAGATGCGTCTGCACCATTGCCTCCAAGCGACGAGCAGCTTTGATATCAAATGAGTCATATGTTACACGATCAACTGAAGCACAAAATCCATACTTAATAGACAAACTTTCATTGGCGTCGTTTTAAAAATTTTGCCCGTAATTCTTTTACAAAATTCTATCAATTCTATGTTCTGATTAAAAACTAGTTACGTTGTGTTCTCTGATAAAAAAATGTCATTCTTAGTGTCACGGACATCACCGTCATAGTAAATAACAACACTAATATGTCCACTCATTTTCAAACAAATTATTTGTCGAAAGAAATTTAAAACAATAAACATTATGTAAAAATATAATGATTCATAATTAACACGATAAATCAACTTATACCTTCTCAACCTCATTAATTTCTATTCTTCTAAACTTCTTCAATCTCTCTTACTATAAATTATACAACAAAAGAATAAAATTTGGGTCATTTATAGCCCACGGAATAGTTGGATGCACTGTCACAAGCACTACTAAAAGAGCGTCCAGTTGAGAGCTTTTTTAGTACTTTTGCTGACAGTGCATCCTGCTTGAAGTGTTTTTCAACCCTAACTATCAAATTTTCCAATCCTGGGATTTTTTTTTGAAACCATCTTCTAGAAGTTATTTTTTCAAAATCAACAGTACAAAAAAAGTCCAGTTGGAAGCTTTTTTTGTACTATTATTGACTGTACAAAAAAAAAACAAAATTCATCTCGTCAAAATAATTTTTTTCAGAACACATCAACGACAAATTTATTTTTTCATATCCCATCTTGTCAAATTTATTTCTTCCAGAAAAACACTTAGCAATTAAAAAAATTAAACCCTAAACCTTAGACCTAAGCCCTAATTTTTTTTTAAAATTATAGCACCCTAAAACCCAGCCCAGAAGTTTAGACCAAATCTTGAAGGTTACATTGACCATCGAAGTGATCCTTGAACAATTTATGAAAGAATTGTTTAAAACTTAATCCAATACAGTTTGCTTAAATTGAGCTAAATTGTTTAACAATTTATAACGCCAAATTTGTAATCAAATCGGATTTAGAAATTGTAAAGACTGGCATTATGAAAAATTATTTGCAGCGAATAATATAATATTTACCGTTTAAATGCAAAACACAAACTAGTATTCTTTGCTTAAAACTTACATTGTAATAAAGTTTAAACCAATGATTTCAATAAATCAAAACCACCTACGAAAATGTTATACCAAATTCGAATCCGAAAACTGTAACCAAAACTTCAAACCAACTTATCAACTTTGTGAATCCAAATCAAATTATACCACAGTCCATAAAAATGTACTAATACTCCAAATGAAAATAATTTAACAAAATTATTGAAAACTTTAATAAGTCCAAACCAAATTGAGAAAACCCACGAGGAAGTTCTGAGATCACCAAAATACTGAATCCAACACTAAACACGAGAATTACCTGAAAGGAAAGAAAACTAAGATGGGGTGAGCGAACAATTTATATTAGTAATTAGTCTCACGAGTAGTCCATTAACAACCATAACATAGAGATATTATTTCAAACTGATAGGGGCAGGGAGATAAAAGAGAAATACTAGAGTGATAAAATAGAAAATAAAGAACTGAAAATTTACTTGTAAGATCAGTTCGATTCGAGATAGACCACTCTCCCAAATAATACTTTTCAATAAAAAAGACTCATATCCTACTAAAGAGTTTCCTAGGTTATTTATATTAACAATCCTAGGTAATAACCTCACCTAACAAGCTTAAATAAAAGAACATAATCTGTAACAGCCAAATGGTTCCTAATTTTCAGATTAGTGTAACAAAGGTGGTTCCATGATTTCAGGTAACTGACTAAATATGACTTCTTCCATATTTTTTCCATGTGCCCTAGATTTTCGCCTTGACTATACTTGTAGGGGAGTTGCATCAATAGTTCCCCCTCGTAAGATGACTTGTCCTCAAGGCAAAAGGATGAAAATGGTTTGACAAGAAAAACATAATTTTCCCATGAAGCTTCTTCCAAAGGCCTCCCTTTCCATTCAATCAACAACTCCAATGAATACTTTGGCAGAAGAAAGAATTATTTCTCAATCTGTCAAAATGGGCAAATGAGCAGGTGGTGAACAGGGCAGCTGGCCTATGGCTGGTCAAAGTAGTGATACATGGAATATAGGATGAACTTAAGAAGAAGGCAAGCTGAGTTCATACGCCACCTTACCAATGCGTCGTAATATTTTGTAAAGATAAAAAAACGTGAAGCGGTTCTTGGCAAGTGATTTTTGTTGGTAAGGTTGAAGATGTAGGAAAACAAAATCCCCAACCTCAAAAGTGAGGTCTCAACACTTAGAATCAGCTTGAGATTTCATACGAGATTGAGCTTTGAGCAAGTTACCCTTCAAAAGCTTCAACATGTCATCTCGTTGGATTAGTTGTTGCTCTAATTCTGTCACTGTAGTTTCGCCAGGAACATAAGGATAAAGTGATGACAGATCACAACCATAAACTATATTGAAAGGAGTAGTATTTACTGCTGTCGTAACCATTTTTTGAAAAAACGGGTGTAGACTTAAAAAAATGAAAAATAGGAGTCGCCACCAATCTTTTTAGGTGTGATTGGGTCACCTTATAATGTTTTGGTCTACGAAAAATTGAGAATAGGGTTCGGGAGTCGGTTACGTGCGGGGAAGGATTAGCACCCCCGCAACACCCAAAATTGGTACCAAATTGAGCAATTTTCTGTCTTAAGTCGAAATTTGGAAAGATTTAAAAATATGATTCTTTTTTTGAAACTAGGATGATTTGAGTTGAAAAATCGAGATCCCTTTGCTTCGGAAGAATACGAATATCACATCCAGCACGATTAGACACGAGGTTCGTGAATTCCTCGAAACTTAAGATGTCTCGCGAGTCGCAAAATTTTATTTAGAAGGGTATTTTTAGTAATTAGACGAACGAGAAATCGCAACCCAGCACGTTAGGGCACTATTTCCCAAATCTCTAAATACAAAAAACATTGCCTCGTTTTTTAAACATTTTTGAATTAAATTGAGATGATTTAGGTTGAAAAATCGAGATTCCTTCGCTTCGAAAGAATACGAATATCACATCCAGCACGATTGGACACAAAGTTCTTAAATCCCCCGAAACTAAAGTTATCTCGCGAGTTGCAAAATTTAGGAGGGTATTTTAGGTATTTAGACGAACAAGAAATCGCAACCCAGCACGTTAGGGCACTATTTCCCGAATCACTAAACACAAAAATATTGCCTCATTTTCTAAAAAAACTTGGTTATGTGATATATATATGATTTTTTTCAAAAACCGTGATGAGGTTAATAGAATATTAAAACATAGAGTTAGTATATTAAAAAAATGATAGTAGTGATGATATTTGCAATAAAAAGTATATAAAAAAGGGCGTATTTAAAAAATATTTACATAGTAGAATATAACGTAAAACATGTATAATGTGGCTAGAACAAAATATAGGCATGAGATAACAGAAAGATATGAGTAATGTGACAATAATATATACACACATATATATATATAATAATATTTAAAAGATATACATAGTATAAAGAGGACATATACATAAAAATATTTAAAAGATATAACATAAAAATGTATGTATTAAAAAGAAGACATATACGTAATATAAAAAATATATACATAACTTATAAACATATATATATATATAATAATATTTAAAGATATAGCACAATAATATACATACGTAATATTAATATATATATATATATATACAAAGAATATATATATATATGTAACGTATAGATTAAATATAGACAATATATATATATACATATCGGAAATATTAATACTAAGATATAACTAATAATAATATTAAATATATACACATATATGGATATATTAAATATAACTAAACTTAACGTCAATGATATAAATATAATAAAAAAATAATAATTATTATTATGCTAGTAAGTATATTAAAGAATTAGATAATAATAATAGTAGCATATAGTAAAACCATAATATTTAGAATAATAATACTAAATATAGTATAATATTTAAAATAATAATATTAAGTATAGTATAATATACTAATAATAATAATAATAATAATATGGTTAATAATATAACTAATATTAAAGTAAAAACAAAACAGTGAGAAGAAGAGAAAAAAAAAGGACGAAATTGCATTAAATCAAAAGGTTTCGGGCAAATTTGGAATTAAAAACAAAAGTAAGAGGATCAATACGAATACGGGGGGAACGTACAGGGGCCAAAGGAGCAATTTCACCACGCGTTTGAAACGGCGTCGTGGCAAGAAGGACTAAATTGTAACGCAGGGTAAATTAATGGGCCAATTTAAAAAATAACAAAACTTCAATTGTAAAATCATTGAAAAGCGGAAGGGCCTGGAGTGCAATAAGACCATCAAGCAAAAACACGCGGATCCTCTGGAGCGGGTCGGGTCCATACACGGGTCGGCTCAAAACGACACCGTTTTGAGGCTTAAATGCAGCCCCCAAAACGGTGTCGTTTTGGAGGGCTATATAAGACCCATTTCCCTTAAAAATTTTCATTTTTACCGTGTGAAGGAGAAAAAAGGGGGGAGAGCTTAGGGGGAGGGTGACCGGAGCGATTTTCGGTGGTCGGTCCGACCACCGTCCGGTCACCAGACTGCCGTGCCGTCGCCGGCGCCGGCCACCGCACGCGGTGGCTGGAAAAGGTAAAAATTCCTCTTTTTTTAAAATATATTTTATTTAATATTTTCCTTTTTTGAATATGTGAATAAGCATGTATCATTAGGGTAGATTCGAAAAGAAAAAAAAAAGAAATAGAAATACCTTTTCTACCGATTTCGATTCTGCTATTTTGCCTTTCGATATGGATTATGGTATGTTGGTTCCTCTGATTTGGGTATTTTCTTGCTATTATATTGTTACCAACACTGTTTTTTTTTTATTTTGAAACTCAATACTTGTATTTCATAAGAAATTCCAACCCCTTACAATGTTTTCTCACTCGACTCTTATAGCCTTCACACAAATTTTTTATTGTTTTATGTCCCTTCTGTCTTTAATTTCTTACAGGTCATGGGCGGTGGAGGTGACTTGGAAGGGAGGTGCTGCAGGTAGTCAGTGGCAAGTGGGGACTTCGGCAGAGAGCAGGTGATGCAAGTGGGGAGGGCGGTGCTGAACCTAGGGGAGGCTAGGGTTTGGTTAGGTCGATTGGGTCTCAATTGGGCTTAGGTTTTGGGTATCGGGCTTCTATTTGGTTTTTTATTTTGGATAAGGGTTTGGGGTTAATTTTGGTTTGTAATTTGGGTAAATGGTAAACGGGTAGGTGAATTAGGGGTTTATGTGTATGGGTTTTTTTAATATTTGGCCTATGTGTGGGTCTGTTTGTGACCAGGCCAGAATTGGCCTACAACAACTGCTATGTAAAAACTAGTATTAAAAGAGAATTCAGGCCGTGGCAAAAATCTACTCCATTTGGTAGGTTATTCTTGTGCAAAACAGAAAAAGTAAGCTTCTAAACATCAATTGACCACTTTTGTTTGGCCATCAGTTTGAGGGTGGTAACTTGTGCTCATCCGTAGTTTTGTTTTACTTGGTTTCAAAAGTTCTTGCTAAAAATTGCTGAGGAAAATAACTTCTTGGTCAAATACAATCGAATGTGAAAAACCATGGAGTCTAAAATTTTCCTTGCAAAAATTCACAACAACTATCTTGGCTATAAAAAGATGAGCCAAGAGAGTAAAGTGAGCATATTTACTCAAACGGTCTACCACCACAAGAATCATGTCAAAGCGGTGTGACTTAGGAAGGCCCGCAATGAAATCAAGAGAGATGTCTTCCGAAATACGATCTAGAATCGGCAAAGGTAGGAGGAGATCAGCTAGCGCCAAAGCTTGATATTTGTTTTGTTGGCACTACAAATAGATTTGGACATAGTGACAAACATATTGCTTTAATTGAGGCCAAAAGAATTATGCTGACAACTGTTTGAGAGTCTTCAAATATCCTCCATGGCTTGCGATAAGAGTATTGTAAGACTCAAAAAGAATCTTCTACTTGAGGGCTGCATTGTTGGGAATAACCAACCTATATTTATAATAGAGCATTTGCCCTATAATAACAAAATCTGGGAAAGAAGCAGGATTAAACGTTAGTGACAGCATAATATGGCTGATATAAGGATCCACTTTGAGTGCCATTTGTAAATCCAACAAATCCAAGCTAAATGGAAGTGCTAAAGATAAAAAAATTACAGAATATGGTCTACGAGAAAGCACGTCAGCTCTATTATTTTCTTTTCCTTCCTTGTAGATAATGGAAAAGTCAAATGGAATTACTTTAATCAAGAATTGCTGTTGTTTGGTTGTCGTAATACGCTGTTCCAACAAGAACTCAAGCGTATAATGGTCTGTTTTGACAAAAAAATACCTCCCCAATAGATAATGTTTCTATTTCTTTAATGCCAGCACTAAAGCAAGTAATTCTCAATCATATGTTGATTTTATGCTATTCGTAAAGGAAAGCTCTTTTACTGAAATAGGCTATTGAATGCTCAGCCTACAATAGGATGGCGTCTACTCCTTTGGATAATACATCACATTCTATGATGAATGGTAGTGAAAAATCCAGAAGGCGTAATACTGGGATTGTCATCAATGCGCGTTGAAGTTGCTGAATGCTTCTTCCGCAATTGAAGACCATTGGAAGCCATCTTTCTTAGCGAGTTGAGTAAGAGGACGTGCCATCAGTCTATAGCTCCTCACGAATTTGCGATAGTATCCCTGTCAGGCCTAAAAATCCATGTAACTCTTTTAAGTTGGTAGGAATATGCTAGGATAGGACTGCTTAGATTTTGGCCTGATCAACCTATACTCATTGGAAATTACCGTATGTCTAAGAAAATTTATCTATGGTTGGCCGAAGTGGCACTTGGAAGCTTTAGTGTGATATATGTTGTTCCAGAGTAGATCAAGAGCTGACGGATGTGTTGTAAGTGTTGGTTCATATCCTTGCTATAAATAAGGATATCATTGAAGAAGATAAGAATAAATTTCCACAAAGCCTGAATAGATCATTCATAGTAGCTTGAAATGTTGATGGAATGTTAGTAAGACCAAATGGCATGACTACAAATTTGTAATGCCCTGAGTGAGTTCTGAATGTTGTCTTGGCTATGTCTTCTGGTTTGACTCTAATCTGATGGTAGCTAGAACAGAAGTCGATATTGGAAAAGATCGTAGCCCCTTATAATTCATCTAATAATTTATCAATATTGGGAATTGAATATTTATCGGGTATGGTGATTTTGTTAATGGCATGATAATTGGCACATATCCTTCAGGTATGGTCTTTCTTTTTTACTAAAAGTATCGGGCTAGCAAAGAGGTTGGTGTTGGGTCAAATAAATCCAGTGGTCAAAAGTTCAGCTACTTGTTTTTTATTTGAGTTTTTTAGTTATAAGGATAACGGTATGGTCAAATGTTCAAATGTTGGGCATTGGGTATAAGAGGAATGGAGTGAGTGTAAGACCGAAAGAGTGGTAAAATACTCAATTCTTGGAAAATAGCATGGTATTCAGAAAATGAGGATTGCAAGGGGCTAGGTGATGCCTAGGCAGTAACTGTAGTTTTCAATGGCTCTCCTTGTAGTTTATACTTTTTCCCGTCAATCGAGCAGATAAGGAACATTTCATTCCAGTTTGCCTGCACCGTGTTGAGGGATGCCAACCATTGGATGTTAAAACCACATCGGCTCCTCTAATATTAAAAGGGTAAAAATCTTGTTTAATCTTCAGCCTAAGAAGTTGGATCTCTACATTGTGACAAACATAATTACAACATATGATGTCCCCATTACCAATCTAGACCCGAAAAATGGCAGAATTTGTATCTTCAGATTCAATTCCTTGACAATGGTATTAGTTATGAAATTGTGTGTAGAGCCACTGTCAGTAAGAATTAAAACATTTTCGGTCTTGATGTCCCCTTTGAGCTTCATGGTGGTGGTATTTTGTTTTCCCCAATATAGCATGAAAACCAAGTGTTGCCAAGTCATTTTGCTGAAGTTTATCAACTTCCTAAATCAGGCAAGTCTCGTTCATCATCTTCTTGGGTAGCCTCCAAAAATGAGAAAGATCATGTTTTACAATGATGGCTAGGACCGTATTTTTTGTTGCATTTAAAACAAAGCCCTTTGGCTAATCTTGTTTGTATCTCAACATCCTAATTTCGACTACAGTTGTTAAAGTGCGTATTCACTTGGGGTATGTTACCGTTTCCTTCTCAAGAGATGGGAGGATGAGATTTTTATAGAGCGAGGTTAGGCTTACTTGAATTAGACCAAGAGGTTCCTCTTGAACCATATGTTGAGCCTAGTTTGGACTCATATTTGAGCGCTAGATTCATTGCTTTGTAGACTGTCCGTGGTTAATGGATGTGTACATCAACCTTTAAATCTTCTCTCAATCCATTGAAAGAAACCCTAACAGACAATGATCAGACCAATTTGTTACTTGAGCTAACCTTTTTGTGATCTCCTGGCGATATTCTTGAACAGTACGTGTAACACCCCTCACCTAGAACCGTCGCTAGATACGAGTACGAGGTGTTACCGAACAAATACTCGCTTGATCATTTGATTCCGAAACATAATTTTCGTGTAAAATTTAAAACTCTTTCATTAATGCACATAACTTTCACATTATGGGCCTACGAGGCCCAAATGATATTTTGGGTACTATCTGAGACCAAACCGGAACTTTTCGAACATTTATGAAAATTTGACTCAAAATAGTGTCACCCACCCGTGTGACATAGGACACGCCCATGTAGGAAGGCCGTATCCTTCACACGGTTGAGACACGCCCGTGTCTCTGCCCATGTGACCGATCACTTAGGCTATTTCCTAAGCCCTTAGTGTACTCTTAACTCTTCACACTCGTATACTATACATAAATGTATATCATACCTTTAACTACTCCTATCTTGACCATCAAACACATGAAATATACCTAACCTCATTAAACATTTTCCACAATACATGCATAAGAATAGGCTTATAAATCCAAAAACATTAAGGACCACATTTCATGACCTTATACAAATTAATGACATAAGCCAATACATTTGGCTAATTCACAAGAATTCAACTATCAATAAATAAATCTTAATACATGCCACTCACTTAGAAGCAAATAGGAATGGTTATTACTCCATCTTGACAAATTGATAGTGTGGTGCTGCCTCCGACGATCTCCACCCCGAGCCAACCTGACAACACTAAAGAAATTGAAGAGGGGGTGTAAGCTTTAAGGCTTAGTAAGTCAGCATATAATAATGAGCAACTTAATAGAAAACATGTTTCCATTCCTTAGGGAGTATCCTTAAGGAAGTAAAGGTATTATTTACATAATTTCACTTTTTACTCATGTTCTTTTCTAAGTCACAGTCACTAAATTGATTATATCTTAAGATACAGAACTCAAAAATAAGTTCCATAAATTTTACCTGAAACTAGACTCATATATCTTCTTGCCATAAAATTTTCAGAATTTTTGGTTAGGCCAATTAGTACAGTTTATTCATTAAAGTTTCCACTGTTTTGCTATTTGACAGTTCTGACCTTTCTCCACTAAAAGTCAATTATCTCACAATACAGAACTCGGATTAGGTTCTTGTTTGTTTCTTTTGAAATTAGACTCACTAAGGAATTCAGAAATATCAATTACACACCATAACCATTTTTTATAAAATTTCTAGTGATTTTCCAAAGTCGAAACAGGGGATCCCGTAATCCACCTGACCTTGCCTCACAATAATTCAGATATCTTACAAATTGAGAATTATTTGCTTGCTATACTTCTTTCATGTGAAAATATACTCATTGGGCTTCAATTTCATATTTAATTAAATTTCTAATTCAATTTCCACTATTTATAGCGAATTTTCAAAGTCACTACACTACTGCTGTCCAAGTCTTTCTTATTTCATTTTCACTCTTTCAAGCTTTCATTGATATAGCATTAACGGTAACACTTACCTCTTATCGATCTTACCTAAATTCGATCATATAACGAGCATATTGCTCTTAACTTATACACATACGTACCTGCACTTATTCATAAGATTTCACTTTCACACTTACACATATAAATGCATCATAGTAAGGAACATATTGTTTCATCATACACATGGTCATAATCACTTTCTATTTCACTTAATCATATCATTTTGCTACCCGTTGAACCATGCAAAATTTTAAAGGATACTCAAAAAGATGCACAAAAGTGTCACTCATATATTGTAGCCGAAGCTACTACTGATATGTAGCCGAAGCTACCATGTAACCCGCCCATAAGCAAACTCGGACTCAACTCAATGAGCTCGGGCGTTCGCATCCATAAGTGAACTCAGACTCAACTCAACGAGCTCGGATGCCTAGTTATATCTCATAAACTTGGACTCAACTCAACGAGTTCGGAACTGAACTATCCTAGTGACATGTCACTTGTATCCTAATCTATTCCCAAGGTTCAAACGGGATTTTCTTCAATCACACATCTTTGTCATCTTCCTCGGAATGTCGGAACAAATACTTGGTAGCATTTCATATTTATCAAGTAGCTCAAATAATTTACATATTACTAACTAATAATTCACAAAGCATAATATTTCATGGTAATAGTCATCATATCATATAAATAAAATTAAATTACTTAAAATGACAATTATGTTACCACATTTACACATGAACTTACCTCGAATACAAAAATGGCTAACTTTTCCGACTTAGCCCATAACCTCGTAGATAAATTTTTATTCAATTTATTTGCATTTTAGGCCTAACCGAATCATTTCATGCATATAGCAGCCCACAATTCTCATTAAAACACACACTGATGACCAATTTTATAACTTTTGCAATTTAGTCCTTTCGGACGTTTTCGTCGAAAATCACTCGGTAAAAACCATTTCCCTAATCTTAAACATGCATAATCTACCATAATCCATCAAAATACACAATTATTCAGCATAGGTCAATTTTTAAACATGAACCCTAGGTCAAAATAATTGTAGAAATAGGTAGATTATGATGCAAAGATTTCAAAAATACGAAAAACATTAAAAACGGGGCTAGGAATCACTTACTATTGAACTTGGAAAGCTTGAAACCCTAGCCATGGCTTCTCCCATGAAACATTCGGCCATAGCAAGAAGAATGAGCAGATTTTTTTCTTTTATTTTGTCTTTTACTCAATTAAAACACTAAATGACTAAAATACCCTTAAGGCTTTTCTTTCAATTTTGTCCTATTCATGCCCATTTTTGTCCATCAAATTATCCAATGGTCTAATTACCTTTTAAGGACCTTCAATTTAAAACTTTATAACAATTAGACACTTCTAACATATGGAACTCAACTTTTGCACTATTTACAATTTAGTCCTTTTTACCAAATTGAGTGCCCAAACGTTGAAATTTTCACGAAATTTTTCCGTGAAATCATAGATCATAAAAATTATAATAAAGATAATATTTTTCTCATCGAACTTGTGGCCTCGAAACCACTGTTCCGACTAGGCCCTAGTTTGGGATGTTACAGTACCAGTCTACTTGATATTTCAAAGATACTCATTAAGATTCTGAAATTCTGCTGGCCCGTAATTTTCGTGTAATACCTGAACCAACTCGTCGCAATAAATGATGCTTTGTTCAGAGTTGAGCCATGAAAATAAATTAAGAGCATCACCTTCAAGGTATATCATTGCTATGTCTACTTTAAGCTCTTCTAGAGTTTGATAATAACGAAAATATTTTTCTGCTTTGAGAATCCATCCACGTGGGTCGCCACCATCAAAATTGGGAAATTTAATTTTTGTATAAGGATAGTGTACTAAATTTCTTTTCCACTAGGATTGAGCATCGTCATCATTATCTAAAGGCTGGTTGTCGCGTCGTTCTCACAGCTGCTCTGGTCCTTTTTTCATCTTCCTTTGTCTCGAGGGTTGATTGTATTGGAAGTAGAGGGTTGATAAGTTTGGGATTGAATTTTCAATGCTACTACCTCTGCTTTAAGGGTTTCCACGACTTCCAGTTTAGATGCCATGGTAGCTAATCAGGTGGTTATAGGGTTAGAAGTTTGATTGGATGATACTAGACGATTTTCTTGTGTTTCATTGGAGGGATTAGAAGTACTCTGGATAGTGACTACCATCTTTATTTCCCGGCAACGGATCCAAATATGATAGGGGAAAAAAGATAAAGAGAAATACTAGAGTGATAAAATAGAAAATAAAGAACTGAAAATTTACTTGTAGGATCAGTTCGATTCAAAATGGACCATTCTCCCAAATAATACTTTTTAATAAAAAAGACTCCTATCCTATTAAAGAGTTTCCTAGGTTATTTATACTAAAAATATCAGGTAATAACCTCAACTAACGAGCTTAAATAAAGGAACATAATCTGTAACAGCCAAAGTGGTTCCTAATTTTCAGATTAGTGTAACCAAAGTGGTTCCATAATTTCAGCTAACTGACTAAATCTGACTTCTTCTATATTTTTTCCACATGCCCTAGATTTTTGCCTTTAGTATACCTATAGGGGAGTTGCATCACAAACTCACTAGTCACATAAGATATGTCAGACAATTCAAATTATTTCACAATTAACCTAAGAACTATATAGAAAAACTTATACCTGAATGTGAAATGAATACAACAAATTAAAAATACCACCCATCTAGCCAAACACCACTCTGATCACCCTACACACTATAATAGGGCAATGTTAGACCCAACCACTTTACACACCACATAGGACCTTAATAGGGCCTATTTGCTCTATATACCACTAATGTGGAACAAAGCCACTCGAGCAAAAGTATACAATTGAGCTGGTATATGTATAGTCTAGTGCGGTAAATCGCTGTATAGAAGAATTACAATTAAACTTTCCTTCTTATAGAAGTCCTTAGAATCTTCTTCTCCAACCTCCTAAAAAACTTTACAACAATCTGGGTCAATATGAACCCATAATTTAGCTTCAAAATCCCTTTAGATTTCCCTTTTTTCTTCTTCTTAAAGCTGGTTTTATCAGTAGGATAAATAGAAGTACACCTAACAAACAGGAACATAACTGAGAGTGCCTGGAAATGGAAAAAAAAAATCAAACCCCATTGAAAGTTAGCAATAACAAAACACAAAAAAGGGCTTCAAATTTTTGGTTTGTGAAGAACATTACCACAAAGGAAAAGATCGTTGTGATAGTGATTTCAACTATTTTGTTCCCAAGAAAAAGCCCTAAAAATGTATAAAATGCCACAACTAGGAAACTATAGACTGCCATTCCCACCATTTGAAAAAAAAACCCCAACAATTTCAATTTCAACCCAAAAAATGCATAGAAGTTCCAAAACAAAAAAATGGCTTTTTAACTTTTATTTACCTGTAAAGGATGGAGAGATCACTGCCAACCACGGCGTCTCATGATCTTCATCATGCTCTTAAAACTTTCTTTTTTTCAATTTTTTAAATACAAAACTGAAAGAACAGCGTATTTTTTTGGGGTATTAAAGTAACTTAAATAAATTCAAGCTACTTATGAAACAATCCCAAAATCCATGGTATATGGTTTCAAAGTTGAAACTATGAAGTTTTTTTTTTGTTGCTTTAGTGAATATATGTTGGCTCTTGAATCCCCTCAAACGTTCGATTTTTGATAAGGCGATTTGAGATTTGAATCGCGACTGTAGATGTAAAATCTAGCCCATCATCTAACGGCTGTAAATTCATCACCGCCATCATCATAGTTTCGTTTCGGTTAAAATTTAGTCCCTCGAGGCGAATGGACTTGGCAACCCAATTCGATTCCTATAAGCCGTAGCGCCAAAGCTTTCGTGTGAAGGCTTTCCTTGCTGGTTTGACTCTAAATTTTAGGCTATTTTTAACTTTTTTCAAGGCTTAAAGTCATAGCTACTATTGTAACCCTTGTAACACCCTTTGCCCATATCCGATACCTAGAAAGGGTTCAAGGTGCTACCGGACTTAAACTCAACCAATCATATAAAACCGGACCATAAAATTTTGATCAATTTAAAACTTTTCGTTTGCATGCACATTACTCCCTTAAGCGGGCTTACAAGGCCCAAAACATACATTCGAGGTGGTTAGAAAACAAACCGAAAACTCTCAAGTACTTAAGAAGATATCTTAGAAATTTGTTAACAATTATGTCACACGCCCGTGTGACTCTACAAACACGCCCGTGTATACCTCTAACACGGCCGTGCCAACAGCCCGTGGAGTAATCTGCCCAAACTCACACGGCCTGTGCATACGCCCGTGTTTATGACCCGTGTTTCATCACACGGCCTAAACACGATCGTGGCACATCGTGTCAAAATCACACGGCCAGGGAACACGCCCGTGTACTCAGCCGTGTGGACAGTGTCGGCTATTTATTAAGCCTTTTTTATCGCCTTCTCATCATACGAACACATACTTATACAATAGCATACAACAAGGCATACATGAACACTTAAACGTCCTTAGCCATATTATGATCATGTCAATTTCATATGCATTAGAGATCATAGATTTTACTTATGTCTTTATCACATTCCTACCATAATCATCATAAACTCATCATATAAAATTCATAGCACATGCATATATATATAATCATATTTCCAGCCACAATAGCTAATATAAGCCATTACGTTTGGCTAAAACAGATGTCACACACTCAATCTTTTAAACTCTTACCCATGTCATAAACTCATAGTACTGAAAATCACTTACTTACTGAGCTCATATTACTCAGTATTACTACTTGTCCTCGTATTACCATATTTTTTTTTCCACTGAATCTATACAAATATATTGGATACCCATATTCTCGCACATTATGTGCCACACATGTAATTAAACCGTTTTCATTACATTTTACATTGTAACTTGTAGGGATTCAATAACCCATGTCATATTCTTTTACATAATATGCCACACAGTTCACAAGCCTTATCAATTCAATACTCACAAAACTCATATACATATCTGAACTTATTCATATTAATCTCATTCTCATTCTTATGCTAAGTTTATACGTTGAATCATTTCAATATCGAATAGTACACAATTATCAGAATCAATGCTAATAATAATCACATATCACTTACCAAAACTTTACCGATTTAGAAATCGTCATTTTTCACTGATGTCATAGTCTCATCCAACTATGATCTGTTACTTCTTCACTTCCTGCATGGTACAATCATAGTCCCGTGTTCTTTGATGTGCGCCGATACACATTGTATTTCACTGATAATCACTGATGCCATAGCATAGCTATGGTCTTTTCATTTATCCGTCAATTCATCACTTTCGATAGAATGCCATAGCCCAGCTATGGTCTTATATCTTCACTATCACCATGCCATGGTAAAACCATGGGCTTATCCGTCAATTCATTACTTTTCATTAGAATGCCATAGCCCAGCTATGGTCTTACATCTTAAGCACGTATCACGCCGATGCCATATCCCAGATATGGTCTTATACGGATCACATATATCACTGATGCCATATCCCAGATATGGTCTTACTCAGAAACACATATCACTCCGATGCCATATCCCAGATATGGTCTTACACGGAAAAATCACTTTTCACTTTATCCCAATGCCATAGCCCAGCTATGGTCTTACATGGAAGTCACTTATCATCTTATTCCGATGCCATAGCCCAGCTATGGTCTTACACGGATCACATATCATACCGAGGCCATATCCCGGATATGGTCTTACACGGGTCACATATCACTTTTCTCCGATGTTTTGACCAAATAAATCTTTATGAACACAATCTTACTATTTCAAAAATATTTTAAAAACCATATTTGGCTCGTAAATATTAAATAATATTTTCTACGAGTTCATTTGTCGAATTTAATGGTCTTGAACCACAATTTCCGACATTACTGAAATTTGGGCTATTACAACTCTCCCCCCTTTAAAAATTTTCGTCCTTGAAAATTTCTTCGGTGGAGAGGTTCAAATATTTTTCACTAACTAATAGTATCATGTACTTTGATTCAAGCATTTCAAATTTCCAACTTATTATGGACACACTTTCGCATATCTTAGTAACACAAGCAATTTAATTTCATATGAACACTAACCATCCATCAATAAATTTATCACAATATAAACTTCCATTTCTTTTACTCGAATCATCATTAATGTCTCATCAAGTTTCAACACTTAGTCGTATTTTACTTACTCCTTGAGTATTTTCCATTTTCCAATCATACACAACTTAACGATACGATTCACAGTTTACCTCACTATATCATTTCCGTAATTATAAAGGCGTGTTCAATTCTCAATAATCTCATGAAACAATTATCTGTTCAATCATGTATCAATGAACAAATAATCTATATCAAATAAGAAATGCTAGAAATTCACATATAATTTACTTGCCTTCAAGCTTATATCATGCATAAGTTTTACTCATTCTATTACTAAGCTCATTCTCATGCCTTACTTGGTTTAATAAGTGGCACTTCATAGCTATGCACTTTCAAATGTTTAATACATTTATTCATGTACATGCAACAATCAACATAGAGCTTTAGTCTTTCTCTTGAATTTATCAACTTAGTTACTTTATTATCGGTTAACTTCCTTTTTAAGATATTGAAGGATACCCGTGATTCAAGTCTCATAAAATGATGCCAAAGCCATGTCCCAGACATGGTCTTACACTGGCTCTCATGTCGATGTCGATACCGTGTCCCAGACATGGTCTTATACGGGACCTACATTACTCATAGTATAATCACGGTACCCTTCGTATCCTTTCTTTACTTACGAATAATTTTATTTTTTTTTTGACTCGTCATTTCTTAGTAAAACTTCCACATCATCAATCTTATAGAATTCACACATTATCTCATTATTCAATATCATGAATCTTATTCTCAATATAATCAAGATTACTTTCATGGTATCATAGAATATCATAATTTCATGGAAGAATTATCATTCTTAATTCTATAAAGCATAAAAATCAAATTATTGCACACAACTTACCTTTCCAAATTTCAACATATCACAAGCACGTTTCAATCCTCTCAATATTACTTCTATCATTAACAAGATTTACTCGGTGGGTAGTATTTCTGTCTTATCAAATAGTTTCACTAGTGCCGAGATATATCACACTGTCACAGATAGTACTATGGCATTTATAGCTAAACTCACTTACGCTATGTTAGTCCGAGAACCGACTAAACCATAGCTCTGATACCACTAAATGTAACACCCTTTGCCCATATCCGATACCTAGAAAGGGTTCAAGGTGCTACCGGACTTAAACTCAACCAATCATATAAAACCGGACCATAAAATTTTGATCAATTTAAAACTTTTCGTTTGCATGCACATTACTCCCTTAAGCGGGCTTACAAGGCCCAAAACATACATTCGAGGTGGTTAGAAAACAAACCGAAAACTCTCAAGTACTTAAGAAGATATCTTAGAAATTTGTTAACAATTATGTCACACGCCCGTGTGACTCTACAAACACGCCCGTGTATACCTCTAACACGGCCGTGCCAACAGCCCGTGGAGTAATCTGCCCAAACTCACATGGCCTGTGCATACGCCCGTGTTTATGACCCGTGTTTCATCACACGGCCTAAACACGATCGTGGCACATCGTGTCAAAATCACACGGCCAGGGAACACGCCCGTGTACTCAGCCGTGTGGACAGTGTCGGCTATTTATTAAGCCTTTTTTATCGCCTTCTCATCATACGAACACATACTTATACAATAGCATACAACAAGGCATACATGAACACTTAAACGTCCTTAGCCATATTATGATCATGTCAATTTCATATGCATTAGAGATCATAGATTTTACTTATGTCTTTATCACATTCCTACCATAATCATCATAAACTCATCATATAAAATTCATAGCATATGCATATATATATAATCATATTTCCAGCCACAATAGCTAATATAAGCCATTACGTTTGGCTAAAACAGATGTCACACACTCAATCTTTTAAACTCTTACCCATGTCATAAACTCATAGTACTGAAAATCACTTACTTACTGAGCTCATATTACTCAGTATTACTACTTGTCCTCGTATTACCATATTTTTTTTTCCACTGAATCTATACAAATATATTGGATACCCATATTCTCGCACATTATGTGCCACACATGTAATTAAACCGTTTTCATTACATTTTACATTGTAACTTGTAGGGATTCAATAACCCATGTCATATTCTTTCACATAATATGCCACACAGTTCACAAGCCTTATCAATTCAATACTCACAAAACTCATATACATATCTGAACTTATTCATATTAATCTCATTCTCATTCTTATGCTAAGTTTATACGTTGAATCATTTCAACATCGAATAGTACACAATTATCAGAATCAATGCTAATAATAATCACATATCACTTACGAAAACTTTACCGATTTAGAAATCGTCATTTTTCACTGATGTCATAGTCTCATCCAACTATGATCTGTTACTTCTTCACTTCCTGCATGGTACAATCATAGTCCCGTGTTCTTTGATGTGCGCCGATACACATTGTATTTCACTGATAATCACTGATGCCATAGCATAGCTATGGTCTTTTCATTTATCCGTCAATTCATCACTTTCGATAGAATGCCATAGCCCAGCTATGGTATTATATCTTCACTATCACCATGCCATGGTAAAACCATGGGCTTATCCGTCAATTCATTACTTTTCATTAGAATGCCATAGCCCAGCTATGGTCTTACATCTTAAGCACGTATCACGCCGATGCCATATCCCAGATATGGTCTTATACGGATCACATATATCACTGATGCCATATCCCAGATATGGTCTTACTCAGAAACACATATCACTCCGATGCCATATCCCAGATATGGTCTTACACGGAAAAATCACTTTTCACTTTATCCCAATGCCATAGCCCAGCTATGGTCTTACATGGAAGTCACTTATCATCTTATTTCGATGCCATAGCCCAGCCATGGTCTTACACGGATCACATATCATACCGAGGCCATATCCCGGATATGGTCTTACACGGGTCACATATCACTTTTCTCTGATGTTTTGACCAAATAAATCTTTATGAACACAATCTTACTATTTCAAAAATCTTTTAAAAACCACATTTGGCTCGTAAATATTAAATAATATTTTCTACGAGTTCATTTGTCGAATTTAGTGGTCTTGAACCACAATTTCCGACATTACTGAAATTTGGGCTATTACAACCCTTGTTTAGGTAAAATAGGCTTCATAAATAGGATCTTTTAGAGGGTTAGAAACAACTTTTACTTTTGTAAAATTTTTAGCTTATTGTAGTTTTTATTGTTTTTGTGTTCTTTTTTTTATGGATTGCTAAATCCCTTTTTATAGTTAAAAGAAATTTTGAAGTTTAATTCAAAAAGTTTATAAGATTTAATTGTTTTTTGTTCTTTTCTTTAGCATTTGCATGTTTTTTTATGTAATTATAAATATTTAGGTTTATCAAAAATTGTTGCTTAAAATATTTATGTTGTTAATTAAAATAATTAAATCTATAATTGTTTAATTGATTCTAGTGCTTGTAAGAAACAACGTAGTTGGATATAAGCTATGTATGCAGTTTATATTGTGTGGACATGCAATCTCATCTAAGTAAACACTGCTTGTGTGTTTTGTTGGTTAGAATTAGATCTCTCTCATTCTTAATGTTATCAATAAGTTAAATCCTATGCACAAAGTTATAGGATTATTTATTGATAAGGGTAATCATTTCAATGAACTTCCTATTGGTTATTGACAAGGTAAGGTTGTATGTGAATAGGGTTGTATCCACAAACCCCAAACATGGATTGTAAAACAAACATGAATAGGGTTGTATGTGAATAGTGTAGTTTCTTGATAACTTGGATATTTAGAATTCTTTTAATTTAGTTTCCATAGTATTTTAGGAGGTAATTATAGCATTTAGATTAGTTTTTATTACATTTTATAGTTTTTATTGGATTAATTATATCTTATTTAAATTTTGTTCATTCTTTTTATCACTTTTAGAGTTAGTTAGATTTATTGGTTATTTTCCTTTTTCCCATCGTAGGTCTTAGATGAAGAATGAAAGACTAAAAGCATATAGTAAAAAGTGGTGAAGAGAAGTTTTTCGCTCCACTGGATTTGATTCAGTGTGGTGGAGCATGCTCTCTAATTTAGAATTTGGCAGCAAGTGCTTTGCTCCACTGCAATTTTTGCGTTTGGTGGAGCGGCATGATTAAAACCCTAAAAACAAGGGTGATGAGATTTAAGAGGAAAAAAGGAGGAAAAGAGTAAGAAAGAACAACTCTTTCATAAGGGAAACTTCAAACTTGCAAAGACAAGAAGAAAAAAAGATCTAAAGCGCTCAACATAAATTCTTCAATTATTTTTTCTCCAGATTATTTCTTTTTACTTTTTTATGCAAGTTTGTTTTGAATCTCTTTTTGTGTGGTTTTCTCAACTCAATATGAATCAAACTCTATTTTCTTAGAATAAAGATGGATCATATTTCTTATTTAATTAATTTATTTTCTTTTTGATTGTTTGATCTTTACTAATTATTTATTCAATTTTGTGCTTATTTCATCTACTTACATGATCACTAAGTTGCATTAATTTGATAATCTTGATTTGTCCTGGAAGAGAAAATTAAGGTTTAGATCTAGACAAAATAGATTAGGATTAACTTTAGTAGTGTTGATGAATAAATTAATTTGCGGCTAGGATAAGAATATACATGATGCCCTAATCAACCTAATAGGTTTATTCTTAGTGACTTCACCCAATTTGCTTAGCATAGGAATATAGCTAGTGGGGAAGGGGGATTAACTTAGCTACTTATCGGAAGGGTCTAACAATGTCATTGAATTCTGGATTCATAATTACATAGATTGAACAATTGAAGAAGAGATAATTGATTAATTGAGTTAGGTAAAGTTAGAGTTCCAAATCTCTAAAATTGATTGAGAAATTTAGAAATTTTCATTGTTTTAGTTTAATAAAATCTCCTTAATTAGCTTAGTTTAATTTTAATAGTAATTGGAATTTATTTTATTGATATGGATTAGATAAAAATTGAATAGGTGGTACTTAGCAGCTTAGAATTTGATCCTTGTGGGAACGATATCTTCTTATCACTTTATTACTTAAACAATATGTGCATTTGCATTACAAATTTTTACTCATCATTTATCGTTTAACTAAGGGGAAAGGCTCCTATTACCCTCTAGTTTTGTCCTTTTTAAAACATATAGATCAAATTTTAAGTACATGCACACCTCTTACATATACAAAGTTGATTTAATGTTAAAGAAAAAAACATAAAGTTTAATAATAATTTGTGTTTTTGAATATATTAGGTATACACGTTATTCATGTAGTTAATATAAATGTGTTTAAAATTTGATATCCACATATTTTGAACATGCTCCATATCAGACCTAACCTATAATTTAATGTACAAGTTAATAACTAGGCTAATAGAAGAACGTGATTGGTGCAGGTGAATCTAAAGGCGCAAGCAAGTGTCAAGGGTCGAGACTAAAGTTCTGGTCATGTGCGGCCTTAGGCTTGGTTCTTATGACAACAAGCCAAAGTCATCATTCAATTCTTGCTTAGAAAAGTTTTTGCACACTTAGCCTAAACAAGCACATAGAGAGCACTTTGAAGAATGAGAGAGTTAGAGAGAACGTGGAAGTATATTGCTTAAGAAAAGTTAACTTAGGTGTATAAATTAATGAGGAAGGAAAGCCTCTACTTAGCAAGCCCTTTTGATCCAAAGGTTATAATTCATTTTAATGGATGGCCTAGATCCATCTTTTAGAACTTTCCCAACTATCCTATTAAATATTATATAACTGTGAAGAGTTCTAGAGCTTTTGGATATTATACACAATTCTACAAGAATCCAATCTCTTCTTTGAACTCGGTTTTCTCGTGCTCAAATCATTCCAAACTTAATCTAGTGCTTTGAATATCTTTACTCACGAGTAGATCATGACAAAAACCTTGATAACCTTAATTAAAATAAAAACACACACATTTTGATTCCTCCTAAGAATAAATAATTTTTAAGCTCTTTTGATATAAAATTTTTTTATCTTTGCGCCTAAATAAACGTTATTTTATGTCAACTCCTAACATAAAATTTTTAGTTTTACCTCCTACAATAACGATGCTTTTAACACATTTTACAATTTAGTTAACTAGTTATCGATGTAATAACAAACTGGTTACTTAAATCATTATCAATGACATCAAGTATAGAATTCGAACCTGAACAACATCTTCACATCACCCTTGATGAAAAACATAAATTTCCTAAAGTTTAATACTAATTTAAAACCTAAACCATAGTTGGAGGATCTATGGTGAAAAAGAAGGAGCAGAAAAGTTTGGCAGCATCCATGAGTTCCTCCAAACTCTTCAACAAACCAAATGATAGTTGAAGAATTTGAAGGAACTCAAGGACGGAACCGAACATGAAAGTAGTTTCCGGCTATTATGCCCACAGCCGCGTTGGCTGTTGGGTTAATCTGGTTGAAAATCATGGGTTCTTATATATAGATTTTAGATATTGCACTTTTCCCGATCAACTAGAATCCGATGATATCTCGGAGTCACATCAAAGGTACAACAAAGCGAATGGTTATTATTATTTTTTTTTTTAAGTTGAACTTGAAATGAACCTGGGTATGTTTTCAGGTCAAATTCGTTAATAACCCAAAAGAGATTCATTGAACTTGGACATGATAAGCAATGATGTGGTGCTTCATTCTCCTTTGTCATGGCTGGAACTTGTTGAATGGAGATGGAATATTCTTATCTTCTTCACACTCACAGGTGACAACTGTTTGCTGCTGCCATAAGGCTTAAATTGTCGAGTACGGAACAATTCTTTGTTTTGTTAAAAGCTGATGAAGAAAACGTGGGCATGGAAGAACATGCTTCCCCCGAGTAACCATGGTTTTTGTATAGGCTTTGTTTTAGATGGAAGTCAGAGAATAGAGAATTTTTTAAAGCCGACATGGTTCTTGTCAGAATTTTTTAAAACAAGGGGGTTAAGGGCCTTGCCTGTCGCTATTGGCTTCGTCTCCAGAGCTTAGGTTTGATGTGGATGATAGTTAAAATAAATGGATCAAATTTTAAGTATATGTGTATAGTAAATACTGGCATCTTAATTATGAAGTGTTGAAAAAAATAGACATTACATTAAAATTTAGGAGTTTTTTTTTTTTATAAAAAAAGTGTTAATATAATTTTTAGTTTTTAAATTTAGTAACTAGGTTCATTTTGATACATATATATTTTTTAACCACTTTACTATCTAAATTTGACAACCTTATCATTTTGGTCATTAACTTTAGATTTCGTATGAAAATACATATTTTTTTTAAATTTTTAAGTAATGACATGACACAATTTTAAAGTGTTATATCATTACATTGTTACATCATTACATTGTTACAAAATTCAAGTTCAAGTATTAAAGTGAAACCAAGTTCATGTACCAAAACGAATCTAGTTGTCAAGTCCAGGGGTCAAAATTTACATTAGCCCTTTTTTAAATGTCAAATACAAGTTATCTGTGCATTATGTATATATATTTTTAAAATTTAACCCTAAACCTTAAACTAACATCTAATATCCAAGCTTTTACTACAAGGCCAACAAAAAAAATTTAATTAATATAATATCAATACTTTGAAGATTTGGATAGACTATTTAAAAGTACGAGAATTAATTTAAAAAATAAATTATAATTTAATAACATTTGATGCAATTAACCCATACATTAAAGTATAAACTTGAGAAATTATAGTAGGGATGAAACCAGAACATCGAATAGTTGAAAATGCTTAGAAAAGATATATACAACAAAAATTGAGCGCAAAAAATTTTTAATTATTATTTTTTGGTGTAAATTTTAATTATTATTTGGCACATTATGTACGTTATTAATTAATCAAATTATATTACTTATTAAAATAGAGTTTTTCTTCTAAAAAATAGTTTTTTAAAAGGTGAATAAATTTTACGTCAAAAAGTTCTATTTTTAAGGATAATGATAAATTTAATCTTTTAACATTTACATCTTTTGTTAATTTATTTTTGTTAAGTTAAATTTGACCTTAATCTTTTTTTTTTTAAATTTTAAATTAGACCATCAACATTTCAAAAAAGGTTGAATTACTTTTTTTTAACGGGAATATTAACTAAAATATTAAAATTTTAAATATAGTAGTCTGCATGGCAATTCACGTGTACTTCATACTAATCATTTTGAGTTTTTATGGTTTTTTTTATTTTTATGAAATTTGAATTTTTTTATAATTTTTAAATTATTTACTGACGTGATATATAATACAAATGTATTGTATTAATATGAAGTACATGTGAACCGTCATTCAAGTTGCCATGACAACATCATTAAAAAGATAATGTTTTAGTCAGCATTTACGTAGGAAAAAAACAAACTGACTCTTTTTTGATAGATTAATAGTCAAATTTAGCTAAAAGCGACCAAATTAACAAAAAATATAAATTTTGAAAACTAAATTTATCATTATGTTTTTTTATTAACAAAAGAATTTATTACAAAGCGCGGTCTTTACCAAAATTGAAGCAAACTTCTACGTATCAAACATTCTTACTCTAGCAATGTACTACTTATAAAGTTTTTAATTAAATTAATTTTATGGTCTTAATTAAAAAGTATATCAATAAGTGCTGGGTGCAATGATAATGAACATTACATTACTAAAGGGAGATTCAAGTTCGAACTTTGGAGACGATGTTATTGGACATGGTAGCCACGAACTTGGAACATGAACGTAAAACAAACATGAAAAACTAAAAAAAAAATCTTAATAAAACATACAAAAATATGGAGGATTTGTAAATAAATACTAATAATTTTATTTAAACATAATTAAACATTAATCGTAACTATTATAAATAAACATCAATAACTCTAGATTTAAGATCTTAGGTTTAAGGTCTAGGGTCTTGAGTTTAGATTTTAGGGTTTTAGTGTCTATTTATAATTAATTATGTTTAAATTATGTTTAAATAAAGTTACTAGTATTTATTTGTAAGCCCTCCACTATTTTTTGTTTTATTTAATGATGATGTGCCATGTTATTATTCAACAATAGTACATAGGACTTATGTACCAACAATACATCAAACCAATTAATTTAATTCCATCCTCGAATTTCAATTATTTCTTTAAATAATAATTCGAAAAATTTAAATTAATTCTCAGTTCATTTACATACTAAGTGAGAAACTACATTCATTTCTGAATGTAACCCACTTCTCTAACTTTATCATTTTTATCCATTTTTTTCATTTGATTCTACACGCAATTCATTTTTTGTTTCAATGAGCTAGCGGAGGGATTGTAACTCCCCTTACCCGTATTCATGCTAGAACAAGGTACGAGGCATTATCGGACTTAAACACAAACACACGTACAATTTTGAGCCATAAGTTTCCATCCAAATTTAAAACTTTTCACATTCTTTCACATCGTCCCTAAAATGAGCCTACGAGGCCCAAAACATACTTTGGAAGTAGTTCGGGACTAAACCGAGTACTTCTAGAAATTTTGCAAACTTATAAAAATTTTGCCCTAAATAGGGGTCACACGCATGTGTGGATATGGGACACACCCGTGTGGTCACACACG
The DNA here is from genome assembly GCA_020496765.1 of Gossypium stocksii. Taxonomy (NCBI): domain Eukaryota; kingdom Viridiplantae; phylum Streptophyta; class Magnoliopsida; order Malvales; family Malvaceae; genus Gossypium; species Gossypium stocksii. The sequence continues at coordinate 86,893,212 of CM035627.1, read as the reverse complement.
CCCGTGCCCATACCCTATGTAACTTCTGTTTATGACGTCATCAGCCAAATGAAACCACATGACCAAGCCATACGCCCGTGTGCTAGGCTGTGTGACGAATTAAATTCTCACAAAATAAGTGCAGACTTCATACGCCCTTGGCACACGCCCGTGTCTAAGGCCATGCCGTCCACACGACTGAGGCACATGCTCGTGTCTCTACCCATGTGCTCCATACTAAGCATTCTGTTTCTCAAAATTAAGTTGCAGGGGACACACAACCTATTCACACGCCTATGGGGCTGACCGTATGTCACACACGGCCTAGACACATGCCTGTATGTCTACCCGTGTGGACAAAAATAAGGCTATTTTCCAAGCCATTTGCCACCTTGAAACTCAATCACACTTATGCCAATTTCAACCACATATAGCATAACATAATTTAGCAATCTAACATCCTCAACTGAGACATAAACTTAACATTTACATGTCACAACCATCAAGCCACACATACATACTCATCTATCCAAACATGCAACATCCACATTCATGAAAGACAACATCATTTTATCATAAATGAAACCCATATTAGCTAACTTTTTATGGCCTTATACAAAATGAACATTTATAAAAAATAAGCCAACATGTTTAGCCAAATCAAATATGACACATAACAAAATGACCAAGTCCCTATACATGCCATAAACTTAAGAGGTTTGTATTCACTTTTACCCTACGATGATAGCTTGATAGTGCGATAACATCTCTGGCTATCTCCAACTCGAGCTAGCATACAACCCTATAAGATATGGGAAAGGAAAGGGAGTAAGCTACATAGCTCAGTAAGTTCATATGCAAATAATAAGCATCTTAAAACACAACTAAGTCATTCAATTATAACATAAATGTCATTTAAAATCTCATAATTATAACTTGCTTAAACACAACCTTACTAAGATTTTATCACCTATCAAGTTTGTTACTTATGAAATAAATTGCTATAAAGCTCACAATTATTACTTATTCAGTCATATTATGTATTCTATCAATTTGCAAGCATAATTTAACATGTCTAGACATTAGCCTAATCACCATAATCTCTTCATTATAATAGGTTACCACCATTATCCAATCATTCTCAACCTTAAAATAAACATGCACAATAATTATAAGTATTCACTTTTCTAACATATATTTTAATATCTTTCAATTGTTTAAGGCACATATTTTTCCCATAATCGTTTCGGTAGTCAATTATGCCAATCTATCCTTTTCTCTTATATTCGATACATCACAATTTGTGCGAACAAAATATGCTATATCATAACTCAATTTGGCCCGAATGCCAATTACACAATCGTTAATCGAATTTACCATGTATTTCTTATATCACAAGCATAGCCCAATAATCACAAGGCTTTCACCAAAAACATTCTCATGGAAACCATGAACTCACAATATCATGTAGTCAATACTTATAAACTTTATGTACATACCTGTATCACTTAATTTGTAACATAGCCATATACACTTTCACATCTTTGACTTATCTCATTGAACACTCGGAATACTAACGGGTACTCGGAAAGCTTGCACATATGTGCCACATATATGTAGCCGAAGTTACCTCTTATCTCATTTCACATATATGCTCGTTCTTGAGCTAGTCACGGGTCTACTCACACAAGCTGACGGTTGGGACGTAACTACTCAGTGCTGCTCACACAAGCTGACAGGTATCGCAACATATACAGGACTACCTAGCCACTGGTAGACATACAAGACCAGCACTCGGACATCACATAATCACATAATCGCACACATAGGTTCCTAGTGACATGTCACTTGTATCCCATTCTATTCCTAAGGTTCAACTGGATTTTTCCTCACTTATCACTTATCGAACTTTATCAAATACGTTCGTTAGATCATTTACACACTTCATACAATATATAAACATATAAACATAAATTAATGATGCATTATTTACGTACAGACTTACCTCGATACCAAAAATGGTAAAAAGGACCTAACCGTCAAATACTTATTTTTCTCTCGTTTTAGGCCCGAATATCGTTTTTCTTGATCTATAATATCAAATTTAGCTCACTTATTAGTCACATTATTCAATGTGACCCCAAAGATCAATTATGGAAAAATTACATTTTTGCCCCTAAGCTCGAAAAATGAAATTTATTCAATTTCTTCAATTCCCAAGCCTAGCCAAACCTCTTTTATACTTATAGTAGCCCAAATTTTTCATTAAATCACACTTTTATGATATATTTTATAACTTTTACAAATTAGTCCTTTTAGACATTTTCACTAAAAATCACTTAGTAAAAGTTGTTTCTCTAACCATAAACATGCATTTTTTACCATTAAACACAAAAATACACACATATTCATCATGGGTCAAAACCCTAGCCTTTAACCATATCTCAAATTAGTGGAAGAAATAGATAGATCCTGTTACGAGGATTTCAAAAACGTAAAAATCATTAAAATGGGGCTAGAACGGACTTACTATGGAGCTTGGGAGCTTGAAAAGCCCTAGCCATGGTTTCTTCATGGTAATTTCAGCCAAGAGGTTGAAGATGAGCAAAATTTGGCTTTTATTTTGTTTATTTAATCATTTTATCACTAAATGGCCAAAATTCCCTTAACTTGAAAATATTCTATTTCTCCTATTTCATGTCCATTTTTGTCCAACCAATTAACCAATGGTCTTATTACCATTTAAGGACCTAAATTTTAAAATTTCATAGCAATTTGACACCCCTAGCTTCTAGAACTCAAGTTTTGCACTTTTTACAATTTAGTCATTCTGATTAAATTAAGTGCCCAAACGTCAAAATTTTTGAATGAGATTTTCAATAAATCATTCCATGAAATTTTATACCATAAAAATATAATAAAAATAAAATTTCCCTCGTCGAATTTGTGGTTCAAAAACCATTGTTCAACTAAGCCCAAAATCGGGCTGTTACAGGGATTGATTGGACATATGTAATTAGGGCTCAAATGATTTATAATTAAGTTTCAACCTTTTGCCTATTAATTATAAACTCATTTAGTCATAAAGTTATTCCACTATAGAATTGTGATTGAACTCTCCCAAATTACATACCATTACGAAAGCTACTCAATCATTGCTCGTCCAATGACCTTATCATAAGTGTGTTACTCTCATATGATATCCTTAATCTCTTCGGTATAAATATGTTCTCTCAATATGATCCTACTTTATCTCATGGTAACCATTACATCTGCCTTCATGTAAAGTCAATTACTATCAAATAGTCATTCATCACAAAGACAAACGACCTGTGGTCATGTGTACGTTTCATCTATATGTAATGCTGATAAGAGGATATCATTTACCCATTTCTTGGGCTATGAATTCCACCATTGTGAATAATGTTACATATTACAGATGTAACACCTCAAATTCGGCCTCAACGTTATGACCAAATCTAGAAGGTTACATCAATACGTTGAATACTTTCTAGAACGAGTCTCATTACGAAATCAAAAATTAAAGTTTATAAAAATTGGTCACAATTTCTTGATAGGAAAATTTGTAATTCTTAAAATGTTTATGTGAATTTATTAATTATTAACTTTAAAAACCAAACTTTATGAAATCATAACACTTAAGTCAGTTGCTTCGTAAAACTTGTAATTTTGAATAAAACTTTGCAGCAGAAATTTTGGAGTTAATATTTGTAAACCATGATTTTGACATGTGAAAACGTATAATTCTGCGATTATGCATATTCTAAAACTTATGTAATAGCCCATTTTCAGTGAAATAAAAATAATAGTTTTGGAACCACAAATCCGAGCTAGAAAGAAAATTTATTTTAATATTATTGCATGGTCCATATTGTGATAGGAATGTTATGTGAAAATACTGAAAAGAAAATTTTATCGATTAAGTGATTAATTACGGAAAGGACCAAATTGCATAAAATGCAAAAGTTGAATTCTAGAAGCTATAGGTATTAAATAGCTATGGAATTCAAAACTTGAGGTCCTTATATGGTAATTAGACCATTCAAGAAAAGTTAGTAGATATTTTTGGTGAATCATCCATGGAAAAGTTAGAAAAGGCTAAGGATTAAATTGGAAAAGAAAATAATTAAAAGATGATAATAGAAATATCATCTTATTTTGTATCATCTTCCCCCAAAATTTGCATGGAAACCCTAGGAGAGAGAGAAGAAACTACTCAAGCTTAATTGGGTAAGTATTCAAGTCTCGTTTTTAGTAATTTTTATATTTTTGAGATCGGGATAATCTAATCTTTCTATTTTGGGGACTAATTTGAAAAGCTACCAAAGTATAGAAGTTGTGCCATGGATGAATATGCTGAAAATTTGAAATTCATGGTAGAAAATGAAAGGTTGTTAATAGATAAACAACTTTTACAAAGTGAATTTTGGTAAAAACATGATTTAGGGACTAAATTGAAAAGTTGTACAACCCATGAAAAAATTCTGATTTTTGTGAAATTCATAGGTTGTTATTGTAATATATAGAATTTGAAAAGGCTTGGAATAAGGATTAAATTGCAAGAATTTCATTTTCCGAGCCTAGGGACGAAATTGGAATTTATGAAAAGTTTAGGGGCAAAATGGTAATTTTTCCTAGGGTGTAAATTGAACTCAATGGAACATGAATTGAATGAAATTGATTATTGAATTTATTTATATAGATTCAAAAAACTCAAATACTGTAACACCCCTAACCTGTATCTGTCGCCGGAATAGGGTTACGAGACATTACCAGACTTATAACACAATTCTACATTCATTTCTCATGCATTTTTCATTCATAAACATACATCATTCATATACAATCACATTGTCCCTACAACGAGCCTACGAGGCCCAAAATATCCAATAAAAGTGGTTCGGGACTAAACCGATAACTCAGAATAACTTTAGGAAACTTAGAAATTTTTTCTCAAAACAGGGGACACATGCCCGTGTGAACAGGCCGTGTGTCTTACACGACCAAAAGACATGCTCGTGTCACATGCTGTGTGGACATTAGAATTGAGAGCGCATTGCCGTGTCCTAGCCCGTGTCCTACCCCGTGTAACTCTCTGATTTGGGTCATACGGCCAACCACATGTCCGTGTAACTAGCCCGTGTAACTCACTAACTTGTTCTCATTAAATATTACAGGGGACAGACGACCGTGTCACCTGACCGTATGTCGCACACGGTTGAGACACACGCCTGTATCTCTGCCCATGTGGACAAAAATAGGTTATTTACCAAGCCATTTTGCCACCCAAACCTACATCTATTCAAGCATACCCAAAAGCAATATAACCAATGCATAAAAATACATTTAATCCAACCAAGACAAGCATCAAACATACCTATTCCACAAGGCAAATAATTAACATAACCATTCATTCAATTTCATACCAAAACCACTTTATCAATTCATCAAAATGGTCACTTCCAATTATGTACTATTTGTCCTATAACCACAAGCATATTAATCTCAAATTACCAATTCACAACTAGCATGAAATATAGCCATTTCCAACCACATATCAACTATCATCACAAGCCCATCATCAAACATATAACTAGGCCATATGCACATTTATACACATTATCAAATATGCCAAAATAAGCCAACTCACATGCCTATACACAAACAAAACACTTATCATTTACAAACCAATTCAAATGGCTTAAACCATTATCAACATGTACCAAAATAACTATATTTCCTATACATGCCATATAACCATGTACATAAACTCAAAAGTACCAAAGTAGAAGATCAATTGTGTGATGAAGTCTCTGATGATCCCTGAATCTAAGCTAGCTTCGATAACACTATAAAATACAGAAAAATACATAATTCAATAAAATAAGCCTAACATAGTATAATTCATTTAATCCACAAACCTTTCTTTTGTTTAATTCAATATTAGACATGAAATTCACAAATCTCTTCACTTTAATGCTCATATAGTTTCTGTACATACTTGTACAAACTCATGTCCATCTCAATTATACCTGTTGAACCATTTGGAATTGTAACGCCCCCAAAGTTTTGGCTTTTGTAGTTTCTTGTGCATGAAAATTTTGCAATTGTTTTTGTGATTATTTGGCATAATTAAATGTCTGCTCTAGTGGATATGTGCTTTGGATGTGTTGGGGAGGTCCCAAGCTTGAGCCAAGACTTGGCCTAAATTTTGGGCTTTAGTTGAATAATGCCCAATCCTTGGTAATCAGGCTTTTAAGTAAAAGGGGGATAAGTTATGTCAGAATATGCCTATTGGTATAGTGGTTAAGTGGAAGGTTAAATTTGATTGAGGTCTTGTGTTTGAGTCATTGCATGGGCAGTAATTTTTGTTATTAGTTCCATAAGAGTGTTTGAATTGGAGTGGAACACTTAGTGATAGGTGATTAGGGGATGGGCAGTTACCTGATAATTTTGTTTTTGCAAAGTTCAGTTCTCTCTTTTATCCCAAAAACTCTCTCTGCCGTTTTCCCAAAGTTTTCCTCTCTTGCTGCCAATTTCTACTATTATTTACTGCCGAAATCTTCCTTTCCTTTTGATTCATTCTTCTTTTCTTTCGATTCTTTTTGTGGGGTTTAGATTATTTTCACTACTCGGTAAGTTTTAATCTTCTGATAAACTTGAACGTTTTTCTATTTATCGATTAAGCGCGTTTTCCTTGCTGTTTAGGAGACAATCACGCTAGTGTAGACTGCTAATTGACATTTTAATCAGTGAAGAATTACCGTTATTCATTTAGGGTAAGGTCAATCTCTCATTTTTAGATTTGTTTATTCTTAGTAAACTCGATTTAAGTGATTGAATTGGGGCTTGAAATTGTCGATTCTAGGTCCTGGAGTGCTCGGTGATCGTTTAGGCTTCAATCAACATCAGGTGTGTACCCCGAATGCTCTGAAATCGTGTTTCAGCAAAAGCCAAAAATGAAACTGTTGACGTCACACGGGCGTGTGGGCTGTCTGTGTGGCCAGACACGACTGTGTGGTCAACGAGTGAGGCCGTGCTCGCACCACACGGGCGCGATGGACATAGGCGTATGACGCTGGCTAGGCTGTATGTGAGGCACGGGCTAGGCCAATTAGGTCGTATAGGCCACAGGGGTGTGTGGGTCCACACGAGTGAACCACACGGGCATGTGGGGTTTTGGGTCAGGCCGTGTGATCCACACGGGCAAGGCTAAGTTGGGCCGTGTAGGCCACACGAACGTGTGGGCCACACGAGCAAGCCACTTGGGCGTGTGAGCCCATTAATCTGAATTGTTTTGAAAGGTTGCAAGGGTCACCCTTGTAATGACCTCAAAAGTATGATATCAGAAAATAAGTTATCGAATCTCCATTTTTAGTAAATGGACTCGTAAATATTTATTAAAAATTATTTATGAATTTAGTCATGTGTTTAATTAGATTTTAATTAAGTAAATTTAGCTTAATTGAGAGCAATTAGAAAAAAGGACTAAATTGAATAAGGGATAAAAGTTTAATTATGGAATAGAAAAATATTAAAGGACTAAATTAGTGATTAAACCAAATGGGTGACATGTGTATGTTAGAAAATAAATAAATGTGTGCTTATATTATTGGTACAAGTGTATATTAGATATATATTTACTTAATTATTAAGTAAAGATATTTATTTATTTGTTGTTATTATTATTAATAATTTTGTAAATATTATAATTTGTTTAATAATAAGATGATGACAAGTGTATGGTGACAAAGTGGTACATGTGTGATAATGTGAATATATACATTTGTATTAAAATTATTTATTTACTTAAAATTTAAGTATAAGATATTTTGTAATAAATAATTATTTTATGATATTTTATTTTATGATAAATAAATTAAATATTGACAAATGTAAGGTATTGATAATGTACATTTGTCATATTTATAATTAGTTATATAAAAAATATTTAGTGTTCTTATATTAATAAAATAAAAAGAATGAATATATATATATATATATATATATATATTATAAAGCATAAAAGAAAGGAAGAAGGGGAAAGAAACAGAGAGCTGGAACGAAAATAGAAAGAAGAAAAGGGGGAAGAAAAAAAAAGGAAAAAACTATAGTTTTGAGGCTTAAAGCTTTAATAGTAAATAAAGAATTCGAGACATCGAGCAAGGAAGGAAAAGAGAGAAACAAATGAGGAGTAAAAACGAGAAATCCAGGTTAGTATTACTATAATTCGAATCTGATTAATTGTTAAATTTTTAAATTAATATACATGACAAGCAAATTAAGGTAAGTATCAAGATTGAATTGAATTTATTAGTAAATATTGAATTTTGAATAATATGTTTAGTATGATAAAGTAAAGGTTGATATTAAGATTGAATTAAATAAAATTGAATAGTATGTGAAATGAATGGAAATTTCTTGTGTATTGAAATACATATTGAATTGAGAAACTGATTCGAATTGTGAATATAAGAAATTATAAATTGAATGATATTGAAATGAAGTATGCATATGTATGAGTATTTGATGGAATATATGATGAATTATGATTGGAAATGAATCAATTTGAGTTGAATGTGATTATTTTGAAATGTATATGGAATGAAAGTATGAGCAATTGATTGAATTGAAATGTGAATTGAAGTGAAAATATCTGATTTTGTGAAATTGAACAATTGTGATTGAATTGGGAATTATGTGACAAATGTGACCAAAGTGTTAATTGATGTGAATTCGATATTGAAAGTGAAATTACTATGTGACTCCGATACCCTATTAACTAGTCGGGCTTAGTGGATATAGTTGGCATGCCATAGGATCAGAACAGTTCAGAGATTCTTCGATCTTGAGTCGATGAGGCATTTGGTGTGCCATAGATTTGCTTCGGATAGTTTCGATGAGGCTTTGGTAGCCACTTTGCTTCGGCTCAGCCGATGAGGTACTGGGTGTGCCATAGATTTGCTTCGGATAGTTTCGATGAGGCTTTGGTAGCCACTTTGCTTCGGCTATGCCGATGAGGTACTAGGTGTGCCATAGAATTACTTCGAGCTATCCGATGAGGCTTTGGTAGCCACTTTACTTCGAACTATCCGATGAGGCGTTGGTCGCCATTCTGATATGTTTAATTAGATCCGTGTATCCGCCAAGGTCCGAGTCGAGTTAATAGGGGTAAATATGTGAAATGATAAATTCCGAATGAATGTGATTGAGCTATTAAAAGAAATAAGAAAGTGAATTTAAGAAATGAAAGATAAAATGAGATTTGTGCTATGAAATTGAATGCTTGAATTAAAGATTCATGAAGTGTTCAAAGTTGGATTATGAATTGAAATATTATATTAGATTGAGAAATGAAATTAAAGTCCATAATTTGTGTGAAAATATGAGAATTTAATTGAAAAGAATAGCATAATGGAATTACATAATTTGAATGTGAATTTGATATGTGAGAATGAAATTAAGATATGATATCTTAAAATATGAGCTAATGAAATGAAATATGAAAATTTAACGCAAATTTGATAATGAAATAATGTATGTATTAATTAAATACAAGCTTTGAAATAGTGCTTATTATTATTAAATAATTTGATCAAAAGTATGAAACAGTTATTAAGTAATTATAACACAAATTGAATGTATAAAAGTTATTGTATAATTTGAATTATGGTAATACTACTAAGTATTCCCATAACCGTGCGCAGGTTAGGTAAAGTTGAGGTTCAGTCAAGCATCCAAGTTAATCCCGATCTCAGCTCTAATTTGTGGTGATGTACCTATCTTTTGATATTGTGGCATGTACTAGGTTTAGTATGAGTCACTTGTAAATTTTTATGTTTTGAATACAAATATAGTTCTTATGTATTATATGATGTTTGAAATGAAATGAATGTCAATTGGGTTAGTGTTATGTGAAAATGAGTGAGATATGAATTGTGTATTTGAGTGCAGGAGGGCCAAGGCTTGGTAGATAGCCTCACACGGCCTGAGTGATTGGTTACACGGGCGTGTGACCAGACCGTGTAGAATTTGACAGATTCTCCCAAAGGCTGAGCACACGGGCATGCCTTAGCCGTGGGAAGCACACGGCCTGACTCCACGGGTGTGTGAAATAGCTTGTGGCTATGTCAGGTAAGTCAGAATGTTCCACGGTTGCCTAGCATGGGCGTGTGAAAGCCACACAGTTTAACAACACGGCCGTGCTAAAAGTCACATGGGCGTGTGTGACGATGCTTTTTCATGAAAAATTTTCTAAGTCACGACTTGTTAGGATTCGAATCCTAACCATCTGAAATGTATGTAATTAGTCCGAAAACAGTTGATATGAACGTTTATACAATAAATTACCTAATATTTTATATTCATTTCCGATCAAGTTCTGTAAAGTTCTGTTAAGTCCGGTAATGCTCTGTACTTGATTCCGGCGACGGTCTCGAGTATAGGGTGTTACAACCCTAGTCGACTGTGACTTATTTAAAGGGTAGTAAGCGTTCCTTAAACCTTGTTCTGTGACATGATACTGATATGTATGCTAGCATGTTATATTTAGCATGTGTAGCGATACTGTTCTAATCTAAACTGAGTATGATACGTATGATCTGTTTACTGTATGAAAGCATGCCATGACATTATGTATGTTACATTGCATTGGGTTTGGATTGATATTAGAGAGAAGGAAGACTGTAAGGCTTTTAGCCGTTTGATAGGCAGCTGTACTGCCTTTACTTGTTATGTGTCGTTTTATGGTACCTTATGGTATGTAGGGCTAGATGGGTTGATTTTATCTCCATACTTAGTGTGTAGGGCTGAGTGGGTTGATTTTATCCCCACATGGTGTGTAGGGTGGACGGAGATGGTGTGTAGGGTTGGTGGGCATTTACTGTACTGATTGATGTGCATGTATTTTTGTATGGGCTAAGGCCCGAATGTATCTGATACTAATTTGAGTAGGCTAAGGCCTACGCTGATTCTGTGAAAAGCTCAGGCTCGATTTATGATTGATTGACTGATATCTGTTATATGCATGCATTACTGTGAAGATGTACATACTGAGTTTGTGAAAACTCACCCTTTTATTTTATTTGTCTGTCAGGTAATCCCCAACAGTAGATGGATTGGTGCTACGAAAGGCTCGAAGGTGACCACTATTAGACACTCTACTGGATTTCATGGTTCTATTGGTTATTTTCTTTTTTGCTATGTTTAGATATTTTGGGAAATATTTATGTAAATTTTGGACTGTTTGATTTTTTTTTGGGTTTTCAAATTGTTATTTTTATTAATTTATAAACTGTGACATCACAAACATGTTTTAAAACTTAATATCAGATTTTCACAAAAATGAATGTTTTCAAAGCTTCCACGATAAAGAAAAGATAATAATTTGAACAAGTTTTTGATATTCGAAATTATTTACAAAAAACACTCTCATGTGACGCCACCAAATTTAGCCATAATATCTAGGCCGGGTTTGGGGTGTTATATTTAGTAGTATCAGAGCCTGGTTGCGAAACTCGGCTGTGGTTTTTGGGTTGTAAAGTATGGTTTTGAGAAAATAATTTGAAATGTTTTTTATACTAAGTAAGTGGTACACCGAGCCTCTGGTGTTGATCCGAGTAAGTTTCTAAAATTCTGATATGTATTGTTAAAGCATGCTTAGTAGATACTAAAAATCTATTAATTTGACTTAAACTGTATTCTGAGACTACTTGGTAGGACTTTACTAAAACACTCTAGGTAGTGTAAACTAAAACTGTAGTGAGACTTGTATTCGCGAAAAACTGACTCTGAAACTCTGATACCATAACGCATAAAACCATTGCTAATAATATATTGAAACTGTAAACTGATTTGCATAAAAATTTTAATATAGATTAATTCGACAGATATGATGAGCAGACGTGCTACTCGCGGACAGGGTACTCGTGGCCGTGGTAGAGGCCATAGAGGGGCTCGAGCTGAGTCCCTTGCTTCTGATACTATACCGGTGGTGGATGTCAGTGATATATGTGATATGAAGTAATAAAATTTATGACAAATGATCACACCAGAAACTAACTAATATCACGATTTAAGGCAAGTGCACCTATCGAACAGTAGTATAGTTATAGCAAAACCGAGATATCGTACCCAAAGGAACCAAAAGTACTAGTACTAACTTTCTTTCTATTATTTAACCTAGAAATAAAAGGGGATTTTTATTAAACTAACTAATTATTAGACTAAGCTAAGAATGCACAAAAAGTGAATTGGGGAAAAACTCTTAGGAAAACTGATTGATTTAGACAATACTCAAGGGAGAATCCACCTAGACTTCACTTGTTATCAACTCTTGAACTAGACAAATTATAGACTTGACTTGATCCGTAGAAATTCCTAACTTATGTTAATATCACTCTCGAGACTAAAATCAACTAACCCTAAGTTGATTAATTGAAATCTCTTTCTAATTAAAACCCTAGTGTTGCCTTAACTCGATCTATGGATTCCCTTATTAGGTTTGACCCTAATCCAGCAGATTTTCGTCATCCTATCTCTAGGATTGCAATCAACTCCGCTTAATTGTGTTGGATCTACTCCTATACAGGGACTTTTGCTCCTCTACATAAGCACATTCAACTTAAATTAATATCCCGAAAATATCAATTTAGGAGTTAAAAACACAATTAAGAACAAATCAAATATTTATCATATAATTCAAGAGAAAATAATAACAAGATCTGTCTTAGGTTTCATCCCCCTCAAGTATTTGGGGGATTTAGTTCATAATTATAAAAGAAAACATCTCAGAAGAAATAAAATAACAAAACATAAAGAACCCTAAAACCCCTAGAGGTAATTGAAGGGAGATCTTCAGTCTTGAGGAAGAATTCGGCTTCTGATATGGATTAGTCGGCTTCCCTTGGAGTAATTCCTTGCTTCTCTCTCTATGTTGGCAGAAATAAAGCACTCTTTTGTAGGAGAAAAAGCACACCCTTGGAGTTGCCTCCTAGGGTCTTTATATAGAGTTTTAGAATGCCTTTCTTAGCCCATAAGTATCCTTTTCCGAGTGAAATTGAACTTCATCACGACAGGGACACGCCCGTGTGCCACGCCCTTGTGGATCAAGGCCCAGGCCGTGCTCGAGCCTGTTAAGGTGGCACGGCCGTGTGGTCTGGCCGTGTGAGTTGGGGTTAGGCCGTGTTCAAGCTCAAGGTGGCACGGCCGTGTGACACGACCGTGTGGCGATCCTCCAGGTCGTGTTGTTTTCATACTTTGGCTCATTTTTTCGTTTTCGGCCCCTTTCTCGTTCTTTTCACTTCCCTATGCTCACCTGAGTATAAAACATGAAATCAAAGGTTTAAGAGCATCAATTTACACAAATCAAGGGTTAATTCATCCAGAATTTAGGCTAAGCATGAGGTAAAAACATGTATAATTTATTGTTTATTAGTTAGTAAGACACCGGCATCGCCTATAACTGATAGTGGGACTGGACCGTATCATCATACGGCTGGGACTGTCTCAAGCCATGCTTCGTATTCTAAAGAGGGTCGCTAGACCTAACACTAGATCTAGGGGCTGTGGATCGGTTATAGAATGACTCTAGTCCAATGGGGCTGAGGTATTTAGGGGCATTGCTGGAGTTGCTCTGAGTGTGGCTGAGTATTGGATAGAGGCTACAGAGAGCATCATGGAGGATCTGGATTTCACTGATGAGCAGAAACTCAAGGGGGTTGTGTCTCTGATTTAGGACGAGGCATATCAGTGTTGGTTAACTATCAAGGAGGACACTCAGCCCGATCGGTTGACTTGGGGTTTGTTTAAGGACCACTTATCAGAGTAAGTATATGGGAGCCAGCTACACTAATACTAGACGTCGTGAGTTTCTAAACCTCATACAAAAGGATCGTTCTATGGCTGAGTATGAGGCTAAATTCCTGAGACTAAGCCATTATGTGAGGGCCATGGTGGCAATCAAGTATGAGAGCTGTGTGCAGTTTGAGGATGGACTCCGTGATAGCCTGCGTGTTTTGATAGCTCCACAGAGGGAGCAGGATTTCTCAGCCTTGGTCGAGAAGGCCAAGATAGCTGAGGAGGTGAAGCGCATTGAGCACCAGAACCATGATATGGGGAAAGCTAAAAAGGATCTAGAGCCTTTTAATGCTACTGCGAGGCCTAAGAAAAAGGCCAGGACTGATGGGCACTTGAGAGTTAGGCCTACTGTGGTTGTTCCTGCTATCTGTCAGCACTGTAAAGCATGTTTATGGTGCGGATCTGCGGAGCACCGAGTTAAGGACTACCCACTGATGGGTAACCAGACGCAAGCACTAGTTGTTGAGACTGCACAGTAGCCGCGAGGGGTACTAGGGCAGGCTAGAGGTGGTAATGGTATAGGTCGAGATCAGAGAGCATAGGGCAGAGGTGCTGGCCCGGCTGAGGCGAGGTAACCTATACTAGTCTATACTACACGTCGTCGTGAGGAGGGAGATACTCCAGATGTCATCACGGGTATGTTTCTCATTTTTAGTATACCTTATGTTGCACTAAAAGACATAGGTTCTACACATTCCTATGTTGTATGTTCTGTGTTTGAGACCTTGGGGATACCGTATAAGAGTACTTCTAGTGAGATATCAGCGGTGAGTCTATTGGGGTAGTCTGTTAGAGTTAGTAAACTATTCAGGGTTGTATCGTTAGAGGTCCAAGGGACTGTATTTTTGGCTAATTTGAGGGAGCTTCCGTTTGGGGAGTTCAATTTGATACTGGGCATGGATTGGTTGGTGAAGCATCATGTGACTTTGGATTATGCTGAAAAATGGATTGTTCTGAGGACCGAAGAGGATAATGAGATAGTCTTGATTGGGGAACGACAAAACTATCTGAGTAATGTGATCTCTACATTGGTGGTAGAGAAATTGGTAAAGAAGGGATGTGAGGCATTCTTAGCCTACATCAGTGTTTTAGATACTGGGGACTAATCGGTTAGGGACATCTACACGGTGAGGGACTTTCTAGATGTGTTTCCAGAGGAGCTAACGGATTTACCTCCAAGTCGAGAGGTGGAATTTAGGATTGATCTAATTCCTAGTACAGCTCCGGTATCTATCGCCCCTTACCGAATAGCACCGAAGAAGCTTACTGAACTTAAGGCCCAGATACAGGAATTGTTAGATCGTAGGTTTATTCGTCCTAGTGTATCTCTATGGGGAGCACCTGTTTTGTTCGTAAAGAAGAAAAATGGTACGATGAGGATGTGTATCGACTACCATCAGTTAAATAAGTTGACGATAAAGAATAAGTACCCACTTTTAAGAATTGATAATCTTTTCGACTAGTTCAGAAGGGCTTCAGAATTCTCAAAGATTGACTTGCGATCAGGCTACCATCAGTTAAGGGTAAAGGACGTCGATGTGCATAAGACGACATTTAGGACTCGGTATGGACCTTACGAGTTCTTGGTTATACCATTTGGGTTAACTAATGCACTAGCGGTATTTATGGATCTTATGAACCGAGTGTTCCAACCCTACTTGGATCAGTTTGTAGTAGTGTTTATCGACGATATTTTGGTGTATTCTAGGACAGTGGCTGAGTATGATGAGCGTCTCAGGGTTATTCTGCAGACTCTTCGAGAGAAGTATTTGTTTGCGAAGTTCTCCAAGTGTAAGTTCTAGCTTCGAGAGGTTACCTTCTCGAGGCATGTGGTATCTGCTAAAGGGATTTGTGTGGATCCTTGTAAGATTGAGGCTGTGCTGGATTGGAAACAGCCAAAGACGGTATCTGAGGTTCGTAGTTTTCTAGGGTTGGCTGGATATTACCGCCGACTTGTGGAAGGGTTCTCTTTGATTGCAGCTCTATTGACTAAGCTGCTGCGGAAAGGAGTTCCTATTGTTTGGACTGATGTATAGCAGGAGAGCTTCGAGAAGCTTAAGACAGTTTTGACTCAGGCACCAGTTCTGATACAGCCTGAGCCTAGGAAGGACTTCATCATTTATAGTGATGCGTCACACGTGGGTTTGGGTTGTATGCTAATACAGAACGGTAAGGTTGTTGCTTATACGTCTCAACAGCTCAAGACGCATGAGGTTAACTATCCGACTCATGACTTGGAGTTGGTTGTAGTGGTTTTTGCCCTTAAAATTTGGAGGCATTATCTGTACGATGAGAAGTGTACCATCTACACCAATTACAAGAGCCTCAAGTATCTCCTCACTCAAAAGGAGTTAAATCTTAGGCAGTGTTTATAGGTTAAGCTACTTAAGGATTATAATTGCAGCGTTGAGTATTACCCTGGTAAGGCTAATGTGGTGGCCGATGCATTGAGTCGTAGGACTATTACTGATCTGAGATTATTGTTCACTCGACTAAGTTTCTATGATGATGGGAGTTTCTTGACTGAGCTCCAAGTGAAACCGGCGTGGATTGGGCAAATTAAGGATAAGCAGATAGAAGATAAGTCTCTTGAGTTACGGTTTCTTCAGGTTGAAACTGGGGTTACTTTTGATTTTGCAGTTAATGACGATAGGGTTTTGTGCTTCAGAGTTCACATCTGTGTGCTAAATAATGAGGACTTGAGACAGTCGATTTTGAGGGATGCGCATAGTAGCCCTTATGCTATGCATCCCGATGGGAGTAAGATATATAGAGATCTTCGAGAGTTGTACTGGTAGCCAGGGTTGAAGCGTGAGGTGACTGATTTTGTGGCTCATAGTTTGACTTGTTATCAGGTTAAGGCTGAGCATCAGTTGCCTTCGGGATTGCTATAGCCAATTCAGATACCGATGTGGAAATGGGAGCGAGTAACGATGGACTTCGTTAGTGGGTTACCCCTAACACCCACTAAGAAGGATTCTGTTTGGGTCATCGTGGATCGATTAACCAAGACTGCCCACTTTATTCCGGTCAAGACAGACTACTCCCTTCAGAAACTGGCTAAGTTATACGTCTCTGAGATAGTGAGACTGCATGGGGTTCCTGTGTCAATCATCTCCGATAAGGATCCTCGGTTTACATCTCGATTTTGGCAAAAGCTTCATGAGGCTTTGGGTTCTCTGTTAGACTTCAGTACTACTTTTCATCCTCAGACAAATGGTCAGTCAGAAAAGGTGATTCAGATATTGAAGGGCATGCTGAGAGGGTGCATCATCGAGTTTCGAGGTAGTTGGGAGGAGTTCTTACCTCTGGCAGAGTTTGCCTACAACAACAGTTACCAGTCCGGTATTTAGATGGCACCTTACGAGGCACTGTATGGTCGTAAGTGTCGCACTCCCTTATGCTGGACCAAGCTAGGTGAGCAACGAGTATTGGGTCCAAAGTTGGTATTAGAGACTGAGGACAACGTTCGATTGATTTGAGAGCATCTGAAAGTGACTTTTGACAGGTAGAAGTCTTATGCTGATTTGAAGAGGAAGGACATTGAGTATTTTGTGAGGGACATGGTTTTTCTTAAGGTCTCGCCATAAAAAAATGTTATGCAGTTCGGCCACAATGGCAAGTTGAGTCCTTGGTTTATTGAGCTATACCAGACATTGAGTATACGTATGATCTGTTTACTGTATGAAAGCATGTCATGACATTATTTATGTTGCATTGCATTGGATTGGGATTGATATTGGAGAGAAGGAAGACTGTAAGGCTTTTAGCAGTTTGACTGGCAGTTGTACTGCCTTTACTTGTTTTGTGCCATTTTACGGTACCTTATGGTGCGTAGGGCTGGATGGGTTGATTTTATCCCCATACTTAGTGTGTAGGGCTGGGTGAGTTGATTTTATCCCTACATAGTGTGTAGTGTGGACGGAGATGGTGTACAGGGTTGATGGGCATTTACTGTACTGATTGATGTGTATGTGTGTCTGTATGGGCTAAGGCTCGAATGTATCTGATACTGATTTGAGTGGGCTAAGGCCTACACTGATTCTGTTAAGAGCTCAGGCTCAATTTATGACTGATTGACTGATATCTGTTATATGCATGCTTTACTGTATGGATGTACACACTGAGTTTGCGAAAATTCACCCCTTTATTTTATTTTTCTGTCAAGTAATCCCCAACAGTAGATGGATTGGTACTGCGGAGGTTTCGACGGTGACCACTGTTAGACACTCTACTGGATTTCATGGTTATATTGGTTATTTTCTGTTTTGCTATGTTCAGATATTTTGGGAAATATTTATATAAATTCTAGGTTGTTTGATTTTTACTTTAGGTTATCAATTTGTTATTTTTATTAATTTATAAACTGTGACATCACAAACATATTTTAAAACTTAATCTCAGATTTTCGTAGGAATGAATATTTTCAAAGCTTCCACGATAAAGAAAAGATAATAATTTGAACAAGTTTTTTATCTTCGAAATAGTTTACCAAAAACTCTCTCATGTGATGCCACCAGATTCGGCCATAACGTCTAGGCCAGGTTTGGGGTGTTACAGGAATACTATCGGATACTCGGGAACACATCGCACCTAAGTGCCACATACACAGCCGAAGCTATCTCAATTTCATATCACATATATGCTCACTCTCGAGCTATCACAAGGTCTACTCACCCAAGCTGTCAGTCAAGACGTAGCTACACGGTGCTGCTCACACAAGCTGTTAGGTACCGCAACACATGCTGGATACCCAGCCACCGATAGGACGTACGAGACCAGCACCCTACTCACATCATCAAGGTAATCCTTAATGTCATGACGTTCGTATCCTATCTATTCCTAAAGTTCAAATGGGATTTCAACATAGTAGAACCATCATCGAACATCTCCACAAGGGCGTATTCATAGATTATACGATATTTAAGCATATAAAACACAATTATATCAAAACTCATTAACATACAAACTTACCTTAGATGAAAAACGATGAAACGAGTCGATTAATCCAAGACCTTATTCTTTCTCTGATCTAAGTTCAAATTCTTCCTTTCTTGATCTATAAGTAATCAAATTCAACTTATTCATTCATCTTTTTACTCAATTTAGTCCACAATCTATAATATGACAAATTATGACAAATTATGTTTTTGCCTCTAATATTTTAACATTTATGCAAATTAGTCCTTAATTCATAAAATCACAAATTCATACAATTCCTTCTAAACCATGCTTGCCAAATTATTATTAGGTCCCTAGCAGCTCATATTTATCATTTATTCACACTTTTAGCTACACATTTTACACATTTCACAAATTAATCCCTATTTGGACATTTTACTAAAAATCACTTAACAAAACTTGTTAATCTATCGTCACACATTCATAATCTATCATTAATCATCAAAGAACACATGTATTCAACAATGGCAACACTCACATACTTTAATAGTTTTGCAAAATAGTCCTTGGGCTAGCTAGACCTAGTTGCAACGATCATAAAAACATAAAAATCATTAAAAATGAAATGAAAATGAACTTACATGCAAGATGATAGCTAGTCAAACCCTGAAACACAAAAATGGAGGTTCTTCCTTCTTATTTTCGGTGGAAAGTATGGATGGAAGAAGATGATGATTAACTTTTTTTTTATTTAATTAACCTTAATAATTAATTTACTTAATTATTTGATTAGTACATTTGAAAATCACATAAACCATGTCCAAATATGTCCACTCATGTTATTAATGGTCTAATTACCACTTAAGGACATTTACTTTAACGTTCTATAGCTATTACAAACTTTTAACTAATAGAACACCACTCTTACACTTTACGCGATTTAATCCTTTTTATCGAATTGAGCATTTAAATGATAAAATTTCTTCACGAAAATTTCACACAATCATGTTATCATGCCGTAAACACTTAAATAATAGTAAAATAAATTTTTGACCTCAGATTTATGGTTTCGAAACCACTATTTTGATTTGACCAAAAACAAGTTACAAATACAATACTAGACCGAGAAAAAGAAAAAGTTTCAAATTAGTAGGCTTACACACGAACAAGTGTCAAGGTAAGTTCGTGTAAATAAATTATGAATATTGATATGTTTAAATTACATGTTATATTGTGTGAATATTATATAAATGTTAAATGTATAAGATTAATTATATGCTTGATATTGCTTGAGAAATTGAGGAATTCCGTCTGAATGATGAAATTCAATGGATACATAAAGATTCTGCATGTGTTGCAGAAAAGATTTAGCTTGAATGAGTAACCCTGATATAGCCCTCTCGAGCATCTTGATATATAGTTCTGTGATTATTCTGATAGGTAGTAATTCCACATATGTTGTGGACTACCGTAGCTCTGTGTGAGCTGCTTGATACATGGTTTGCCGATTGTGATCCTGCATACATTGCAGACACAAATGCAGCTCTTCGTGAGCGTTCTGATATAGCTCGTATGAACTTCATTATATATGGCTATCTGAAGCTTATATTACATGATTTTCCCGATTAAAAGTTCTTTATGAACTTATTACATGATTTTCCTGATTAAAAGTTCTTTCTGAACTCCCTGATACATGTTACATGGCTCTCATGAGCAATCTTGATTAGCCTAGATAAGCTTTCTATTACATGTTACATGATTTAACTAAATAACTTAACAAGTAGCTCGAGAGTATGCTTTTTGATTAAGTGCCCTAGTTGGGTACCCCTGGAAATGAATTGACGACTTTCTGAATTGTACACCTTAAATGTACTATCGGAGTATCTATTGATATTTCAGTAATTCAACAGACAATACCCTCAATATGAGAAATTGTGAGATCAAAAGAAAGAAGTATTGAATGTATATAGAATATATGTAAGTTGTGACATGATGAGCTCATCTATGTATATTTGATGTACATAAGAAATTACGTGACTAACTTACTTGATTGAGTGTATGTGATTAGGCAATTTGCTAAGTTTATGGGAAGCATGTTATTATTATGCCTAATATTAATAAACATGATTGTAAGCTTAATTCCTGTTATACAAACTTACTAAGCATTAAATGCGTACTAGATTCTCTTTTCCCTGTTTTATAATGCTCGGAAGCTCGCAAAGGTTGGAGATCGGTCAGAGTATCATCATACTATCTACCTGCTTATTTTGGTATAATGGCATGTATAAGCTAATATGACCAATGTTGGTGTTGAAATGGATGCTTGTAATCTAGCCATTGGAATGGCTAGTGATAACTTGATTTTGGTATGTTCATAAAGTTATATTATGATGTACACATATGTGTTTGGTATGGTTGATTAGTGTATATGATAATGTATCATATTAGATGTCTAAATTGGCTTAAATATAATGCTTGAATTGGTTGTTTGATATTGGTAAAAGATTGTGCAGGTGGATGTTGAATTGGGTGAGAAATAAGGCTTGGAAAATAGCCTTTTTTTGTCTGGGCGTGTGTCTTGACCGTGTGTGACACATGGTCTGGTACATGGGCATGTGGCCTAGCCGTATGTCCCATGCATCCTAAAATTGAGAAAAAGAATGTTTAGAATTAAGCACATGAGCAGAAACACAGGCGTGTGTCTCAGCCGTGTGAGGTACACGGCCTAGAACATGGGTGTGTGACATGGCCTTATGAAACCTGCACCTAATTTTTTAAAATCAAATTAAACATACAGCCTAGCACACGGGCGTGTCACTTGGCTGTTTGACTTTTATTACTTTATGTTTTATAATTTAGAGAGTTACACGGGTAGAGGACACAGGCGTGTGAAGCCACACGGCCTGAGACATGGGCATGTCACTTGGCCGTGTGAGTCACACGGCCTGACCACATAGGCGTGTGACCCTTGCACCTTCGAAAAATTTTCAAATTTTGTGAAAAAGTTTTTGAGACTCCGATTTAATCCTGACTCGTTTCTAATAATTAAATTGGGCCTCGAAGGTCCAATCAAGGGACGATATGATAAGTTGATATGAATAGTAATTGACTGGAATTATTTATATTTGTTCTGTAAACTTCAGTAATGCTTCATAACCCTGTTTCGGCGACGGATATGGGTTAGGGGTGTTACAACTTATGTTATTAACTTTCGTAAAGCCTAATTTAAATATTTGCAGCGGAAAAAAATATTAGTTTGTTTGATTTTGAAAGCCCTAATCCTATCGGTTACCTGAAACGGTGAAATGAAAAGGGTTGAGCTATAAAGCTCAGTGTGTAACTAAGCTGAAATAAAATCACAAATACATAGTAAACAAGTCAAAACATTGCAGAGAATTTTACCAAATTCAAATGGAAAAATTGTGCGTGAATGGCTATAACAATGCAGTATTTTCAAAAAAAACATAATGCAAATTTTTCAAAAAACTCCCTACCCAACTCCTTACACGCCAAAAAGAGTTTTCTAGAACTCATCCATCCAAAAGCACACCAACAGATAATTGTGGACATTGCCACTAGAGTTATAGTTAAACTTTTAGATCAGACATATATGGTCAAGCCACCATACTGCAGCCAAGCTACTAGAATAGATATGTGTAGTCAGGCCACTATAATTATAGCCAAGCTTCCAGAATAGATATATGGTTAAACCACTAGATAGTGTAGATCATTAAACTGCCAGAACTTTCTCCTTACCATATTAACCCAACCCCATGCAATGTGACATGGCATGTATATACAGAATCAGAATAGTAAGCATGTAATTTCATGCTTTGCAAAACAAATATATCATATTTCGATATTTACAGATCACTTTAGTCAAAAAAACCACAAGGTCACATGCTACGGGAATTTGAACAAAACATACCTTATCAATTCCCATATATACTAAACTAATCAGAACATATCAATGGTGCTCACAAATTTACATATCAGAACCACATTGTAAGGTAACATACCTCAAGCAATAACATAATCACATCAGTACAACAGTTTTCTTTAAACATACATCATACATAACATTTAACAAACCTACAGAATCACTGACCACAAAACACACTTCAAAACATGGCCCTATCTAAAATTTATAGAAAATAGGCCCACACAACCCAAT